>JAZKJV010002190.1:0-696513 GCA_037367405.1 Ottelia alismoides | reverse complement strand
TATCTGAATGTGATTCAGATGCAATGAGAAGATTAGATTTGCGGTCTTGATTTAATCAAGCATCTATGGGAGGCCCGCGATCTGGATTGGAGATATGATCTCAATATCCAAGTCACTATACGTGGAACAATACAATCACCATGTCCTTATCTCCAAGTATTCGCGGAGAAAGCGCATTATCCTTGAATGGATTCAGGATAATTTCATTGTTGATATTATGTATCCGAGCATTGAGAAAATTGATAATTAAATGAGATTTAATTATTAAAGATGTAAATAATGTGAATGTGATTCATATTATTTGGGCACAAGAGAATAGAGATCCAAGATGATTAAATGTGATTTAATTATCATGTATATGAATAATGTGGATAGCAATATCCATATTAGTCATATATATTATAAATGTGATTTATAATATATAAGAGAGAGCTATTTGTAACTTACATTTGTTAATTAAATGTTGATGTGAATTGGATTCACATTGGGCAATTAATTGAAAATGTAATTCACATTTTCTTTTGGATTGTGAATGTGATTCACAATTTCCAATGGCAAGATTGCAATATTCACAAAATAATTATGAATTATTTTTGTAGAATAATTTACAACAAGTGTTGTTGTAAATCTTGTAGATTTCCATGGAATAATCTGATCTCATGAGATCTCATGAGATTGCCACCAAATCCAATATTATGGAAGGAGGCAATCTTCATTCCATAATCTCCATGATTGATTGATTTAATTTGGGATTGATTTATATTGATTTATCAATATAGATTTAATCTAAATTAAATTAATTGTTGTTGGTTTTTACCAACACAAATCTTAGCCATTAAAAGAAACACAAATCAATGAGAGCCACTGGATTTGTGTTGCCCATGGATTGAGATCCATGGATCCCAAAATATCATAAAAGGAGAGGCACCCCATTGCTCTTCTTTACACACAAGAGAACATAAGTCTCTTTCTCTCTCTTTTTCTCTCTACACGTCAGTCCTCTCTCTTCCTCTCATGACCGTCCACCATGGATGCCCTAGAGAGAGTCTCCATCGCCGCAACGTCGTCGTTATGCTGCCCGACCATTTGCTCGTGGATCTCTGTCTCTTCTGGTGCGCCTCGCTCGTGAAGAAGACGTCGGATCTCGTGTGTTGAGATCAGAAGATCCGCCGCTTGGATCATCGAGATGGATTGCGAGAAGCACGCGATTCATCCCCGCGCTCGCAAGCATCTCCTCCGTCGGATCGGACTTGAGACAGGAGGTCTCTTCGTTTAGAGACTCGACTGCAACCATGCTTCAAGAGCTATTTCTATTACTTGTTTGTGGTTTAGACGAAACGATCCGAGAAGTGTTCTTGGATCATGTGGTTTCGTCGCATGACAAAAATTTTAATTTCCGCTACATAGAATAACTAGTCCGACTAGTCATTCTTCGTCGTATTCGATACGATGCTCACGCTTCCGTGATGCGCTTGAGGATCTCGCCATATCCTTCAAGGAGGTTTTCCAAGTCGTTGGTCAAAGCTTCTCTGGGGACTTGGCGATGCTTGACTCGTATGCCTGCTATGCGAGGGCCTATCAAGGGACGAAGTGAACCTATTCAATGTTCGGAAATGTGGCCCATGCGACTGCATATGCGACCGTATATGCGTATTCGGTCACTTAACCGAAGCACATATGCCATATGCGACAATATACGGTCAAAACGCATATACGGCCCAACTATGTGGCATATGTTGCCACATATGCGATCACATATCTAAACAAGAGACTCGCATATAGGATTTATGTGCCTTTTCTGTTTAATCAATAGCAAGTTGCTCACACATTAGCTCGATTTTTTTGAACAACTATTATATCATCATTTACATTGATGCATCTTTTCATTATTCTCGTATATGTCGCATTTCTGAATATAATCTAAGGTATTTTTCTCATATCCATATCTTTCAATTGTTCCTAACACTTATTAATGAACCGTTTATTACCTTTTAAATTTTCTATCTAATGAAATTCATTCTATTTCTTCGAATAAAACATGAAATATTCGACTAACAGTCTGACACTTTACATTTTTGTGCTTCTAATAAATTTTATATGCAAATACAATTTTCCCCTATATTTTATGTCAACAAGTTTTGTCCCTTGGAGATCCATATATATGTATAATTTTGGGTGTGTGATTTGTATACCAATGATTATTGTTGGAGTATTTGGTTGTGCACCAAATGAGTTGTAAATGGGTAAATGGATTACTCCATGATCCATTTACCTCATCCATGTGTTTAGTCTCACATCTACCAGTGGTGGAACTTGGAGGTTTCGTGGAGGCCATATAAGGAGCCCCGGGCCTCCTGTATCCAATGAGAAAAAAAGCAATGAAGCATATGGCCCTTTGAGGCCTTCTCTTGTGGTTTCGTCCCGCTCCTTAGGGAGTAGGGTTCCACGTTAAAAACTCTTGTTCTTCATGTTTAATGTTTATTTCTCTGATTCCGCTTCCGCATTCCTATTTTCTAACAATTATTCTTTAGTTTTTGTTATTTATGCGATATATGCATTAAAAGTTTTCTTATAGAATTCATGTGTTCCCCGTTGAATCCAAATTTGTATGTATATATAGATACATTAAATTCAAAATATACAATAAAAATAATCAATTTATAATATCATACTTATATATCTTATTGATTATATTATCTTATTTGATTTTTTTGATTTTGGAATTTGTTAAATCATCAAATTTTTATATACTCACATTTTATTATTGTATTTTTTAATATTTTAAATTAAAATATTATAAATTACATACACCGCATATACCTCCATATACTCCGCATATCCGCTAGTCGTTTTAGACAACATGACCGAACGAATACCGCATACCGCATTTCTGAACCTTGAACCCATTGCTTTTTTTGAAGGAAAAAAGACCACCACTGTATAGGTGTTTGCCCAAAAACTTCACCGTTAATCACCTTAAATGATTACAAGGCCGTAATATGGGCAAAAAAGTGAACATATTGCTGTCATCGAAGCAGTCAGTTATCCAATGGAGGAGGGTGCATTTTTCCAAGAACAAAGCACCTACCACGCTTCAGGTGGTGCATATACTTGGAATTCCCCTTCTGTCGTGTACGGTGGAGACGTTGGTTCCAGTGCTATGGGAACTTGGAGTGTTGAAGAAGATCCTGTCATGTAGCCGTTTGCCGGGGGCGATCCACCGAGTCACCATTGTCGTGATTGCAGTAGGGAGGTTCTGTCGATGGGGTGGTCGTGCTCCCCATTTATTGGGCATGCACAGTTCAAGCGTTTGGTAAGGGTGGTGACTCCCCCACCCCTCTAACCGTGTCTCTCTCCACGGAAACAATGTCTAAATCGAAGGAGCTTTTTGGAGGAGATGATGTTGTGAATTGCAAGGAACTACCTTCAAAGCTTTCGCCGAAGATAAAGGGTGCAACAACGATGAGCACTATTTTGGCGGCGAAGAACTAGGAGTTGATTGTTGAATCGACAAAATTAGATAAGGCTTTTGAGGATTTTGAGGTGCTGATAGAGGAAAGTTTGGATTCAATTCGGAAGAGCATGCGAGGTTTGAAAGTCTTCCTTTGTTGAACTCCAATCCCAGAGTTGTCTAGAGGCTTCAACACATGCTGCAAGGAGGGTGATTGCTTCAAGACTTAGGGCTTCGTTGAAGCTCGTAGCCCTTTTTATTTATGGGTATTCGGATCTCGAACCTGAATAACCTTTTTCGAACCTGGTGCACCTCTTTCAAGTTTTTTCAGGTATCAGGCTTCTCTTTGGACTCGATTCCAAAAGCGGTGCCTTTTTTGATCCTCGACACCTGAGTCTAATCAGACCCACGAGTCACCCGGATTCGATCAGCTCCTTTCGGCATCAACTTGGGAGCATTTTCCAGGAGGCCTTCCGCCCTTCACTCTATTCTGCACCGAAGGAGGCTAAGGTTGGATAGCCCCCTCCAGTCATGGAGTCCGATCTACCAGTGACAATTGTCGTTGGGTTTGGAGGGTATCTGCAGTGCAATGAAGAATCATGGCTCAGGGTACTCAAAGCGACGGTGGGTGCTTTGGTGGAAGAAGTTAATGGGACTGCTACTCTATCCCCTCCCCTCTTCTACGTCGGTGGTTGACTCATCTGGTGAAGTGCCACCATCCTCATCCTCGTACAATTCTTCTGGGGTGAGAGGGAGAAAGGGTAAAGCTAAGCACTACCCCAAACGAAAGAAAAGTGCAGCTTCACCTGCCAACCAAATCTCAGATAAAAAGCACCAGATTGTGCTCGTCGCTGGAGCGGTAGCACCCGCAGGAGTCCTAAAGGTTAATAAATAAAGTTCTTGACCTGGAATGTGAGAGATCTGGGTGGTCCGAAGAAGAGAAGGTCGATTAGTGTCCTGCTACAAGATTGGAAGTGTGACATAGTGCTTCTTCAAGAGTCCAAAGTCGATTGGTGTCCTGCTACAAGATTGGAAGTGCGACATAGTGCTTCTTCAAGAGTCCAAACTCACTACCAGTTCAGAGATACTTTAAAAATCCACGGGGCTTGGAGCGATAGTAAATTTCATAGCTCTTGATGTTGTATACAACATTCGGGGTGTATTATTGCTTGGAAAAATTCGTTGTTCGACTTTTTTGCAGAGCGCAAGGATAGATATGTCCTAATTGTGGTCCTCCGAATTATTCGATCAAGCATTTTAGTAGTGAATTCCTATGTTTATGGGCCCACCATAGCAGCTGCCAGAACAGAACCTTGGACTGAAATATGTGATGTCAGAACTATGTACCCAGATATTCCGTGGTTGTTGAGGGGACTTCAATGTCACCCTTCTTTCTTCTGATCGTCCCTAGTTACGTGGTGACAAGACTCAGGGTCCTTCGAGTTTGCAGAGGTGATTGATGACTTGCAGTTGGAGGTCATTGATGTTCTTGATACAAGATTCATGTTGCGTAGCTCTGGCTTGTTGTCAGGTCTGGACAGGTTTCTTGTGCCAGCCCCAGCTTCTTGATCATTTCCCTTTTACCACAGCTTCCTTCAGACCCCATTCCAGATCAAACCATACTCCGCTAATTTGAGACTCCGAGTATGGAGAGGAGTTGCAACCTCGGAATTTTTTTCAGATTTGAAAAGGTTGCTGGAAGAAGACTTCAGAGAGTTGGTTCTGATCAATGGTCCTCCACGGTGGTCTCGGGCACCGTCGTAGTCTATTTGGTCCAAAAACTTACTTCCCTTCGTATTAGGTTCTACAAGTACAAGAAGGAGGTATGTGATGCGAGAAGAGCTTGGAGAATAGAGGCAGATGAGTAAGTAAGCATACTTGATAAAATTGAAGGTAACAGAGATCTCTCTATGTTGGAGCTGGAGGAGAGGGCTCGCTTCAAAACTCACTCTGGATGATAAAAAACGTGTGACGAAATGGAAACAAAGACCGAGCAGTCTTGGATCGTGGAGGAATAATTTAACAATCCTAAACATATAAGATGATTTCTTCCAGGGTCGGTTTAATCCGTGATTGTTCATCCCGAGCTACAGTATCTAATATTCGTTCCTTTAAGAAGCACATGGGCTCTGGCATTTACATATTCCAATAGAACTTTACCCATAAGCCTTTTGCATAAACAAAATCTGCTAATGTGAGCTCCCTGCTTCAGCTCCATGAATGCAAGCAATCAGGAAGTGTGAGCAAGGAGGTTCATGCCATTTTTTCCTACTAATTAACAGCCATTGAAGAGTAATACCTTCTCACCTACCACCTCATTGTTCTAAAACCCTAAATCCCATGACCACATGAGGCAAAAAGGAATTTATCAACTGAAGATGTAAACTTATCTTGCCAACAACGCATTTAAGAAACTAAAAACCAGAAAACATTCCAACACCAAAATCTGAGCAACAGACAGCAGCTGATTCGAAAGAGCATATTCTCTCCGATCTAGAGCTAAAGTAACCGGCGCATTTGAACAAGGATTTATAGGAGAGTAACATCGCGTGATCGGAGAAGGGAACATGGAAGAATCGGGAGGAGTAACTAAGAGGATCACCTCATGTTTGGGTTGTTCTCCTCCCCGGAGCAGAAGCAGCAGCGAGCGCACGGTGCGATGAGATGATGATGATGGGCTCGACAGGAATCGGGCAGAGAGGTGGTATGTTTGGGCGCGGGCGTCTGTAGTCTTCTAGGCTTCCAGCCGGCACGAGGCCGCACGTGTCAATTTTGGATGCCCATATGGTTTGAGAAACCAGACACGCTGGTCGGTCTGGGAACCGGCCGACTCGATCGGTTCACCCGCTTTCATGCAAGTGTTTTTTTAAATAATAATTGCAATGAATCAGGTTGGACTCATGGTCGGACCAGGTTGACGTGAATTGATTGATGGTTTTGAATTAGCTATTAATTATGATTCGTTGGTAACTTTGCATAACAATAACAATGATCAATAGTTTTTTGGGATTATGAGATTATACTAGATTTTGAATATAATCTAATAAGATAGAGAATAATATTTTAAATATTAGTTCTGATCTTTCACCAAATGCGTAAAAATTACAAGACTTTTAATATCATCTTAATGTGTATATGGCTGAATGGGCACCCATTTGCCCAAGCCATCTAACCTACACATGATTGGACTTTGAACAAATAATATACCATATAATTCGATATTGTTTGATTTACTCAGTGGTTTGTCCATCAAGTTAACATATCATAGACACATGCAATATAATGGTTTAATTTTATGATTTTCATTGTGAATATTGTTGTTATTGTACTAAATTATTATTTCATTTTCATCTTTATCTTATCATCATTCTGCTTTACTAAATTTTGAACAATTATTTTATCGACACGTGTATGTATGGCCCTTCTAACAGAACATGTCATTCATGAGCTTAAGAAGGATGCCCCCATTTTGCAAAAAAAAACCAGCAAAATTGTAAAATACTTGAACATTCTGTATTATAACTGCACATTATAAAATACAAAACTATTCATTATATTTTCACTAAAACAGTCATAAAAAATTGTACAGTATAATACAATTGTTTACCTATTATAAAATAATACTGGTATTTTTTTAACAAAAAAGGAGTGGTCTTCCTGAATTTAGGAAGGATCATATGATATTTAAAGTATCTCATATATGTGTGTATTTATTATATTCGATTTTCTCGGTTCATAAAATCGCTACGACCAATAAATTTAACTCGGACTGATTTTTTTCTGAGTTGGTGGGAATGATGATGTCATGCTCAC
Organism: Ottelia alismoides; assembly: GCA_037367405.1. Taxonomy (NCBI): domain Eukaryota; kingdom Viridiplantae; phylum Streptophyta; class Magnoliopsida; order Alismatales; family Hydrocharitaceae; genus Ottelia; species Ottelia alismoides. The sequence goes on along the minus strand of JAZKJV010002190.1, from coordinate 689,249 downwards.
ATTATCATTGGTCCAACAGATTTGAACCAACAATCGGACGCAGTCAAACCAAACCAAAGACTTAGCGGTCAGGGATGAAGCCAGAAAATTTACATTGGAGGGGCCAAACATAAATACAACTAAAATGCTAGCCAATAATTTTTAATTGATCTTCCTAAGAACATATCATGCCATTACGTAATAATTGTGATTTTTAAAGTTATAAAGGAAGAAATGTTTTTTAAAATTAAAATAGATAAATATGAAAAATTTATAAAAGTAGTAATTATGAAATAAAATGTTACTATAAAAAAGAGATTATCACTATACATACATGCACCATTGTGCATAAATTTAAATATATTCAAAAATAAAATATCATTATATCTTCAATTTTGGTTATTTTAATTACTTATTACTAAAACAAAATTAACTTTTTTGTAATGATTAATTTAACCTATTGGTTTGTCTTTCCTTGTTAAATTTACGATAACATGTATTATTTTTTGTTGTATTCATAAATTCACAATGAATTATTGATACATTATAAGCAACAAATCATGTAATAATGATTATCCATTAGCTTTCTAATAATTATGAGTACAATTTTTAGCATAAATTCAATGGATAATTGTTGTTATAAGAACTCGTGTAACCTTTCACTACAATAAAGTTGATTTATAATGATATTTTTTGAATTTGTCACTATATTGTTCGTTATTAAAAATACAAAAATATTGTTATTCTTTGCAAAATTATTTTTATACTTAAAATTAGCGTATAATTTCATCTCTATTAAAATATCATCAGCGATGACTTATATAATAATGTGTACCCATTGCTGTATTTTGAAATATAAGTAGTTGTAAATAAATTTCGAATTAAAAATTAGCGATGATTATTTTTTTTAGAAATAGTAATAGTTAGGTATTTCTACACACACTGTCACTAATGATATAAGATATGAGATTCATTACTAATTTCATGTATATAAATAATAAATCTGCAATGAATAATATCGTTTTTATTTTTTAGCAACGGTTGATATAGTGGTAGAATTTTAAAAGAACATCACTATAAACTCATTTTATTATGGTATTTGTTTCTAATTATAAGAAAAAAATACTTTACAACAAAAAATATTTGTTGTTATGAAATTAACATAATGCATAGTAATGATTTTTCAAACTATTCATTGTTTTATGTCATATTTGTTGTAGTGAGTCCAAACTCGATTGTGGATCAAAATATACATGTTGTTGGATTGCTTTATTTTTTATGAAAAAATTGATAGTATATCACACCATCTTTTATAATTTGGATTACAATTGCATGAAATCTCGATAATAGGATTATCTTTCGTGTTGATATATATTTGATCTAAGTGTTTTTTTAAAGTATTTATACTTGCATATTTTACATTACATCTATATGTTTAAATTGTCAAAAAAAGATACTTATTAAGAAACATATAAGATCATTGAATTCTATCATACTTGATTCGAGTAAATAGGAAGTACTTATATCTAATGAATAAAACCACTATATTAACATCTAATTTTGAAATGAGGAATTTGGAGGGAGGAGATAGATACCACGTGCTCAATATGAGAGGATGGCGAGGCCAAGATTTCCCATTTCTTCGATTGTCACCTACAACTTATGTAATCATGGAAGGGCATAAAAAGAAAAATCCAAACCTTGGGGAGCCAGGCGCCCTCCCGCCCCCGTCTCTATTAGCGACTCAATGCCTGGTCCATTTTCAAAACCTTGCTTTGGACAGATGCCATTTTTCTGTAAATAAATAAATAAATAAAAGATTTTCATCACTTGTGGCCCGAGTTCTTGCAAAATTTACAGTTCTTCCCTTTTGCAATATTAGTTACGCCCTTACTTTACCTTAACGGAATGACATAATTATCAATTTTGCAAGAAGTCAGGGATACAACTGATATTACAAATAATTGATGGGCATAACTGATATTGCAGAAGTTAAGAAGGACGCGAGTGATAAAAATCCATAAATAAAAGTGATTTACTAGATTAAAAGAGAGGGGTCTTCGTGCGGTATAATCTGGTCTCAATACACAAAAGGTACAATAAAAAAACCTTGCAAAAATATGGGTACTCAAAAGACTATACCACTCATGAGAGGCACGGGTGGGAACAGGCCATTGGAAAAGCCCAAAGTCGCCATATACCAATATGAAGAATGAATGAATGAGCTTCAGGGAATCAATCTACTGTTCATTGAACTATTCCTCTTTCTTCTTCAAATCCTGTATCTTATAAGAATCATCAAACTAGGAGGAGGAAATAATCCACTGTGAACAATTCCACCCTAAGGGGCTTTCTCTCTTCAGTAAGGAGGACAAGTACTGGATCAACGCTCCCGTGTCTGGAAGAGGTCAGTGATGCACCTGGGACTTGTGGGGGCCTTTTGGCCAGTCCCAATCGAGGGTTGAAATGTCGATTACGCTTGATAGGACTTCCCGCAGATAGCCACTTTCACGTATACTCGAGCTAATAGGATAGACTAACTGACTCACTGGTTAGAGCGCAGGCTGACTTGTGAGAAGGTTGATCCCTCCTGACTCGAACTACTATTACTACCCTCAGGGATCACGACTTTCAGGAAGATGCATATGAAATCGAATTGAGAAGATTGCCGCAGTGAGGGTATATAGAGCGGAGAGTTAAGTAGGGCATCACAACGGGCAACTAATAAATAAATAGAATTGAAGGCTAAGGGAGGCATGGACTATAAGAGGGGGGGCTACGATCAGAAATGGAAAAGTTTCATAAGCAAAACCTTGCAAAGCGATTTTCCTGGATCTCCGAAATGGAAAAGTTTCATCACGATGAGAAATTACCGGTCTGCATGTCTCCTTTCCGCTATCTCCTAAAGAAAACAGAAAGTGGAAGGGGCGACTTACCATCTTAGCTGGTGAAGGTATGAGCAGGAGACTACTACTTTATGCACTGCTCTGTGGGCTCTACGACACCTGATCCGTGACACCGAAGCCTTCCCTGCAAACCACTACGTCGATTAATCTACCATGTTAATCGAGGACCTAGACTAACCTCATCCTAAGTCTAGAAAACAAAAGAGATGAGAAAGTGGAACAAAGTAGATACACGAGCTTATCAGATGCAGCGAGCTTGTATGTACGCTTATAGTAACTTCAAGTCTTAGAAGCATGCGAAGGAGAGCATATTCGGCCCAACTAAAATAAATAAAGAAGCGGAGCATCGAGAACTAAGGTTAGACATACAAGGAATACATTATTGCTCTGAGGTGTCGAGGGAATGTCGAGGGCCTCGATGATCTTTTTCGCCGAGGTGGCTTTTTCCAGCAAAGAGGTCTGGATTTCCAAGCCGACAAGGTCAATCTCCATCCGGGCTCAGGGCCTTCGATGTCATTCTCCCACTTTGCAAGCATCTTCTTGATGCTTATAGTATAGGGAAAAGCGAACTAGAAAAAGAAGTTGGAGGTATAGATTGAAGTGAAGGAGAAAGAGAGAGCTCGACAAAAGATATAAAATCCCTCAAATTGTATCTGGCTAAATCCAGGTATTATGGACATTTCCTCATTTCCATTATAGAGCATCTTAATCTTAGGTTTCCTATTTATCAAAAACATCTCACTCAAGTTCATTGGTTTCGAGAGCATTTACTCATGGGGCTTGCTTACTCAAAAGCTGACGGGCTCACCTTCTCGCTCTCGAAGAGATAGGACAGACACTATATATCCCAGTTGTCTCAGATAATTCAACCCCGAAGTCTCTAGAGAGGGAGGATCCAGTTAACGGAGAAGACTCTCCTTCCTGATAGTTCGTCCTCGGAGGCTGCGAAGACGATCAGAACATGGGAGCCTTGGACGACAGACGAGGAAAGGGAAGAAAACAAAACTTTCTCATGCTTGCCTCACCTCGCCAGAGGTGCGACAGTCGGTTGGTCAAGACTCTCGCTGATTGGGCAGCTGGGACATACGTGTAGGGTTCCTAAGGCCATGATCAGAAGATAGGGAGGATACGACAAAAGCATGAAATTCCTCTTGTTCAGAGAATCATGTCGGTTCTCTCCCCTCTAAAAAAGCCCTTCGCTTTTCTTTGTGCCCTCACGATCACCTCTAACAATGCGAACTCGATCCCATGAATCCACCCACTCCCTCGCTCACCGCTCAACCGACGCTCTAAGAAAATACCAAAAAGTCTGACACTCTTCCCTTTCTCTCATGAAAGTCAACTTGAACATTGGCATGAGAACGTAGGCTTAAGCGAGTAGTATAAGAACTTGGCTCTGTCTGTCATTGATATCAAGGACTTCGCTTTGCTTCTTAATTTTCTCGGAATTTAGAATGCATAGCCTGAGACAGTCCGCAAGTCTCCGATCAATCTTAGCTAGATGATTTCTCTCTGTGTGGATGGCAGAGCTAACCTGAGGATGAGCTTGAGAAGGCTAGCTTTCCTGCTCCATCAATGGATGATGAATATGCTCGAGTATGCTTGAGACTCGATACGGGCTGAAGCCACAAAGATATAACCTTCCACTTGCGGCAAGGCCCACCTCACCACTCCTTCCCACTCTAACTTTCTAGTAAGAAATTCTACACTCAAATATGGTCTATCTAGTCTCTTTGGCTCTCGACCCAATTGTGATGCGAAAAATCAACTTAACCTAATATCCTGGATCTTCTGGATCTGTTAGTGGTGGATTTTCTTGAAAATGAGACAATTCGTTCAATCTTTTTTAGCGGTTTTCCCAGAGACATTTCTCATTAACGGCCCCTCGAAGCACACTACTACTTTTAAATATCCTACCTATACCGAAAGGAGAAAACTCACCATGAATGGTCATTAATATCTAGACTTCTCACTTCGTAGGGACTATCTCATAGCCACAAATCTACTATGAAATCAAAAGGCTCCTACCCATTATTTATATACATGTTTTCTCAAATCTCAGCGTACAAAAGAAAAAGTTGGAAATGGAATACAGGGACAAGGTTTCTAGGCTTGATTTATAGGTCTTGTGCAAGTGAAGGTCGCTAAAAAGTGGTGGAATGCTCTCGAGACCGCATCTTGCTCCTCCCCTGTGCTTTCTGAGTTGTGATAATCTGGGATCTCTAGGTTCTCGGCCAGGTAGAAACGATTATCTTCTAAAAGCTAGCAGGCTTCACTCAGTCACCACCCTTGTGATCTAGCTTCAACTAAGCAAAACTACTAAATTCTAGGGCTGCTAATTGAATTGAATCATTCGAATTTGATTAGGATTCGTTCGATAAAAATTCGAAAAAAGTTCGATTCGAAATCAATGAACTGAATTTGAATTTAACTTTTGGATTCGATTCCCAAATGAATCCAATCTGAATTCACTTGGATTCGTTCGATAACAATTCGATTTGATACACACATATATGATATGGTATGAAGCACTATATATGTAAATAAATGTACTATATATTTAGTAAAATCCCCCCACATGATACACAACTTAATATAATAAATAAAATTTTTCATCATCTTATTCTAAACATCCCAAAATTAGGATGCCCATTGCATACACCATACCCCCTCTTTACTCCCCCAAATTCTCTCTCTCCCTTCGTAACTCATGAGAAAAAATCCTAACATTTTCTTCTGCTCTCCAATACCGCTAGCTCCAACCTCTCGCTCCTGCTTGTTCTCTCCAACTTTGCTGGCTCCAGCCTCCCGCTCATACTCGCTCTCTGTAATGACGCCGTCACCATCCTCCTGCTCCTGCTCGCTCTCTCTAACATTGTCGGCTCCAGTCTCCCGCTCCTACTCACTCCCACCACTAACAACACCACCCTCCCAATAGCCAACCCCACCATCAGCTCCCTCTCTCCCCCGTCGTCGATAATGACACCTGTTCTAGACTTACCAACATCGTCAGCATCTCTCCATCACCCCCACAGCTACTGGTATTACCATACACCCCCCTTTTACCACACACCCCCGCAACTACAGGTACAAAAATAAAAGATCAATGGTTTATCAGGATGTCTATAATTCTTTTTTCTTTATATATTCAAATCACCATAGGTACAAAAAGAGAAAATGAGAATTGCAAGAGACATACATGAACAAAAGTTAGGTACTTTAATGAAATTTATACTATTTATTAAATTTTACCATTTATGTTAAATTTTTTTTGTTTATCTCATTTATTTTTTTACAAATTAGTATCATAAAGTCTATTCAATTAATTAAAACCTAAAATATTATTAGTATACGTTTTTTTATTATTAGTTATATTATAAAATAAAATTCTAATTCGATATAAAATGAATCGAAATTGAATATTCGAAACTCTAAACGAATTGAATTTGAATTTAGGTTATATATTCGTTTACAATTCGATTCAAATTCGAATTCGAAAAATTTTTAATGAATTGAATCTGAATCTAAGTGGATTTGTATGTATTCGATTCGATTAGTACCCCTACTAAATTCCATTCCAGGTTCATGAGATTTCCCTTGCCTTCGCAGTTACACTTGAATTCATCTACCTTAGTTTGAATAACTTAAAAAGAAAAGGCATTAATTCGGAATTGCATCATCATACGACCTTATCATAAAGGGATAATTTATCCTCGGATATGTTTCTTCAAAATTGGTTAATCTTTCTTTCCACACTCTCCATAACTGCAACTAACCAGGCCATAAAAGTGCAAAGGTTACATTTGGTCGACTCTTACGGCCTCAAAGTTAGTTATTCCATGCCCAAATTTTTGCTTCGTGATTGATATAGATAAGGAGTCAATCCATAAAGCAACATTTGAAAGGAGGTGCCTAATGGATTCAATTCCAATATAAAGAAGCATGCACCTCTAGGCCAAGAAGATTTGATACAGTAATGTTAAATAAAAGAATATATCATATTATATCAAGAATATGCTGAGTAACCCGGTCAAATCTCAGGTATGTAGCTGTTGATATGGTTGTGTTGCGAATCGCGGAAGAAAACATGTATAAACAAAATCAATCAAGCAAGATGCAAACACACGGATTTACAAAATTCACCCGTAATTGGGAATCTAGGATACATCCTTGGGTGGTGGTGACTGGTTTTTACTATGTGAAGAAAGAAGAAATACATGGGATATTGAGAGCCATACCTGAACGCAAATAGAACCGCTCATAAAAAATTTCATCGGGGTCTTTGCCCCCACATCTCCATAAGAGGAGAACGTAACTGCTCCCCCACTAGACTCCCCTGGACTCGCTAACTGACAACGAGATCCCCGTCGCGTTGGGGTATGGTACGACATGAGGGGGGTGCATATGATGGTTCCTCAACCTAGGTATGTTGGGATCTTTAATTTGATCAATCCTCTTCTGACTATTGTATATTAATATTTGAGAGATTAATCTCTGCATGGGGTGAGATCAAGGAGGAATGATTAAATTTCCTTGACATTTTAAGGAGATTTTAGTTTGATGAATCCTCTCATGATCATATTAATTGAGAAATTCAATCTATTTCAAGAGCTTAATTGAGGTGGAGGAATAAATTTTATCTCCTTGATAATTTGTGTAATTAATGAATAATTTTGAGGAGTAAATTCGAGGGAATTTCGAGGTCAAAATATTCTTCAATAAAATATTGTGTGATCTCTTTTATCATGCAACCTAGAGTTAAATTAACAAATATATCTTAACATTATATCCTTGAATATGTTATTAAATTTCGAAGATGTTGATTAATATTATTGGATTTAAAAATCATCATCACAGATCCTGAGCTTAATTATTCTCTCTGTTTATTGCATCATCATCATCATATTTTCTCTTTATTTTCTGATACAGATATTCACTTTGCGATAGATTAATTATTGAAATTAATTTGCAACCACACAACTAGAAATAATCCGTTCCTTATGTTCGACCTTGGTATACTTGCCAAGTAAAAATACTCTACAACATTCACAAATTGCGATTTTGATCGAACCTTTTTCCATCTCCTATAAGTGAATTTTCGCGTTCATCAATAGGTTAAGTGTTGGAGGTTGTGAGTTTTATGTTAAGTATCATGTGACCTCAGTATTGTTGCTACCATGACCTTATTATATACCCCATCGTCGTGTATAACCATCACCGTCATCAAGCGCATCCCTATGATGATTTTCTCATGTGCTTCCCTATGAAATTCTATCAATTATTATGCATAAGCTGCAATGCAAGACATGTCATACATATCTCATCCTCCTCATACACGATTGATGATTACACCAATGAAACTCTAATTTACACACACACAAACACGATTAAACAAATAAGACACAAATACACAGATTTGCAGCTTTCACATATAACCGGGATGCTCTCCTTTGGCGGCAATCAATTTTACCATATGGAGAAAAAGTAATACATAGGATACTGGAAAGGTACATATATGGGATGAGAATCATGATCGGAATGAGGACTGCAGTATCTAGTGGCAATATGTCCCCTTTTATACTGCAACAGAAGAATACCAATTGTATTCAGGAACCCAGCCTAACAACTCTCAACCAATCAAGATTCAGGAGGTGGATCAGACATATCAGCAATCCAGCCCAACAACTCTCAGCCAATTAGGATTCAGGAGGCCGATCAAACATGTCAACAACCTAGCCCAACAACTCTCAACAATCAGAATTCAGGAAGCGGACTAGACATGTCAGCAATCTATCCCAACAACTCTTAGCCAATCAGAAGGTAGGACATAGATCAGCCACATCAGCATCTCAACAAGCGGTTAGGATTCAAGTCATATCAACAATCTCCACCTTGAATTGAATACTCACATATCAGAATTAACCACTGTTAGACTCCACAAGGGTTGAATTCTCATATAACAGAATTAACCACTACTATACTCCACCATGAGTTGAATTATTCACTAGCATAATTAACCACTACTAGAATCAGATGGTAGGATTCAAGTCATATTAATAATCTCCACCTTGAATTGAATCCTCGGAGAAGCTTTGCCAAGCTTCACCGTGTCGCCGCCAGCCCCTTCTTGGGGCTACTACTAACTGATGACATTGAACAAATTCAAATAGTGTTTGAACCTACTCTTAAGAACTATAGACCCTTGCAAGACATATATGGTCTTCTGCTTGTTGCCCTTGATGACAACAACCCCAGCTTTGGCAACCTGCATGACTCCATCTTCAACACTGTATATGTGTCCTTTAGAGTCCAAGGCTCCAAGGGATATCATTTCGGCCTTAGATCATGAATATACTTATGTCACCGTCCTCATGACTCCATCATGCATCTTGATCTTCACAGAGCCAATCTCTACAATTTGACATGCTATATCATTCCCCATAACAATGTTTTTGTCATTTCCATCTTTTTATATGTGTTGAACCAATCTTTATTGGGAGTCATATGGTAGGAACATCCTGAATCAATAATCCATGTTCTATCCATTGTCTTCTGATTAGTGACGATGAGAACCATATCATTTTTAGAATCTGCACCTCCATCAGCCACGATAGCAACTGTAGCTTTCCATTTCCTCTCCGAGAAATCCTTCTTCCAATGTTCAGGTTCCTTGCAGTAATTGCATATGTCCCTAGCATTGTGATTCTTCAACTTAAAATTCTGCTTTCCCTTCTTTGTGTAGAAAGAATCGGCAAAACTCTTCTCATGAGATAATCAAACACATCGTTAGTCCTGCTTCTCGGTAACCATATGCCGAAGTTCACGCATATGTAGACTCGTACAAAAATTCTATAGGGTTATCATTTCTCTTCCCACCATAAATGATTAAACAAAATTTTCAAATGATAATGAAAGAGAAGCCAATAAAATCAAAGCAGCATCCCCATCTTCAATCTTAACATAAATCCATCAATAATGTATTTAACCGATCTAGATGTTATTTAAGAGATGTACCTTCCTGCATGAGGAGAAAGAATAGACATTGCTTCAAGAGCAATTTGTTGGTCAGAGACTTCGTCGTGTACAGACTTTTGAGTCTCAACCACAACTCGGATGCGGAATCCTCATTGACAACCTCCGCAATAATCTCGTCTGCTAAACACAACATGATCGCCGAATGCACATTCTCTTCCTTAACCATCAACTCGGATGGCTTGAGTGCCTTCGTCCGCTCCTGATCTAATGGTGCCTATATGCCATACTGCTCCAGAAGGGCTTGCATCTTGATCGGACATAGACTGAGTCCGTTCTTCCTTGTGAGCTTCTCGATCTTCAAATTATGTGAAGCCATCTTGCCCGATGATCTAGACGAAATCCGAAGCTCTGATGACAGTTTGTTACGAACTACAAAAGCAAACACATACAAACACGATCAAACAAGCATGACGTAAAAACACAAATTAACAAGGTTCACCCATAACCAGGCTACGTCCTTGGGCGACAGCGAACAGTTTCACTATATGGAGAACATGTAATATAGAGGATACTGAGAAGGTACATATATGGGATGAGAATCGGGATCAGACTAAGGATTGTATTATCTGGTCGCCCTAGGGCCTTTTTATACTACAATAGAAGAATATCAATTGTATTTAGTAATCCGTCATATTGGAGTATTCGTTTATGTGTCACTTGAGTTGTAGATGGGTAAATGGATCACTCTAGGATCCATTTACCAGATCCAAGTCTTTAGTCCCATATTTACCAGTTGTGAGATGCGGAGACTCAGTGAGGGCAATATAAGAATCCCCTCACCCTATGTATCTAGTGAGAAAGTGCAATGCATACATCGGCCCTTTGAGGCATTATCCCTTGGTTTCATCTCGCTCCTTATGGAGTAGGGTTCCACGTTAAATACCAATGTTCTAATATTTATTTTTTTATTTCCGATATACTTCCAAATTCTTATTTTCTAACATGGTATCAGAGAAGGTTCGATTCTCGAGGAGTTTATGTTTATGATTTATTCGATATACGATTTTCTACAATTTATTTGAGATCTGATCAAGAGTTTTTAGTGCTTCATGAAACCCTAATCACTTTGATTCCTCGTTGGGGTCCTGGCTTGCTTCGGATTCATACGTGAATCAAAACCCTAATCAGGGTGGTGTGCAAGAAGATACTTCAGATCCATGTTGTTTAACACATCTCCAGTACAAAAGGGTTCTCCAGGCAGCTCCTCCAAGCAAAAGGGTTCCCATTGTGGGAACCCTAGTTGGTCCAGAACTTGCGCCATTCTCCTTCTAGTGCACCCCATGCGCTTACGAGATATCTAGATGGAGGCGCATCATCGGGGAAACACCCAACCCATCTAGGTGGCACCTCTCTGTACAACTCTCTCTCCATCGCTGATGCATCTACTCTCCAGGAGGCAGCACAACATCCCAGCAGCCGCCCCTCTTCAGCAGCTGCAGATGACGCTCGTTCTTCTTCAACTGTAGCATGCAATGAACACGCTCATCCTTCTCAAACATATACATATATCATCCTTCTTCAACTCCATCTCGTTCATAGGGACAATGACACCCTCCGCATCCCAACAACAATGGGCCACCCTTCCTCGCACGAACCTCTAACATCATGCCGCATCTCCTCTCCCCAACATGCGATGGTGAGATCCAACCATCCCTTCAAGCCATGTCATGTGCAACCTCATCTTGAGTGGCGGTGGCAGCAAATTAAGAAGACCCTATTGGGGGGGGGCAGACTCCTTCGAGAGAAGAGGTTCCTAACTGGGAAGCCTAAATAAACCCCATATAGATTAATAAAAAAATTGGTTTATTTTATTATAAGTTCCAAGTTGGGCCATATGTTAAAAAAAGGGCAAGCTGAGTTTTGAGCCCAAATGAAGGGTCGAATTTCAAAAAAATTGGGCAAGGAATTTGTTTTGAAAAAAAAGTTGCATACAAAAGAACACATACGTGGGAAAAAAGGGGAAGCCGTAAAAAAATGAACGACTTATTGAAAAAAAGAGAGAAGAAGAGGTGACTACTATTTAAAAAAGGGAATGAGATCTAGATGAAAAAATGGTTTAAATAAAAGAAGGAAAAATTGATTGAAAAAGGTCAAAAAAATATGGCGGCTTATTTGATTTTATTTTCCCCATTTTATTGTCTTCTCCCAACTTTGTCGATGTCATTTTCGGATAAGTATGGCTGAAAGGGGGAGTATGGTGTAGAGTTCTACATGTCAGTTCGTCAGATTGATATTCTTCGTATTCCATAGGCCAGACAAATTCTCAGACTCTATAGATATTCAGACTCGACATCAGATTGGTTTTGAGTCTTCAGTTTCAAACATACGCATGTATGCGGTCTTTTTCAGATGTGCACATGTTTGCCACCATTGTTTGTGATCCCCATATTTTGTGTTTCGGTCAGGACTTTCATGTGATCCATAGGGAATCTAGAGTAGAGATCCCAATCCCTATGCCATGTGAACTAGAATTTTCATGTGGTTTCATAGGGACTACATTGTAGAGATCCCATTCTCTGAACCAGTATGGGGGTGATCTAGTTCTCCGACGAGGAGACTTTTCAGACTCCATTCTTAAGCGATCGTGAATTTCAGTAAGAGATCCTTTTGAGGTTCCTATGAGAGAGAACCCACTTTGAGGTCCCTATGAGAGAGACTCGTCTTCAGAGATCTACATATGTATAATTAGGGACGTTCTTTGTTCGATCCTTTTTAGAAATGGAGGAGTCGTCCACATGTTGTGGTGGGATATAGTTCTCCAAGTAGAGACTTATTTTAGTTGCAGTGACTCTGAGAGACGCAGTACAGAGCACATGCTCTCCGATAAGGAGATTTGGTTTGACTCACACTCCATGCCATTTGTCCTCCTCACTTGCATGACATGAGAAGCAACATCCTCGACAGTGGCCAATAGTTGTGCGTATTGAGTTAACATCGTCTATAGTGTCTTGTATTGTGAGTTGAGATTTATTTCTGTTTGTCCAAGCTGAGCAGTGCATGCTTCAACTTGAGGGATGGTGTTGGAGTGTTTGTTATATGCTTCATTTGAGTTGTAGATGGGTAAATGGATCACTCTAGGATCCATTTACCACATTAGAGTCTTTAAGTACCACATCTACCTGTTGTGAGATGTGGAGACTCAGTGAGGGCTATATAAAAAGCCCTGAACCCCATGTATCTAGTGAGAAAGTGCAATGCATACATTATCCCTTTGAGATGTTCTCTCGTGGTTTCATCCCGCTCCATAGGGAGTAGGGTTCCACGTTAAATCTCAGTGTTCTCATGTTTATTTTTCTATTTCTGATACTTCCACATTCCTATTTTCTAACATATCCCGACAACATTTAATCAATCAGGATTCAAGAGGCGGATCTGACATCTCAACATTCCATCCCAATAGTTTGCAACCAATCAGGATTCAATAGTTGCTAGATGCAGTGGAATTTAAAAATTTTAAATCAAGTGATGAAACCACATGATCACAAGAACGTTTCTTGGATCGTTTCATCAAACCACAAAGTATTAGAAATACCTCTTGAAGCGTGCTTGCGATCACGAGATCTCTAAAACAATAGATCCTCCTGACTCAAGTCCGATCCACGAAGATGGCACTTGCGGGCACGATGATGAGACGCGTTCCTTCCGCAATCCTCGATGAAGATCCAAGCTACAAATCCCTTGATTTCATCCAATGAATTCTGTCACCTTCCTTTAGAGCAAGCAGCCCCAAAAAAGATGGAGATCCTCGAGTAGTCGAAGGCGAAGGCGGGAAACTCTCTTTCTCAATGCACAAGATGGACAACCACCTTGAATAAAGAGAGAGAGAGAGAGAGTAGACGAGAATGCGAGAGAGAGAGTAGTAACCTTGTACAACTCTTCATTATGTACCTTGTAGAGGCTAGGGTTGCCCTCTATTTATATTAGTTTGGAAGTCCATGGATCACAATCCATGGCATATACAAAATCAACGGTTAGATTGATATGTATATTAAATCAATGGCCATGATAATTGTTGTTCAAAAAACAACAACATATTAATTTATTTTAAATCAAATATATGTTGTATTATAATCAACATAATTTAATTCAATAAATAAATCAATAATCACAAGATAATGATATGATAATTGAAAAGATAATTATCCACCTATTAATTAAAAAGATAATTGTTGTTTGGTAGATTATCCTCTTTTTAATTTATATCATTATCTCTTATTTATCTTGCAACATTATCAACTAAATTAATTCCAAATTAATTAGTGTATATCTATTGCAATATTATCCACTAAATTAATTCCCAATTAATTAGTGAATATTTATTGCAAAATTATCCACTAAATTAATTCCCAATTAATTAGTGAATATTTCAGTCACGCCATTGAATAAATGTGAATCATATTCACAATCCAAACTAAATTGTAAATTACATTTCCAATTAATTGCTTAATGTGAATCCAATTCACATTAGCAATTAACAAATGCTATTTACAAAGGTGCTCTCTCTCTAATGTATTATAAATCACATTTATAATATATACACAGATATTATGGATAGCACTATCCATAATATGCATTTCCTTGATAATTAAATCTTATTTAATTATCTTAGATAATCATTCTCATGACATGAATCCCATTCATATTATTCTTGATAATTAAATCTCGTTTAATTATCAACATCTTGTTGCTTGGATATATATAATTCATCAAATGAATAATTCTTGAACTCCTTCAAGAATAATGTGCTCTCTCCGTAGATACTTGGAGATAAGGACATGGCGATTATATTGTTCCACGTATAGTGACTTGGATGTTGAGATCTCATCTCAAATCCAGATCTTACGAACCTCCCACAGATGCTTGATTAAATCAAGACTGCAAATCTAATCTTCTCATCGCATCTGAATCCCATTCAGACTAATGTCCAACACTTGGACCAAGATCAGATTGCTTCTCTACTAAGAGGAGTCACTAAAATCCAGACCTGTTTCATCACTCCCTCGGAATGGAAGCGTCATGCTTATACAATCGTTTATAATCACATCACCCTCAGGTATTCCCAATACTTGTACATCCTGCATACTGGAAGACCTATGATCAACCTGAAGATCAATTTTACACTGTCTTCTTCAGGGTTTGATCACCAAGTTTCTCAATCTTGGTCATTGGGAATCGGTATCGATCATATGCTTTCCCAAAGCATATATCATACCTTCAAATTCTTGTCATGCTTCTGAAGCATGACGACCATGCATGGAATTTGATCGGTCTCAATACCTCATGAGTGAGATCATGTCTTCCGATTCGTAAGTGAACCTGTGTGATCCCTTTGAGAGATCGTATTACTCATATGCCCTTACATGCACACCAGCGCGCCGGTGTATAGACCTTGGTTAGGTCATCAACTTATTGGTCTGTCAAATGTACACACTCAGACATATAGTAACACATCTGTCTCCGGTTAGAGGATGTATGCCTATGTTGTGACAGCATTCGACATAGGACTTAGGTTATCTCGATCTCGTTAAATCAACCCTTTGACCTAACTAATCTGACACCTCCGAATCACTATTCCCATGCAAAGGACCTACATCAAGAGGTCGGTCAGATATCAACCTATTGATGGATGCGAAATTCGCCTATTTAATAATAGATAATTGTAGTTTAGGAGGCGAAAATCGGTCGATCAAAATACCACAAGCTTTGAATGTTGTGGAGTATTTATACTTGGAAAGTCTACCAAGATCGAACACAGGGAACGGTGATTCTTAGTTGCGTGGTCTTAAATCAAATTAAATGATTAATTAATACTCGATTAACCTCTGTATTGAGAAAGTATACAATGCAATGGGGGAGATGCGATGTGATGTAAGGAAAATAAACAGAGAGAAATATGCCCAAGATCTGTGATTTTTAGTGATGTTTAATCTAAAAAATAATCAATATCCTCGAAATGAAATCACAGATTAAATAATATCGAATTCAGCAAGATGTAACAAATTAATTCCTGACTCCAGCAAGAATGAATAGATATCAAATTGATCCTACGATGATTTTTATCTCCGAAGTCTTTCTAATTTGATTCTCAAGAAATATTCGCAGTCAATAACAACAAATAAATACATCTAATCCATCTCCTTGAATTAACCTCTGCAAAAATTAAGTCCTCAAATACTAACTCAACTCCAACAAATCCTTGCAAAATAAATCGTCAATTCTCTCAAGGAAAATGTGGCACAGATAGGTCAAAATGAGCCTGCATAAGCCAACAGATATCCTCAATAATAGTTATCAATAAACAGCTTCGAATCTGCTCACAATTTATGCCAAGTGCTAGAGCATGGAATAAGCTTCAAAAGGACATATTATATGCTCAAAACGGAGTTCGTATGAAAAAGATATGATAACATGAAGTTTCAGGGACTAAAATGTAAATAAAATAAAATTTTCCTTGCAAAAAGGTCCCTGGGAGGACTTATCTGTAATTAATAAAAGTTGGAGAGGCCCGGATGTAATTTACCCCTGGCGGGGGTATATTTGTACATTCGGAAAATGCCAGGGGTGTGGATGCAATTTTTCCAACAAGCACGTGCCTTGCACGTACCTCTGGAGGCTCGGGTCAGCGGCTTAGGATTGAGCATCCCGGAGTTGAGGCTCGGGTGACGAACCTGAGCCTCGGATTTCGTAGCTGAGGCTCAGGTCACGAGGCTGAGGCTGGGATGAGAGGGCAGAGGCTCGGGGGTCCCGAGCCTAGGTGGCGGTCGGTGGAGGCTTGGGGACCCTGAGGCGGAGGCTTGGGCGCCGAGCCTGTGGTATGGGAGATGCGGCCATGTGGCAGGTCTACAACCATTGGATCAAGGGCTACCGCCCGATCCAACGGCGGTTGGAGGTGGGGTGCTGCCGCGGCGGAAGGAGGTGGAGGTGAAGGCGGACGGCGAAGGCTCGGCGAAGCGGAGGCGACTGTTCGGCAGAGGGGGCGAGGTCGGAGGCGAGCGGAGCTCGGCCGACACACGGCCGAGCTGCTGCAGAGGCGTGGCGGTCGGCGAAGGTGCCGCGCTCCTGCGTAGGAGGAGGTCGATGCGGAGGTGGCGACGCCGCCCCTCGGCCGACACACGGCGCGAGGGCGGAGGCGCGGAGGTGGAAGCGGCCGATTCACGGCGGAGGCGGTGGTCGAGTACCTGCAACGGAGATCAAAAAAGAAGGGGGCGGGGGGTGTGCGTTGAGGGGGGACGGGTTTCGGCTTGTGCACAGCCGGCGGAGATGGCGTGGGTTCGGGTGAAGGAGAGCGATGGAGAGGGGTACATGTGCTGGGGTCACGGCGGCTACGAGAGGCTGCCGGAGCATACGCGAGCGTGGAAGCTCGGAGCAGCACACCAGGTGGTGGCTGGATCACGTCGTGAGCCGCTTTCACCGGCCAAAATGGAGGAAGGGCGGATGAAGGCTTGAGCGCCGGCGAAGTGGTGGCTTTATAGGTGGCGTGGTGGTGGTGCGTTACACGGGTGAGGGGAGTTGAAGGCCGTGCATGGCGGAGAGGGGTAACGGCTGGGGAGAGGGTGTGGAGTCTTTGTTGGAGGAGGAAGAAGGTGGGTCACGTGCTAGGCACGTGACTTGGGGGCAGTAGTGGAGAGAGAGTGAGGTGCCAGGTGGCACGCCCAGGGGCGGCCACGTGGTGCCCCCAAAAAAATTCAAAATTAAAGATGAATAAAATCAGGAAAGAAATAGCAGGAGACATCGGATCGAAAAATTTCCTTCACGAAAGTTTCTCCTCGACGAGATCTACAACTTTCATGAATGACCCGGGAGCAAAAGAGGTCACCTGTGAGAAGTGGTATTTTTGGTGGCTTTCCATGTGTATAGAAAACCGATTTTTGGAGTTTTTGTAATTTTTTTGGTTTTTTAGAGAGGATAAAAATTATAAAAAATATGATAAAATACAATAAAAATATTTACACACTAATCTTTTTTTTATTTTTAATAGATAAGAAAATAGGAAAATAAAATAGAAGTAAGAAACACACAACTTTTGTACAGACCGACAACAGACACTTGGACTTGGTCAGTTTCTTTGATTTCAATTTTAATCTGGATTTGGATTTTTGTTTCGCTTAATAAAACTTTCATCAAAGAATACAAAAGAAGAAGAAATAAAAATAAAAGAGTTAATTAAGGACATAAAAACTGAGGTCAAAAACAACAAAAAGTCAAAATGCGCAAAAGAGGCCCAAAACCCAACTTTCACAAATGAGCTCCGAATTTTACGAATTGGTCTTGTTTTGAAGGTATTTGAAAATGGAATACTTTAAAAGAGAGTAGACAAAAATCGGACACTGTATGTAGGAGATATGCTCATTTTAGTCCGTTAGATGTGAAATTAGACTTTGGGATTATTTGAAACTTATTGGGGTTTTTATTTTTTTTTTGTATTTTTTATTTAATAAGGTTAGTAATATCTATACAATGGAGGTAGTTTGGGGTCATTCGGAGTTAGGATGAATTAATTAAAAATGTGAGAAGTTAGCGGCTTTTTGTGCTAATTTACACTTGGGATTTTTAATGCAATTTATGCATGATGAAATGCAGATATTATTTACACATGTATGAATGCTAATAATGCTCTATTAACGATTAATTATAGGTGAATGATGGGGAACAGAGCCTAAATGACCAATTTTAGCATGATGAATACGAGATTCATCATACCCCTATACTTAAACTATGCTCGTCCCCGAGCATTAATGAATGAATGTTTTAGTTGAATACATCCCTGACTGTGCATGTGAATTTTCAAGGCTCAATTCATTGAAGACCCTTAATTTGAGTGATCCTAAAATTCTGGGTTCAACCAAGCTTTAATCAAAAGGAATCCAACTTCTCTAATTTTCAGACTCTCTGTTTGTACATATAGTATAAGGATATGATTCTTAGTGTACTACATTCATGAGAGTCAAGTCGAGACATCACCCAAAGTTCTAATCCAAGAGACTCTCCTCTAGACCTAATCCTCAACACTAGAGAATAAGTCTATTGTTGCTTCAGTCAACCGTCTCATTAGTTTGTCAGACTTAAAAGTGTATATGGACGACCAGATGATGGAGGGCGTAGGATTGTGTCTAATTTTCTCTCCCTCACATTGGAACAAGGTTCCTCTCGAGTGCCTTATTACTCAACAGAAGTATATTTTTATTTTTTTGATCAATGTGTCCGTCAAGAGAATTTGGAGTCGTCTGCACTTGTTTTTCTGGGAATACACTGGGGTGTGTCTCTTTTGAGTATCTAAGATACCTTCTACACCCAGACTTGTATCGCTTACGATGCAGGGCCCTTTTATGGTGTCAGCCCGACTCCTTGGTCCTAATTAGCGCTTGGTCCAAGTGGACACTTTGAAAATGTTTTGGGAGCGCTCGCCATTGGTGGAAGCTCATTTGGAATTTGACTTTGGATGATAGAGCTTTTCTTTGACATTTCTTTTTCTTTTTCTTTTGTTGGCTAGCTCCACTGCTTTTACCAAAAGTTGGCGCACACTGATCAACAATTTTCATTAAGTTTCATCACACCCTGGCACTTAGGTCAACATCAAAAAGATAGCATATGAATCTTGTTCACATATTGGCTAGGGTTTTGCTGACACTCTGGTTTTCTGAAGCCTTCATTAACTTTATCCCATCCTCGAATATCATCATATCGGGTCTAAACTCAAATCTCTAGTCCTAGTTCCTCAAGTGATATCTCAACTCATCTCATCAATCATGCAGTTGTGGGAGTGGCTGTGCTGATCATATTCTTTTTGAAGGTAGAGATGAAGAGTGCAATATAGCGCTCAAATCTTTCAAATTAGGGAAGTGTGGATTATTAAGTTCAAAATCCTAATGACTAAGGCAGGCTAACTCAGAATCTCGAGATCTCAGAAATCAAGTGTCCTAAAAAATCCTCAAGCCTTGAGTGATGGTGAACTTGTCAGGAATATATCAACCAAGGAATGCATGAAATGCTTGATGAAATGCAAGACCATGAGTGATGTTTTTGTTGTTGTTGTTTTTTTTTAAAAAAGGTAACACACACTACTTGTAGTCATCCCCGATGTTAGATAAAAAACGATTAAAGTACGAGCTATGGATAAAGTAGATAAAATATACACCCCCTATACTTAGCTTGTGCTATGTCCCCATGGCACAAAGTGAAATGTTGACATAGCTCGTACTAAGTATAGATGGGTCGACAAGAAAGTAGAGAAGTGATGTATAAACAATGAAATCGGTCCCCTAAGGATCGGGGGATCGAGAGTGGGTAGATGGATATACAAAAGAGTGTAGGTTCCAAAGAGGCGGTTTATTTGGGCAGATCAAATCTTTCGTCAAATCCTATGCCCTGAGTGAAGGAGATCTGTTCAACTTGGACTAATTGCTCGTTGGATTCCACAAAATGTTTAAGCAGCTGACCGTTGACTATAGATGTTTGTGTGCTATCTGTGGTATCTGAGATCTCACCACTCCCATTATTGTGTATCTCTCTTACAATGAAGGTTCCCGTCCATTTTGATTTCAATTTACCTTGGAAACTTTTCAATTTTTCATTAAATAGCCAAACTTTCTGCCCTGGGATAAAGATCTTGGTTCGAATGTTCTTGTCATGCCATCTCTTTACCTTGTCCTTGTAAATGGTGCTATTTTCATAAGCATGATTTCGGATTTCAGATAGTTCATTCAAATCCATATCTTGGTTCTTCTTTCCTTGGTGACAATTCCAATTAATCTTTTTGATTGCCCATTCTGATTTATTTATGAGTTCGGCGGGCAAATGACATGATTTTCCATATACCATTCTAAATGGGGAGGTGCCCAATGGGGTCTTATAAGCCGTCCGGTAGGCCCATAGAACTTGGTCCAGTAGTTGGGACCAGTTCTTCCTGTTAGGGCGGACCAGCTTCAGTAAAATTCCTTTAACCTCCCTGTTTGACACCTCGACCATGCCATTGGATTGTGGATGGTAAGGAGTAGCGACACGGTGCTCGATGTCGTATTCCTTAGTCAACTTCTTCACCTCCTGGTTGACAAAGTGGCATCCCCCATTAGATATTAAAACTTTTGGAATTCCAAACCTCGAAATAATATGATCTTTCAAAAATTTGCAAACCGTTTTGCTATCTGCAGCTCGAACAGGGATAGCCTCCACCCATCTAGATAAATAATCTACCGCGAAAAGAATATATTCAAATCCTTGACTATTAGGAATGGGCCCATAAAGTCAATGCCCCATGCATCGAATACATCACAGATGATCACTGGTTGCATAGGCATGGCGTCTTTTGAACCAATGGTTCCTCCCATTCTCAGACAGGCGGGGCACGACCGGACAAAATTGTAAGCATCTTTAAACAAGGTCGGCCAGTAAAATCCACATTGCAATATCTTCTCAGCGGTCCTCTTCCCAGAGTGATGTCCTCCCGCCTCCAGGGTGTGGCAAAGATTGAGGATACTTGGTATTCCTCTTGAGGAATACATCTTCTCCATATGCAATCCGATCCTTCAATGAAAAGGAACGGATCTTCCCAATGATAGTGTCTCGCTTCATATATGAGTCGATCGATTTTATTTTTGGGCCAACCTTGAGGAACTTCCTTGGTGACAAGATAATTCACCGTGTCTGCATACCATGGGAGTGAGTCAATAGCAGAAATTGACTCGTATGGAAAGGTTTCACGGATGGATTTAGATTCGGGAATTTTGTTATGTTCGATCCGTGATAAGTGATTAGCCACGACATTTTTAACACCAGGTTTGTCTTTAATCTCCAAATTAAATTCTTGAAGCAGAAGAATCCATCTCAGAAGTCGTGTTTTTGCATCCTTTTTGGCCATTAAGTATCAAATGGTAGAGTGGTCTGTGTAAACAGTCACCTTAGATCCTAGAAGTATAGATCGAAATTTTTCCAAGGTAAAAACTACGGCAAGCATTTCCTTTTCGGTCACAGTGTAATTTTTCTAAGCAGGGTCTAAAACTTTGCTTGCGTAGTGAATAGCATACGAGATTCCTTCTTTTCGTTGTCCTAATACAACCCCCACATCAAAATCGAATGCGTCTGTCATGATCTCGAAGGGAAGAGACCAGTCGGGGGCTTGTAGGACGGGAGTCTCAATGATCCTCCTCTTGAGTAACTCAAAGGCTTCTGGACACTTATGATCTACTAGGAATTCGGTGTCTTTTCCAAGAAGGTCAGTTAACGGTCGGGCAATTTTTGAAAAGTCTTTGATAAATCTCCTGTAAAATCCAACATGCCCTAGAAAAGACCGTACTTGTTTCACATTTGTGGGTGGCTCGAGTTTCTTTATCACATCAACTTTGGCAGGGTCAACCTCCATTCCCTTCTTGGAGATGACGTGCCCCAATACAGTGCCCTCTTTCACCATGAAATGGCTTTTCTCCCAAGAGAGCACCAGATTCACTTCCCTACACTTTTGGAGGACTCGATCCGGGTGTGCTAGACAATCATCGAATGAATCACCATGGACCGAGAAGTCATCCATGAAGACCTCCAGGAAATCCCCAACCATGTCGGAAAAAATCGCAATCATGCATCGTTGAAAGGTGCCGGGGATATTGCAAAGCCCAAAAGGCATTCGCTTGAATGCGTATGTGCCGAAAGGACATGTAAAGTAGTCTTTTCCTGGTCCTCGGGGGCGATGGCCATCTGATTGTAGCCCGAGTACCCGTCTAAGAAACAGAAGTATTCTCTCCCTGCCAATCTCTCCAGGATTTGATCAATAAAAGGAAGCAGAAAGTGATCCTTCTTCGCTGCGGCATTCAGGAGCCTGTAATCCACACAGACACGTCACGACGTGGGTACTGGTGTCGTGATCTCTTCTCCCTCCTCATTGGTGATAATCTGAAGTCCCGACTTTTTTGGGACTACATGCAAAGGTGACACCCATTTGCAGTCAGAGATGGGATATATGAACCCAGTTTTACACCATTTTTCGATATCAGTCTTAACCACTTCCCGTAAGTTTGGATTCAATCTACGTTGGCATTCACGGGAGGGTTTAGCATTATCTTCCAAGTAAATATGGTGTGAACACAGGGCTGGGTTTATGCTTGGGAGATCAGACAATCTCCAGCCTATAGCCTTCCGGTTGTTCTCCAAAACATTAAGCAGACGGATTTCCTGCTCTTCGGTCAGATGTGAACTGATAATGACCGGAAACTGTCCCTTTTCTCCTGCAAGGAAGGCATACATAAGTGTAGGGGGCAATGGTTTGAGTTCAGGAAGGTCAATGTTGATGCTCGAGTCTGGTCCCCTCAGTGATGGTTCTTGTTGTGATGTGGAGTCTTGCAGTGTATCCATATTGGCCACCGTCGTGGTTGTTCACTAATGATGGAATTTGGTGTGGCAATCGCCGCGTCCGATTTGTGTACCTTACTCAAGGAATGTCCATAAGGAGAATGGACTGACATGTCCAGAGGGGCCTCTGAGTCTCCTAGAGTATAGGTAGATGCATGAATGAGCTGGCAGACTAAATCATCAACAATTTCCTCTCCAGATGAGGTTGATTCTATCATAGCGGTTGGGTTTTGTCTCCAGGGCCCAACTGTTACTTCTGTAAATTCAGTCTCAGTTTCTGATTTTTCAGACTCGGTGCTCGACTCAGTGTCAGGTCTTTGGAACCTAGTTTGCCGCATTTTAAGTTCAACTTTTCCAAACTGGATTCTCCCGGATGTGTAATCAAATATAGCTCCTGCGGTCCTAAGGAAGGGTCTCCCTAGTATCATCTGGGAATCTTTCCAATTTCTAAGGACATCCATGTCAAGTATTGTGAAATCCACTGGGTAGTTTTGTCCCTCTATGTTGATGACAACATTTTGAATCTCTCCCCGAGGTCTCTTTGTTGATGTATCTGCGAATTGAAGTACAGCTGAAGATTGCTTAAGAGGACCTAGATTTAGATGTTCAAATAGGGTTGTGGGCATGAGATTGATAGATGATCCATTGTCTAATAATGTTCTTGCAAACTTGTTTTCTTTCATGTGTCTGTGACAAAGTGAGCACCCATGTCTCTTTTCTTCCTTGACAGCTCATTTTTTATAAGACGAGATGTAGCTACTAGGAGTTTGCATTTCTTTGTTCGGCTAGGAGTCTGTTTGCTAACCATTGTTGGTGTGCATCTCACCTTAAGGTATTTTCGAAAAGCCAAGTCTCTTTCTATCATCTCGTCTAGGGACAGAGTGACCTTAATATTTTCCTTACAGATATGGGCCATCCCTTCATGATTTTTTTGGTTTTTTATGTTTTCTTCTTTCCTGCCGTAAGAGCACGGGGGAAAGGGATGGATTTGTTGTGATCAACAGCATCACTTTTACTGAATGAAAATTTTTTTACAGGACTCGGACTCGGACTAAAAATAGGGAAATTTGTGGGCAGATGTGGCTGGGTGTCATTTCTCTATCTGACTCAGACTCAGACTCTCCATTATATCTGGGTGGTATGGGTGGGACTTGTTTTTTCTCCTCCTGTATTCCTTTGTCAACTCCCCTAGGGTTGTGTGAATTGGTGGACACTGGGGCTATGTCTTCGTGTTCCTTCGCTCGATCAGGCATGGTTACGGTCCTTCTGCTCCTAAGAGAGATATGATAAGAGTTATTATTTGAGGAAGGCTCAAATTCAGGTACGGAATAGTTAGAGATTAATACCTGATTACATCCAAGGCTATTTGGGTTAGCCTGGACTTGAGCTGGAATCACAGTCTGGGGTGCAGTTACCTCATCTCTCCAATGAGAGAGTCGATTTATGTCAACTCTCATGTCGTGAAGCTCATCCAGCACTCGCTGGAGTTCTGAAGAGATAGAAGAAGAGGATCCTTGGCCCTGCCTGGCCTGTTGGTGTTGGTTCTACTGTGGCTGAGGTTGCATGTTCTGATAACCCGTGCGATATTGCTGCCTATGCTGCGATTGAGGCTGGTAGGTGGGCCGGGCTTGCGGTGGACGAGGGTTCAGAGTAGAGTTTTGGTTTGAGCGATTGATCGGTTCCAAATTATACCAGACTCCGTTTATCTCCATGACCTGTGGAGGTTCCTCAAAATCAGTCTGAGCGGAGATTTCATTAGTTTGTTGGTATAAGACTTGGTCTCCACCCCAATGGCTATGTTGTCCTACCCCTTGACCTTGAATGTAGTGAATTTGGTGTATGGGTGCGGGGGTTGTAGTCAGGGCTGGGATCTTTGATACCCTGTCAGCCAATTCCTCCATTTGCTTAGGCAATTTAGCCAATTTCTCCATATCAGATGATTTATGGAGTTCGTCCACCTTATTATAAATCTGCTCAAGCATAGTTAGCTTATCAGCTATTATTCCCATATCAGTACTGTGATCGGTTTTCAGATTATTCATCATCTTTTTGGAGCCGGCTATGTTAGCCCGGCTGGTGGTTTATGCGCGGCTGGATTCAGCCAATCTCTCGAACACCTTGTAGACGGTGTCCTCGTGACGTCCCATGTAGCTTCCTACGCAAGATGCACTAACCAACCCTTGAGTCTCAGGGTTCAGCCCGCTGACAAGACTTTGGACCAGCATCATTTTACTTATCCCGTGTCCTGGACATTTCTGTACTAAGTCTGTGAATCTTTCCCAGGTTTCATGAAATGGTTCGCTCGGGTGTTGGGTAAAACTCGTGAGCTTGATCCTCATTTGATTAATTCTACTAACTGGGTAGAATTTCTTTAAAAACAGAGTCTAGAATGTGGCCCATGTAGTGACTATTTCCCCTAGATTTTTCAGCCAGTAAGCCGCCTTATCAATCAAGGTGAAGGGGACAACTCTCAATCTTATGTAGTCCTGGCTAACCCTAGGGTGGCAGAGGTTAGCACAGACTAACTCAAAGTCACGGAGGAAGATATATGGTTCTTCATGATTATTTCCTCCGAACTTTGGCAACAGTGCAAGGAAATGCAGTTTGTGTTCGAACACATCCTCAGGGGGGACAGGTCTCAACCAATTATAGTCTTCATTTAATTCCGGGAGATACGTGTCTTCCATAGCAGCCTCGCCTTGTTGTATTATTTCCAACTGCGTCCTAAGTAGTTCATTGGTTTGTTCAGCAGCTGTTATCCTAACCAAGAGTGCCGGGATAGGGTCATTTTCTCATCGTCCCCATAGTTCTTCTTTGGAGGCATTATGATTCACCTTCAGAAAGGAAGAGTTTAGAGATAAGTGTTGTGATTAAAAGAGTATTTTTGCTAAGGGTAAGAGATTCCTTAGAAAAAGAGTGAAAAGATCAAGACACGGAGGCTGGAGAGAGTCCTCACAAGGAAGCAGTCACAAAGCAAACACAAGCCAATTTTCAGGTTCACCACTCAACACAGATGAAGGCACGTCAGGGTTCGGCCGCTTATCTTTTCAATTTTAATTTAATGACAAGACAATCTTGCAATTTACGCGAAGCTGCTAGGTACTGAAATATTCCACAAAGACTATCCCGAGTTCGTACAACTAGTTGCACCTACTCTCAGCCAGTATAGGTGTAAGTACAGATCGTTAAACAACTACCCGTGTTACTTGAGGATGGAGTCTTCCGCGGTGTCCTCTAAACCACCCACTCTGCTAAGGGAAGTCGGACCGTAAAACGGCTACCCGAAACCCTCACTGAAAAGCAGCTAATTGTTTTTAAAAACAGTAGTCTTTGTGAAATTCCTCAGTTTTGGCTCTATCCAAAGTGTGCGTTCTAGTCCTTACAAACAATGAGTTGGTTTCTCTCAACCAGACATCGGTTAATTTTAGGTCAGTTTATTTACAGTCACCTTGATTAGCCGTCCCAATTTTAGATTAGGGTTATCACTGTAGTTTATGTGAGCACAGAAATTCACGCCTAACGAGCAGTCCCAATTCCTTTAAATCTTAGGTTGTAAAACTTGAGAAAGGGGAATCGGAAAAGCCAATGCAAACGTAAATCAATGATGCATGCTTAAGAGAAAGACTTACAGTGAATCATCGCGTTCTTCATGCGGGATGCAAGACAAGGAATTAAAATTTACACTAAATGATATGCACAGATGGAAAACGCCCTAAACGGATAGTTCTATTAGCGAGAAGAATTGATTTCAGAATTTGGCTAATGTTGAACGATCTATAGTGCGCATGGTTAGTGAATGTGTGGTCTAAGAATTACGAGCACAATCAAATAATAAACAAGTAAGCGTATATGTGCCTAAGTCCTACACCACTCAAGCCGAGTCCCAACCACACAGATGGGGTTGAAACAAACCCGACACACCACATAAGTGTTCAGTCTGAATTATTATAAGGGTTCAAAGAGAGGGACCTTGAGAATAATGCGAAAAATTAAACCTAGACTAAGCTCTCTCTCTCTCTCTCTCTTACAAAAATTGAAATTTTAATCTTCTTTGCAGGTCCTTGACTTAAATCCAAAATATGCTCCGAGTACTCTGCAACGAGATAAAGTGTGGTTAGTATAAGAAGAGAAGAAAGAAAAATTGCAAAAGAAAAAAAATGTCACAAAAATTAATTTCACAAAAATTAATTACAAAAAATGATTTAAAAACCTAAAAATTCGTCGTTCCCTGGAACCGACGCCATTTGATGGACGCGAAATTCGCCTCTTTAATAATAGATGATTGTATTATAGGAGGCGAAAATCGGTCGATCAAAATACCACAAGCTTTGAATGTTGTGGAGTATTTATACTTGGCAAGTCTACCATGGTCGAACACAGGGAACGATGATTCTTAGTTGTGTGGTCTTAAATCAAATTAAATAATTAGATTTATACTCGATTAATCTCTGTGTTGAGAAAGTATACAATGCAATGGGGGAGATGCGATGTGATGTAAGGAAAATAAACAGAGAGAAATATACCCAAGATCTGCGATTTTTAGTGATGTTTAATCCAAAAAATAATCAATATCCTCGAAATGAAATCACAGATCAAATAATATCGAATTCAGCAAGATGTAACAAATTAATTCCTGACTCCAGCAAGAATGAATAGATATCAGATTGATCCTGCGATGATTTTTATCTCCGAAGTCTTTCTAATTTGATTCTCAAGAAATATTCGCAGTCAATAACAATAAATAAATACATCTAATCCATCTCCTTGAATTAACCCCTGCAAAAATTAAGTCCTCAAATACTAACTCAACTCCAACAAATCCCTGCAAAATAAATCGTCAATTCTCTCAAGGAAAATGTGGCACAGATAGGTCAAAATGAGCTTGCATATACCAACAGATATCCTCAATAATAATTATCAATAAACAGCTTCGAATCTGCTCACAAATTATGCCAAGTGATAGAGCACGGAATAAGCTTCAAAATGACATATTATATGCTCAAAACGGAGTTCGTATGAAAAAGATATGATAACATGAAGTTTCAGGGACTAAAATGTAAATAAAATAAAGTTTTCCTTGCAAAAAGGTCCTTGGGAGGACTTATCTGCAATTAATAAAAGTTAGAGAGGCCCGGACGTAATTTACCCCTAGCGGGGGTATATTTGCAAATTCGGAAAATGCCAGGGGTGTGTGCAATTTTTCCAACAAGCACGTGCCTTACACGTACCTCTGGAGGCTCGGGTCGGCGGCTTAGGATCGAGCATCCCGGAGCTGAGGCTCGGGTGACGAACCTGAGCCTCGGATTTTGAAGCTGAGGCTCAGGTCACGAGGCTGAGGCTGGGATGAGAGGGCTGATGCTCGGGGGTCCCGAGCCTAGTTGGCGGTCGGTGGAGGCTCGGGGACCCCGAGGCGGAGGCTTGGGCGCCGAGCCTGTGGTATGGGAGATGCGGCCACGTGACAGGTCTACAACCGTTGGATCAAGGGCTACCGCCCGATCCAACGGCGGCTGGAGGTGGGGTGCTGCCGCGGCCGAAGGAGGCGGAGGTGAAGGCGGCCGGCGAAGGCTCAGCTAAGCGGAGGCGACTGTTTGGCAGAGGGGGCGAGGTCAGAGGCGAGCGGAGCTCGGCTGACACACGGCCGAGCTGCTGCAGAGGCGTGGCGGTCGATGAAGGTGTCGTGCTCCTACATAGGAGGAGGTCGACGCGAAGGTGGCGACGCCGCCCTCGGCCAACACACGGCTCGAGGGCGGAGGCGCGGAGGTGGAAGCGGCCGATTCGCGGCGGAGGCGGTGGTCGAGTACCTGCAACGGAGATCAAAAAGGAAGGGGGCGGGGGCGTGCGTCGAGGGGGGACGGGATTCGGCTTATGCAAAGCCGGCGGAGATGGCGTGGGTTCGGGTGAAGGAGAGCGATGGAGAGGGGTACATGTGCTGGGGTCACGGCGGCTACGAGAGGCTGCCGGAGCGTACGAGAGCGTGGAAGCTCAAAGCAGCACGCCAGGTGGTCGTTGGATCACGCCGTGAGCCGCTGTCACCGGCCAAAATGGAGGAAGGGCGGATGAAGGCTTCAGCCCTGGCGAAGTGGTGGCTTTATAGGTGGCGTGGCGGTGGTGCATTACACGGGTGAGGGGAGTTGAAGGTCGTGCATGGCGGAGAGGGGTAACGGCTGGGGAGCGGGTGTGGAGCCGTTGTCGGAGGAGGAAGAAGGTGGGTCAAGTGATGGGCACGTGACCTGGGGGGCGGTAGTGGAGAGAGAGTGGGGTGCCATGTGGCACGCCCAGGGGCAGCTACGTGGCGCCCCAAAAAATTCAAAATTAAAGATGAATAAAATTAGAAAAGAAATAGCAGGAGACATCGGATCGAAAAATTTCCTTCACGAAAGTTTCACCTCGACGAGAACTACAACTTTCATGAAGGACACGGGAGCAAAAGAGGTCACCTGTGAGAAGTGGTATTTTTGGTGGCTTTCCATGTGTATAGAAAATCGATTTTTAGAGTTTTGTAATTTTTTGGTTTTTTTAGAGAGGATAAAAATTATAAAAAATATGATAAAATACAATAAAAATATTTACACACTAATCTATTTTTTGGATTTTTAATAGATAAGAAAATAGGAAAATAAAATAGAAGTAAGAAACACACAACTTTTGTACAGACCGACAACGGACACTTGGACTTGGTCAGTTTCTTTGATTTCAGTTTTAATCTGGATTTGGATTTTTGTGTCGCTTAATAAAACTTTCATCAAAGAATACAAAAGAAGAAGAAATAAAATTAAAAGAGTTAATTAAGGACATAAAAACTGAGGTCAAAAACAACAAAAAGTCAAAATGCGCAAAAGAGGCCCAAAACCCAACTTTCACAAATGAGCTCCGAATTTTACGAATTGGTCTTGTTTTGAAGGTATTTGAAAATGGAGTACTTTAAAAGTGAGTAGACCAAAATCAGACACTGTATGTGGGAGATATGCTCATTTTAGTCCGTCAGATGTGAAATTAGACTTTGGGATTATTTGAAACTTATTGAGGTTAGTAATTTTTTTGTATTTTTTATTTTATAAGGTTAGTAATATCTACACAATGGAGGTAGTTTGGGTCATTTGGAGTTAGGATGAATTAACTAAAAATGTGAGAAGTTAGCGGCTTTTTGTGCTAATTTACACATGGGATTTTTAATGCAATTTATGCATGATGAAATGCAGATATTATTTACACATGTATGAATGCTAATAATGCTCTATTAACGATTAATTACAGGTGAATGATGGGGAACATAGCCTAAATGACTAATTTTCGCATGATGAATACGAGATTCATCATACCCCTATACTTAAACTATGCTCGCCCCCGAGCATTAATGAATGAATGTCTTAGTTGAATACATCCCTGACCGTGCATGTGAATTTTCAAGGCTCAATTCATTGAAGACCCTTAATTTGAGTGATCTTAAAATTCTGGGTTCAACCAAGCTTTAATCAAAAGGAATCCAACTTCTCTAATTTTCAGACTCTCTGTTTGTACATATAGTATAAGGATATGATTCTTAGTGTACTACATTCATGAGAGTCAAGTCGAGACATCACCCAAAGTTCTAATCCAAGAGACTCTCCTCTAGACCTAATCCTCAACACTAGAGAATAAGTCTATTCTTACTTCAGTCAACCGTCTCATTAGTTTGTCAGACTTAAAAGTGTATATGGACGACCAGATGATGGAGGGCATATGATTATGTCTAATTTTCTCTCCCTCACATTGGAACAAGGTGCCTCTCGAGTGCCTTATTACTCAACAGAAGTATATTTTTATTTTGTTGATCAATGTGTCCGTCAAGAGAATTTGGAGTCGTCTGCACTTGTTTTTCTGGGAATACACCGGGGTGTGTCTCTTTTGAGTATCTAAGATACCTTCGACACCCAGACTTGTATCGCTTACGATGCAGGGCCCTTTTATGGTGTCAGCCCGACTCCTTGGTCCTAATTAGTGCTTGGTCCAAGTGGACACTTTGAAAATGTTTTGGAAGCGCTCGCCATTGGTGGAAGCTCATTTGGAATTTGACTTTGGATGATAGAGCTTTTCTTTGACATTTCTTTTTCTTTTCTTTTGTTGGCTTGCTCCACTGCTTTTACCAAAAGTTGGCGCACACTAATCAACAATTTTGTTGGCACTTAGGTCAATATCAAAAAGATAGCATATGAATCTTGTTCACATACTGGTTAGGGTTTTGCTGACACTCAGGTTTTCTGAAGCCTTCATTAACTTTATCCCATCCTCGAATATCATCAGATCGGGTCTAAACTCAAATATCTAGTCCTAGTTCCTCAAGTGATATCTCAACTCATCTCATCAATCATGCAGTTGTGGGAGTGGTTGTGCTAATCATATTCTTTTTGAAGGTAGAGATGAAGAGTGCAATATAGCGCTCAAATCTTTCAAACTAAGGAAGTGTGGATTATTAAGTTCAAAATCCTAATGACTAAGGCAGGCTAACTCAGAATCTCGAGATCTCAGAAATCAAGTGTCCTAAAAAATCCTCAAGCCTTGAGTGATGGTGAATGTGTCAGGAATATATCAACCAAGGAATGCATGAAATGCTTGATGAAATGCAAGACCATGAGTGATGTTTTTGTTATTGTTGTTGTTGTTGTTTTTAAAAAAAGGTAATACACACTACTTGCAGCCATCCCCGATGTTAGATAAAAAACGATTAAAGTACGAGCTATGGATAAAATAGATAAAATATACATCCCCTATACTTAGCTTGTGCTATGTCCCCATGGCACAAAGTGAAATGTTGACATAGCTCGTACTAAGTATAGATGGGTCGACAATAAAGTAGAGAAGTGATGTATAAACAATGAAATCGGCCCCCTAAGGATCGGGGGATCGAGAGTGGGTAGATGGATATACAAAAGAGTGTAGGTTCCAGAGAGGCGGTTTATTTGGGAAGATCAAATCTTTCGTCAAAGTCTATGCCTTGAGTGAAGGAGATCTGTTCAACTTGGACTAATTGCTCGTTGGATTCCACAAAATGTTTAAGCAGCTGACCGTTGACTATAGATGTTTGTGTGCTATCTGTGGTCTCTGAGATCTCAACACTCCCATTGATGTGTATCTCTCTTAAAATGAAGGACCCCGTCCATTTTGATTTCAATTTACCTTGGAAAATTTTCAATTTTGCATTAAATAGCCAAACTTTCTGCCCTGGGACAGAGATCTTGGTTCGAATGTTCTTGTCATGCCATCTCTTTACCTTGTCCTTGTAAATGGTGTTATGTTCATAAGCATGATTTCGGATTTCAGATAGTTCATTCAAATCCATATCTCGGTTATTCTTTCCTTGGTGACAAGTCCAATTAATCTTTTTGATTGCCCATTCTGATTTATTTATGAGTTCGGCGGGCAAATGGCGTGGTTTGCCATATACCATTCTAAACGGGGAGGTGCCCAATGGGGTCTTATAAGCCGTCCGGTAGGCCCATAGAACTTGGTCCAGTAGTTGGGACCAGTTCTTCCTGTCAGGGCGGACCAGCTTCTGTAAAATTCCTTTAACCTCCATGTTTGACACCTCGGCTATGCCATTGGATTGTGGATGGTAAGGAGTAGCGACACGGTGCTCGATGTCGTATTCCTTAGTCAACTTCTTCACCTCCCGGTTGACAAAGTGGCATCCCCCATCAGATATTGAAACTTTTGGAATTCCAAACCTCAAAATAATATGATCTTTCAAAAATTTGCAAACCGTTTTGCTATCTGCAGCTCGAACAGGGATAGCCTCCACCTATCTAGATAAATAATCTACCGCAAGAAGAATATATTCAAATCCTTGACTATTAGGGAATGGGCCCATAAAGTCAATGCCCCATGCATCGAATTCATCACAGATGATCACTGGTTGCATAGGCATGGCGTCTTTTGAACCAATGGTTCCTCCCATTCTCAGACAGACGGGGCACGATCAGACAAAATTGTAAGCATCTTTAAACAAGGCCGGCCAGTAAAATCCACATTGCAATATCTTCTCAGCGGTCCTCTTCCCAGAGTGATATCCTCCCGCCTCCAGGGTGTGGCAAAGATTGAGGATACTTGGTATTCTACTTGAAGAATACATCTTCTCCATATGCAATCCGGTCCTTCAATGAAAAGGAACGAATCTTCCCAATGATAGTGTCTCGCTTCAGATATGAGTCGATCGATTTTGTTTTTGGGCCAACCTTAAGGAACTTCCTTGGTGACAAGATAATTCACCGTGTCTGCATATCATAGGAGTGAGTCAATAGCAGAAATTGACTCGTATGGGAAGGTTTTATGGATGGATTCAGATTCGGGAATTTTGTTATGTTCGATCCGTGATAAATGCAAATTCTTGAAGCAGAAGAATGCATCTCAGAAGTCGTGCTTTTGCATCCTTTTTGGCCATTAAGTATCGAATGGCAAAGTGGTCTGTGTAAACAGTCCCCTTAAATCCTAGAAGTATAGATCGAAATTTTTCCAAGGTAAAAACTACTGCAAGCATTTCCTTTTCGGTCACAATGTAATTTTTTTAAGCAGGGTCTAAAACTTTGCTTCCGTAGTGAATAGCATACGAGATTCCATCTTTTCGTTGTCCTAATACAACCCCCACAGCAAAATCGAATGCGTCTGTCATGATCTCGAAGAGAAGAGACCAGTCGGGGGCTTGTAGGACGGGAGTCTCAATGATCCTCCTCTTGAGTAACTCGAAGGCATCTAGACACTTATGATCTACCAGGAATTCAGTGTCTTTTCCAAGAAGGTCTGTTAACGGTCGGGCAATTTTTGAAAAGTCTTTGATAAACCTCCTGTAAAATCCAACATGCCCTAGAAAAACCGTACTTGTTTCACATTTGTGGGTGGCTCGAGTTTCTTTATCACATCAACTTTGGCAGGGTCAACCTCCATTCCCTTCTTGGAGATGACATGCCCCAATACAGTGCCCTCTTTCACCATGAAATGGCTTTTCTCCCAAGAGAGCACTAGATTCACTTCCCTACACTTTTGGAGGACTCGATCCAGGTGCGCTAGACAATCATCGAATGAATCACCATGGACCGAGAAGTCATCCATGAAGACCTCCAGGAAATCCCCAACCATGTCGGAAAAATCGCAATCATGCATCGCTGAAAGGTGTCGGGGATATTACAAAGCCCAAAAGGCATTCGCTTGAATGCGTATGTGCCAAAAGGACATGTAAAAGTAGTCTTTTCCTGGTCCTCGGGGGCAATGGCCATCTGATTGTAGCCCGAATACCCGTCTAAGAAACAGAAGTACTCTCTCCATGCCAATCTCTCCACGATTTGATCAATAAAAGGCAGCGGAAAGTGATCCTTTTTCGTTGCGGCATTCAGGCGCCTGTAATCCACACAGACACGCCACGACGTGGGTACTGGTGTCGTGATCTCTTCTCCCTCCTCATTGGTGATAATCTGAAGTCCCGACTTTTTCGGGACTACATGCAAAGGTGACACCCATTTGGAGTCGGAGATGGGATATATGAACCCAGTTTTACACCATTTTTCGATCTCAGTCTTAACCACTTCCCGTAAGTTTGGATTCAATCTATGTTGGCATTCACGGGAGGGTTTAGCATTATCTTCCAAGTAAATATGGTGTGAACACAGGGATGGGTTTATCCTTGGGAGATCAGACAATCTCTAGCCTATAACCTTTTGGTTTTTCTCCAAAACATTAAGCAGACGGATTTCCTGCTCTTCAGTCAGATGTGAACTGATAATGATCGGAAACTGTCCCTTTCTCCTGCAAGGAAGGCATACTTAAGTGTAGGGGGCAATGGTTTGAGTTCAGGAAGGTCAATGTTGATGCTCGAGTCTGGTCCCCTCAGTGTTGGTTCTTGTTGTGATGTGGAGGCTTGCAGTGTATTGATGAATCCACATTTCATCATCTTTATTCTATCATTTTGGCACCAAAAACCCTAGCAAATGCCTGTAAATAGCATTAAAATCATCATCTTAGCATTCACGCATGTGCATTATATTAGTGTATAAAATACTGTAATTAAAGCCAAAATTATAGAATAAATAAAGAAAAGAAAAAGAATAAAATATTGTAAATATTTTATGACCCGAAGCCCCGAGACCTAGGCATCGTGATGAATAGGTCGACGAGGAATAAAGTAGGGGGAGATAAGGTCAAAAATACAGTGTAAATACCCATACATTCTATTCATTCTTTATTCATTTTGGGACCTATTTTTTGTTCCACTTTTTATACATCAAATAAAGAAACTTTGTACATGAAAGTTGTAGATAATTTAATATAGAAAAATATAAAATTGATTTCACAGAAAAATAATATACAGATAAAAAGTTATGGTCAGAATAAAAATCCAGAATCCCAACTTCCCAGACCCGTATCTCACAACTGACAACTCCAAATGCAGCATATTCACCTTTAATTGTATATAGAAGAAAATAAGCTATTTAATGGCGGTGGTTTCGCATTTGGCGGAGCTACGGTTTGAAAGTTGAGTTTTGGACCCCAATTGTATACTTGTACAGATTAAAATATTCAATTTATTCTTTATTAATTATTTATTTATTTTTATATTTTTATAATGTTGTAAATATTACTTATAATAACTATGTACATTAAAATTGGAATAAAAACCTAAATAAAACTTAAAATAAAATACATACATACTTGATACATAGGTATTATACCTGTATTTATATCTATATAGAATATACTTCTATTTTATTAATTATACAAATTTTATCAGAAAAATAAAATAAAAATATATATATGTGTATAAAAGTATTCTACAATTTTATAAAATACTAAATAAAAATAATAAAAATAATAAAAATACAAAATAAAAATAAAAGTAAAAGAATACAATATATAGAATAATATACCTATATAGAGATATAAAAGCAACTTGTAAAAATAGACTTCATAAAATAAATTAAAAATCATAATAAAATACTACATAAAATTTTAAACATTTTTTATTCTTTAACCAAAAATTAATTCGGCCTTTTTCTATTTTTAAACGAATTAATAAAACATTTCTTCAATCTTTTTCCTGGTTGGTCCATGTGGACCAACCAGGTGCGGTCTAGAGTTGACCTCGGTCAACTCCCTGACCAAGGCCTGCCACCTCTGACGCCCTGATTTTCTCCCGTTTTCAAGAAATTTTGGCGCCCGATCCTTCCATTTTCTCGCCGCGAATCCTTCTTGGAACTTCTTCCCTGATCATCCCTCTCCCACGACGCATCTTCAGATCACGCAATATCCTCATGATGCGCGCGTGGATCTCGCTTGAAGGAGACGCCACCATCCTCTACTTAACCGACCCGCCACCTTCGAGCCCAAGTTTGAACACCTTCGGTCCACCCCTCGCGCCTACTCCGAGCTCCAGCGCTTCCTGGAGGTGACAGCTCCACCGTGAAGCCATCAGCCAAGGCAGTCGAGGTCGGAGGCGCTTCCACCACCTCCCGCAAAGTCGCCGGTCGAGGTATCTTTCTTCCCTCTGGCTCCGGCCATTGAGGGCTCACCCCGCTCATTCCTTTGCGTCATTTTATTCCTGTTAGCCTAAGGTTCGAAAACCCCAAAAAAAATTCGAAGTTCAATCGACCCAATCGCCGAATCAAGCACCTTGGCCGGAGCGCACCTCCGGTCGTGCATCTCCATCGCGATTAGCACCTCTCCCCGACCATCCAAGGGTCCAGGCAGTTTGCCCTGGACCCGTTGACCATTCTTGCAGGTCAAAGCACAAGCGAAGACACCTGGAGGCGAGTTTTGGAGCTCGCCGGAGCAGACGCAGCCCACCAGCTCCGCCCGCCACCAGCGAGCACCACGGCCTTCGCCATGGCTTTTTGACGCCCCCAGGAGATAGAGGACGACCAGAGGAGGCTCCGGTCCAATTTTGAAGCCCAGAAGCCATCGGAGTTGGCCGGAGGAGCTCGAGGAATCTCGCACAGCCGGAGCTCCGCCGTGTTCTTCTAGCCGGCTTCACCACCGTCCGATCAGGGCACCTCCTCCAGATCAATCAGCAACCGTTGGATCTCGCCACGCCTCGACCGTTGATCTTCTCTGGGAGATCTAATCGTAGCCGCTGATCCACGAAGCGTCATCGGCCGTTCATCAAGCGCCACGTGTCTAAGTGGCTCCTTCATCGCCGTTGGATCGCGCGTCGAGGGTATTTTGCATCTACACCCTCGCGCCTTTTGTATTTAGTATTTAGTATTTAAACTTTCGTCTGTAGCGTATAAACTTTGGGTTATTTGCACAAAGACCCCCGAACTTTGAGTATTTGCATCCGGGTCCTTCGCCACGTCACCTCACGTGACCAGTACACGTGAGGTGTGGGCATTTTGCACCAGGACCCTCGGTCTTTATCGTATTTTGTTTCAGTACCACAACAGTGATATCTCTTGTTAAATTTTTGGATATTTTGCATGTAAGCCCCAAGGGTTTTGGATTATTACATTTTAGTCCTCGCCAGGCGCGTGCGAGTCACGCGCCCTGGTGGGAAAATTATTAGGATACCCAGGCGGGTTTTGTAATTGGATTGTGGTGCTATTAATTGACTATTCAGTTCAAACTTTTGTGGAAATTTGCATGTAGGCCCCTGGATGTTTTGAAAATTGCGTTTATATCCCCGCCAGGACTGTTTAATGTTTGGATGTTTGTTGTAATTATTTAAAATATCACTTTAAGTCCAAAATTTCCACAAAAATAGGTTTAAGCTCCTGGTAACTTGTACTTGCACGCCATATTCTCACATTGCATTTTTATTGCATTTTCACATTTATTAAAAATCAAAAACATGCATTTATTTTACTGTTTGCATTAGAAAACCCATAAAAATTATAAAAACGTTTTGAAAAATTCCAAAAAATTCACCTAGTGTCTATTTTAGCCTATTTTAGTGTCAGTCTAAAAATCACTAAAAATCTCAAAAGAAAAACACTAAAAATTTAAAAACACTCAAAAACTTCAAAAAAATATATAAAATCAAAGAAAAATCCAAAAATCACAAACTCAGGTTCTGTTTGTTCCTCAGTTTATTCCTTTCATTTGAAAAAATAGTGTGAAAAATTTTGAGTACTGGTTGCTATTTTTAAATTCCATTTTATTCACAGCCAGCCCTTATTTCACTGTTTTGAGTTATTTCAGTAATTAAAAATACCAAAAACACCTTGAAAAATCCCCAAAAATCACAAAAACAGTAGAGAATCCTAAAAATATCAAAAACATTTTATTTTTGAATTTTTGGTTATTTTTGCACATTTTTATAAATATTTCATCTTGTCTTTTATTACATTGCTTTGAAATTCCAATATTAAAAAAAAGTATAAAATATAAAATATAAAAATCAGAAAATTAAAAATCAAAATACAAAATTAAAAATTAAATAGAAAAAAATTAAAAATTAAAAACCCACAAAAACATCTTTGCTTGCTTGCTTAGTGTAGACATATCACATACATACACTTGTGCACACTTGTTTGAACTGCCCTGCTTGCTCCCTGTGTTCGAACTCTCTGCATACTTGTCACTATACACCATTTGTGCAGAGTTAAAAATAAATTTTAACTCCACATTTATTTCTATTTCCGTGATCTGTAGTGTGGGTTAATTGTTGATTAATTTCAGAATTTGTGTGGTCAAGCACCGACTATTGACTCGCCTTGTGAGTTGATATAACCACACCGATTTTCGAGATTATCAAATGGCGCCGTTGCCGGGGAGCAACAGCGAGTAGTTCACATTTTGTTTGATTGTGTGATTGTTTACCATAGCATTAATTTACCTCTCTTACATTTTTTGATATATCTTGTTGAGCTATCTGACCATCTATTTCTTGTCTTCTTGCGAGGACCGCGGAGCAAGGCGGATCGCTTAGGTGAACCAGAGAAACCTTGGGAAGCGGAGCCGGCCTTCTTGGGCCAAGCCGGCAGGAGAGAGAGCAGGAGGAGTGAGAGAGAGTGGTAGATTAGCTTTTGTGAGAGAGTGACTTATTAATTTGTAATAATACAGGTACACTTGGACTCTTGGACACTCCGAGCCTAATTTCCAAGTGTTTGTTCTCACCGCGGTTTTGTGTTTTTCGTGGTTTTCTCGCCTTTATTTCTATTTGTTTCACGAGGATTTAGCCCCTAGACATAGGAATTTTTGTTGACTGTGACGAACTAAGAAGCTAAGGCCCAATCCCTAATATCTTGCCTGCACCTATAGGACGTATTTGGACTTGGCTAAAAATTAACTGAAAAAAGCTATTCGACTTGGACTAGAGACCACGTGCCGCGAGCCCACCCTGTTAAGCGCTACTCCTGAACTCGATGTGTCGAGAAGAGGAGGGGTGAGCCTAGACCGGACTCCGGACTCTTTTCTTTGTCATAGCTCCTCGTTCTTCACGTTAATAGAAGTTGCTCATCTTAGGACGGTTTCCTCGTGCATGCATATAGGTAGTTTAAATTATTGTCTTTAAATTATGCGCGGATCACTTTGCATGTAGAGTGCTGGGGACAAGGTACGTATTTTTATCCCTGCATGCATCATAGATTTTGACCGCCCATCGGCTTTTCCGCTTTCCTCCCCCAGTTTTATTGGACTTTAATAACAAGGAAATTGGAAAATTCGTTAGACGATGTTTGCTCAGAAAAACACATAAAAAGTGAAAACAATAAAAATTGGGACTGCTAATGCAAACTCGACCTTAAAACTCATCCCACCAAAAATTTTGTTTTGGGAGAGTAATCCCCTCCTTGTTTGATTTATCTGCTGCGAGAGAGTGACTCGACACTAAGATAGAGCCACATCTGAAATTTTGGTTGACTACTGGTCGTGGTTAGTCGTTCTCCAGTGAGGATCTCTCCGGTAACCGGTAAAGCGGACCGTGATGTCCTTAACAGATTGAATTAGCGGGAGCAACCAGGTTACGGTCCGCAATTCATACTGGCTGGGAAAGATCTGACGTGGATTGGGACAATCGGCTAGGAAAGTAGGATACCTAAGAGCTCGCTCTAACGCTCTGATAGATTGACTGATCACCTAATAAAAATTGACAAGATAACAGACCGAACTCTCACGGTCATCAGCTCAAGTGTTGTGTAGGTGAAGTTGGGGTTTTGATTTAACATCCTGTTTGCATTCCAGATCTCATCCGCCTTTCTCTAGATCAAGATGATGGGACGGAGATTTCTTAGGCCGAACCTGTCGGCACCGCTATCCAGCACTCCTCCTCATTCATCTAGGAATACCTCGGAGAGTCCGCTCTCCGAGCCTGAGTTCACATCCACCCTGTTCCCCCTCGACCACCCTTCCCATTCTCCTTCTCTCAGTCCGATCGTTTCAGAGTACAGTGCATCACAGAGTTCAGCTCATTCGATAGCACCTGAGATGGCCTCTTTTGCTTTTTCAGAGAATCCAGACATGGC
The DNA here is from genome assembly GCA_037367405.1 of Ottelia alismoides. NCBI lineage: Eukaryota > Viridiplantae > Streptophyta > Magnoliopsida > Alismatales > Hydrocharitaceae > Ottelia > Ottelia alismoides. Next base: position 648,577 of record JAZKJV010002190.1, on the reverse strand, counting down.
ATACAGAGGCGAGCATGAAGATGATCATGAGCACCCTCCGTTCCTATTTGATCAGGCAGCCATCAATAATTCCTTGTTAGCATCCCTAGAGACTATGCAGAGGCAGATCCGCGACCAGGGAACATTCATGGGAGATCTGATGAGAGAAATAGCACAGATGAGAGAGAACCGACCTGGGGGCGGTGGCGGTGGAGGAGGAGGAGGACCTGATGCAGGAGGAGGCGATCTAGACGCTGAGAGGCCACCACAGACCATCATGAGGGAATTGCACAACCCAGCTGCCTCCCTCACTCATCGTTGGATCCGACTCCCACCCATTCACGGAGATTTCGAGCTTCGTCCCCACACAATCCAGCTTCTACCCAAATTCCATGGGTTGCCGACCGAAGAGCCGCACCTCCACCTCCAAGAATTTGAGATGATTTGCAGCACTATTCATGACCGGTTGATGACCGAGGACACCATCAAGATGATCGCCTTTCCATTCTCTTTGGTTGACAGAGCCGCATACTGGCTCAAACATCTGGGGCAATTCGTCGACACATGGGCAGAGCTCCGGACCGCATACCTGAAGAAATACTACCCTCTCGGCCGGACCAACGCAGCTAGAGCCATGATTAGTAACTTCGTCATGATCCCAAATGAACAATTCCATGAAGCCTGGGATCGATTCAGAGAGCTCATATACTGGTGTCCACATCATGACATTTCCAAGCCCAATCTCGTGCAGAGTTTCTTCTGTGGGCTGACACCGGAGCTGCAAGGGCTAGTGAACGCCTCTTGCGGTGGATCTTATTTCTCCAAGGGAGAAGACGACGTCTGGGCCATCTACGAAGGCATGGCAAAAAACTCTACGGTAATGACCCAGGCCCGAGTCTACACAAAGCAGAAGCCCCCACAGCGGGATCATTCCAGAGGATCGCCCGCATCGATGCCGGTCCCAATACAGTGTCAGCTGCCGCAGCCCAAGCTGAATCAGCCGCAGCCGACATGGGCATTATCAGTGAGAAATTGGACCGCATGGAGATCCTCGAGAAGAAGCAGAATCAAGGTCTTGCTCAGATGGACCTTCTCACCAAAACTATGAGTGACCTGAAGACTCAAATTCTATGCATTCAGGAGGCACAGACTCATACCCAACAGCCTCCCAGGTCACGGGCTGACCCCAGCAGTAGCAATACCAACCAGACCTCTACCTCATACCGCCAGGTGAACCATATCCAGGCAGAGCCGGTGCCATTGCTACAGTACCATCCAGAGCGACCATCGTCTCAGGAGACTCAGATAGTGGTTTACCAGCCAGAGCAGCCACTGGCAGTTCTTCCTCCACCCTCCTTCGAGCAGGACCCATTGATGGAAGTTAATGGGATTTGGTATGACCGGTACCCGCAGCCCGGGATTCGTCGTGATCACCCCGGATTCCGTTGGGGCAACGGTGGCTCCTCATCCCAACAGCAGAATCCTGCCCAAGGACAGCAGAACATCCAACCACACCAGCAGCCCCAGTATGCCCATCAACAGCAATATCAGAATGGTCCTCGTCCCTCCTATCAGGGACAGCAGTGGAGGCAGCAACAGCAGCCTCAGCAATCATATTCCCAGCCGACCCAGAACTATCCGTACCAGCAACACCAGCAGCAGCAGCCCCATTTCCAGCAGGGACAACCATCCGGTTCTCAGGATCCAACCTTTGAGAACCCAGCTCTTAATGATCTTGCCCGCTTGCTCTCCGAACAACGAGCATCTTTCAGGCAAGAAATGGATCAATTCCGACAGGAAATGAGAGAAATAATCAAAGGCAAGGCCGCCATACCCGCTCAGATTGAACCAAACCCGAACAGTCTGAAAAGAAAGTCTGAGCAGGTAGAGTTTACAGAGGATACCTCTCCTAGTAACTATTTGAGTGACATATCTTGTTCCTTTTATGATGCTGATTTTGTTACTACTAGGAGCGGTAGGATGCCAGCCGGCGGTGCCTCTTATGAGCGACAAATAGACGCAGGATCAGAAGCGCCAGAAGATCAGAGGAGCGGTGCAGATGCCGCTCATAATGATGTTGACGGTGGAACTGATGCCACCCATGATGGAGTCCAGGACGACGGTGCTGATGCCTCGTGATACCAGTTGCAGATGGTGGTGCTGATACCACCATCTTGGATGATGAACCAGAGCGCGGTGCTGATGCCGCGAAGATCGGTGCTAATGGTGGTGCTGAGGCCACCACATCCACTTTTGTTGAGCCGCCATCTGTGATGTTGCCACATTTTGTACCCGAGGACTGTGGGGACAAAAAGAAAAACAAAAAGATGAATAAAGGAAAGGTTTCTGTTCAAATTACGGATCCATATGTGGTGAATGATGAGTATTGTATGGATTCTCCTTCTTCACAGGCACAGGGACCGAGTCCTAGTCCTCCATCTAAGGAGGCCCCTACCATCCCCTTCCCTGAGGCGCTCCGCCGTGCGAAAGGGAATAAAAAAGAAAATCCAAAAAAAGATCAGCAGGTAGAGTTCGGCAACCAAATGATTGATAGATTTCACATTCAGCTGACTCTACGAGAAGCATTTGAGCATATCCCCTTCTTCAAAAAGAACTTGAAAGAGACAACTACTGTCCGAAGGAAGAAGAGGTACAGAGATCAAGTCCACATGCTCACTCATGACACTTGCTGCGCCATTCAGAACACATTGCCAGCCAAGCGACCGATACAGGAGCTTCCTATGTCAGATGCGAGATCCAGGAGCAGCAGTTCGATCGTACTCTATTAGACAGCGGGTCTTCGATCAACCTCCTTCCGGCAGCCTTACTCAAGCAATTCGAGTTTGGCCCTCTTCTTCGAAGCAGAACAGTCCTTCAGTTTGCTGACAGGTCGATTAAGAGGCCGAAGGGGTTGTTGAAGGACGTGGTCGTTACCATTCAGGGCCTGAAATTCCCCGTGGACTTTGTTGTACTGGACATGGAGATCCCTGAATCGGTAACCGATGCCCCCATCATACTTGGACGCCCATTCTTGGCCACTGCCAAGGCGGTATCCGACCATGACAGTGGGACGGTATGTTTTCGCGTAGAGGGCGAAAGCATACAAATAGATACGATCGACCAAACCAGAGCCAGAGAGTTGGCATGCTCAGAGCAATCCAGCGAAGCCGAGCAGATGACAGAAGAGGAGAAAGACATCCACCAGGTTTGTGATTTCGAGATGACTGATGATGAATCCAACTGGAAAGATCCCGTAGCACCGACCCTCGCCTTGCCTACAGATTCACTATATCTCAAACTATTGGCAATCGAGAGCCGGGAGAGCATATCCCTGGATGAGGATACACAAGAGGCTGACAGTGTTGTGACGAATGGTGCTGATGATTTCCATGCTCACTCATCTTCTTCTGATCCCCCTGATTCAGACATTGATTGGGATGATTTTGATGATTATGTGCTTTGTCTGACTCCTTCCGAGCCGACAACCCTGACAGAGTGCGAACCAGTGCAGTTTATAGATGATTCAGCAGGCCGCCCTTTGTCAGAGTTTCACGCAGAGCGAGAGTTCTCCCATGAAGACCTGGTCGCCTTCACACAGACATATCAGAAGCCAGATCTGCCGCCTCCCAGTTGTCCAGAACTGAAGCCTCTGCCGCAGTCGTTGAAGTACAGATTCCTTGCGGGTGAGCCAGATATGCACCCAGTCATTATCTCAGCAGGTTTAACTGGAGAACAAGAATCTCGTTTGATGGAGGTTCTTGAAAGAAACCGCAAGGCGATAGGTTGGAATATCGCTGATCTTCAGGGGATTAGTCCGGCTCTGTGCTCTCACCACATTTATCTTGAGGATAACGCTAGGCCGTCGCGTGAGTTCCAACGACGGCTGAACCCGAATCTTCGAGACGTAGTCATGAAAGAAATTTCCAAGTGGTGGAGCGCCGATTTTATCTACCCCATCTCCGACTCCAAATGGGTCAGTCCACTACATGTGGTACTCAAGAAGACGGGTATCACTACAGTTGTCAACGAGTCCGGAGAGGAGATCGCGGCCAGAGTACCAACTTCTTGGAGGGTCTGTGTGGACTACAGACGATTGAATGAGGCCACCAAGAAGGATCACTTCCCGCTACCCTTCATTGATCAGATTATCGAGCGGCTAGCCGGGAAGAGTCATTATTGTTTTCTTGATGGGTACTCTGGATACAATCAGGTGGCCATTGCACCCGAAGACCAGGAGAAAACGACATTCACCTGTCCGTTTGGGACGTATGCTTTCAGACGAATGCCCTTTGGTTTATGTAACGCTCCGGCTACATTCCAGAGGTGCATGTTGTCCATCTTCTCGGACATGGTGGGTGACTGTTTAGAGGTCTTCATGGATGACTTCTCGGTCTATGGCGACGGGTTCGATGCTTGTCTTGACTGCCTAGACCGTGTGCTTCAGCGTTGCATAGAGGTCAACCTTGTTTTATCTTGGGAGAAGAGCCACTTTATGGTGACTCAGGGGACGGTCCTTGGTCATATCGTCTCCAACAGGGGCATGGAGGTCGATCCGGCTAAGGTGGATATCATTAGAAAACTCAATCCACCGTCCAACTTGCGTCAGTTGCGGTCTTTTCTGGGGCATGTCGGTTTCTACCGACGGTTCATTCAGGACTTCAGTCGTATTGCCCGACCGCTCACTGACTTGCTGACGAAAGACACCGAGTTTATTGTCAATGATAAGTGTCTTGAGTCGTTTGAGACTCTCAAAGAAATGGTTGTTTCAGCTCCTGTCCTTCAGCCACCCGACTGGTCTCTCCCATTCGAGATCATGACGGATGCTTCAGATTTTGCCGTTGGGGTTGTGCTTGGACAGAGGAGGGATGGATTACCCTTTGCTATTCACTACGCCAGCCGGACCTTGGATGCCGCTCAGCGGAATTACACTGTGACTGAGAAAGAGATGCTGGCCGTAGTCTTTGCTCTTGATAAGTACCGATCATATATTCTCGGATCTAGAGTGACAATCTACACTGACCACACCGCCATCCGGTACTTAATGTTTAAGAAGGATGCCAAAGCACGTCTTACCAGATGGATCCTTCTACCCCAGTAATTTGATATTGAGATTAAGGATAAGCCTGGAGTCAAGAATGTGGTGGCGGATCATCTCTCCAGATTGGAGAACCTTGAGGAATCTGAGCTCAGCGCACCTATCACTGAGACGTTTCCAGATGAGGCGATCTTGGCTGTCACCTCACTCCCATGGTATGCTGACTTTGTAAACTATCTTGTTGCCAAGACAGTCCCTCAGGGTTGGCCCAGGCAGAAACTTGAGACCTTCCTAGCTAAGGCCAAGTTTTACCATTGGGAGGATCCCGTCCTTTACCATGAAGGAGGGGATAGTATTTGGAGAAGGTGCATTCCTCAAGAAGAACAGCAGAGCGTCCTCACATACTGCCACAAGCTTGAGGCAGGAGGACATCATTCTGGAAAAAGGACAGCACAGAAGGTGCTTCAATCGGGCCTATGGTGGCCCACTCTCTTCAAGGATTCTGATGAGTTTGTGAAGAGATGTACTGACTGTCAGAAAATGGGAACCTGCGGACAGAGAGACATGATGCCCATGCAACCCATTCACTTCTGTGAGGTTTTTGATGCATGGGGGATTGATTTCATGGGCCCATTTCCTAAGAGTCAGGGATTCGAGCATATTTTGCTTGCTGTGGATTATGTCAGCCGATGGGTTGAGGCCATCCCCGCCCGAGCCGCAGATGCGAAAACCGTGTGCAAATTCTTGAGGAAAAATATTATTTCACGGTTCGGGGTTCCTAGAGTCTTGATTTCAGACGGGGGGTCTCATTTTATCAATGATAAGGTTAGGGCCCTTGCAGACGAGTTCGGCATTGATCATCGGGTTGCCACTCCATATCACCCTCAGACTAATGGTCTTGCCGAAGTATCGAATCGAGAGATAAAAACCATCTTGCAGAAAGTTGTCTGCCCCGACCGAAAGGATTGGTCACAACTTTTGGACTCGGTCTTGTGGGCTTATCGGACTTCTTTTAAGAATCCATTGGGGACATCTCCCTTTCGTCTCGTCTATGGCAAGCCGTGCCATCTGCCAGTGGAGATCAAGCACAAATCTTTTTGGGCAGTCACTGAGTTGCTATTGGATCCCGAGAGTATAGGAGAACAAAGAAGAGCAGAATTGGCAGCCCTGGAAGAACTGAGAGATACAGCCTTTTCCAACAGCCTACAGTACAAAGAAAAAGTGAAGACATGGCGCAATTTGCATATCAGCCATAAACAGTTTGAGCCAGATCAGAAAGTATGGTTGTTTGATTCCAGGCTAAAATTATTCCCAGGAAAGTTGCAGAGCAAGTGGAAAGGCCCGTACGTGGTCAGGAAGGTACATGACAATGGCAGCATCGACATATCCAAACCGTCATCTTCCTCTACCTTCCGCGTCAATGGTCAACGCCTGAAGTTATATCTAGATCATGACCCGCCGACCAGTGACGTTGCCCCCATTCTTTTGGTATGAGTTGTGTCCTTTGACTCGTACCATCTGCATCTCATACATGATAATCACTTCTATCTTCCGCTGTACAGTTCATCTGTTCATATCACTCTCTCATGATTGGATCTATTTTCTTCTTTTCTGCTTTTCTTTTTTTCCATCTCTATCTTCTTTATCTACCAAAAAGGTGCCGCCCTTGTAGACAGTTTCCCATACTTAGGACGTTCTTTGTCCTAAGTATAGGGGGGCATGCACCCCGAGATCTGTCATTTTCATTTCGATCCTCTCCATTGTCTCCTCTTCTTGTCTATACTTAGGGATATTTTACCCTAAGTATAAGGGGAGACAATCTGAGTACGATCTGTTCATTCCCACCCTTGACCCTCCCTGCGTTGTGTACAGTCTGCTAAACTTAGGATTATGTGATCCTAAGTATAGGGGGGACGGTCAACTTCTCATTCATTGGTTCATTTATTCTTTATTTATTCTTTAGACTTGACTATACTTAGTACGAGTTATGTCTTCTCTTTTCTCTCTGATCTATGAGGACATAGCTCAAGCTAAGTATAGGGGGGTCGTATATACTACGTATATACTTTAGCCATAACTCGTACTTTCGAATTTTCTTAATAATATGGCTAATCATTCATCAAAATTCATTAAAAACCTTAATAAAAAGGTGTTTTGTTCCTCAAACTCTGTTTGTATTACTGATTAATAAATCAGGTGCTTTGAAAAATAGTTTGACAGTCTCTTTGAAAAACCTTTTGAAACCTATTTTGAAAAAACACTTTGTACATGTTTTCAACCTTTGTAAAAATGTATAATTTGTAAAATTTATTTTATTTGTGTGAAATAAAATGCTTGAAAAATGATTTGCAAATGGTTTGAAAAATGGTTGCAGAAATATTTGAAAAACCTATATATACTGTTTTGAAAGCCTTTGCAAAATGATTTTCAAATGTGTGTACATGTTTGTAAAAATGTTTGTAAAAACTATTTTGGACTATAGTTTTCAAAAAATCGTGTGAAAAAGCTTGTCTCAAATAAGTTTGAGGAATACTAACATCACACCAAAATCCACTATAAGAATATATGTATAAAAATTGACCAGTTACCCTGTAAATTCTTAAAATCCACTTCTTGTAAATATAAGAAGCACTCCCGTGTATATATTTTTCACCTAGTTTTTAGCCAAAACTTTTTGTTTTCAAAAATTCCCAAAAACATTTGCAAAATTAAAATCCAAAAACATTTGAAAGATCTTTTTGAAAAATACAAAAAAATGCATATGCATGCGCATGCATCATCTTTTCAAAAATCCATAAAAAGTTCAAAATCTTGAAAATTGCATCACAAAAATATTTCTTGCATAGCATAGCATGAGCATTTTTCGGATTGAGTTTGATAGTTGAACAAGTCTAAGTAAAATCCGGAGATTGGAGCTTGATTGGACCTTAAAATCTACCTAATAACAGGAACCTTAGAGGAACTGGGTTTGAGGTACTTCAGGTCTAGTTGACTTAATTCTTTGAGGATCACGGGACTTGGTTCAATGTATTCTTGACTGCCTAAGTAGAGTATTTCGGAGCACACGCACGACTCTTGTTGATAATGACCTAACTTGGACACCTGCACCTTTCACATAGCTCTCCACGGATGAGGTGGTGAGGAGGCAGTTTCCTTTGGCTTGGGGTAGCATATGAGGGTAGTACTTCTAGGCGGAACCTCTCTTCTTCTTCTAGTGAAGGAAGTGCATCTCAACTTGGTCTAGTGGTGATGAAGGCTAAAGACAGAAGCCGTGGGTTGCAATAAAGCTTCAAAAGAGGGATAGTCTACTGGCTCAAGAGGAAAATTTCTTGTATATATGCTGCACCATGTAGATATGTTGTACAGATGCAATTGAAAAAAAAAGAAAAGAAAAAAGAACTCCAAAAAAGTGGTGGGTCGGATTGAAAATTTAATAACCCCACCGGAGTGTATATAGTCCAATAAAGCAAAAGCTTATGGTATCCATGTCACATCTCATGAAGCTTGCAGCGGGAGACTTAGCTACACTGGTTGAGTCTATACTTCTTCCCAAAAGTCTACACTGGTTGAGTCTATACTTCTTCCCCCTCTTCTTGAGCCGGTTGCACTTGAACTTAGAAGGGAATACCCCGCTTCTCGAGGAAAGAGTTGCTAGACCGAGGCATTAGAGTTACCAGGTTGGGGGAGGTTGTTTCTTTGTTACTTCTGAGGTGGGGAGCTGCATATCACTTACACTGTACGAGTCAGACTCATAGTCGTAAGAGTTTGCGTATGAGTTGAAGTATTTCTGACCTGGCTATTGAGGAGACTTGGACAGAGTTTTGGGATTCTCAAGGACTGTTGGATTTCAAATTTGGTTCTCATTAAGGTTCCGACCGCACTAAAATTCCAAAGGTCCGACTTAAGCTCCAAACTTTGATTTTGTAAAGACAAGTTTGATGATTGAACTAAATCCAAGTTCTTCTTTTTCTTTTCTTTCTTTTTCTTTTTGCACTTATTGCATAAGTGTTTGCTACGGACTAGCAAAGGTAAAGTATAGGGGGATGATGAATCCACATTTCATCATCTTTATTCTATCATTTTGGCACCAAAAACCCTAGCAAATGCCTGTAAATAGCATTAAAATCATCATCTTAGCATTCACGCATGTGCATTATATTAGTGTATAAAATACTGTAATTAAAGCCAAAATTATAGAATAAATAAAGAAAAGAAAAAGAATAAAATATTGTAAATATTTTATGACCCGAAGCCCCGAGACCTAGGCATCGTGATGAATAGGTCGACGAGGAATAAAGTAGGGGGAGATAAGGTCAAAAATACAGTGTAAATACCCATACATTCTATTCATTCTTTATTCATTTTGGGACCTATTTTTGGTTCCACTTTTTATACATCAAATAAAGAAACTTTGTACATGAAAGTTGTAGATAATTTAATATAGAAAAATACAAAATTGATTTCACAGAAAAATAATGTACAGATAAAAAGTTATGGTCAGAATAAAAATCCAGAATCCCAACTTCCCAGACCCGTATCTCACAACTGACAACTCCAAATGCAACATACTCACCTTTAATTGTATATAGAAGAAAATAAGCTATTTAATGGCGGTGGTTTCGCATTTGGCGGAGTTACGGTTTGAAAGTTAAGTTTTGGACCCCAATTGTATACTTGTACAGATTAAAATATTCAATTTATTCTTTATTAATTATTTATTTATTTTTATATTTTTATAATGTTGTAAATATTACTTATAATAACTATGTACATTAAAATTGGAATAAAAACCTAAATAAAACTTAAAATAAAATACATACATACTTGATACATAGGTATTATACCTGTATTTATATCTATATAGAATATACTTCTATTTTATTAATTATACAAATTTTATCAGAAAAATAAAATAAATATATATATATATATGTGTATAAAAGTATTCTACAATTTTATAAAATAGTAAATAAATATAATAAAAATAATAAAAATACAAAATAAAAATAAAAGTAAAAGAATACAATATATAGAATAATATACCTATATAGAGATATAAAAGCAACTTGTAAAAATAGACTTCATAAAATAAATTAAAAATCATAATAAAATACTACATAAAATTTTAAACATTTTTTATTCTTTAACCAAAAATTAATTCGGCCTTTTTCTATTTTTAAACGAATTAATAAAACATTTCTTCAATCTTTTTCCTGGTTGGTCCACGTGGACCAACCAGGTGCGGTCTAGAGTTGACCTCGGTCAACTCCCTGACCAAGGCCTGCCACCTCTGACGCCCTGATTTTCTCCCGTTTTCAAGAAATTTTGGCGCCCGATCCTTCCATTTTCTCGCCGCGAATCCTTCTTGGAACTTCTTCCCTGATCATCCCTCTCCCACGACGCATCTTCAGATCACGCAATATCCTCATGATGCGCGCGTGGATCTCGCTTGAAGGAGACGCCACCATCTTCTACTTAACCGACCCGCCACCTTCGAGCACAAGTTTGAACACCTTCGGTCCACCCCTCGCGCCTACTCCAAGCTCCAGCGCTTCCTGGAGGTGACAGCTCCACCGCGAAGCCATCAGCCAAGGCAGTCGAGGTCGGAGGCGCTTCCACCACCTCCCGCAAAGTCGTCGGTCGAGGTATCTTTCTTCCCTCTGGCTCCTGCCATTGAGGGCTCACCCCACTCATTCCTTTGCGTCATTTTATTCCTGTTAGCCTAAGGTTCGAAAACCCCAAAAAAATTCGAAGTTCAATCGACCCAATCGCCGAATCAAGCACCTTGGCCGGAGCGCACCTCCGGCCGTGCATCTCCATCACGATTAGCACCTCTCCCCGACCATCCAAGGGTCCAGGCAGTTTGCCCTGGACCCGTTGACCATTCTTGCAGGTCAAAGCACAAGCGAAGACACCTGGAGGCGAGTTTTGGAGCTCGCCGGAGCAGACGCAGCCAACTAGCTCCGCCCGCCATCAGCGAGCACCACGGCCTCCGCCGTGGCTTTTTGACGCCCCCAAGAGATAGAGGACGACCAGAGGAGGCTCCGGTCCAATTTTGAAGCCCAGAAGCCATCGGAGTCGGCCGGAGGAGCTCGAGGAATCTCGCACAGCCGGAGCTCCGCCGTGTTCTTCCAGCCGGCTTCGCCACCGTCCGATCAGGGCATCTCCTCCAGATCAATCAGCAACCGTTGGATCTCGCCACGCCTCGACCGTTGATCTTCTCTGGGAGATCTAATTGTAGCCGTTGATCCACGAAGCGTCATCGGCCGTTCATCAAGCACCACGTGTCTAAGTGGCTCCTTCATCGTCGTTGGATCGCGCGTCGAGGGTATTTTGCATCTACACCCTCGTGCCTTTTGTATTTAGTATTTAGTATTTAGTATTTAAACTTTCGTCTGTAGCGTAAAAACTTTGGGTTATAAGCACAAAGACCCCCGAACTTTGAGTATTTGCATCCAGGTCCTTCGCCACGTCACCTCACGTGACCAGTACACGTGAGGTGTGGGCATTTTGCACCAGGACCCTCGGTCTTTATCGTATTTTGTTTCAGTACCACAACAGTGATATCTCTTGTTAAATTTTTGGATATTTTGCATGTAAGCCCCCAGGGTTTTGGATTATTACATTTTAGTCCTCGCCAAGCGCGTGCGAGTCACGCGCCCTGGTGGGAAAATTATTAGGATACCCAGGCGGGTTTTGTAATTGGATTGTGGTGCTATTAATTGACTATTCAGTTCAAACTTTTGTGGAAATTTGCATGTAGGCCCCTGGATGTTTTGAAAATTGCGTTTATATCCCTGCCAGGACTGTTTAATGTTTGGATGTTTGTTGTAATTATTTAAAATATCACTTTAAGTCCAAAAATTCCACAAAAATAGGTTTAAGCTCCTGGTAACTTGTACTTGCACGCCATATTCTCACATTGCATTTTTATTGCATTTTCACATTTATTAAAAATCAAAAACATGCATTTATTTTACTGTTTGCATTAGAAAACCCATAAAATTATAAAAACGTTTTGAAAAATTCCAAAAAAATTCACCTAGTGTCTATTTTAGCCTATTTTAGTGTCAGTCTAAAAATCACTAAAAATCTCAAAAGAAAAACACTAAAAATTTAAAAACACTCAAAAACTTCAAAAAAATATATAAAATCAAAGAAAAATCCAAAAATCACAAACTCAGGTTCTGTTTGTTCCTCAGTTTATTCCTTTCATTTGAAAAAATAGCTCGAAAAATTTTGAGTACTGGTTGCTATTTTTAAATTCCATTTTATTCACAGCCAGCCCTTGTTTCACTGTTTTGAGCTATTTCAGTAATTAAAAATACCAAAAACACCTTGAAAAATCCCCAAAAATCACAAAAACAGTAGAGAATCCTAAAAATATCAAAAACATTTTATTTGAATTTTTGGTTATTTTTGCACATTTTTATAAATATTTCATCTTGTCTTTTATTACATTGCTTTGAAATTCCAATATTAAAAAAAAGTATAAAATATAAAATATAAAAATCAGAAAATTAAAAATCAAAATACAAAATTAAAAATTAAATAGAAAAAAAATTAAAAATTAAAAACCCACAAAAACATCTTTGCTTGCTTGCTTAGTGTAGACATATCACATACATACACTTGTGCACACTTGTTTGAACTGCCCTGCTTGCTCCCTGTGTTCGAACTCTCTGCATACTTGTCATTATACACCATTTGTGCAGAGTTAAAAATAAATTTTAACTCCACATTTATTTCTATTTCCGTGATCTGTAGTGTGGGTTAATTGTTGATTAATTTCAGAATTTGTGTGGTCAAGCACCGACTATTGACTCGCCTTGTGAGTTGATATAACCACACCGATTTTCGAGATTATCATGTATCCATATTGGCCACCATCGTGGTTGTTTCAGGGATCGGATCACTAATGATGGAATTTGGTGTGGCAATCGTCGCGTCCGATTTGTGTACCTTACGCAAGGAATGTCCATAAGGAGAATGGACTGACATGTCTAGAGGGGCCTCTGAGTCTCCTAGAGTATAGGTAGATGCATGAATGAGCTGGCAGACTAAATCATCAACAATTTCCTCTCCAGATGAGGTTGATTCTATCATAGCGGTTGGATTTTGTCTCCAGGGCCCAACTGTTACTTCTGTAAATTCAGTCTCAGTTTCTGATTTTTCAGACTCGGTGCTGGACTCAGTGTCAGGTCTTTGGAACCTAGTTTACCGCATTTTAAGTTCAACTTTTCCAAACTGGATTCTCACGGATGTGTAATCAAATATAGCTCCTGCGGTCCTAAGGAAGGGTCACCCTAGTATCATCTGGGAATCTTTCCAATTTCTAGGGACATCCATGTCAAGTATTGTGAAATCCACTGGGTAGTTTTGTCCCTCTATGTTGATGACAACATTTCGAATCTCTCCCCAAGGTCTCTTTGTTGATGTATCTGCGAATTGAAGTACAACTGAAGATTGCTTAAGAGGACCTAGATTTAGATGTTCAAATAGGGTTGTGGGCATGAGATTGATAGATGATCCATTGTCTAATAATGTTCTTGCAAACTTGATTTCTTTCATGTGTCTGTGACAAAGTGAGCACCCATGTCTCTTTTCTTCCTTGGCAGCTCATTTTTTATAAGACGAGATGTAGCTACTAAGAGTATGCGTTTCTTTGTTCGGCTAGAAGTCTGTTTGCTAACCCTTGTTGGTGTGCATCTCACCTTAAGGTATTTTTGAAAAGCCAAGTCTCTTTCTATCATCGCGTCTAGGGACAGAGTGGCCTCAATATTTTCCTTACAGATATGGGCCATCTCTTCATCATTTTTTTTGGTTTTTTATGTTTTTCTTCTTTCCTGCCGTAAGAGCACGAAGGAAAGGGATGGATTTGTTGTGATCAACAACATCACTTTTACTGAATGAAAATTTTTTTACAGGACTCGGACTCGGACTAAAAACAAGGAAATTTGTGGGCAGATGTGGTTGGTGTCTTGGTGTCATTTCTCTATCTGACTCAGACTCAGACTCTCCATTATATCTGGGTGGTGTGGGTGGGACTTGTTTTTTCTCCTCTTGTCTTCTTTTGTCAACTCCCCCAGGGTTGTGTGAATTGGTGGACACTGGGGCTACGTCTTCGTGTTCCTTCGCTCGATCAGGCATGGTTACGGTCCTTCCGCTCCTAAGAGAGATATGATAAGAGTTATTATTTGAGGAAGGCTCAAATTCAGGTACGGAATAGTCAGATATTAATACCTGATTACGTCAAAGGCTATTTGGGTTAGCCTGGACTTGAGCTGGAATCACGGTCTGGGGTGCAGTTACCTCATCTCTCCAATGAGAGAGTCGATTTATGTCAACTCTCATGTCGTGAAGCTCATCCAGCACTCGCTGGAGTTCTGAAGAGATAGAAGAAGAGGATCCTTGGCCCTGCCTGGCCTGTTGGTGTTGGTTCTGCTGTGGTTGAGGTTGCGGGTTTTGATAACCCGTGCGATATTGCTGCCTATGCTGCGGTTGAGGCTGGTAGGTGGGCCGGGCTTGCGGTGGACGAGGGTTCAGAGTAGAGTTTTGGTCTGAGCGATTGACCGGTTCCAAATTATACCAGACTCCGTTTATCTCCATGACATGTGGAGGTTCCTCAAAATCAGTCTGAGCGGAGATTTCATTAGTTTGTTGGGATAAGACTTGGTCTCCACCCCAATGGCTATGTTGTCCTACCCCTTGACCTTGAATGTAGTGAATTTGGTGTTTGGGTGCGGGGGTTGTAGTCAGGGATGGGATCTTTGATACCCTGTCAGCCAATTCCTCCATTTGCTTAGGCAATTTAGCCAATTTCTCCATATCAGATGAGTGGCGGTCAGCGAAAGTGCCGCGCTCCTGCGGAGGAGGAGGTTGATGCGGAGGTGGCGACGCCGCCCCTCGGCAGACACACGACGTGAGGGCGGAGGCGTGGAGGTGGAAGCAGTCGATGCGCGACCGAGGCGGTGGCCGAGTACACACAACGGAGATCAAAAAGGAAGGGGCGGGGGGTGTGCGTCGAGGGGGGATGGGTTCCGGCTTGTGCAAAGCCAGCGGAGATGGCGTGGGTTCGGGTGAAGGAGAGCGATGGAGAGGGGTACCTGTGCTGGGGTCACGACGGCTACGAGAGGTTGTCGGAGCGTACGCGAGCGTGGAAGCTCGGAGCAGCACACCAGGTGGTGGCTGGATCACGCCGTGAGCTGCTGTCACCGGCCAAAATGGAGGAAGGGCGGATGAAGGCTTGAGAGCTGGCGAAGTGGTGGCTTTATAGGTGGCGTGGCGGTGGTGCGTTACACGGGTGAGGGGAGTTGAAGGCCGTGCATGGCGGAGAGGGGTTACGGCTGGGGAGGGGGTGTGGAGCCGTTGTCGGAGGAGGAAGAAGGTGGGTCACATGCTGGGCACGTGACATGGGGGGCGGTAGTGGAGAGAGAGTGGGGTGCCACGTGGCACGCCCACGGGCTGTCACGTGGCGCCCCAAAAAAATTTTTCAAAATTAAAGATGAATAAAATTAGAAAAGAAATAGTAGGAGATCTCGGATCAAAAAATTTCCTTCACGAAAGTTTCTCGTCTCGACGAGATCTACAACTTTTATGAAGGACCAGAGAATAAAAGAGGTAACCTGTGAGAAGTGGTATTTTTGGTGGCTTTCCATGTGTATAGAAAACTGATTTTTGGAGTTTTGTAATTTTTTGGTGTTTTTTAGAGAGGATAAAAATTATAAAAAATATGATAAAATACAATAAAAATATTTACACACTAATCTATTTTTTTTGGATTTTTATTAGATAAAAAAATAGGAAAATAAAATAGAAGTAAGAAACACACAACTTTTGTACAGACTGACAACGGACACTTGGACTTGGTCAGTTTCTTTGATTTCAGTTTTAATCTGGAGTTGGATTTTTGTGTCGCTTAATAAAACTTTCATCAAAGAACACAAAAGAATAAGGAATAAAATTAAAAGAGTTAATTAAGGACATAAAAACTGAGGTCAAAAACAGCAAAAAGTCAAAATGTGCAAAAGAGGCTCAAAACACAACTTTCACAAATGATCTCCGAATTTTACGAAATTGGTCTTGTTTTGAAGGTATTTGAAAATGGAGTACTTTAAAAGTAAGTAGAACAAAATAGGACACTGTATGTGGGAGATATGCTCATTTTAGTCCGTCAGATGTGAAATTAGACTTTGGGATTATTCGACACTTACTGGGGTTAGTAATTTTTTTATTTTTTATTTAATAAGGTTAGTAATATATACACAATGGAGGTGGTTTGGGGTCATTCGGATTTAGGATGAATTAATTAAAAATATGAGAAGTTAGCGGCTTTTTGTGCTAATTTACACTTGGGATTTTTAATGCAATTTATGCATGATGAAATGCAGATATTATTTACACATGTATGAATGCTAATAATGCTCTATTAATGATTAATTACAGGTGAATGATTGGGAACAGAGCCTAAATGACCAATTTTAGCATGATGAATACGAGATTCATCACCTATGTGAGAAAGGATTGCCATCTCCTACTCATGCTGGAGATCATCTCTTAACAATCATTTGACGGTGCTTGATGAGTCCTCAATACAACCCTTCAGATATTCATCCAAGCACCAGTCTCTATGATTCAATTATTGAATCAACAACTGTATGATCATCAAGATGGCCATGGTACATAACCCTAATTGTACAGAGGGACCTATTATGCAAATTATTTATTCTTCATTTCAGATTAGGGAATGATATGTGCAATAACATTTATTGCATAATGGCTCGTCGTGGGCTCGCATGTCCAACAATCTCCCACTATCCCAAAGGGCCATTAATGGGATAATAATTTAAATCTACGCTCATGTGACAATCATAGGCTATTTAGAAAATACCTAGGTAAGCTGATCAGTCACTCTGTTCCCGCAAGACTACGCCAAGTCCTTTTACGACACTTTCATATCTCCTAGTAACAGTGCTTGTATCCAATGCGATTGTTGCATCGAATGCAACCAATACTCAATCTTGTCAGTCATAGTGTCCTTGACACTACAGTTCAAAATTATTATTATAATCAATATGTAATTTCTATTATCCTTATCAGAATACCCTTATTCCTGGAGATCTCTATCTCTTAAGGTATTCACAGTTAAGACCTTTTAGATCTCCATCAAAAAGTCTTAATTTCTTGAAGATAAGACTTAGAGATCATTATCTCTAAAGCCTTGTCATATTTGAAGATATTGTTATTACTGCAATCAAGTGTTCTTTCTCCGTAGTAGGATTAGTAACAGTTTACTACTCCCACTTCATGGCAGATATCTGGCTTTTGTACACATCTAGCATACACTTAGCTTCTCGTAACTGATGCACAAGTGGAAGCTGTTCTAGCATTCACTTCCTCAACTCTTTAAGGTGCTATCCCTTTAGATAGGTCAATACCAAATCTTAAGGGAAGGAAGCCTTTCTTGGATTTTCCAGAAAAATGAAACATGTCCAAGGTATACTACAAATGTGACAGTCCCAATACCTTCTTTTCTTTGCTTCTGAACACCTTCAGAACTAAGATCCAAGAGGCATCTTTGAGATCATATCTCAAGGTATGGAATAGCCAGATCATAAAACACTTATTATCATCCTTATATCATTCCAAATGATCAGGATATTATCTACATTTAGCATGATGAACACAATGGCACTCCCACTAAGCTTCATATGGTTTATCAAGATTCTATCTGAGATCATAACATTTATAATTTCATCAAATCTTATGTTCCAACAACAAGAAGCTTATTTGAGTCTATAAATGGACTTCTTTAGCTTTCACACCTTACTTTCCCAAATCATGAAGCCCTGGGGCTACTTCATGTGAATATCCGTAGAGAGGTATTCTTTAGAGGAATGCAATCTTGACTTACATCCTGAAGATGCAATAGTCAAGTTGTGTAGCTAAGGTTAGCAATATTCTGATGATTTTAAGCATGATTACTGAAGAGCAAGTCTCATCGCAAGCAATGTCTTCTCTTCCGGTGTTTAGCTCATGGCTACGAACCGAGCTTTGAAGGTCTCTACCTTCTCATCGGGTTCCCTCTTTCTCTTGAAGATCCATTTACACCTTAATGGGTCTAACCCTTATAGCTGGATCCTCGAGGGTCCATATACAACACTTGTATACGAAGTCTACTTTAGACTTTATTGCTAATATCCATCTTTCCATGTCATGATCCTCAGGAGCTTCATCACATGAAGTCCGATCATTGTCAGACTTAACTGACACATGGAATACATCCTCAAACTTATTTGAAGAGGTATTAGTGTTTCATCTTTAATTGTCCTTTTAGTTCCCGATTTTAGGAGCCTCATTATCTTCTCAAGATTAAACGAGTTCCTACACTTCATTTTCATCTTGATTCTCAAGAGAGTCATCCTCTAAGAATCACATTCTCAAAGATGAGATCTTTTAAGAATCTAAGGGTTATAAAGTAGGAATCCAATACCATCCTTTATTTTCCTAATGAAGCAGCATTCTCAAGTGCTAGATTCCAACTTACATGCATGGAACCTTATTAAGGATATATATTGTAGTCTCTATTACACATATATACCTGGAAACTAAGGGATAATTATGCTAAAATTCATCATTGATCAAATCATGTCACACATGATCCAATTGTATCTCCCTACAACTCTATTGAGTTTAGGTGTGTTAGGAGGATTGAGATAGAAGTGATATTCATATATTCATAAGGTATTCTTTGAATTCATCTAATAGGTACTTGTTACCTTGGTTAGATAAAATTCATTTAATCTTCCTTCTAACTTTGGTTCTAAGCCAAAATTGTGAAATCTTTGAACATTTCAAAGGTTTCTCATGTAAAGAGAAGAAATCTTATATCATACATAATCATCAATAGATATCACATATCCATAATGTTCACTATGATATAGATGATCCACATACATCAATATGTATGAGATCCGGTGTATTGGACATTCTCGAATACAATATTCACAAGTGTGTAAGATTTGAAATTTTAGACATTCTAAAGTTTCATCTCTTACTGGTCTATTGATCATGTCAACAGACATATGTCCAAGACTCGATGCCAGATCATTGTCAAATGATCTTCATCCTCCTATTGATCTATCAAGGTTTAATTTTCAATATTAGAAATCTTAATGAACCATTCATTAATTTTTCTAATTTTGTGGAGTCCACTAAATGTTAGATTACTATCTGAAATATATCCATCATAACTCTTTATGATAGTTCTATCTCAGAACTCATGTTTATTTCCAACATTTAGAAACAAACAATGAATGTATTCTGGTATCTAGGTCATAGAGACATTCTCTATGACAAAGGGCTCTCCCACAGAAAATATGAAGTCCATCTATTCAACAGAGATTGCTGCAATAATTACATCAATATTCATGTGGATGATTATTAAACCTTAAGATCAAATTTCTAATCTTCTAATATATATATGCAACCAATTACAAGTGTCATTAGAAGATTGGGATACAATTATCAGACTTTATCTTATGAAATAAGTAAGTCAAATTCAATGATTATATGTAGATTATTCTGATGCTCTCTCTGAGTCCTTCACTAAGGATTTTTGACAGACTTGATAGTCATACTATCAACACATCAACTTATTGCAGTATTGGTAATCATCCATCTCTTTAGATGTCATATGAAAGTCACAGAAGTACAATCAACTCTTTGATTTTCCTTCTCACATGTCCGACCCACGCTTCCATTGTGCTCTCTTCATCTATAAACAACCATTGTTCAAGACAGAGAATATCTTATGTTGAATTCAAAAGAGTTCAATACAAGAGCACTTCAACATTTATACATGCTTCATTTAATTCATACAAAATGATTATTATGAAGCTTCATGAATGACTTGAGTATAGATAGTAGAATGATGACACTCATCATATCTACATACATCTTAACTCTTAGAGACTTAGGTTCAGGTAGGTATTCAAACATTTCAAATACATCATCACGTTCGAGCTACCATTCTACATAATGCAGAGAAACATGTCATTCATGATTAAATGTCTAAAGCACATATGTATGACAGAACATCTTCTTAGATTTTTATAAGGATTATTTGACAATTGCGATCATCATCGACATGTCAATTCCAAAGTACACTCGATGAAAAAATCAAGACTATAAAGACATACAAACCCTGAGGTGATGTCTTATTGTCTTATATAATTGTCATTCCTCATTATGTTGAGGAAACTTGCACATTGCAACCACATACATTATGTGTCCAATTGCAAGTACAATATCTGGATCATGAGTCCAATCCATGATATTTTACTGGTTATTATTGAGTATAACATTGAGTGGATTTAATAAAGGATGATCTTAAATAAGAAATTTGCATAAGGGCATATAATATATATATACATATTTTTCTTTGATTTAGGGATTTTTATATCAAAGTTGTCTTGCCTTGTCAACAATGAAAGTTCATTCCCTTAATCACTTTCAATGTAAGAGATATTCTCACCATTATATCTCTAGCAAGATCTGGGATGTCCTTTCCTATCTTCGTCACATCCCAATAATATGAGAACTGCGACTCCGATAAAAGGAAGCGGGAACACATTTCGCCTTGCAAGTCCAACTTGCATTTTCCAATTTGGTCTTTAACACCCGGGCTCACCACCCCTAAGATGATGTTGACCCGTTGTTAATTGAACCAACCGTCAACATGCTTAATATTCGCTATACGAAATCCAATATCGCCCCAATAATATGAGGACCCGATATTGGGGTCACTACGTATACGGCCTTACTCTTTCGAGAAGCAAAGAACCCGATCTAAATAAATCATACACAGGATCTGCACTTCGGACAGACGTTCCTATATACAACATCTGGCGACAGAATCCTTTGCCTTGACGGGAGATCATAGATGTCACTTATGTGATCCTCCACCTCTTATTCAAATTGAAATAATTAATTATCGTGAATCATATTCACATAATTAATTCTTCCAAGAGAAATACACATCTATTCATAGTAGAGTGTTTATTGGATATAATTAATTTAATCACATTAAATTAATCATCAATCCAATCATCAATCAACAAACTTGATTATTACTTGAATAGTAGGTATAATTTCAAAGTACGTATTATTCGAATTTTAATAATTAGAAAAATACACTTTGACTTCTCTGGCATTATCGAGTCCCTACCCGCTATCATGGCCAGTACCGACGAGAGTAGGACGGGCCACATACGTTGCAACCCGCAACCCCATGCTCTCCGACTAGGCACCATATCCACCTCGGGAAAGGATAATGCCAGATAGATCATCATGTACTTTGATATACTCATCGGGTTTTCAACCAAAATTATACCATATAATATACATCAAAACAATTTTAATAATATTATAAGGAGATTTGCTAAACAAATCCCCAATCCTATTCAAGCAAGAGGGTTTTTCATGTAAAAGTTGTCCTACAATTATTTTAGGATAAACTAAGGTTTTTCATGAAATCAATGTTTGTTGATGAATTCATATCAACCAATGATCAAGATCAACTATCCTATCATTATGGTTAGGCAAATGTCATTCAATGAAATAATTATCTCTTTAAATATTTCAAAAATATTTATCACTAATTATTTCAGAAAATCAACTATTAATTTTCATCATCATATTTGAATGACTTATCACAAGGTCCATGATCAAGATTGTCAAATTCCAACAGTGACCCCAATCACTAAAATTAACTTATCTTGATCAATTTAACTCCAAATTTTGCAAAATTAATTTTCTTATATTGTTAATTTTATTTATGAAAGAACCCAATGATGTTTCATGTATTTTGAGGCATATCAAAACAGTAATTAACTCATTAATCATGTTCAGATCTGTCATTCCCGCAATAGTGAATACATGTTTATTCAAAGGGTCATATCTTGAGCAAATGAAATCCAAATTACACAAACTCAGATCCTATAGTTTTCTTTTTTAATGAGGAACAAAATCCAATTGCAAATTTTGTATTTAAACAAATTAAACAGTGTCGAAAAATTCCAGTTAGACAGAGGTGCGAAAATTGAAATGCGATAAAACTTCCGCGACCCTTTCAAACCCAAGTTGTGCTAGGTCTTATGGATCGTATCCAAAACATTTTTCGATCTAAGGCTCTGATACCACTTAAAGGATATTGAGAATCCTCAAGCGCATCACGGAAGCGTGTTGATCGCTTTTGAAGCGATAGGAGCGACTAGTCATACTAGTTGCTAGATGCAGCAGAATTTAAAAAATTTAAATCAAGTGATGAAATCACATGATCACAAGAACATTTCTTGGATCGTTTCTCAAACCAGAAAGTATTAGAAATACCTCTTGAAGCATGGTTGCGATCATGAGATCTCTAAAACAAGAGATCCTCCTGTCTCAAGTCCGATCCACGGAGATGCGATGATGAGATGTGTTCCTCCCGCAATCCTCGATGAAGATCCAAGCTATGAATCCCCTGATTTTGTCCAACGAAATCCGTTGTCTTCCTTTAGAGCAAGAAGACCCAAAAAAGATGGAGATCCTCGAGTAGTTGAAGGCGAGAAACTCTCTTTCTCAATGCACAAGATGGATGGCCACCTTGAATAGACAAAGAGAGTAGGTGAGAATGAGAGAGAGAGAGAGTAGTAACCTTGTACAACTCTTGATTATGTACCTTGTAAAGGCTAGGGTTGCCCTCTATTTATATTAGTTTGGAAGTCCATGGATCACAATCCATAGCATATACAAAATCAACGGTTAGATTGATATGTATATTAAATCAATGGCCATGATAATTGTTGTTCAAAAAACAACAACATATTAATTTATTTTAAATCAAATATATGTTGTATTATCATCAACATAATTTAATTCAATAAATAAATCAATAATCACAAGATAATGATATGATAATTAAAAAGACAATTATCCACCTATTAATTAAAAAGATAATTGTTGTTCGGTGGATTATCCTCTTTTTAATTTATATCATTATCTCTTATTTATCTTGCAACATTATCGACTAAATTAATTCCAAATTAATTAGTGTATATCTATTGCAAAATTATCCACTAAATTAATTCCCAATTAATTAGTGAATATTTATTGCAAAATTATCCACTAAATTAATTCCCAATTAATTAATGAATATTTCAGTCATGCCAGTGAAAAAATGTGAATCATATTCACAACCCAAACTAAATTGTAAATTACATTTCCAAATAATTACTTAATGTGAATCCAATTCACATTAACAATTAACAATGCTATTTATAAAGGTGCTCTCTCTCTAATATATTATAAATCACATTTATAATATATACACAGATATTATGGATAGCACTATCCACAATCTACATTTCCTTGATAATTAAATCCCATTTAATTATCTTGGATAATCATTCTCATAATATGAATCCCATTCATATTATTCTTGATAATTAAATCTCATTTAATTATCAACATCTTGATGCTTGGATATACATAATTCATCAAATGAATTATTCTTGAACTCCTTCAAGAATAATGTGCTTTCTCCGCAGATACTTGGATATAAGGACAGGGTGATTATATTGTTCCATGTATAGTGACTTGGATGTTGATATCTCATCTCAAATCCAAATCTTAAGAACCACCCACAAATGCTTGATTAAATCAATACCGCAAATCTAATCTTCTCATCGCATCTGAATCTCATTCAAACCAATGTCCAACACTTGGACCAAGATCAGATTGCTTCTCTACTGAGAGGAGTCACTAAAATCCAGACCTGTTTCATCACTCCCTCGGAATGGAAGCGTCATGGTTATATAATCGTTTATGATCACATCACCCTAAGGTATTCCCAATGCTTGTACATCCTGCATACTGGATGACCTATGATCAACATGAAGATCAAGATCAATTTTACACTGTCTTCTTCAGGGTTTGATCACCAAGTTTCTCAATCTTGGTCATTGGGAATCGGTATCGATCATATGCTTTCCCGAAGCATATATCATACCTTCAAATTCTTGTCATGCTTCCGAAGCACGACGACCATGTATGGAATTTGATCGGTCCCAAAACCTCATGAGTGAGCTCATGTCTTCCGGTTCATAAGTGAACATGTGTGATCCCTTTGAGAGATCGTATTACTCATATGCCCTTACATGCACACCAACGCGCCGGTGTATAGACCTTGGTTAGGTCATCAACCTATTGGTCTGTCAAATGTACACACTCAGACATATAGTAACGCATCTGTCTCCGGTCAGAGGATGTATGCCTATGTTGTGACAGCATTCAACATAGGACTTAGGTTATATCGATCTCGTTAAATCAACCCTTTGACCTAACTAATCTGACACCTCTGAATCACTATTCCCATGCAGAGGACCTGCATCAAGAGGTCGGTCAGATATCAACCTATGTGAGAAAGGATTGCCATCTCCTACTCAGGCTGGAGATCATCTCTTAACAATCATTTGACGGTGCTTGATGAGTCCTCAATCTAACCCTTTAGATATTCATCCAAGCACCTGCCTCTATGATTCAATTATTGAATCAACAACTGTATGATCATCAAGATGGCCATGGTACATAACCCTAATTGTACAGAGGGACCTATTATGCAAATTATTTATTCTTCATTTCAAAACAGGGAATGATATGTGCAATAACATTTATTGCATAATGGCTCGTCGTGGGCTCGCATGTCCAATAGGTTCCACGTTAAATCTCAGTGTTCTCATGTTTATTTTTC
Source organism: Ottelia alismoides (assembly GCA_037367405.1). NCBI lineage: Eukaryota > Viridiplantae > Streptophyta > Magnoliopsida > Alismatales > Hydrocharitaceae > Ottelia > Ottelia alismoides. The sequence continues at coordinate 623,771 of JAZKJV010002190.1, read as the reverse complement.
TATTTCTGATACTTCCACATTCAAATTTTCTAACATATCCCGACAACATTTAATCAATCAGGATTCAAGAGGCGGATCTAACATCTCAACATTCCATCCCAATAGTTTGCAACCAATCGGATTCAAGGGGCAGATCAAACATCTCAGTAATTCAACCTAACTGTTGTCATCCAATCAGGATTCAGGAGGTGGATCAGACATCTCAACAATATAACCCAACAGCTTTCAACCAATCATGATTCAGGAGGTGGTTCAGATATCTCAACAATCCAACGCAACAACTCTCAACCAATCAGAAGGCAGGACGTAGATCATCCACATCAGCAGCCCAACAAGTGGTTAGGATTCAAGTCATATTAACAATCTCCACCTTGAATTGAATCCTCACACAACAGAATTAACCACTACTAGACTCCATCGGGGTTGAATTCTCATATAGCAGAATTAACTACTACTATAGTACACTATGAGTTGAATTCTCCACTAGCAGAATTAACCATTACTAGAATCATATAGTAGGATTCAAGTCATATTAACAATTCTCAACATCCAACTTCAACTCACAAATACATGTGATATCATGCTAAGTCACAATCATCTCATACAATATTTCACATGTGAAATGTATACATCTCTAACCTCCCCATCATCTAAAGTACTTAAATGGGATATTGGAATTAGGAAAAGAAATATTGAATTGTATTATTAAATATTATATTATAATAATATAACATAATAATTAGCTAATGGTAGTTTCTATTATTTTTATATTTTATATTCCATTCTTCTTGAATAGAAGAGTTGAATCGATCCAAAATCAAAAGAAAGAGGGTTCATGGTGAATGTTAAAGTATTATTTTGGAATGTACCAGTTGTACCCAAAACGGTGTCAATAAAGAATCACCAGGAATGTCTACATATATTACTTAAAAGAAGATAATCCCTCAAAATATTGAAAAGACTCTCCCCCTTCTTCCCCTTTTCTTCAAAGGTAAGCTCGCTTGTCTATTATGTCACGACATCTTCTAACTATGAAGAAAAAATGGATTCGAGAAATTAGAAATTAGATCTCTACGATGGGACAAATCATAGAATGTAGTCTTAAGACTCTTAACCCCCATCATATATATATAATCTGAGTATTAACACAATTCATTTCAATATACTTTGTTTTGTAGTACTTCCATAAATTTTGCTGTATTTTTATCCTTTTATTTAGTTTAGTCCTATTTTGGATTTAATATTAAATACTTATTTCAATTTAATATTTAAAGTGAATTTTTAATAAATAAAGGAGTCTTTCTGTCTCGTTATCGAGGACATCGTTTCAAAAAAATATGTTCTCGAGAGGTTTTATCGAGACTAACTAGTAAAAGACCTAGATCTGGAAGTGATTTGAAAAATCAACTATGTCATGGAAAAAGATCACAATACCAAATTCGTCTAGGAGAAAAACACTATTAAAGTGATAAGCTGTCAATCCAAGGAAATCAATTTCAATATCATGATACCAAAAAACCCACCTTTATGCAAATGATGTGCAAATCTGACATCTAGTGGAATTGATGACAAGATGCTCTGTCACGTCCCGGACCTCGAAATATGGGAAACATTGCGGAAGCATCCCAAAACGGTGATTTTTTTCTTCGAGTCCAGGAGCGAGACAATAATTCAATAATCCATAAATAACCATCAGAGTGCCATATACAATGGAAGAATAAAAGAAAATTAACCAATAAATAAAGACTTATCAAGTCTGAACTACACAATAAAACTAAATAAGTCTATCCGTACAATGACTTAAGAGGATAGAAAATATCAAGGACTCTTCAATCCTGCCAACGGCCAGCCCTCTTACTTCTCTCTAGGCTGCGAGGTTGTAAATCAATATTAGTCAAACGAATTTGACTAAGTATGCACCAATAATTTATGAGACATGTCATCATAATCATATACAATGAGTAAAAAAATATACGATGACAATTCCATATGATAAGGAATATAAGTCAATAAATACACAATGAACTATAAAAAGACTTTTTTTGTGTATGCCCATCATTATGGGATAACAATGACAATTCAATCCATTTCCTTTAATATCACAAATTTTGTGACTATAAAATCAAAATCCATATCAAATATATATATCAATCCCATCTGCCGACACCGGGTAACCCGAGCTTGGATAGAAACCACCCTGTTCCCTTAAAACAAAATTTTTAAGACTAAAACAAATATCAATACGAGGCCTCCTATCCAAACCCCAATGCAATGGACATCAGTACTGAGTCAACCGCCGTAGCGGTAAATTGTTTAGAAGTAGTGTAGGATTACCCGCCTACAACGGTCAATTGGCGGAATTAACCGTCCGCGCGGCATCCGGCCAGGTCAAAGCCTCTAATGGGCAAACAATGAACAATGTCTACTTCCTCACAATGATGGTGTCAAAAACAATAATTAATTTTCTAATAAAATATTTGAATAAAAAAACATTTTAACCTATATATCAAAAGGCAATAATGTATCTATCTCTTTACATTTAACAAACTAATCCATGAATAAGCATTATGGCTAAATATCAACTTGGCATCTAATTATATAAAGTTGTAACACAGAGATATAATCAAAGAAGTTTAACGAGATATCATAAAAGCTCCATTGCAACAACTAATAAAATCAAATGTGGGGTATAAATGACAATGGTATGAAACATAGATTAATGTACATACCTTGATCAATATGGATAGTTTTCTAGAGTTTCCAATCCACGGAAATTAGTTATAACCTAAACAAAAGAGATGTATTTTAATGCCACAAGTAAACATAATATGATCCGAAATCCCGACCATGAAGAGTTGTTTTTTTTTGTGTGATTAAATAAAGATCGCATATATACGTAGTAGTTTGTTTATTTCGTTCACGTTTATATAATTCAAGTTTAATATATGATTATTGAGTCCGAATTTTTTTTATTACAGTTAGGTGACTCAATGTACGAACTAACCCATTATTGTTGTCACATGCATACAAAGATTGATCTCAATGTTTTGAATGAGAAGTTATTACGCATGTTCTAATGGATTTATTGAGACTCACATGCACCATATTGCTGGAAATCTAGGTTATGAATATAACTTTATAAAAACTTACAAAAACTTGGTCTCACATCGGAGAATGATAACACAAAATTCTTGCAAAAACATAATTACTTAGAAGTGATGATGCTTATTCCAGATTTTTTTTTACACAGCCCACAACATAATGCACAAGGAACACACAAAAGAAATTACCTGGATGAAAGAAAGCTCCTTTGGGGAATTAATCGACTCGAACCTCCTTCGAGTTTGATTATCGAAATCCACAGACTACGAGCAAGTCATCACAATTCAAAGAGCCGAAAGAATACGAGAGAGATGGGGGGACTTCGATCAAATATTCGAGAGAGGGAAAAAAAGGGCGTGAATGCATAGGATACGAGATACACATATATAAATTTCAGATTTGCTACTAACGATTATCGGCATTTGAACAGGTAACGAGTAGATAAAGCAATACGGTTTTTTTTAAACAAACTCACGTCGTTTCTTCATGCCATCTTATCTCTTGTTATTTTATTAAAAAAACACACGTTTTATCTTTTAAATGTTATCTAATTTTATCTTTCTTTTTATTAAGCTTTAACATAATTGAAAACCGTGCATTTTTTTTACCAACTTTTCATATATATTTAATATTTTTTTCCAACGATTATGTTTCCATCATAAGTTTCCTTCATTTTTATCATAAAGTACTTTTTTTTCTTTGGATGTTGTTTTTTTAATCACTTTCTTCATTTTGTTTTAACGGCAATGCAAGTGTGCCGTTTTATTACTTTTTTTTCTTATATTTACATAATACCCCCTAGTTAATTTATATATATATGAGGCGGGGGCAGCCATGTTGGCTGCCCCCAGGAGGCAGTCCCATTTTTTCCATATATATATATTTATTATTCCACAACCTTATTTTCAAAACCCCCAAAAATTTTAGATGTTACATGCTCTCTCGGGTCTTCCCCTCAAACAAAATCAAGAAATGTAGATAGGTTTTCCAAGCAATGGGCATCAGTGGAGGTGGTTGGTTGACAAGTGGAGACCAACGGTTGTCGACAATGAGGAAGAACAAGGAGATGACGAGGGAAATTTCGTCGAGCTGCAAGCCACGGAAGTTATTGGCCCTAGGCAGCCGCAAATATTGTATTTTGTTATGTACCATAGCCTTTAGATTTTTTATGTGCATGGTATCAATGAGAGACACATCTTTACCAGGCGGTTTTGACTTTAGACAGAGCCGCCTCTTGAAGAGGCGGCTTCACATCTTGTTGTTTCTATAAATAAATCGAAAGCAAACCACCTCTTGTATAGGTATCGATAGCTAAAATCAATCAAAGTCGTCTTTTCAAGATATGGCTTACATACGGTACATAACAAACTAAAATATTTCTGACCGCACAAAGATAATAACTTTCGAGACTTGCGACCCAAACGAATTTTCCTTGGGAGATGACTTTGGAAAAAAGTAATGTTTTTTTATTTATGAAGCGAAAGCCACCTTTTACTCAAATAGACACAAGCCTCCCCTTGCCGTGGTTTTTCTCCTAAACTCTTTTTTTTTTATTTTTGTAGCGAAAGCCACCTTTTGCTCAAATAGACACAAGCCTCCTCTTGAGGTGGCTTCTCTTCTAATCTCTTTTTTTTTAGTTTTGATGCGAAAGCCACCTTTCGCTCAAATAGACACAAGCCTTCTCTTCAGGGGCTTTTCTCCTAAACTCATATATGGTATTGAACAAATAAGTTCTGTATCATACATGAGAGACAAATTTCATTCCTGAAGGTATAGAGGAATTTCGTCATTGCACATGACAACTAACAAATCAAAACCTTGAACAAAAATCAAATTTTCACTTAAAAATTCGAGTTTGACCTGTATTTCGAAAACTATATACCTCGGAGCAACGAGAGCAAGCCGAGATTCGGGAGCAGAGCTCCCTGTTTTTGCATTCCAGTTCCTTGAGATGGCAACGAGAGAGCATACGAAATCATAAGGGGAAGATACATATATCGGGACATTCGTGATGGAGGAGTTCAAGGATTTGCCTCTACTCTTCTGCGGAGGGCCTCGAGCTGAGAGTGCAGTTGGACGGCGAGGGATGGTTCGTGCTCAAGCTCTGACAGTGGAGTTGGAGCAACGGCAATCACGGTGATGTCGTCACCACCTCCCGCGGCCATTGCCGAGTTTGTTTCGTAGGAGGGCCTACGGCGGGGGGAAAGAGTGGAAAAAAAGCTCCATAGAGCAAGAGTGTGCACATTCATCAAAGACCAGATTTCCCTGGGGCAGAGCACAACCCACACGCGTCAAACAGATTTGCGACACATCTATATATCTATATACTTATATACAAGCTGGAGCTGGGTTTTCTTCCCAATAGCTGACACGTGGGTTAATATGGTTTTGGCCCTTCCCGTTTTAGCCTCCCCATTTCTCACCCTTCCTGTTTGGTTGCTGGGTTGGACTGGGTTGGGTTGGGATGGGTGAATAGTAATCTGTGAGGAGAAAGTACCCTTGTGAATAGTAACCAGGGTTGGGCCAACCCTGCCCAACCCTGCAACCAAACGGGCCCAGATGCGTTCTTTTCCTGACACCACGTTTCCTCCAGCTCTGGCAATTGAATTGCCCCGAATTCTCCCCCATTATCCTTTCTATATGTGGCCTCCTTTATTTCTTCTTCTTAGCAATTGCCACGAGTGTTAACATGGATTTTGGACCTTCCCGTTTAAACATCTCCATTTCTCTTCCTTTGAGGACATGTGTTTTTTTCCTGGTAGCACGAGTCCTTCGGTTGTCGAAATTGAATCAGCCCCGATCCTTGTCCAAATTCCTTTCTTTACGACCTCCTTCATTCCTTCTATATCGTTTTTCCTCAACGTTACTCCCTCTTCTTCCTGCTCCGTCGTACCCTCCTACTGTGTCGTCACCTCGCTTCGGACCTTGGATTTGATTTCGATCGAAGGTACGACCACTCTACATTCCTTGCCGGATCCTACATTCTTCCCCTTTTCTTATGATTTCGTCGAGGTCCGTGGCTGTATTCACCCAACCTTCCGGTTGTCGACTGTGTCTATGTTTTGTTCTAGGTTGACGTTGTGGCATCTGTTTAAAACGTATAAACCCTCGATTATTATCTAAAGGTGTTTTCTCTTTTAACATTTCCTAAAAAAATTCCTTTTTTGCGTATTTGCTATTGAAACGATTATGCATGTGATATCTTTATTTGGTGTCGGATTATTCATGGTCGTGGGACATTAAGAACAAGACACGATATGTTTTATTTATTTTTTGAAGGTGAGAACAAACATTGATTTGTGCTGTGAGGTAAATGGTTTTTTTTAATAGGGAGGCAATTTGAAGTTCTTTATTATTACAACGCTGCAGCTTTCCAATGATACTACCCAACTGCTCTATAAAGGTTGTGATGACATTGTTTGTGTTCCTTTTTGGAAATTATTTTGTAGCTTTTCGATATCCCGTTAGTAATGGGTGACATCGATGATATAGTTTCTTACATGTAGCATAGAGCACTATTTGACTTTTAGATTGAAATGGCGTGGTAATTGTTCTTATTCATGGAGACCATACTGACGACAGTGTATTGTATTCTTCAAATTTTCCCACAAGTGAGGGTGATAAGAGTGTTTAATTAACATTGCTCTGAATACTCTGATCATGTCATGTAATTTTTTTGAGTGATGCTTGCATCTGTTTTTTTTAGAATCAATTTGATAGTTAGATTAAAAAAATAAAACCGATAAGATGTTACGTGTACATTCAACTTTGGAGCATATTGGATTTGGATCTGTTAAATTAAAAAAAGTGTATTGTTTTGCCATAGATTGTGGTTGATGTTTTATTCTCATCTTTGTTTGTATGGCCTTCATTTGGGTATGTGCATCTGGTAGATCTACTGTTTAATCTCATTATGAACCTAAAATAATATATTCTTCTTTAAAGCGGTATTTTTCCCTATGGGACACCTTCTATCAAAAAAATAACATGAGAAGAATAAAGGGGCGATTTAAATGATACAAATACGAAAGAGGTGAAATAAAAGGAATGCCACCTGCCAAATAACAACCGATGTCACAAATCAGACATCAGTTTCACGCATGTTCAGTGTGCTCATGTTATAGATTATTTTTTATTTACTGTTTGCATTCTGATTTTTTAATGGAAGTATGTAAGATTAATTTAACAAAATTTCTATATTTAGTCTGCTCATGTTATAAAATATTTTCTAATTGTTGTTTGTATTTTTTTTAAAGAAAATCAATTTGGTAGTTAATTTGTGATAAAATATCATTGTTTCTATTGTTTTTCTTTTTAAAAATTTTCCATGAATACATTTGGGTATTTGCTTTGATGGTTTGTTAGAATATAATATGTTCTTTGTTTTGTTGTTGTTATGTTGTTAAGAATTTTCTTTCAACCTCGGCATATTTTTTTACATTCAGAAATTTCTTCTTGAAAAATATATATTTGCGTACTTCAGGTTATGTCCTTCTGATTTTGTTGTTTAGATGTTACGCAATGTATTCTATATAAATTAATGGATAAATTTGTATTTATCAATAGGATTCAATAAATAAATATAAAGTCATTGGTATATGTGGCCCCTTTTCAATTCAAATGTCGAGTACTATATACTCTTTGTTTATATCTGTATTGCTTGGAATTATGTAATGTTGTATTTACACTATGTTTTGAAGGATATTAGGCATGTACTTAATTTGATTTTCTAGATACATTTCCATGTTTTCTTAGTTAAAGGTTAAATAAATAAATCCAAAGCTTATGCGATCTGTTTTGGTGCTTTTATTAAATGTTATTTATTTGTTGGTTGATTTTTTGTGTGGAGATAACCGTTTACCTGGTAAGATGTAATGTTGGATTTTCATTTAGATTTTTTCATCGGTTATAATTTAATTATTGCTCTCATATGTATAATTTTTTCCTTTAAGATTTTCCTTTGTCTTCCTGTCTTTAGTTCATTTATCTGAAGCACATTTTCATGTAGATGACATTTACATTTCTTATCTTCAGGAATTGTCCATTTCGTCAGGATTGTCATTACTCACCTCATAGATTTTACAGTAGTTTATGATTTTGGCAGTTAACAACATATGGCCAATTTTGATGTTATTGATAGGCAAGAAGTTTTCGAATTCAATAGATTCCATCGCAAAGAAATATTGAAAAAAAAGGAAAATATTGCCTGCATGAGGAACATAATATATTAGTTGAAGCAAATGTATCAATAACAAATAAGTTATGTGGTAATGAAATTACACCTACAAGTATGGCAATGAGAGAGATGTTCAGAAATAATAGGCACCACTGTATCGATTTAGTCAATGAAAAGAGAAGAAAGATATCTATAAGAAGTTTGTCTACACCATCGGTTATTAGTTGTTTTGAAAAAATCAAAGTATTTGCATTGTAATTAACGATTCAACAGAATGTTCTTAACGATTCAACATAATGTTCTCAGCGGTCAGGCTGAGCATATTGAAGTTTGGACTTTAAACAATATTTTATAATCCTTAAATCATTTAGCTAAATGTATAACCAGTTGATTCTTTTTTCTGTATTTATGCAGTTTCAGATCTTGAGCTTTCCAGACTGACTTGTGAATTTTGTAGAGTTTTTTTTTGGATTGATGAATATTTGAACGAGATCAACTCTATTCTATTCCCCCGCGAAGCGCGGGCAACATCCTAGTTTCCTATTATTTTTGGGATGTTGATCGGTAGACCATTGAAGGCAGTCTTGCATTGCACCAGAGAGATGCCGACATTACAATAATCTTATCCCTAAATCTCAAAACTTGTGGTCAAAGTCCAATAGCAGCCCTTCCGTTTAACCTCTTGAACCAATTATTCCTCGCATTCCAAGTAGGCAACCCCTTTTGAATCAAATCCCTATTAATGCGTGATAATCTCCAGATTTACAAAAATTCCATGCTTAGAAGTTGATTTCCCAAATTCAGATCTTTCCAGAGTGATATAAGTTCACCATTGTCAATCTGCTTATGTAGAACTCCTAGTCCCCAAGATCCCTTATGAAGATTTTTCCATATCGAACTGCGAGATTTTCCAGATTTATCAAGTAGAACAATTGGTCCATCCTTATTGGAACATGCACTTGTGAATTTCGAAAGCCATTGCTTTTTGTGTTCTATAATGTTTATAGAGGCTTTAGTAAGAAGTGTGTTGTTGAAGTTTCTAAAATCAAGTATGCCCCATCCATCATTAGACTTTGGGTGGAAGATTTTTTTCCAAGCAACCTTTGCAATATTCACCAGGTAGGTTTGCCACACCGGAGGAATTTTCTCCTTATTCATTTTTTCAATCACATTGATCAATGCCTTGCAAGTTTGCAGCACAATAGGAGACGAGTTGTAATCGGGGTTAGTGATGAGTTCAGCAAGCACATTCTTGCCGACAAAGGGAGTATATTCTCCTTCCATCCATGGAGTTTATTCGCTAATTTATCTATAAGGACACTCCATTCTTTAGGACCCGAATGCTTTGAGTCTAGTAGAAAGCCAAGATATGAAAAGGGAAAGATCCTTGAGTCCAATGTAAAATGAAGCTGACCTCAATTGATTTCTCTCTGGAAAGATTTTGAGCAAAAAGTTCAGATTCACTCTTATTCTATACTCTTATTGGATAGTATACTCTTTATACCAAGAGAGAAATAAATTGGTATGGGTGTGGGGCTCTTTATACACTCCTATTCTATCGTTTTACGTTCGTGTTCTTCATTCTCTAAATGAGTACATGGGTGTTGGGCTCTTTATATAGCCTCACTGACTCACCAGAGTCTCACTAATAAATAGTGTGCTATGTCTAGGTCATTCTCCAACACTCCCCCTCAAGTTAGAGCATGCACTGCTTAGCTTGGACAAACATAAGAAGTCATGAAGGCACTCGATGGTTACATGACACTTGGACCATAACAACTCATCAATCAGTTGTTGTTGAGGATGGTGTTTCGTATGCCATGTTGGTAAGGATGAACTTTAGGTCTAGCTCTGTAATGAGCCTTTTTTGTTGTCGAAAACCCCATGAGGGTCAACTCGTCACCTATGGGACGATATGGCATTGAATGTCATTTTCTTCATGTCGTGGGAATATCCATAAGAAGATCTCTGTAGGACATAGAAGTGGGTTCACTCTCTTAGTAACTTCGAAAGGATCTCATACTGGAGTTCTCAGTCATTGGAGTCCGCTTTTGCCTGCATTGAATTAGTCTCTGAGTAGAATCTCTGAAAATCAATATATGAGTGTCTCCTAGACTCTCTCACTCCCCCTTTCTCCGGAATTTAGAGGTTACTCGACCAATATGAGAGAGCAAATGATAGGGGATACAAAACTCATCATTTTTCCTCTTCTCCTTTTTGTGCTATTTTTTATACAACTCCTTTTTTTAGGCATTTTTTGGATAATACTTATTTTTCCTATTTTTTTCACAAGCCTTCTTCCCTCCTTTTTTTTGTATAGTATCCCAAATTAGGCCCAAAGAAACGTAGCCTTCCCTTTTTTGCAAATGCAATAGATCCAAGGCCCATACATGAAATTTCTCCCACCTTTTTAAATACATCACATCTTGCTCCATCTAAATTCTTAATAATGATGAAAAGGAAGGGGTATCCTACCTTGGTCATTCTCCAACACTATTATTCCTCTCTGGATGATATACTCTTATTTTATTCAACCTTTGCCATTGTTACACACATATCCACCTACGATGCAAACAATCCAATGTGAATATGGGATATAAATAGTACCATATTCTTATTCATTTCAAAATATGACGCTAAGGCAGAAATCATAGCATTCTACTGTGACAAGTTATAACAGTTTGTTGTAAAAAAATTGAATCGAAAACTTTTGAGAAAGAACTTCATCGTTATAGTTTTTGCCTTTGTGTGAAAATCATAGCAATTAACATAAAGAATCCATATTTTATTTTTAAAAGATAAATTTTTTGGTATTAGTTATTAGTGTATCACAAAAAGAGCGATTTTCCATTTTTACTCATTGAGATCTTTTAATGTACACTCTAATGTTAGATGGTGCATATGATACTACAAATAGGTATGAGTATGGGTCATGTCTTATAGGGCCTAGACTCAAGTCCATTTGAAAAATCATGCTTTGGTTCGAGCCAAGGCCTGTCTAATTTTTTCAGTTGATCTAAGCCCAACCCTGACCCAATTTTTACGAGTCAAGCCCAACCCTCCCCCCTTCCCCGGTTGCACCTGCAATCGTGGACCTTCTCCCCTACCCTACACTGCCTGCAAGCTCCCCCCCCCCCCCCCCCCCCCCCCCCCCCGATGTCTGCAATCCGAAACCCACCCCGTCCAGCACCTTCAACGGGTCATTCTTCTTTTTTTCCTCTCCTGTTTTAATTTAGCCATTGGATCGATGGCTAGGTTAGATTAACTCAACTGTATGGTTGGGTTAATGGTTGAAACCAACGGAAGATTATGGATGTGAGACCGAGTAATTACTCAGGGTTTCTCATGTAATTCGTGATTATTGAAGGTATCCGGGGTAATTATGGAATTACTCATGGTTATGGGTGTAAATATCCCTTATTTTAATAGTCTCACCAGGCTATTTGAGCTGGATCTCTCGGGCAATCACTTGGAGATTAGATTTGCTCCTGATTGGAATCCTCCTTTCCAATTACAAACACTTGGTATGGGGTCTTGCAATTTAAAGGTGGTCATCCATATCTTGAACTTGGCAAGCAACAAATTTCATGGTAGTGTTTGCCTTGAATGATAATAGCTTCTCTGGAGATTTTCCCTCATCTTTAAGCATGTACAGTGGCATGAGAGTTGTAAATATCGGCCGAAACAACTTCAGTGGAAACTTACCGGCTTGGATTGTGACAAACCTCACAATGCTATCGGTTTTAATTGTGAGTTGGAATAAATTTTACGGGGAATTATCTCAAGAATTACACCTCCTAAGCGAACTCAAAATATTAGATCTATCAGGTATCAACTTCTCAGGGAGCATACCACATGGATTCTGGAACTTCGGTGCCATGAAGGATCCATCTCCCTTTCATAGTACTACAAAGACGTTTGCTACTGCAACATGCATGTTTGGTACGAAAATTTCGGGAGATGTTATTGCAACATAGATGTTGGATGGGGATGAGTGGAGGAGGGAGGAGCTTTATGGGTTGCTGCCGAGTGGGATAAGGGGGAGGTTGAGGAGGAGGCTGAGGACTGCGGCGGTGGGGGAGTGGGACAGGTGGAGAGGGGGTGGCCAAGAGGAGTATGGAGTGGCTGGGGCCGGTGGGGAGGACAGGAAAAGGTGGTACGAGGAGGAGAGGGAATAGGCTGGAGGAGGAGGGTGTGGGTGTGTGTTGAAGACGTTGGTGTTTGCTGATAGGGAGAAGGTGGAGGCGGCGGTGGTGGAGGTGCTTGTGGCTCTCAGCTGCGCTTGGAGGTGCGAGCAGAGCATCAATGTTATTGTTGGTGGCAGCAGCATGAGGTCTTCGAATTTGGGTTTGTTGATTTTTTCCTTCCTTGCCGTGTAAGGAGCAGCGTCGCGGAAGAAGATGATGGCAACTTTTTTAAATTTTATAAAGAAATAGGGTAATATGTAATTTTTTTTAACGGTATCCGATTAAATTTAACGGTCAAATAGATGTAGATTAAGGATTGACAAGTTTACATGGTCGAGGGAGGCAATATGTTGTTTCAAATGTTGATGAGGTAATTGGCAAAGCTTATAGGGTTTACCGAATAAATCCCAAAGTTTTTTGTTTCAACGAGATGGGAAAATGATTAAATGTCTATGTAACAAACATTCAGGGAACATGTGATTTAAAAGGAAGCATGTATCCTATTTTCTAACCTAAAATCCATTAAGAAAGAATTCATTCCCTCCACCTTGCAGTTAATGCCAATACCATTAGATACTTTAAAATCCAACTTCATCCTCTACAATGAAATTGGTTATAGTGATATTTTTTCTCAAAACTACCCCTAAATCAGTCGTTGCTAAATATGTAATGATGATATTATTCATTCTGAAATTATTCTTTCATACTTGATATTAGCGATGGATATTATATCCGTCATATATCATTAGAAATGATCTATGTAGAGACGTTTTTCCGTTGCTATTTTTTAAAGGGGTTTCTACCTCCAAGTTCTCTGGAGTCTTTGTAAATTACTTTCTTGACTATGTAAACATTTTTATTATCTTCTCAATCTCGTAAACTCGCTTTGTTTTACCCCCATGAACCATATTGACACATCTTGGGTTAACTTGTTTGGGAAAAAATTAGTTAATCAAATCATAGGAAATCCAAGAGTTGGATTTCTTCCTCTCCCCCTCATTCCTTCTTCTCTCCCCCTTCGTCCTCTTCATTTCCCTTCCACGCAACCCATCTCTGATCCCGGGGCAACAATGTCGATCGAACGATGCGGGGGAGAACAAAGCTTTGAGCGGTGTTTGGGGGAGGGGATCCGATCTTTGGATGGCATGTGGGGAGGGGGGAAGAGCCATGGTGATGGCGTCAAAACAAAAACATTGGGGCTTCTTAACACCTCTTATGGTCGGGCAGACTTGTGGGAAACCTTGGTGGTAAGCTACTTCCCTGGGGCATTGTCACCGATGGAGGAAGGATGGAGATCTAAGAGGGTGAGGTAGGAGGGGGAGTTGCGGAAGGATGGGTTGGTGCGGAAGGAGGAGGAGGGGATGTGGAGGGAGTGGATGGCTTCGATGAGGGGGAAGGAGGGAGATGCGGGGGGGAGGGTTTTCATTACCACCACCTTCGTCATGCGAGGAGGACCACGCAGTAGAGGAGTGTGAGGAAGGAGAAGGTGAGGTTGTCCTCCTGGTCGGCCAACGGCGACATACGAGAGCGGGTGTGACGACGCTGACAGAGGTTGAGGGGAAGGGGATGTGAGGAGGAGGGTGAGGAAGAGGGAAGAATGGCATCTTTTGTAAATTTGTTAAACAAAGGGAGCAATCCGCACCTCTTTTTAATGGAATCTGATTAAAATTAATGGGCGAATGGATTGGGGAGTAAGACTTAACAAGTTTACAAGGTCAAGAGAATAATAATGATGTTTACAAGGTCGAGAGGGTAACTTACAAGATTATAGAGTTCATGGGGGAAAATCCCTTTTTCAGTCATCACTAAATTTTGAACTAAAAAATTAGCGACGATTAGTTGAAAATTTGAAAAATAGCAATAGATAAACGCCGATATCTGGACAGTCACTAATAATATAACTATGGATATAATATTCGTTATTAATTTCAAATATAAAAAAATCACTTCGCAATAAATAATATTATCATTATATATTTAACAACTAATTTAGTGAAGGATTTTGAAAAAGCATCACTACAGCTAAATTTTATTTTTGTTGTAGTGATCCATGTGTTCGTACATTAAAACCATTAAGAGCAAAAGCCTAATAACCAAATAAATTCCATGTTCCCTTAAGCCATTAACCATATTCTAATCCAACCATCTTCTGCACCTTAAATCCTTACTAGATAAAAAATTTTGAAGGATTAATTTTGGTGTAGCTTTATATTTGGTGATTAATAATGACCTAGAGTGCAGTTTAATTCCACTCATGTAACAATTTCGATGTATGTCCTCTTGCGTCTTGAAGGTCTTCTTCGAGTCTAATTTGACCACGTTGGCAACAACCTATTTTTAACATATTCTCGTCTTTTGGCACGGGTCGAATATACTAGAGTTTATTGCTAAAGCTCTTCCCACTTTCCACTCCGTCAGCAAAGAATAGCTGGTTTTAAACAATGACAGGGAATCATGCACCATTAATTCCTCACGAATTATCATCCACTATCCACAGCTCCATCATTGATATTCAATTTTCTATTACCGGGGGCCATGAAATCGTGAGTTTCTTCTACTCTGCCGAGGCTTATATTGCTAACCAAGCATGTGACATTTTAACAGTAGAACGAATCCAATCCAACCAGGGACGGAACCAGAAATTCAACTAAGGAGGGGCCGTGATAAAAAATAGTAAAAAAATCAACTTGCATTCTATGATTTTGATTTTTTGAGAAATACACAATTCAAAAAAAGATATTTTGTAGTTAATCATAAAAGACATAAAGTACTTTAAAAGTTCACATAAGAGGAGCTCTTCGTTCCTTCATAGCATCAAAATCGCTTGTCAATAGATCGGTGCTAAATGTTTGCACAATCTCCTTCTCAATGTATATGATCATACAATCAGCAAGAAATTCATCATCCATTTTAGTTCGAAGTCTGGTTTTCACAATTTTCATTGCCGAAAATGCTCTCTCTGTAGTTGCAGTTGATACAGGTAGAGTTAATATAAGTCGAATCAACCTGTCAATTAGAGGATACATTCTTGACAATCCACTCTCAGCTAGCAAGTGACAAAGATCAGAAATTGATGATGCGCTTTGTAACTGAATACGTTGAGTAACGTCGAGGTGAAATCTTTCTGCTTCGTATCTCATATGCAATTTCTCTTGCTCAGAAAAATCCTCAGGATAAAATCTTTCTATCAGTGCATAAATTTTTTCAATATCAAATGCCTTATAATTATCTTTTGGATCCAATGCAGAAGTAAGAATTAGAAGTTCCATAACATTTGTATCAAATCGATTATTTAGCTCATAAAGTTGTGAGTCAACTGCAGCAATAAAATGTCAACTCTGTAGTGATGCTCCATTGTAACATGATTTTCTTTATGTCGAGCCCGACCTCTTCCTGCAATATATGCTGAATTCATGTCGGGTACAATGACATTGTATTTTTCGCAAAAAGAAATCACTTGTACCATTAAGGAACTCCACCCTTGTTCCCTAAGCTTTTAAATAAGTTCTTTTGTCAAGTGAACCAAATTCATTGCATTTACTATATCTTGAGACTGCCGTTGTAAAGCTTGACAAAGATCCTGAGTAATTGATAGAATTTCTTTCATAATATATAGGATTAGAACAAATTCGAATGACGTCATTGCATCAAAAGCTGCATCAGCATTGCCTCTTTGAGCATATGTGGATCCATCATTAATGATACTTTTTAGAACCTCACAAGTAGGACTAAACATATTGATCAAGCTAGTGATGGATGATAAATATGAACCCCATCTTGTGTCACCAGCTCTTTGCAAAGTTTGCACTTGATTGAGCCCTCTACCAGTTTGAATTTCATTAGATGCAAGTAGTTGCTCCAATTGAGAAGCACGAGCAGCATGCAATTCATCGTTGCGCTTAGAGGACGCAGTGACAATATTTACAATAGAAGATAATTTAGAAAAGAAATGATAAATTGGGATCACTTCTTTGCACGAAGTAACCAATGCCAACTGTAGTCGATGTGCTAAGCAATGGACATAATATGCATATGGACACTCTTTTAAAAATAAAGCTTGAAGACCATTCCATTCCCCTCGCATATTACTAGCACCATCATATCCTTGACCTCGAATATTTTTTACATTGAGATTGTAACGTGCGAGAAGACATGCTATTTCTTTCTTTAAGGTATAAGCAGAAGTATCATGAACATGAATAATATCAAAAAATCGCTCCCGAATAAAGCCACTATTATCAACGAAGCGTAAAATAATTGCCATTTGTTCCTTTTTAGATTCGTCTCGAGCTTCATCAACAATCAAGCAGAACTTTTCATCACCAATTTCTTCCCTTATCACATTCCGTACCCTATTTGACAAAATATTCAATATCTCCTTTTGAATTTTCGGTGAAGTATATTTAGCATTGCCAGGCGCATTATCTAAAACCACTGCAGCAACATCATCATTATAAGAAGCCAATATTTTGAATAATTCAATAAAATTACCTCGATTTTTCGAATCAATATGCTCATCATGACCTCGAAATGAACATGCTTGAAAAGCAAGCCACTTAATAGAGTCAATCGTAGCCTTTAGTCGCAATCTGTTATTTACAATCTGTTGATTGTCATGCTTCTGAAATGCTAAATCAATATGTTGAGAACGAATTATCAAGTCTCGACAAGATTGCTCACAACAATTATGTGGTGAATTTGGATCTCTACCAATATGGGCTAACAAAGCACAATTTTTCCCATTATTCACCTTCTTCCAATTAGAAAATCCTTCTATTGTAAATGCCGTTGATCCAAAACGAGTACTTGTTTTGTTATTAAAAAGGTAACAAGGCAGACAAAAGACCGCATCCTTTGTAGGAGAATATTCTAACCAAGATGGGAATATTTTGTACCAAGATGATTGAAAAGGACGCCGATGTTTCTCTGAGCCAGAAAGTGGATACTCATGAAGAATAGGTTGTGAAGGACCAAAATTTATATAAGCACGCCTGACTTCATCAAGTTGATTAACATGATACTCCCAAATATGTGGTCGTAAACCAGGATCTCGTTCGAGTTGATTGATGTCAACTTTGTTGTCCTCAAATTTTAAATATTTCTGAGGAGGATAAAATTCCCTTGTAGTCGTATCCAAATCAATGATAGAAGTAGTTGTAGTCTCTAATGGAGGATCTTGCTTCTTAAAAAATGCATCTATAGTAGTCCTTTTTGGTGGCATTCTTTCAAATATAAATACTACAGTTCCTACATAAAAAGATATTTAGTTAATAGATATGCATATTATCATATAAAAATTGTAACTTATTATCTTTCCATGCATTATGTGGTACTGGTGATGTGAATGCAAAGTTACAGGCATCCAAGCAATCCCACAATGTAAGAACAGATGGTAAAAGATAATGGAGCATCACAAAAAACATACTATTATAAGGAGTATAAGAAGCAGAAGCAAAGGAGAATGGAAGAAGAGAGGAAGAAAGGGCAGAAGAAGAAGAGGAAGAAGAAGAAGGGGGCACCACGTCAGTTGCGAGTTAAAATAGGAGTTAAAATAGGCACTGCCCTTTCTCTGCCACTATCCGCAAACCAAACGTTGGGGGAGTCCCAAAAAGGAATATGAACCACGTCAGTGGCGAGTTAAAATAGGAGTTAAAATAGGCACTGCCCTTTCTCTGCCACTATCCGTAAATCAAACGTTGGGGGAGTCCCAAAAAGGAATATGAACCGAGAATTGGGGGGGCATCAATTTTTTTCGAGATGATTATATTAAGGATTTTAAAAATTGAGGTGGGGCCATGGCCCCCCCACAGATAGTATTGGTTCCGCCCCTGAATCCAACAGCAAATTTCTATGAAAGAAGACTGTATCTTACTTCAGATCTTGGACGTTCCTTTCATTGGCAGGTGGCCTTTTTAATAACTAGCTGCCTGGAGGGAGACTAAGAAACCATCCTACACCATACTACATACTATCAACCTCTGTAATGTCACTTAAAAATGCCTTCAGTACTTCCTGTTTGATATAATTTAAAAGGTGGTCAATGCCGACTGTCCTAATCTCCTTCAGATTCATCTGCAGAGAATCGATGCTTCAGTTAAAAAAAACTTCGAAAACAAAACAAACTGAAGCATCATGTTGTTGTTTAGATGAGAAGATTGTTCAACCACTGAACAATTCCATTAAGTTCGTCATACATAATTTTCAAGCTTTAGTTTTACCATGAAGGCAAAATCGTCTTCCTCCATTATCGTGCAGGTGACTTACCTGTATCTTGGAATGAAGTGATCGCCATATCTGGACAGTAGAGTACTGCAAGGTCAACATTAGGGTCTGCTAGTAATTACAAATGCTGTGCCCGATTTGCTCCACTTGATCCCCTCCGTGCTATAATAAAGCAGTGGATGTGAGATTTAATGTAGGGCATCCACCAACTATATTAAAGTTCCAATGCCCCACGTGCTCACTTAGGTTTTGTATATCAGATGGCCCTCCCTCTCCTCCTATTCTTTCAACCATTACGTCTCCTTCATGGCTTTGCGACTTGAAGCGAAGATTATAGTGGTGGCTCTTACTGTCTGCTGCTTCTATTGGGCACAGGAAGACGTCGAGATCGCATCCTCGGTGGTGAAGGACGAGGCGGTATGCCCGTCGCCTCCTGGAGCAGGAGGAGCTGATACCGTGCCGTCATCTTCCATGCGACGGCCACAGCTGCCTGCGCCACCTCAATGGGAGGCCGAGCACAGGATCCTGCAGTCAGGTCCCAGTTCTGGAGTCGGCCATTAGATCTTTCTGGTTGAATTTCACTGCAATCTTTTACGTTTAACAGAAAATAAAAGGGATGTAAGGACCTCTCATATGCTCTACACAGATAATATTCTTTGGACGATTTCGTTAGCATCAGATTATCATACGTCGAAGTAAAGAGCATTGTAATCCAGCTAAGTATATATGATTTAAAGTTGGTCATAGTTATGGCGTTTCTAACTAATGTATGATTTCTTTATTTATTTGATGCGCATAGTTCTCTCCCTTATTACAACAATGCAGTAAGAGTTTTTTTAAAAAAAAATTAATAACTAATGCCAAATAGATGTTTGTATTTTCTTTTCGTTAGGTTTCTTTTGCGTATAGTTTTTAATTTACATCTTCATATCGTTGTTAAAAAAGGAATACATCTGTATCATTAGATTTGAAGTGTAACACCTACCCCAAATATAGACACACATCTAAATTTACAAATTGTAAGAGTGGATTATAAGCGTCAACTTGGGCTTAAGCATTTTGGATAGTTGTCAACGAATCCAATCGGATCTCAGCCTAACAAGTTGTCAGGACCAGTTTTCTTCGATAATGGATCGTGGACCTAAGTCCGGGGACGTTACAAATGGTATCAGAGTCAATCTCCTTCTGATAGTGGAAAGGGTTACCCGAGAGATGGAGCCACCTCTACAAAGAGATATGAGGAAACACTACAAGAAATTGGACCTAAGGCAACGAATAATTTGAATATTCGTTGCTATATCTTCCGATGTTAAAGATAACAACGAATATTATTCATTGCCAAATGATCTTTTGTACTTGTAATTAACGACGAATATCATATTCGTTGTTAAAGGTCCATATAACAATTATTTTTCATTGAATTATTCGTTAAAATTCACGCTAATCGTTGCCATATTTAGCAACGATTAGAAGAAAATGGCAGCGGATAATTGTTGTTATATGATTCATCGCGAGGAATATAGCAACTAATACCATTATTCGTTGTGAATTTAAAGAAGTAAGCAACGGATAATATTCATTGTTATATATTTAACTACGGAAGATATGGCAACGAATATTAAATTATTCGTTGCCTTAGATCACTTTTCTTGTAGTGAATGGCTACCCGCAGCTTGCATCTGTCACTGTCACTGGGAATAAGTGATGGGTCATGTCACAACGAGAACGTTGCGAATATAAGTGGGGGAGATTGTAACACCCATACCCCCAAATATAGTCCCACATCTAAAACTCACAAAGTATGAGAGTGGGTTATAAATGGTAGGGGATACTACTTGATAACTTGGGTTTAAGCATTTTGGGTGGTTGTCAACTAGTCCAATTGGGCCCGTACCCAACAAATTGTCAATGCCAGTTTTCCTCGTTAACGGACCGGTGATCTAAGCTTGGGAGGTCACATGAAGAATCGACATTTGGAACTTTTGGTGTACGACGACTTATTTGATCATCGGCTACAATCACAGCAACAAATTAAATGCAACGCCTCAAACCAAACATAATCCCAAATCATATTCTCACAAAGTGGGAGTCTAAGTTATAAGAGTAAGGATTTACTACTTATAAAATTGGGCGTAAACATTTTGAGTAGTTGTCAATGTGTCCAATTGCATGGGATCAAGCCCAACAAGTTATTATATTTAACTTTCCTCGATAATAGTTCATGGACATGAGCATGAGACGTTACAACTGGTACACTGCAACAAAATTTTTCTAAGCCAATGGATAATTTTATATTCATTGATATATCTTATGCAGTTAAATACATAATAATGAATATTATTCATTGCTTCGTTCTTAAAATCCATAAAAAAATATCGTATTAGTTTATATATTCCTTGCAACGAAACATATAATAACGGTTATTCGTTTAGTTTTCCTCTAATCGGTGTTAAATTTAGCAACGATTATATAAACTATAGCGAATAGATTGATGGAAAAATTATCATTATATGAACCTTTAACTATGAATATGTAGTTATATGAATATGTAATTATATGCTTATTAAAAAATAATAAATAATTTAGCAATAAATAGTGTTCAGTGGCATGTCTTTAACATCGAAAGATCACGGTAAGAAACTAGACCTAAGGTAACAAATAAATTGAATATTCGTTATCATATCTTTCGATGTTAAAGATATAACACCGAATATTATTCATTTTCAAATCATATGTGTTCTTGTAATTAGCAACGAATGACATATTCCTTGTTAAAAGTACATATAATAACGAATTTTTCATTGAATTATTTATTAAAATTCACACTAATCATTGCCAAGTTTAGCAACGATTAGAAGAAAAAATCAACGAATAACCATTCTTATATTATTCGTTATGAAGAATATAGCAACAAATAACACTATTTATTACGAATTTAAAGAAGTACGTAATATTCATTGTTATATATTTCACTATGAAAGATATGACAATGAATATTAAATTATTCGTTGCCTCAGGTTAATTTTCTCATAGTGGTTTGGCAACGAATATTCAAATTATTCGTTGACTTGTGTCAATTTTTTTAGTGGTATTAATATTATAGTAGTTTACCCTTGATAGTCAAAAGGGTCCCTCGAGGGATCAAAGTCTGAATCATGCAACCACCGCTCTCACCGGTGATTAATAACCACTCTCACCGGTGATTAATAAACAATGGTGTATATATACGTTAATTATTTGTGCTCGTTGCTGTCAATTGACAATAGTTTGTGTGCAAGTTATAAGAAAACTGATAATCGGATTACTACAACAAAACACTCCTGTGGCAACTAAGTTACAACCATGGAGTTCTTCAGCAACTAAGTAACTCATTTGAACCAAAATTTCAGTTACCAAGCTTTTCCCAAAGGAATGTCTGAATATGTTGTCACCTATGAAACTTCTATCACTTCAGTTTGTAGACATAATGTGCTGTCACTACAGTTCCATTTTTTTATTACGAATTACAAATTTTAAGAATAAGCTCTTATGGTCGATGTAGATTTCGAAGTTCTCGTCATAAATGCAAGTGATGTTTTATTTAAAAATGCATGAGAATCAGAGAGCAGAACTGCATATTCAACCACCAGTGCTGTTTACCTAAATATATACGGGTCAATGGAGGATTAGACTATTTAAGTAATCGACAGCTTTTTTACCTTTGGTTATCATCACGGATTAAGTTTGAAACCGATCGAGAGATATACGTGACGTCAAAAACTAACTTCGAATAAGTATGATCAGATAGGCGAGTTGCAGTACGTTTTTACTGTTTAGTGATAAACATTGACCACCTCCACGTAGCTTTCCTGTTCAGTGGGGTTATATATGTGTCAGGAAAACGGAGCTGCTCCTTTGGGACAGTCAGCGGACTGTTCCTACTATATTTTTCATCATTTTTTTTTGTTTTTTTAAATATCATCGTGTGTTTTCATCGTCATATCCTTATAATGTCATTCCAATTTCATTATAAATACAGATCCATATACTCTCCATCTAGAATAGATCGGTTACATGTTCTAGATGGAGGGCACATGCATTCCTATTTCTCGTGAAAATGGAATGATATATAGGGAGCTAACTTGATTCCCCCCACTTCATTTTCCTCATATTTATTATTTTTTTGAAAAAAACATCTCTATGAATTTTCATTATTATACCCTATATTACGTTATTCAAATTTTATGTGAAACAGAGACTCATACGACCCCCATCCAGACGAGGTCGATTTCAATAATTATACTACCGTTAAAAAGTGATTGTCTAGATGAAGGTCGTATGAGTATCTATTTCTCGCAAAACTTGAATGACATAATATAGTGATATAATGATGATTTTTCATAGATTTATTTTTCAAAAAAAATAAAAAATATGGAGAAAATGAAGCATGATGAGACAAGTTAGCTCCCTCCTATGGGGGAAATGGGTATGTTCCTTGGGAAGAGCCAACATGCTACTCCTACCCCATTTTCCCTCCATTTTTTATTTTATCTAAAAAATAAAAATATGTATATTCATCATTATATCCCCCTATCATGTCATTTAAATTTCGTCAGAAACAAAGATTCCTATGCTCTCCATCTAGAACGGATAATTTTAATGATCTTAGAATTGTTGTTATCGACCTGTTCTGGATGGATAGCATGGGAATCTCTGTTTCTGACGAAATTAGAATGACACCGAAGAGGTGGATAGAATAGGATGTACTACCACACTGGAACTTGAATTTCACTACAAGGGAGAGCGGCAACATCTGTTAACCATGATTTTTGGGGTGAGGTTTCGGTTGATGGATCCAACAAAGGGGGAATGCGCAGAAGATCCATTAGGACGTATGAAGATGCCCAGGGTTGTTAGATGGATTAGAGATGGCGATGGCATTGTCGAACAACGAAGGGGAGGGAGAGGAGGAAGATGGGTTTGTTTCTGTGTTGGGCTACGGAGCTAAACAGGAAGAGGGGATTGGAAGAGGGGAAGAGTCGTGGGTGAGGGATTCAGGGAAGCAAGAGGGGTATTTTTGTCCATTCAAGAAAAATCCGAACTCCATTTAAAGTGAGAGACATGATCGGAACCACATTGATACAATAAACAATGTTTAAGATCCAAATTGTTACAATGGAAAGTTTAGGATGCGTTTGGTTCGGGAATAAGCAGGAATAAGGATGGAGAATAAGGAGAATAAGGGTCTATTCTTTGTTCGGCTGGAGGACAGGAATAAGGAGAATAAGGTAAAATAAAGGTAGGTAAGGTGGGATAAAGATAGGAATAAGAGTGAAATAAGATGGAATAATGAGCAATAGTCGTACCACTGGTAACCGTGTCAAGAGGAGAATCGGCCCCTTATTTCAGGGCCAATTCTCCAACCGAACACGCCCTTAGAGACCACATTGTTACTGGCTAGAAAGTTTGGGAACTTCCTTGTAAATTACTCTATATTATATCACATCTTAAGGCACCAAGGAAAAAAAGAAGAAATGCTATTCACTTGCTATGATAAGTGTGTGCTAACTTATTTAAAGCATGATGAAGCTAATGATACTCGAAGAAACGGTAAAGGTCTTTTTTATTCTTGACATCGAGTCAGTTTGCAATATAATAGTTTTTATTTGTACAAATCCCTTCATGCATAAACTCGTCCACGTACACTTGTGAGTGTCGTAGCACCGGTACAAGACTTTAAGCATTGTACATCTTTTGCTACTTATTTTTATCAAGAACTCCACATTTGTACAAGTACTGTTACAATGCATTGGTATCTTGTTACACCAATACATATCCTTGATACGTTCAAATGAAGTTTTTTTTCTCAGTATTCAACCAATGCATACTCATGTGCACAGTTAAATCTTGTAAACATGAATTTAGACGTTTCAATGCGCGTTTGAATTGGAATTGCATTGGTACACCTAACTTAGTCGTTGAACCCTTTTTAGGTGAATTGCCATTGTTGCACCGATACATGTCAAGTTGCAATGATATACTAGCTAGCTGAGCAAATTTTTTACCCATCTTGTGAGGATATTTTGAATAGTTGTTATTCTTAGGGCCTTGTTAAGCATGTAAAATGACACTACTCTTCAACATTCCAATACACCAAGAAGAGCACACAAGTTTTCTACCCACCTAAAATACACCCCTTCCACCCAAAGCAAATAACATGTCAAAGTGACCAAAACACCATCCGAACTATGAGGGCACCTCCAAGCAATCAAGGGGACTCCTCTTCAACAACAATGACCCAATCTCCACCTTTAATAATCCACGTCCCAAGCAAAGGACGTCGACCCTGAGCACAACATCCCCACCATCAAGCACCACATGGATCCGAATAGGGTCCCTCTGCCACTAGACAACCAGCCAACAGGTCCTCAACCATACCAGCCATGTTTCCCTCCCCAACATCGATCGCACATTTATCCACCTTCTCACAATAGACCCCAAACCGTGGCCAACACCATTGCACATGAAGTTATTGGATCCCTACAAATTCTACAATGGCAATCATAATGCTATAAACACCCACCTTGAAAACATGGAACTGACAGAAGCTCCACACCCAACAAGTAAGTCTAATACTTATCCCTTATTTCTGACAGAAGCTCCACACCCAACCCATACAATACAACTACCCTTGCCTTCAACCCCTCATCCCCTCTCCACAACCCCTGCAGCCCTCACCTTCACTATGCTCAAACCTTCTGCACGCTCACACATGCCCTTCGCTCGCTTGCACCCTTCCATCCGAACCAATGATTAATTAGGTCTGGTTAGACTTCCATGTGCATTTATAAATATGAGCAAATATTTGTTTTTGGTTTTCCATTAAAAGAAACTTCTCCTTGGATTACAACTCCTATAACACCTGTCAGGAACTACATTTATACCACTATATTGATAAAAGTGGAAAAAGGAGATAAATTGTAGAAAATTCCTAAGCCCTTTACTGTGGAGGAAATTACAAAAAATTATAACGAGTACAGAAATAATTCTTTCTGCATCAATACACTGGAAAAGGACTGTCAGAAAAGAACCCAGCCTCCACCTTTACTTTTCACTAGGTTGATTATGAGCATTAAACATAGCCAAAATGGTGTAAACTCTCCCAGCATCATCCAACTCTATGATCCTTCACTGTTGACTAAAGACTCGACTTCATAAAGATATATTGAGATCGCAACTCGCGTCATGAGATCTATTGGCCCCTCAGAGTTAAACCTGCAAAATTAAGTGTTGGAGTATGATAGACTGACTAGCTTGTACTGTTTTCTAGTTGGATGAAGCACGTCTTAGACAGATGAAAGCATTGGAAATAACCACCACCTCGGATGGCCATGGTAGGCGGGTGGTTATGAATCATCCAACCACTGCTTACAATTAAGTTCGCAGCCAATAGATGGACCTAGGACGCATGCAAAAAAAACACCTGCAAGAGCAGATACGCCCTACCTTTAACATGCTCACCCTAGAGTCCCATGCATAAAGAGCAATGTCATACATAAGTGTGTAGAACCCATAACCCTTCTTCAATGAATGGCGACAGCACAAGATGGAACAATTGAAATCCCGTGGGAAGGAGGGAAGAAGGACGAGTTGCAACCAAGACAGACATTAACAATGTAGTGGCAAAACCAAGAATTTGATCACCCAAATTTGCCTATATAGACAAACTCTTGCGAGAGAAGCTTAAAAGGTGCAAACCCTTTGCTCATTACTGGATAAAAGTTCGACCCAACTGAATTACAAAGTTCGAAACAGATATGCTTATAAATTATGCATACATTAGTGCATTACAATACCAAGCACCAAAACCCCACTGGATCTGTTCTCGGAAGATAATTCCACCATGGCATGCAACTATGTAATGGATGTTTTAACCCACCATGGTGCGCTTTCTGCCCCTCTGTCTTACTAAAATAGGAAACAAATAAAAAATTAGAAACCTGATTTATCACACAGAATATGTATAGAGTATGCAAAACATCTGCTTTTATCACCTTGAGCCAGCTTATTCAATGTAGCACACCATTGTTTGGAAGATTTCTTATAAGCTGCAAGTATTCTTTGCATCTGTTGATAAAATAAAAAGGAAATGAGAATTCGAGCTCCTGCCCACGTTTTGATTTATTATCCTGGTTGTCAATTGATTAATTGTAAACAAAATTATATTTTGATCAAATAGTTTTTCAAAAGAGATAATGAAATTAACTAACCATCACCCCCAAAAAATAAATAGAACCTGGTCAAAACCTCCTCGGACTGGAAAAATGGGAGAAAAGTTAATACCTCGTAAGTACGAGCATCAAAGAGAAACAATGGCATGAGTGAACTGATCAGGGGCCAAGAATCCGGCAATGATCTTAATTGTGGCAATGCCCAAGAAAGTGGCACATCCGAGTCCCAACTATGACCACACCAGTGAGTAAGAATTCAACAACAGTTGCAGTGGTGTCAATGCACAACCAATTGGCTTAATAGACACAACCAAGCCCCAACTTTAACCAATGTGGGACTAAAAACACCACAGTTAGATAATCCAGCATCATCCAATTACCCAACCAATTGACGGAATCTTTCACTTTTCTTAATACCCCCCTTCAAGCTAGAGCAAGCAATGGCTCACCTTGGACAAACTGAAAACTCTCTCGTTTACATGTACCACCTTAACTCAATGCATACTCTTCCGATTGTTGATGACGATGATGAATTAACTCGGTCATGCTAGATGA
Organism: Ottelia alismoides; assembly: GCA_037367405.1. Taxonomy (NCBI): domain Eukaryota; kingdom Viridiplantae; phylum Streptophyta; class Magnoliopsida; order Alismatales; family Hydrocharitaceae; genus Ottelia; species Ottelia alismoides. The sequence goes on along the minus strand of JAZKJV010002190.1, from coordinate 596,319 downwards.
TAAGATGGATTGGGTGGTTGGAATCAGAAATGATGATCCGTTGAACAATTTGGGTCAAAAAATATATTTATGTGCTCAATGACACTACAATAAAACCCTTACTACGCCCGTTTGTTTGATTGTAATGGAATTAAGACAAAATGGAATTAACAGTGGAATGGAAATGAATAAGTTTTTCCATTCCATTGTTTGTATCATATTAGGAATTGAAACATATATTATGAGACATGTTCCTTTCTTATATCTGGATAGGGAAAAGAACAGAAAGAAATTAATATTCCTTTGATATATTTCGCTAAGTAGAAAAAAATAATCGGTATTCCCAAACTTATTTTTTCATATAACCGATATACTTCATATAAAGAATCAATAGTCAAATTTAAATGGAAACTACTTTGATTTTTCCATACAATTGATATATTTGATATATCCATATCCGTATTTGCTACAATAATTTATTACCATAGTTATATCCATATTCTAAAGAAATTGAAAATGTTATGGGTATCCGTATTCGGAAAAAAAAATAAAAACACATATCCATGTCTGTATACGTATCCACTAAAATGTAACACGTATCCATATCTTAAAAAACTAAAGATGGTGTCTATATCCATATCTATAGCTGCAAAAAAACTAAAAACCCATTTCCATATCCATATCTGTTTCCGTAAAAACATCATCCATGTCCATATATGTATCCGTAAAAAATTAAAATCCATATCCATATATGTATACGGTAGAATATAATAAGCATCCGTATCTTAGAAAAAGATTGAACATTACATATGTTTCCATATCCTTATCTAGAAAAAAAACATATCCATGTTTACATGTTTATATCCGTATCCGTAGAAAAATCATATCTAATATATTGTATCCTTATAATAGATATATTTAATATGTATGTATGTATGTATTCGTATCCACTGGAATATCTAGTAACCATATTTGTATCTATATCCAAAAAAGTTAAACTGTATCTATACAAGTATCCATAAAAAATATCACATATCCATGTCAGTATCCATATATGCATATATTTGTAACTTATCCAACCTTTTTCATCCATATATTTGTATCCATCAGTGTCCATATATCCATGTCCAAAAAAATCATACCCATGTCGTTGTCCAAAAAAGTATCCAAAGAAGAAAAACACATATCAATGCCGATAACCATATATTTGTGACAATGATATATTAATTAAAAAATATTGAAGAAGAATACATTCATTAGCATTTGTAAGGAATGTAATCCCAATTTCTAGGAGGGTAACTTGGAATGGCAATTCCCATGTATGAGGGAATCATGTTTCCTTTATAATCGTTATTCATGCCTTAATATGATCTAACAAACACAAGAATAGAATCGACAGAGGAATGGTGACTCCATTCTCTCCTTTATTCTTGCATAACAAACATGGCCTAATGGAGTACTCTAGTAGCCTACAACATGTATCCTCAATGAAAGATGGCCACATTTTTCTCAAAGGTCAAAATATCACAAAAATATCCATAATGCAGATCTCAAAGATAGAACTCTTTCGTAAGGATATCGCAGTGGGTTCTAACTCATAAGAACCTAAGAAGGATATAGTACAGAAGTTCGTGATCAATGGACGATGCAACTATTAATGTTTTCTTTATTTAGACATTTTTTGTCTATTTTTAGCATTTCTATATGTAGTAATCATGTTAAGGACTCTTTTGTACTTCCATCTTTTGGGTATTAAGGTTTCACTCTATACAAATAACCCTTACCTTTAATAAAAATTCCCACATGGTATCAAAGCAACGGTCTTAGACCGGAGCTTTGGGCCTTTCTGACCCGAACCCTAGCCACCACCGTCCAACCTCGTCTCATCCATGCTCCGCCATTTTCTTTTCATGTGTGCATCGCCGCACCTCGATCAGGACACCCCCAACACACCAACAATTCAGCATCCAGCAGCACATACGAGCAAGCTCATTAACATACCTGCACACCAATGCATTCTAGTCACCAGACCAACAACACAATCCATCCCAGCACAACTACACCATCTGCACCAGTCCATGTGCTTCCAGCACACAGGCAGTTCTGTTGAGCTATTCTTTTAATTGCTGCAATTCTGCAACATTTAGGAGTTAATATCATGAAATCCTACCCAGCAGCAACATGAATAACTATTTTTGTGCCAGTGTTTGGTCTCCACCGAGAAGTTCTGTTGCAAGCATAAAAATCACGAGTGACCTTAACATTCTGCGCCAACTGTGCCATACAATAGCTGCGTGAAATTTTTTTGCATCAATTTAGCATATGTGACAACTTCAACCTATGCTACATCCACACATTGATGAGCAACATAAATTCTGTGTTGATGACATTGGTAGCCTCTACGCACTTCCAGTAGCGCATATTGCTGCAACTGGTAGCATAGCAGTGTGCATCACCCGATTACATAAACAATAGCGGTTATCATCTCCAGAGAGACGATTATGGGATCTTCAACTATCTTTCTAGAGGCAAAATCGATTGCCTTAACGACTTCAATATGCCTTATGGCACCCTTATCTATTAAAGATTATCGTCATCTTATGTAACTTCTCAAAAATGACCCAACTACAGCTGTTGAATTCACTACTACAATGGGTAATATCACATCCACTCCTAGTACGTGAATTATTGATCTAATGACTTCAGACTAACTGGTGATAGTAGCTCTCTTTATTATTCTAAGCATCTATTTCAATGAGATCTCACTGAGATCTGTTAAATCAGGCATCTCTTTCTCCCATTACTATTTTTGACATAATGGATTCCCCCTCCAGAGTTAAAACTCTTTGGTGTATAATGTGCTCCATATTTTTATCTAAGTTTGCTATTTAGTCATAAATTGTGTATGAAGCTGAACTGCAGGTTTATCTTTGATCAACGAGACTGCTACTCCCAAGATCCAGACTTTGCAGGTTTTTGGTGGTGGTCATGAGAAAGGGGGACTCAATTATCTTTATATCATTAATAACTTTTTATATGTTGCAGTCATATTTATTTCTGCAGACCCTTATCTCTGGCATCTCTACACATTATATATCCTTGCGCTGGTGCTCTCTCAGATGTTCCTCGAAAATCAGCTCTCTAAAGCCATTTGAATGTGAGCCTCACCAATTTGGGAAACATCATAAGATATCCTTTCCCCGAAGAACTGAGACAGGAAGGTTGTTCCTATTTGATAGTGTTCATTGTGTTGTTTGGGGTCCTCGCCCAGCACGTCACTGCAGAACACAAATACTTTGTTGATGACTAGTTAAGCATCATGGGTCATGAATCAAAGATAAATCATGTTATCAAGATCTTCTTTGCAATGATTAAATCTTCTGTTTCTGCTTGCATTAAAATATTTCAATTTGATAATGCTCTGAGGTCATGTAGAAAATATCACAATATATCGCCGATGTATAGGTATCTAGGAAATGACTTTCCAAACTGGGATGAACATCAATTTCCGAGATATCGACTGGTATCTCGCGATATATCGATGGGGATATCGGATGTCATTATATTGCCAAAAAAGAAAGATACTCTCTTTCTTTCTTTTCACAGTTTTGGACCGATATGACGATATTGTGCCCATACCAATCTCCATTTCATACGTGGGAGGGATATTAATGATGATGTTGATGCTCGAGGCTCATGAGAGAAAGTATAGCATCTGCTTTCTTCATTTTGCGATCATTTTTAGTAGATTTTTTAGGGTTTTCGTTTATTCTGTCCCCCTTATTGTTTATTCTTGGATATGTTTTCAAGAAGATTTCATGTATTTTCTGAGATATTAGGAAGATTCGTTTTGGGATTTTGAATCTTTTGATGGATCCCTCGGTATTATTGATTATATCGTAGATTTAAATTGATTTCTCTTGCAAATTGCAACATGCAAGCTCAAATATTATGTTAAACACTATTAATTCAAGACTTTAGGTATTTTATATATTTAAAAAATATAAATTAAATAAATCCGAAATTATACCTACAGGATTAGTAGCAATTAATGGATTATGTAATCGTGTGTTTCAAGTGTAGTTGTTTTCTAATTTTCTTCTATTTTTTAAGATATCAGGATGATTCTTTTGGGGATTTTTGATGGATTTTTCAAGATTTTGGTTCTACTATGGATTTAAGTTGATTTCTCTTATAAATTGCAAATCACAAGCTTAGTTATCATGTTATATTAATTCAATACTAGGTATTTTATTTAATTTAGAAGTACAAATTTAGTAAATTCAAAATTAAACTTCAGAAAATTAGTAGCAGGTAATTGATTACTCGGATTACGTGTTTCAAGTGTGATGTTCTCTATATTTCTTGCATGGTTTCTTCAAGAATCAATATCATGGGTTCCCACTTCGCTTCGACATCCGGTGGCCTCCGAGGATCAGAGATACAATGGGGAAATTAGACGAGGTATATGCCACTGCACCATATGGCAATAAACCAAGCCAGAATGCAAGTTCTATGGGAAGAGTCTGTGAGGGGGATTACTAGACTGAAGCATCATCTAGTTAGCAACAACAAAGGCGTAGAAGTGTGCACATGTCCGAAGGATGTTAGAGAGCTTGTGAAGACCAACATGGAGGGGAAGAAGGGGAATGATCAACAATATATGAGAAAGGATGAAGAACTCAACAAGTTCATGTTAAGAATGAGTTCAATGTTCTATCATATTCTGATGATAACAACTTTGTCTAACATGTCCATATTCAAACCCCACCCACGAGAAGGGTATACAGGAGGGTAAAACAAGAATCTTTGAGGAGTGAGTTGGAGAGGCAAGAACTAAGTGGTGCCCAGGGGATTTCTATGGTGTTGGGGACAATGGGAGTGGTTCTAGGGGTACATATCAGTACCATCACCCACAAAAAATACAAAGGAAGTGTAGTCGAACCCTTCTTGAAAAGGAGTGTTTCAAAGCAATACAACCCAAAAAAAGGACCCGAGACAGAAGACAATGAAGGGAATATTTTCGAATGTGAAGAAGAAAGCACTAAGGGTCATTAGCAAGTTGTTTTTTTGGAGAGAGAGAGAGAGAGAGCATTTCTACGAACATTACAAGTGGACCCTTTTTGCAACACGTAATCTATGAGATCAATGCTTTAGGATCAGGAGGGACGTGTTCCCACATTATATGAGATCATGAACAAGTACCTCATAATGGAGAAGAGATGAACTTGTATATCAAGGAGCTAAAAAGAAGGTGGCAAGAATACAAGGTGACCTTGATATGTGATGGTTGGACAAGTTACATGAGGAAGCATATTATCAACTCCCTCTTGTATTATGATGGGAAGATAGTTTTATTGAAAACCGTTAGCGTGTCTTCACATGTGAAAGACCACAAGTACATGCTAAAGTTGATGAAGGCAATCATCATAGACATTGGGAAATATAACATTGTACATACCGTCACAAACTATGGCAGCAATTTCAAGAAAGCGGTGAAATGATCATGACTTCCAAGACCTACGGATTTTTTGGACGACATGTGTTGCATATTGTATCGACTTGATATTAAAGGACTTCGACAAGAGGATAATTGTGGCAAATGCAGTGGATCAAGCGATCAACAGTTCACGGCATTCATTTACAACCATTTAAAAGTTTTGGTATTGATGAGAAGGATGTGTATTGAAGAACTGGTCAGTCATGGGGTTACAAGGTGTGCAACAAATTTTATAGCATTGCAAAGCTTTAAACAACACAAAACTAGTTTGAAGACCATGTGCCATCAAGGTGAATGGTTCAAGATGGCCGAGCTGAAGGGGGAATAAAGAGAAACTCTCACATGTGGTAATGACCAGATAAAAAATCCTTAGTTGGGAAAATCAACTTGTTATGGATTGGGTCCATTGTGGGATGTAGCTTTTTTTTCGAAATAGGGATGCAGCTTTGATTACCAATAGATATTTAAAAGCATGTTTAGGTATGGATTTTTTAAAAAAAGGAAAAAGGTGACACACCAAGAAGACATCCACCCGATTCTATAGGAAAGGGTTATCTCCATGATAAAGGTTCTTCAAGAGAGAGCATTGGAAATTTAGAAGCAAACAGTGCATGAATAAGTAGATATGTAAGGTCTACCACTTATTTATGCGCTTCCAACCATGATTTAGTTTTATCACATCCACAGTTTGATGGGGTTAATCCAGCATTTTTTTCCTCCAACAAATACAAAAAACCTTGGTATTCAAGAAGCAAGAAGCTGATGCCGTTAGTATATCCCATGCAAAGTCTACCAAGTATGGGCATAGAGATATTACTACAGGAATAATGTGGAGGAATTAGCCATGTGGTCCATGCATCCTATGGTGATGAAGAGCACTAACTAAGCTTCTGTATTCATTATCTACGGATCCAAATCATGCATCAAATGTCATGAATGTGTTGCAGAGACGGTGCAGAAGCGCTATGCCTGTATGGTATGTTCACGTAGCAGAGCAGGTCGAAGATTTATTTACTACCTTAGTATGGTTACCCAGTGTAGATTTATCTTCTTTTTTGTAGCTTCTCAAAATAGAATGACTCATGTGTTTATCCATGTAATTTGCCTTCCCTATTGTGTATAATGATAGACAGGATTGCAGTAAAAGTTCCAAACTATTGGCATTATAACATACATAAGAATAGGAAAAACAACGTAATAAAAAATGAGTGCAAATAAAGCTTCTCGATCACAGCATACTGATTGAGTTGATGAACCCAACATGATTGTAAAAACTTGTACTATCACACTTATAATTCAACTAATTGCGGAGGATGACCAGGATTCCGAGAAAAACTCACCACAGACTTAGACATCTGGCAGCATGCCAAGTTTAAAAATTATGAGTTTCTACTTTCCATTTAAAAGTTTTTAAAATTGCTGAGTATCCGTGGATGACAACCCCATTATCTAACATCACGACCTCTTTTTAAAGCCCCACCACACATCCACATTGCCTAACCCATTTCCATGTCTAGCATTCTTAAGCTGGTTGACAATAACTATCTGTACACATATTGTAGAGGGCATAAGCTTAATACTATGAACATGATTTCTATAACCCTAGGAGAAAATGAACAAAATATAGAAATATCTAACCTTAACCCTAATAAGAAGATGAACAAAATATATAAATATCTAGTCTTACCACATCTCCGCATGAAGAATGCATCGAGAGCAAAGCCCTCTCCAACACATACAGATCAACTGCTTTATCTTCAGGTAGAGATGAGATGAAACTTAGACCGAAATCAATGAGTACCTTAAATAACACATTAACATGGCAAAAACTTTGTTAAGAAACATGGCAACATGATGCATATGACACAGAAAGCAAACTCAACAAAAAAATGCATTGTTCTGGTCAACTTAGTTGTTTGAAAATATCATAAGATAATGTATTTAGGGCCTCACCAATTGGTTAGTTCCTTTCCGTATTATCATGTTAGAAGTGGTCAAATCACCGTGAACAAGACCTCCATCATGAAGTTTCCCAACTGCATTTCCAATTTGTGTAGCGATATCATCCAGTCGGTTCCCAGTAGCCCCACTAGCTGCAAATTCTAAAAGCACGTTTTTCACAGCTTGGCCCTCTATATACTCAAAGGTAAGGGTATGCAGCACCGGATCAACAGCATATAAGGTTGGAGTAAGCACGCCCAATCGTCTGGCCTTTGTCATGCACCTTGCCTCCTGCATATGACTACCTTTATTAAATGAATATATCACAATCAGAAAGGTGCCCAGAACAGCAAAATGTAGTTCTTTTTTCAAACAAAATGAACTCAGAAAGACAAACAATATTGGATAAGTACCTTATAATCTTCTTTTAGTCACACTTCCAATGCTAAACACACCCATAAATAATAGGGATTATTACACCCATAACCCTGAGTAATTTTGCAATAACATTCATAACCCTGCATAATCGCGAATTACATGAGAAACCCTGAGTATTGCTTAACTCTTACATGGCATGACCCTATGTTTTGTTCCGTTTGGAATATCCGTTATATTTAACGGTTTTCGTTGAAAAAGACAAAAAATGTCCCTGATGTTCATTTTTATTTGCAAAACATGCCATGATTCCCCTCCACTGCAATGGAACACCCCCTTCCGCTCACCCCCTCTCTCCGATTTGGACGATCGTTGATCTGCTCCCCCCTCGTCGCCGAGTCTGCGCTGCCAGTTTCCCTCATCCAAGCCCAAGGAGCGTCTTTGCTGCACCCCTGCGAAGTCGATACCTCCTCGAAGTCGAGCTCAGAGTCTGAACCCCTCCCCAACTTCCTGCTCGGCCCTTCTGCGGGCGAAGCTCAACTCGAGTTGGTGCTCCCCTCACCCGCAGCCGAGGCTGAAAGCCTCCCCCACGCTCCGCCCCTGCTCGGCCGCCGCGGGCGAAGGTCAAAGGCTCAAGGCCCCTCCCCCCAGCCCCGGTTCAAATCCTCACCCCACCCCAACAGTAGAGCAACCCTTGGTTGACTGCTCCCTTGCTCGAATCCCCATCTCAGCAGCATCGCTCCCCAGTTCGAGTCCCCACCTCAGCAGCAGCGCCAAGCTTGCCCCACCCCTCTCCACACACACGCGCGACGACTGAGCTTGTTTCTGCCTCTGCTGGAAGCTTCACAACCCACTGCTCGCCTGATCCGAAGCAAGATGAAGAGAATGGAGCGTTTTTTTGTTTCCTCATCGTTGGATTGAGGATGAGTTAGATTAACTCATTCATATGGTTGAGTTAAGATATCAAACTAACGGAGGGTTATGAATGTGAGACGGAGTGACTATACAAGGTTTTTCATGTCATTCGTGATTATGCAGGGTTACGAATGTTATTGCGAAATTACTCAGGGTTATGAGTGTAATAATCCCTAAATAATATATTCTGCAGCTATTAACAATGTCTTATTGTCATTTAGATTTAGATTATGATGCACCTTCTTGACATGCATGTATTATGTTATGCTGTCTTCCCAACAAAGAGGATCTCTAATGTTTATATCATATAGTCTAATAATATTAGAATACTTCACAGTGTATAAATGCATTCGCAAGCATAAAATGCAGCACACAGATAATTCTAAATAATTATTGGTGAGAAAACCAACCGCATTTAAGCGTTTCAAGGTCAACTTTGCATCGAGTACAGGGTGGCGGTACTTCTTAGAAAAACGCTCCTTGACAATCGACCTTCGACCCACAAAATTGGATTCGAATACCCTCTGCAGAACAATAGATTAAACACGAGAAAGGACTGCATAGTATGAAGAACACAATAGAATGCAGAAAATCTTCTCACAGCTTCAGCCCCTTGCTTCAAAATAACACCAAAATCCCCATGGCCTTCACTATTAACATCCATAAAGATGGTAAGAAACACGTGTAAAACCTGCCAAGGATACAATAAAAAAATACGCAACTCAGTGTGTGCTGAAGAGGAGTGTTTTACCACAGTAAGACTTTACATGATGGGAAAATTAACGTTGGTAGCATATGGCATACTTACAACCAACTGTGCATAAATACGGACAGTTAATCAAAATAAGAGAAAAAAGTATTGTCCGATGAAGAAGAAACAAATAAAAAACAGAGGGATAGGACAACATTAATTACTCCGAGAACAGAAACCAAGAGAACTAGCAATCGACAAAAACCCTGAAATAGAGAAACAGTGCGATTGAGTGAATCGAACCGAACTTGAACAGATCTACCCAAATTCGGTTAGATTCAATCAGCAAATTTAAGGTTTGATTCGGTTCAATAAAATGAAAATGTGTTTAGGCTCGGTTCAGCTAAATCACGATTCGAGAATGTTCGATCCGGTTCGAGAAAGGTTTGATTTAGAACAAACATGTTAGAAAATAGAGAATGCGGAAGTGGAATGATAAACAGAGCATAATCTAGAAAGATAAACATGGAGACGAAGAATTTTAACGTGGAACCTTACTCCCTAAGGAGCGGGATGAAATCACGAAAGAACGTCTCAGAGTGTTGATAGTCTAATAAATTTTCTCATCTGACTACAGGGGTGTGGGGATCTATATATAGCACCCACTGAATCTCCATATCTCCAAACTGGTAGATGTGGGACTAAACTCTGGATGGGTAAATGGATCTTCAGAGATCCTTTATCCATCTCCCATATATATGACGCATATAACAAATACTCCAAAACTCCCCCTCAAGCTGGAGCTTCCAATGCTCAAGTTGGACAAACAAGTAGAAACTCAACTCACGCTACATGACACTACAGACAATATCAACTCAACGCGCACAACTATCGATTGTTGTCGAGGACGTTGCTTCTCATGTCGTGCAGGTGAGGAGGACGAACAGGCCGGAGTGTGAGTCAACCGAATCTCCTCGTCAGAGAGCATGTGCTTTGAACCGCGCATGTCAGAATCACTGCAACTGGAAATTAATCTCCTCATCAGAGTACTCTAGTCCGCCACAACATGTAGACAACTACTCCATCTCTGAAAAGGACCGAACTAAAAAGGTCGTGGAAGTGCAATCCTCGTCAGAGTCCACAATCGCTGGAGAATGGAGTCTGAAAGTCTCCTCGTCGAAGAACCACGTCTCTCCCATCTGGCTCAGAGAATGTTACTATACACTGGAGACTGGAGTCACTTTGATACCACATGAAAACCCTTACCCACATGGCATAGGGAATGATCCTCTATTCTGCAGTCCCTATGGCTCACATGAAAACTCTGCCCGAAACACAAGAATGATGTGGACCACATAAAAGATGGCAAACAAGTGTACATCTGAAAGACCGCATACACTTGTGTGTATGAAACTGAGGACTCGAAATCAATCTTCGATTCTGATCATTTGTTGTAGAGTCTGGAAATCCGGTTGGTCTGAAATCTGACATCCGAATCTGTAACAGACATGTGACTCTACATATACTCCCCCTTTCTCCCATACTTGTCGGAAAATGAACATCGATAAAGTTGGAGAAGACATGAAGAAACGGGGAAAATGAATCAGAATTGATTTTTTCCACGGTTATATATATATATATATATATATATATATATATATATATTTATCTCTCTTTTTTTATAGCCATCTCATGAGTAGTTCAATTTTTTACGGCTTTTCAAATCACTTTGTTTATCTCTTTTTTTCATTCCTCTCTATTTTTTAACTAAGTTGTTCACAATTTTTTACAACTTTTTCAAATTATCATTTTTTATTTTTTAATTCGGCCCAACCTTTTCTCTTTTTTGTTGTTGTTGATCGTAGCCTTCTTGCCCTCAAATCTCCCTTTTCCTTCAACCAAATCACAGCGCAATCCCCCTTTTTTCGCCAGATTTAAAAAAAAGGCTGCAGGGGGGAGATAGAGATGTCATCGCCACCTGGGTTGCGCCAAGCTCGCACGCGAAAGAGATGGAGGGCGGAGGGCTCCACCTGAAGCCTCTGCTGGTTCTTGTCGCCTATATAGCCTGCGGAGGGCTCTGCCTATATCTGGAGGAAGAAGAGGCACGACTTCTTGTACTTGGTTTGCGCTCGGAAGGGAGAGCCTGCCTGGGCTCGCTGGACTCAGCCGCCTGCATGACTGGAGAGGCACGCGTGATGAAGGTCTCTACCTGGGAGGTGCTCCACCAGGAAAATGCTGCACCGATGGGTGTGCACCAAGGAGGACTCCGCTAGGGTTTCAACCCATGAAGAGAGCACCATGAGCAGCACAGAATGAAAAAAAAACACGATGATCTGCCAATCTCGACTGGAAGGAGTTGCACGCGACACAGGAGAACAGATCTAGGGTTCCAGAAAATCCTAAAAATAAAATTTCTCATGAATCGAACCCGCTTTGATACCATGTTAGAAAATAGAGAATGCGAAAGTAGAATGATAAACAGAGCATAATCTAGAAAGATAAACATGGAGACCAAGAATTTTTACATGGAACCTTACTCCCTGAAGAGCAGGATGAAACCACATGAGGACGCCTCAGAGGGCTGATAGTCTATTGAACTTTCTCATCTAACTACAGGGGTGTGGGGTCTATATATAACCTCCATTGAGTCTCCACATCTCCAAACTGGTAGATGTGAGACTAAACTATGGATGGGTAAATGGATCTGGAGAGATCTATTTATCCGTCTCCATATATGTGACGCATATAACAAATATTCCAACAAAACATTCAATGATGCTTATTTTCTGCCAATTTTTGCATTATTTAAATCATTTTTAAGAACAAATGATGCAAACCACTTATAACAACACAGGAAATAACAAAAATAAACCTTAAAATAACCTTCAACAAATATGATTGTTAGAAAATAGAGAATGTCGAAGCGGAATGATAAACATAGCATAATAACAGAAAGATAAACATGGAACCAAGATTTTTACGTGGAACCCTACTCCCTAAGGAGCGAGATGAAACCACGGGAGAAGCCCTCAAAGAGGTGTATATTGCATTCTTTTTTCTCCCTGGGTACAGTGGGTGTGGGGGTCTATATATAGCCCCCACTGAGTCTCCACATCTCCAAACTGGGAGATGTGGGACTAAACAATTGGATGGGGTTACCCATCTCTCTTATATATGACGCATACAACTTATACTCCAACACTACCCCTCAAGTGGGAGCATGCAATGCTCAGCTTGGACAAATAAAAGAAAGTCAACTCACGCTACATACACTACAGACAATGTCAACTCAACGCGCACAATTGTTGTTGTCGAGGACGTTGATTCTCATGCCATGCAGGTGATGAGGACGAACGGCTGGAGTGTGAGTCTGTTGAATCTCCTCGTCGGAGAGCATGTGCTCTGAACTGCACCTGGCAGAGTCACTGCAAGTCTGCAACTGAAATGAGTCTCCTCGTCGGAGTACTCTGGCCTGCCACAACATGTGGACAACTGCTCCATCTCTGAAAAGGGTCGAACTGAAAAGGCCGTAGAAGTGCAATCCTCGTCGGAATCCACAGTCGATGGAGAATGGAGTCTGAAAAGTCTCCTCGTTGGAGAACTGAGTCTCTCCCATCTGGCTCAGAGAATGGTACTCTACTATGGAGTTCCTATGATACCACATGAAAACCCTTACCAACATGGCATAAGGAATGGTTCTCTACTCTGGAGTCCATATGGCTCACATGAAAACTTTGGTCGACAAAATAAGAAGAATGATGGGGACCACGATAAAAGATGGCAAACATCTGCACATCTGAAAGAAGACCGCATCCATGTGCGTGTATGAAACTGACTCGAAATATGGTGTTGAGTCTGAATATCAACTGTAGAGTCTGGAAACTGGCTTGGCCTGTAATCTGGAGTTTGGGAAATCAGGATCTGACTCGGACCTATAACTCTACATAATACTCCCCCTTTCTCTCGTACTTGTCGGAAACAATTACATCGACAATGTAGGGAGAAGACAAGAAAAATGGGGAAATCATGAACTTGCAGCTTTTGTCAAAAAAATTTATAAGTCGTCCAAACATTTTTTAAATCATTTTTTAAATCATTTTTTTGAAATCATTTTTTATAATAGTTTCTCCCTTTTTGTACGATTTTTTTCAGCTGTGTACGACTTTTTATTGTACGCATCTTTTTCGAAAAAAACAATCCCTTCCTTTCCTTTTTGTTAACAGACCACTCCCCTTTTTTAAAATCATGGCCTTTCCCTTTTTTTGTTTGTTGGACCTTCTTCTTTTCTTTAGTCTCGACGGACACAGGCCCTGCTCAGATTTTTTTAAAGCATCATCGGGCCTGCTGGGGCCCTTGAATAAACGTGCGTGCCCCCTCCCCTTTAGGGTTCCCACCTGCAAAACCCCCTGGTCGATGTCGCCGCCGCTTGGATGGGGAGGCGGTGCCACCGCCACAGCTTGCCACTATGGAGGAGAGGAGCACATCCAGTCATCCTTCTCGTTCACTCATTGAGGAGGTGCAACAGATGTATCGCTAGTGAGCACATGACATCCATGTTTTCCGACAAGTATGGGAGAAGATTTGTTGCCGCATGTGATGCCGCCTCCGACCATCTCGAAGCAGAATCGATCGGAGCAAAGGGAAGCCTGCACTGTAGCAACGATCGGAATCGGTGACCGACGCTCGACGTTGCTGGAGAAAAAGGGGCGAACAGCAATGGAGGAGGCTCCGCTAGGAGCAGGAGCATCACCACCATCGGATCCTGCGCACGGAGTTGCGCTACGCAATGCGCGCTGCCTAGAGATGGGAGGCTAGAGATACTGGATCGTTGGAGGCCTGGAGGTTTAGGATTCAATTCTAGGAGCCCTCATCCTCGCATAATCGAACCATCAACAGAAAAAGATCTTGAATGATGATGAACAATAATCAATAAAAATACAGCCTCGAAATCGAATGCAAGATCGAACTACTATGATCATGAACTTAGTATCGAATCTCGAATAAAATAATGAATATAAAAATCCTCGAGAAACGACCCGCTCTGATACCATGTTTTACGTGGAACCCTACTCCCTAAGGAATGAGGATGAAACCACGGGAGAAGCCCTCAAAGGGACGGATATTGCATTCCTTTTTCTCCCTAGGTACAATGGATGTGGGGGTCTATATATAGCCCCCACTAAGTCTCCACATCTCCAAACTGTTAAATGTGGGACTAAACAACTGGATGGGGAAGGATCCATTTACTCATCTCCCTCATATATGGCACATACAACTTATAATCCAACAATGATTTTTTCCGAACAGATTAAAGGCTAAATGACTTAACGAGAAAGTAACGTAATTAAGATATTTAATTGATATGCAGAATATTTAATGGCAGTTACAGAAAATCTCTGTAAAATTAAATACTGAAATAAAATTGGGATGACAGATAAGAAGTTCAGCAACGTGCCTGCACTTGGATATGGAGAAATAAACACCGTAGATTCCATAGAATGGTTAAAATCAAAATGTCAATGAAATTTTAAGCGATTTAAATATGATGATCAACAGGCAACGATAAATAGATATACACGAAACCAGTTATTGGATAACAGACCACAGCAAAAAGATAAAAGGGAAAAAAGTTACGTTGAACAGCACCCGTTACCCACAGCTTGATGAAATAGGCGTGCAATGCCTCGGACCTGATCGAGCAGTGGTGGCGACGGCGGCGAGGAGAAGTGTCGGCGATGTAGAGAAGCAGTGGCAGCGCGTGGGCGGCAGGGGGAGTTGCTGCGGGCGGAGGAGTTGGGTTGGCAGCGGGGACAAGGAGGTGGTGTTGGAGATGACGGTGGTAACTGAAAGATAGGGAGGGCGGCGGAGGAGAAGGGAAGGTGACGTTGGAGATGGCGGGAAGTGAGAAAGAGGGAGATAGTACAAGAGGAGGCGGAGGAGAAAGGGGGTGGGGGTTTTTTCACGGGTGGGTAGAGGAATAGAGGGAGAGGACAAAAGAGGCGTGTTGCCTGACAAATAGGGTTGGCTATGGTTCGATGAATTAGGTTGGAACTCACAAGGGTTCGTGAACTGAACTAGAATTTTGAGTTCGATAGCTTAACGAGCCGAGCTTGGCTCGATAGCTCAATAAAAGACTCGATAAGGAATATATATAGATATAATATGTATATATAATACAAATAAAATAAAAGTATCCCTTTGAAATTTTCTCTCTACTAACTTTGCCCCTCCTACAAGTCACGAATCATGATCTAATTCTCAAAATTCCATTCCCGCCCACCCATTAGAAAATTAGTACTTTTTTCTTTTTTTATAAGCAAGTAAAATGTTACAATATATATTATAATTAAGATTTTTTATATAACTTGGATAATGGCATGCTGTTAAGGAACACATTCTTAGATAGAGCAGATCTTGAGTTCAAATCCATGCAAAACACTTTTCCACTAAAAAGTACATATTTTCCTTAACGAGCTTGCCTTAGGCTCGAGCCCAAGTTAGCTTGATAAGGGGCCCGAGCCAGCTCAGCTGGGTTCAAATGAGCTCAAGCCAGCTCGGCTGAGCTCAAACATGCCCGAGTCCGACTGGGCTTATCGAGCCCGAGCCAGGGGCTGGCTCAGCTCGATAACCAGCTCCACTCACAAATAATGCCTAAATGGACATGAATATAAATTATTCCTAGAATAAGCATGTACCGACAAATCATTTGTCGATGTCTCTGACATATTTCAAAAAATGATGGACGAGATGATTCGAGCGAGTACATTGAGCCTGACAGACACGATAAATGGTTTGCCATTCACATTGATCACTATCGATCACTCTCCCGAGTCGCAAGTATATATCGTAAACCCTTGTCAAAAGAATGAGATGGTGTTCCCCATCTTCTTTTTGACTCGATGTCTCGCTGATGTTCACCTCATACACTGAGCCAACAACATTCCCCTTCCAACAATATAGAGGTCAATATACTTCTTGAGCAGATGAAGTTGGTCCTTCATACCAAGCAGCACACACCTTCGATTTCATTCTTACTTCATTTGTACAACACACATCATCCACAAATCAACAGTTCCGCCTCAGTTGTCGTATGATGTACTTCCAACTCAGAGTCAACCATCTTTCACAGGATTGGGATCATTTGATTATCGGGTTGGGGTGGGTTGGGGTAACCTCATGTAAATAGTAGTTGTTTGGATGGTTATGAAGGTTGGTAGAGTGTTGGAATAAGGAATGTGATGTGATATCACATTGATTTATGATGGAATTCCAATCCAGAAATGCATGGGGTAAACCGGGTTAACCTTTGGTAACCCGGTAACGAAACAAACCTCTAGAGGGTGGCCATGTCATGCTAGATTACGATATTAGACAACTCATGTCTCAATCGTTCACCAATTGGAACAGTCCCTTGAGCACTGCAAACAACATAAATGTATCTCCCCAGAACATCCAATGCCAATCTCGCAGCAGTTGTAATAGAGCCTCCTCAGGATTCAATTGTAACAAGTCAAAGAGGAGGTGGTAGTGAGGATTCGAGCAAAGCCATGTCAAATAGGCCTGAAACGAAAAGGGGGTTCATCTAGGGGTGAGATGGGAAGGAGAAATTCTACTAGGGGAGAAAATGGATATGGAGAAGCGGGAAGGGGGTCTTTGGTCAAGGGAGAAATAAAAAGGGGATGTAGGAAGGGGGTCTTCTAAAGGGGAGACACGGGAAGGGTTAAACATGAATATGGTCTTCCGCTAAGGGGCAATATCGCATATTATACAACATGATAAACACGATAAGTGGTTCCATTGATTCTTAAATGTTATCACCTCATCGTTAATTGTAACGATCCCAATGTTTTTCACTCGATTGTTGTTTGCTATTAATTACGAATGAGATGAACGTGATTTTTAGTCTACAAATTTTACAAATTTTAATGTGTCTTGGTAGGTCATTTCCCCATTGTTCCACGTGATTGTTATTTATAAGTAACTGATATTTGATTGTACTGTGGTTTTGGGTTTAATTCCTTTAACAATTTAATGTGTCTTTACAGGTCATGGTGAAAACAATATTTACTGCTCGCAAGTCGATGCGCTTGCTTGACAATCGTTTCATAGCAGTACGTTCATCATCTTGTGGTGCAACCTACTGTGCTCCAGACGCTCCACTGCAGTCACCACGATCATCTCGTAGTGCACCCAATCGTATTCCAAACACTCCATTGCAGTCGTCACGAGTCGTCGTTTCTAAGGGTAACAGCCACAATTCTTACATGGCACATGAACCGTGTGTACTTTCTGAGGATCCAACAGGGTATAACCGGAGGAGCTTCGATCATTGAATCAACCATCACATTCAGACCCTAGGTTCATGGAATACTCTCCACAATCTACTACTCCTTGCCGTGGTTGAGTCCTTGCAGAGCGAGACATCATCGATCATGGATTTTTACAAAGAAGAAGAAGAAGATTTAAACGTTGAGCTTGCATAGTTGCATAATATCAAGGGATTTTTACCTGACAGACCCTATAATCTTTGTCAATTACCTCTATGACCTTTGAAATATCGATATTCCTCCCTCGAACATGTAGACTTGCTCCGTCTTACCCCACGAACCCTACCGTTAAATTGACACATCTAGAGTTAACTTCCTTGGGTTAAAAATGAGTTAATCTAGCCAATCCGCGATTCGGACGGCTAGAATCAAGCAAGAGAAGAAAAAATCCCTCCCTCCTCTTATAGCTTCCCCTCCCACGAGTCTCGACCTGACGGGAGGAGGTGCGGGGGCGGCGTTCCATCTGGACGAGGTAGAGCTTCCAGCAGCGAGGGAGATAGGGTAGGTGCTTCGCGGCGAGAGGAGATGGGGAGGGGCTTCAAATCGGCGGTGGGCCGGGGGGGACTGGGGACGAGCGACGTGTTGACGTCCTGGGGGAGAGCGAGGGGCTGGGGACGAGCCACAGGGGAGGCGTCGCGGGGAGGGAGGCTTCGCACTTCCAGCATGGAGCCGGTGGAGCGCCGGCCGCCGGGGGGAGCAATGGAGGCTAAGTAGGGGGAGGGAGAGTGAGTGGCACTTATGGTAAATTTGATAGATAAAATGAGTATAATGTACAAGAAGATAACATAATCTGGTTAATTTTAACGGCTAAATGGATGAAGGTTAACCACATGGTCTGTAGGATAAAGGTTAACAAGGTTACGGGGGTGAGGGAGGAATTACGATATTTCAAAGGTTGTAGAGGTAATTGATAAAGATTATAGGATCTGCCGGGTAAATCCCTAATATCAATGCGCTGAAGTATATGCATATCTAAGTGTACTACGTAGGGAGTGATTGCCGTCAAGGTCCTGGTTTATGTTGTACGAATGCAATGTAATATGTTTAAACTCGAAATGGATATGTGGATTTTGTTGTGTTGTCAGTGGGGCTCACATATTCACATGTAGCTTTGACTAGCTAAATGTTGGTGACGCGGTTAATTGGGAAAACGAGTCTATTTTCATTCTACTCTAAGACGTGTCATTTAAGATTTCTAATTGCATTAAAGGTAATAACGAAACTTGGCAAATTTTGCACAATAAGTATAAAATCGATGGATGTGGTGTAATTAGGGATATCATTTTGGGTTTATCCATTGGGTGTCCTATCCGAGCGCGTCCATTTAGGGATCTGAAACAAGTCCTAATTTACTTTTGAACGGGTTTGAGTTTGAATTGACTACCCATGCGGGTATGGGTATGGGTTTGGGATTGTCTTATGGGTACCCGAACCCACCCCAAACCCGAATAAAAAAAATATATAAATATAGGTGTGTGTATTGCTAATCAAACTAGTCAAATCCATTTCATATCTAATATGTATCGATCTACATGTATAACACATGACTCAATTTTCTCCTATTCACCCCTTTATTCATATTCAACTAACTTTATGTATCTTTAATAAATAAAAACTATCAACCTAATAGAGTCAACCACTTAACGTATATAAATATTTAATATTTCCTACATATTGCACATTATTATCTATCACCATATGATACTATCTCACTTTTTCATCTATCTCCAAAAATCTTGTCTACGTTTATAAAGAACTTAAGATTTTCCATGTAGGACATATTGGTACCCATTGGGTATATGGGTATTCGATGGATTTATGGGTACCTACTAGAAATTACTCGTTTAATAAATGGACGGGTATATGTATCGATTTTATAAATGGTTATGGATTTGGGAATATTGATACCCGCCCCAAAGCCGACCCGCTGAAATCTCTAGGGCCATGTTCGGTTGGGGGGTTACCCCCCACTTTGGGTGGGTAACCCCCCAAAACCCTCCCTTTTAACCCACTAATGGGGCCTACTTCTTTCTCATCAAAAAAATTATATATTATACCATCATATCATCTAAAAATCATAAAATACTCAACTTCTACTCACTATTCCAAACTTCAATACAATCACATCACAACAACCACCCACTTTTTCAAATTTCAATACAATCATAACATAATAACTATCAACTTTTTCAAATTCCAATACAATCACATCACACAAACCCTCCCAACCCTTAACCCACCAACCAAACACACAAACACAAAATCGGGTTATCCACCCCTGGATAACCCACCAACCAAACGCCACCTAGGTGTAATTTGGCATGCTAAATGACTGATTGTAAATACATATCTTCTTGTTATGATATTCGAAATACCAGTCTAAATTAAGAAAGATATTAAGAATATTAATTGATATCTTACCGCAAAATAAGGAAAGATACGATTGTTTCTATTGACCAAAAGTTCTCCAAAATATGAAAATTTGAAGACATGCCAAAGATGGAACTTACAACATTTGCTTCGGACATATGGTGGTAAAGAGAGATGTTTTAAGGTTAGGACCCTATGTATGATGTATAAAAGTTTACAGATAAGTGGATATTAAGTATGTATAGATATTTTAACCGATAATGTTATGTATCTCCTGCAAAGTGAGAATGAAAAGGAGGGAGCATAATATAAGTATTGACTATTCAAGATCATCGCGTTGCTTCCATTTTAAATGTTTAGCTATACATATATCACATGTCATTCATTTAAATTTAAAAAGGGGGATTCATAATAAATGAACGAATACATTGATCAAACGAACAAATACATAAAAACAATGAATAAATAAAATAAATAAATACATAACACATAATTAAATATGTGAAAATTTTAATAAATACATTATTCGGAATTAATGTATATTTAATTAATACAAAACATTATTAATCATGGCGGGAGGGGCGCTAGCCAACAAATGGTTTGATGCGCGTATTATTTGAGCGGCAAATCATTTGTTGTGCCTATTACTGTGCTGCCATGTAGGCTCAACGACAAACCATATGTCACGGCTCTTGCCATGTAATCATGCAGCAAATGATTTGTCGATACATGCTAATAAATCTGTGATTCATCATCTTAATATATTGATCTTAGCTTGAATCTATGAACAAAATACCAAATAAAAGTTCCTAAATTAAATAAATTAATAAAATATCTCTTAATAAAATGGATTGATTATCTTGTAAATAAGTTCACGAAATAATTCAAAATAAAAAATCACAAAAAAATAAAGTATTGAACATTGTTTGTAAATAATCCCCTGTAAACAATCGAACTTTCTTGATTTTTAATAAATTAATACTAACTCTATTTAACTTAATTCTTTTTCTAACTTGTGTGTGTATAACAATTCCTTTCTTAAATAAATACTTTTAGATCTTGAATCAAAAAATGTCGTAAAGTCCAACTTCTTGGCTAAATTCTTAATCCTTATAAACTCCAATTTCACCGAACTCATTTTAAAGCTCACGTAGAAAATTATCTATCCAATAAACATGATTTTATTAAAATCTTAGCTTGTTTGCAAAATATTAGTCATGGGGCCTAATTGTGTACTGTTTATATGTACTAACTTGACACTAATATTTATATACAAATTTAATAGTTATTTATTTCTTTCTTCTTCTATTAATTTCTTTATTGTATATTTTAATAAAGTACATAATTATAAAAATCAAAATAAATTATTTTAGAGTTGAAAATAATGTAAAATGACTTTGTATATAGTGTAAAAACATATTTACAACATGTTTTCAATTTAAATCACAGTATGTATGCATCCATATCATCAATGATAAGAAAAGATCCATGTTAAATTTGCATGCATGTTAGAGAGAGAGAGAGATCCAAAAATAATCATCATAACAAAATGTTGTGACAAAGAAAGAGATGGTTGAATATCACAACTGAAGCATCTTGTTGTAGGACTCTCCTTAGAGAGACAACCTCCCCCCTCCCATTTTACCGATGCACAGGGCCTCGGTGTTCCGCTCTTAGTGTACAATGATTCCACGCTCGTCTATTGTGTGCACCGTGCTTAAGCGTCCTCGAAAGTCACCTCCCACGGAAGAAGCCTAAGATCACGAGAGGGAAGAAGAGAGGTGGTGGAAATGAGAATCATGATGTGTTCATAACCCTAGTCCAGAGTATTGAGAGTGGTACTTAAAGTCATTGACACGATTATGCATCGTGGGAGAGTTAAGGGATTGGTCCCTTAATATTCAAACCAATCCGCATTTACACAAAATTGATCCGATCTTTATTTCATACCATGCGACACCACAGTCACAGCCGTGGTCGCATCGCAATGCGTCCACGTCCGAGCCCGAGCTCGAGCCCATGTGCCAGCTTTGACACTCCAATGTGTGGAACTAAACAATACTCACGGAAGGTTGAAACATCGAATTATATGATTGAGATACATTAATCCAAATTGATATTGACCATGAAATTGCATTAAATATCCTAATTAAGTTAATTACAACAATACGTCCAACAACTCTATCCCTTACAAAGGAGGAAGACCCATCAGAAAACCCATAGAAACATCATTGCCACAACCACCACCACCATGATGGAACCCTATGTAGGAGCTTCAAGCTCGACCGCCCTCAGTCGTAGCCCCTCGCTGTCATTATTCTGCCGTGACAGGAACCCTCTCCGTCGCCGGCTCCAACAACCTCTATACGGCTCCTCATCGCCACAAGCGGCCTTGAGCCAACGGCCTCCTTCACCGCAGTTACTACTGCCACGTGTATTTCAAATCGCAGGCCCCTGTCGACGTCGTTGTGTTGTGGGTTTGGGGATGAAATCGAATGTGAATATATTCGTATTCGATCCGCTACCGTATTCGTTTTATACATATTTTGACATTCGTATTCGTATTCGTTTTAAAATGGATGCGAATATGGATATCACTTTGACATTCGCTAATATTCGCATTCGTATTCGTATATTCGTTTTCGTACATAAGTATAGTACTAGGTTTATTTATAACTATGTGTAACAACATTTTATGATTGAATTCTCCATTGTTGATTTAATTGTTATGAAATTACTATATATGTTATATCTATTTTATGTGTAAACCATCATAAACATATATATTTTAGTTAATCTATTAAATTTTTATCTTATTATTCGTATCCGATTCGTATTCGTTTTACATTCGTATTCGTTTTTAAAAGATAGGGTAACACATTTTTCACATCCGTCAATATTCATGTCCGCATTCTTATTCGTATTTTAAAATGAATAAGGATATGATTATACCTATATTCGTATCCGTATCCGACCGTTTTCATCCTTATGTGGGTTGCTTCCCTCCACTAACGCCTGCATGGTCGCAACCGTTGGTGGCTTCATCTCTAGCCACGTGTCCCCTCCAGGTGCACATCTCCAATATATTTTGTCAATTTTGTGTATCTTCTGGACTAATTCATAATATTGGAAAATTTTGTTTTAATAATGAAAATTATCCATTTTAATTTCTTAATATTTGCACCATTTTTTTTAAATTAATAGTTTTTAATTATCACTAAGAGACCTTTCGGTACTAAGGTAGTTTGGATTTCTTCTCTGGTAAAAATCTTTTAAGTACAAGAATGGAAAATTTTTCATAGTTGCAAATTAGCCCTTGAGTTTAAAGTTTCTTTACAGTAATGTTTTCGACATTCACAAAATTAAAAAAATCCCGGTGAATCCGAACAATGTCTAGAATCTAGTGCGTAGAAAAACAAACTAAGCTTTTTAGTCCACTAAGCCAAATGTTACATTAAAATGCAATAAAAAGTCTATGCAATAGACCCGAGTTTCTGTGGATTGATGATCTACTTACTCTATGAATACTTTGAATGGTATCTCTTGGCTTTTTGTTGTATTGCAATTATTTGAAATCCCTTGGTTTCTATACAATGGCACATTAAATCCTTTTTTTAGCACCCTGATAATTCATGTTTTTAACGGCTAAGGAGTACCTCATTTTAACTCACAAGAAATTTCATAAATTACCCTTGGCTATTTCTTAAATCTCTATTCGATCCTCGTTGATGAACCTATGGCTATGGGTGTCTATGAAACGGGTACCCAATGACGGAGAGGGGGGGGGTGGAGCTTAGCCCCCCCCCACTCCCGTGGAAATCCATATATATGTTTAATATATGAGGTTAATGGGGCTGTCTCCGTGCCATTTTCGGTGCTTTTTTTATTTTTTTTCAAAAAATATCTCATGCATATTCATCCCTATATCCCTCCTTCTTTCCATTCGAATTTCGTCGAAAACAGAGACTCCTACGACCTCCATCCAGACAGTCATTTTTTAATGGTAACATGATTTTTTAAATCGACACCATCTTGATGGAGGCCGTAGAAGTCTCTGTTTCTGACGAAATTCGAATGACATGTAGGAGGGATATAGGGATGAATATACATGATTTTATTTTTCAAAAAAATAAAAAAATGCCGAAAATAGGGGACGGGGCAGCCATGTTGGCTGCCCCCAGGGGGCAGCCCCATTTTACCCTTAATATATATAGTATTATATATAATCTCAATACATTATTTAATTAATTATAATTTACATGTTATGTATAATAATCCCCCATATCTCAACAGAAAAATCAAAATATATGATCTAACTACAATAAATATTGTTAACATTACACAATGTGCATAATCGGATATTGATGCATCCGTGTATGTCCATCATCGTACCTTTATAAACCATCACGGATATGTATTTTTTATTTTAGCATATATGGTGTAGATAACAATTTTTCTTTTTATTTTCTTTGCATATACGGATATGGATTTGGATACCTCTTTCATTTTTTAGGATCTTAAAACGGATATGGTTACATATTTTTCTAGTGTACACATTTATAGATACATATACATATTTGTATCTGCATGTTTGCAATCTTATTTTTATCTGCATCGATTTAAAAATAGATATGCAGATACATGTACACATGTCAAAATATGTATAACAAATAAAGAGATTGGTACACATATCTATAGTTGTTTGCATCCCTATAAGTAAAAAGAGACTGGGGTATCTTGTGTCACGAGCAAGGGGGTCGAGGTCGGGGGAGCTTGTGTCGCAGGCGAGTAGGGGTATTCGGGGGAGCTTGCGTCGCAGGTAGGGGGTGCTCCGAAGGAGCTTGCATCAGTGGGGGGCTTCCGGAGTTCAGCGGGGTCGATGTGAGGATTTCTTGCACAGGTGGAGGTGGGGAGGGGGGGGTCTTGCAACGGTTGACGGGGACCTGAGAATTGCTTGCACAGGTGGACGGGGGGAGAGGCGGTTGCAAGGTCCAGGGGAGAGTTTGCAGGCGGCCGTGTTGAAGAGAGACGGTGATGCTATGATTCGTAAATAAGAACGACTATTAGGGGTAATTTAGTCTTTTTCAAACGGAAACCGTCAAATGTAACAGACATTTTAAACGGAACATAACACAAGGTTATGTCATGTAAGAGTTATGCATTACTCCGGGTTTCTCATGTAATTCGTGATTATGAAGGGTTATGAATGTTATTGCAAAATTACTCAGGGTTTTGGGTGTAAAAAACTCTTTAAAGATTCTATATATAAAGTTGGATTTTAAGAAACAAATATGAAAAAAATAGTTACAACACCTCTGTTGTAACTCACATTATAACAGAGGAACCCCTCCCGAAATATTAACGACTAAAATAACAAGATAAATTAGATAAATACTATCTAAATAATTTAGCCCCCCAAAAAGAATTTTCTGGCTTCGTCCCTGTGGGTACCTATCCCATTTGATCGAGACTCGGCCCGTTCCGTTGATATTGGATCAAGGGTCGACCCACCCCATTCCAACAGGTACCCAATTGTAACTGGTACTCGGTTACTGCCAATAGATGTTGGCTACTCACGGGTACCCGAGGGCACCCGTGGGAATAAAGAGAGATACTTCTAGTGAAAGGTGAGATATATAAAAAAGCAAAGGATATGTCCAACTATGTATATATGTATCTATATCATATTCATAATGATAATGCCAGATACAAAAATCTAAATGGTACAAAATGCATTCAATAGGGATATAAAAATAGATAAATAAATTAATGAGGATATATAAAAACTACGTGGATAATGTAAATCATATGAATACATGCAATTGGAATGAATAATATCGAATACAGATCCAATAATGATACATTCATGTAGATTCATTCTCATGATGAATCAAATATGGATAAACAAGATGTAAATATATATAATCAGAGGAGAACATCACAAAGTGTATATAAGTATATATTCCTATTCGTAAATGATTGTATTAATTATCATCACAATTGGTTATCGCGATGTGTGTGCGCTTATGTGTGTGCACGTGTGTGTGGGTGTGAGATAGGCGTGGGCGCATGCGTGCACACATGGGCATGGGTGCATGCACGAATGCGTGTGTGGGTGGGTGGGTGCACGTGCGTGTGCGTGCGCGATATAATTCGTATTCAATTATATTCATTATCATCATGCTTGGATGTCAAGATGTATATATATATATCGATTTGGATCGTCTCCGATTCATTATCATATATATTAATTCAAATTTTTGACATACATATATATTTCAATTTCAAAATGGATACATATATGAGCCCTCTCATACATAAAAATTTAATCTTATCTATACAATTTTGATTCTATTATTTTTCGTATCTAATTTGCATCTATTTCATATCATTATTCATTTTTAATGATTTGGCAATATATTTTCCATATTCACCGATATTTGTATCCACATCCATTTCTATATTTTCAAAATAGATAAGAATAATGTAATATCTATACTTATATTTGTATCTAACCATTTGCATTTTTGTGAATCAATTGATAGTGGAAGCTTCCGACTGGGTACCTGCGTGTACCCGTCGGGTTTTTTTATATGGGACACATGTCATGACATTGTGAGTACCCGACCCATCATTTTCAAACAGGTACTCAAGAGTTTAGGGTCAAAATGAATGGGTCAAGTCGGGTACCCATTGATCCGGATATTTTTTAACACCCATAATGAGCCCTCTTTGAATTGGTAATGGATCAAACTGAAAATTTGATTAACCTTATCTCCACTTTTTCATTGTAAGAGATTGAGTTTGTTATCAATGATCTTAAACCTTTTGAAGCTTCAGGTTCCGACAGGTATATAAAGGATTTTGTAATATCCCCTTGGTTGACTGTGAAAGAAGACTTTACTAGCATGTTAAGTGCCTTTCAAGGGTGTTCGATTGAGAAATAAGCATGAGTAAAGATGAGGAATAAGGAGAATAAAGATCCATTCTATGTTCGGTTGGAAAAATAAGAATAATGATCAAGAATAAGATGGGATAATGATAAGTAAGGTGAAATAAAGATAAGAATAATGATAGAATAAGGTGGCATAATGGGATGTTGGTGAAAATAGTCGTACTCTTGGAAACCATATCAGACGAGGAGTTGATCCCTTATTCCAATACCTATTCCTCCAAACGAACAGAGCCTTCAAGATGAATAGCATGGCCTTCATAACTTGAGCCACATAAATAACTCCATTTCTCTCCTTTCAAATAAGAGTAACCCCAAAACAATTGATATATTAACCAATCAACCCGATCAATTTTCACGTTAGAGTTATCTCTAAAATCCTTGCAAATAGATGGAAGCCCAAAAGTAAGGGTCTACATCCACCATCCCAATGTGGCTTTGAACATTAAGATTGACTTGGCCCGGAGTAGTGAGATTATTGACCTTAAAAGCCTTATTCTTAAAAAAAATATTTTTTGATCCTGATAGTTTTTTTTATTTCAAAAACTCTTTTTGATCTTCAGATGGATTGTCCTGTGTTACTGTAGTTTCTCTTTTTTACGGAACATCAAATCATGCCATTTTTTGTGTCATGTCATTTTTTTGTCTCCCCAAAAATATTGGTGACATTTTTTAATCCTTTCGAACCTACATCTCCACTATGATATTTCTCTTAAAAAGAGAGTAGATGCTTAAGAGAACTTCTAATTCACAATTAGCAAGGAAGTTAATAAAAATATTTTGATCATGTGATATTGCCAATGGAACTTCTAAACCACCACTAGCAAGGGAGTTATTAAAAATATTGATCGAGAAGGAATAACTATTTAGTTCTTGTGGTAAAGATGTCAGCGGGTGGGGTTTGAGATGGGTATCAATATTTTTAAATATATACCTATACGTGTTTATTTATTAAATAAATCATTTCTAGTGGGTACCCATATAATCGTTGGATACTCGTGCACCCAATGGGTACCCGTATATTTGACGCGGTAAAACTCAAGCTCATAAATGTAGATAAAATTTTCGCACATAGATTAAATATAGGGATATCATGTAATATGATGATACATAAAGATATGCAATATGTAGGGAATATTAAAGGTTTATATACATCAAGAGTTTAACTCTTTTGGGTTGATAGTTTTTATTTATTAAAGATACAAAAAGTTCGTTGACTATGAATAAAAAATGGAGAGAGAAAAATTAGGTTGGAATTTTATATATTTAGACCGATACCTATTAGATATGAAATGGATTTGACTATTTTGACTAAAATGCGACACAAAGATCTATATTTATATTTTTCTTCGGATTTGGAACGAGTTTGGGTTCAGGTACACACAAGGCAATCCCAAACCTATATCCATGCCCGCATGGATAGTCAATTCAAAATCTAAATCATTCCAAAAGTAAATAAGATGGATTTCGAGTCCTTAAATGGGATGGGTTTGGGTCGGATATCTAATGAGTAGATTCAGAGACATCCTTAAGCTGTGATGATGTTGCAAGGATTATATTATTTTTATTTTTTTAAAGTAGAGATTTTCGAATTAGTAAGGGAGATCTTATTTTTGAAAACCTCTCGAAAAAAAAATCAGTGTTTTGGTGAGCGAGGATCGAGGTGAAGTTGGTGTTTTTATTCTTTGCTAAGGAGTAGTCTATTGCAGATATCACAATAATGAAGGAAATTTGATATCTTTTGAGGTGCCCAGAGGCAAAGACATTATTCCATTTAAGAGAAAACGCAAGGAATCACATACATCAAGTACCTTAATTAAGAGAGGCAAATAACATGCATCAACGATGTACCGTCCTTATGTCAAAGTAGTTGTCACCTTTGATCTGATGGGATGCTCGTTCGGTCCTATCTTTAAGTGCCCGTTCGGTTGGGGGATTACCTTCAATTTGGGCGGGTTACCCTCAAACCCACATTTGTAACCCACTAGTGTAGTCCACTCCCTTCCGAATAAAAAATTTATATATTATACATCATATCATCTAAAATTCATAAAATACTCAACTTCTACTCACTATTCCAAACTTCACAACAACCACCCGCTTTTTTAAATTTCAATACAATCATCTTATAATAACTATTAACTTTTTCAAATTCCAATAAAATCACATCACACGAACCCTCCCAACCTTTAATCCACAAACCAAACACACAAACACAAAATCGGATTATCCTCGATAACCTACGAACCAAACACATCCTACATCAATTTTGTTGCAGTGATAGTTGAGACGGCAACCACATGTAAATTGAAGGGGTGTCATTGTCACGATCATGACGACAATCTTTCTGCTCGCATATCAAGGGATGGTTGTGTCAAGAATGGTCATCGTTGTCTCATCTGAATGGTTGGTCATGATCGCCCTTTTTAACGAAAGTAGAAGCACGATCACGACCATCCCATACTAGGAAAGTACAAGGACACAAGATCGGATGAGATGGTTCCATGTCGCTCAGTTTCCTCCGAGGTGAGAGAACGATGTTAATAGACTTGGTCTGTCCCTTTATATATTCGTAAATTAATTTGAGACTTTACATATATTTTTATATCAATAATATACACATATGGATTGGTTTGCAGTATTTTCATTTCTATATTTTAATATTTTTTAGTAAGGGTGTACATGGATCAGATTGTATCGGATTTTAGCTTAATCCGTGTCCAATTCAATCTTAACGAAATTTTATTTTTCAAATTCAATCCAGTCCATCTAATAATTCAATCCAATCCATCAGATTAAGGTTTGGATCAGATTTTCACACTTACATTTTCTTGCTCAATAATCTACTTTCTCGTGTTTCTATTTTATAGCTCACTAGCCCTCAACATGTAAGTAATATCTTAAGAATCAATAAGAAAAATAAAAGGAGAAAGACCAAAACAAATGAAAGTTAAAGGCTTCCATTAATCCATTATAAAAATTTGAAACCACACAATCAAAGTAAATAATTATATTGAATTTGAAATTTAATTTTCTTCTTATAAATGATGCATTAGTTTGTTTTTTTACAATAATTTTCAACAAATGATTCAAATAAGAATTATACAAGTTATCAAATAAGGATACATAGACAACTTAGATAAATAAAAAACGTTATCTTTGTAGTCAGATATTGATGAAGTCCATGGTTAACTCAATTAATTCCAAGAACACCCTTCAAAGCTCTATAATCTATCGTTAATAAGCAATAATCAAATAACATCCATACTCGATTGAATAACCAAGACAAAACATCTCATTTAAATTAGAGATGAAATAGAATTTATTTCTAAGATTATACCTATATAAAAACATGCATATTTTATGAAAAAAATATGAATCAAAATCGTATATCAATTTAAAAATGAAAGGAATTGAAGTACTGCGTATTTGATCCTACATGGGTTTGTTATACTTGACCATGTAATTGATCCAGTTGCATCCCTACAATAAGATTTCATGCTCGAGCAAGTAAAAGATGTTGGACATGCGAGCCCACGACGAGCCATTATGCAATAAATGTTATTGCAAATATCATTCCCTGATCTGAAATGAAGAATAAATAATTTGCATAATAGGTCCCTTGGTACAATTAGGGTTATGTACCATGGCCATCTTAATAATCATACAACTGTTGATTCAACTATTGAATCATAGAGGCTGGTGTTTGGATGAATACCTAAAAGGTTAGATTGAGGACTCATCAAGCACCGTCGATGATTATTAAGAGACGATCTCCAGCCTGGGTAGGAGATGGCAATCCTTTCTCAGTTAGGATGATATCTGACCAACCTCTTGATGCATGTTCTCTGCATAGGAATAGAGATTCGGAGGTGTCAGATTAGTTAAGTCGAAGAGTTGACTTAACGAGATCGAGATAACTAAATTCCTATATCGTATGTTGTCACGATACAAGCACGCATCCTCTAACTGGTGACAGATGTGTTGCTATATGTCTGAGTATGTACATTTGGCAGACCAATAGGTTGATGACCTAATCAAGGTCTATACACCGCGCGCTGGTGTGCATGTAAGGGCATATGAGTAACACGATCTCTCAAAGGGATCATGCAGGTCCAGTTACTGAACCGGAAGATATGAGCTCACTCATGAGATATTGGAAAGAATCAAATTCCGTGCACAGTCGTCTCGCTTTGTAAGCTTGACTGAATTTGTAGGTTTGATATATACTTTTGGAAAGTATATGATCAAGACCTAGATATGATATATGCTTTTGGAAAGTATATGATCGATACCAACTCCCAATGATCGAATGAGAAACTTATTGATAAAAACCCTGAAGTAGACAGTGTAAAGTTGATCTAATACTTCGGTTTTATTCTGAGTCTTCCAGTATGCAGGATGTACAGGTATTGGGAATACCGGAGGGTGATGTAATCATAAACGATTGTATAACCATGACGCTTCCATTCCTAGGGAGTGATGAAACGGGTCTGGATTTTAGTGACTCCTCTCAGTAGAGAAGTAATCTGATCTTGGTCAAAATGTTGGACATTAATCTGAATATGGTTCAGATGCAATGAGAAGATTAGATTTGCGGCCTTGATTTAATCAAGCATCTATGGGAGGCCCGAGATCTTGATTTGAGATGTGATCTCAATATCCAAGTCACTATACGTGGAACAATACAATTGCCCTGTCCTTATCTCCAAGTATTCGCGGAGAAATCGCATTATCCTTGAATGGGTTAAGGATAATTTCATTGTTGATATTATGTATCCGAGCATTGAGAAAACTGATAATTAAATGTGATTTAATTATCATGAGTAATATGAATTAGATTCATATTATAAGGAGAGTTATCTAAGATAATTAAATGTGATTTAATTATCAAAGACATGAATAATGTGAATGTGATTCATACTATTTAAGAACAAGAGATTAGAGATCGAAGATAACTAAATGTGATTTAATTATCATGGATATGAATAATGTGGAAAACAATATCCATATTAGTCATATATATTATAAATGTGGTTTATAATATATAAGAGAGAGCTATTTGTAATTTACATTTGTTAATTAAATATTAATGTGAATTGGATTCACATTGGATATTGAATTGAAAATGTAATTTACATTTTATTTTGAGTTGTGAATGTGATTCACAAATTTTCAATGGCATGATTGCAATGTTCACAAAATAAATTGGATTTATTTTTGTGAAATAATTTGCAACAAAAGTTGTTGCAAATATTGAAGAAATTAATGGGATAATGTATCTCATGGAATAAAAGGAGAAGAAGCCACATTCCTTGTAGGGAAGATGGACGACCACATTTCCTACATGGAATGTGGTGGCCGTCCACTCCTTTGATGGAAGGAGGCTTGCCTCCTTTCTATTTCTCAAATGGAGATTGATTTGATATAAATCAAATTATATTTAATATATATATATATGATTTTTATTAAATTAATTGTTGTTGGTTTTTTACCAACAAAATTTTAACCATTGAAAGAAACACAAATCAATGAGAACCATTGGATTTGCGTTACCCATGGATTGAGATCCATGGATCCCAAAATATTATAAATAGAAGGGCGCCCCCTTTGCTCTTATACACACAATGAGAACATAAGTCTCTCTCTCTCTCTCTACACGCCTACTTTCTCTTCATCTCATGTAGCCGTCCACCATGGATGCCCTAGAGAGTTTCTTCATCGCTGCAGCATCGTCGTTATGCTGTCCGATCATTTGCTCATGGATCTCCGTCTCCTTCGGTGTGCCTCGCTCGTGAATAAGACGTCGGATCTCGTGTGTCGAGATCAGGAGATCCGTCGCTTGGATCATCAACATGGATTGTGAGAAGCATGTGTTTCATCAACATGCTCGCAAGCGTCTCCTCCGTCGGATTGGACTTGAGATAGGAGGTCTCTTCGTTTGGAGACTCGATCGCAACCGTGCTTCAAGAGGTAGTCCTATTACTTGTTTATAATTTAGACAAAATGATCCGATCATGTGGTTTCATCACATGAAAACAATTTTAATTTCCGCTACATTGAGCAACTAGTGCGACTAGTCGTTCCCGATCACATACGATGCGATCCTCATGCTTTCGTGATGCGCTTAAGGATCTAACCATATCCTTCAAGTGGTATCAGAGCCAGGTTGGTGGTTTTGGATACGATCCATTAACCGAGGATGACTTGGGTTCATTAGGGTTTGCGAAAGTTTTCTTTCATTTCATTTTCGCATATCTATTTTGAGATTATTTTCATCAATGTTTAAATTGTTTAAACATGAAAATAATAATTGTATTTTGTTCTCCATTAAATAAGGAAACCGTAAGATCTGAGTTTACATAATTTGGATTCCGTATGCTCGAGATATGATCATTTTAGTGAACATGTATCCACTGTTTCGGGGGTTGCGGATCATGACGTAATTAAGATGTTAATTGCGGATTTGAAATACCTTGAAATACGTGCAAATCACTTAGGTTCTGTTGTAAATCAAATTACCAAACTTTAGAAACTTATTTTGCTTAATTTGGGTTTAAGTTGATTGAGATATGATATTTGTAGTAAGTGAGGGTCACTGCTGGAAATACTTTCCTAATAAAAAACCTAGTGATTGTCATTTAATCAATTAGTGAAATTAAGTTATTTAATTTCCTGGAATAATTGTGAATAAATATTTGTGAAATATTTTATGACAATTATTTCCTTAAATGGCATAACATTAACCAATAATTGATTAGATGTGATCTATATCACAAAATTGGTTACATAATCTACATTCCAACAAACATATTGCTTGAATATGATTTGGGATTTGTTTAGCAAATCTCATTATAATGTTAATCAAAATTGTTTTGATTATTATTATATGGTAAAATTTCGGTTGAAGAACTGATGATAATCTCAAGTACAAAGTGATCTATTTTGCATTATCCTTTCCCGAGGTGGATATGGTGTCTAGTCGGGGAGCGTTGGGGTAGCAGGTTGCACCGTGTGTAGTCTGTCCCACTCCCGTCGGTACTGGCCATGACAGCGGGTAGGGTTAGTATAATGCTTAAGAAATCGTGATGTATTTCTAATTATTAAAATTTAAAATAATACGTATTTGAGATAATACCATAATTTCAAGTAACAATTAAAATATTTGTTGGATATTGATTGGATCATTAATTTAATATGATTAGATTAATTAGAATCCAATTAAAATTAAAACACTATGTTATGAATGGAATTGTTATTTCCCTTAGAATAATTGATCATATTGAATATGATTCATAATGATTGATTAGAATTTGAATATAAAATGGAGGATCACATAAGTGACATCCATGGTCTCCCGTCAAGGCGAAGGGTTCCGTCGCCAGGGATTGTATGTAGGAGACGCCTGTCCGAAGTGATAGCTCCTGTATGCAAGCGCATCTGGATCGGGTTCTTTGCTTCTCGAAAGAGTAAGGCCGTATGCGTAGTGACCCCAATATCGGATTCTCATATTATTGGGACGATATTGGATTGAGCATAGCGAGTACTATTCATGTTGACAGTTGGTTAAATTAATGACGGGTCAACATCACCTTAGGGGTGGTGGACTTGGGTGTTAAAGACCGAATTGGGAGAAGCAAGTTGGACTTGCAAGGTGGAATGTGTTCCCGCTTCTTTTTATCTTATTTCAGATAATCCTTCATTAAACCCACTCAATAATATACTCAATAATAACCAGTAAAATATCATGGATTGGATTCATGATCCAGATATTGTGCTTGCAGTTGGACACATAATGTATGTGGTTGCAATGTGCAAGTTTCCTCTTAATAATGAGGAATGATAATTAAATAGACAATAGGATTACAACCCTAGGGTTTGTATGTCTCTATAGTCTTGATCTCTCATAAGATGTACTTTGGAAGTGACATATCGATGATGATCATAATTGTCAATTAATCCTTATAAAAATCTAAGAAGATATTATGGCATACATATGTGCTCTTGACATTTATCATGAATGATATGGTTCACTGCATCATGCAGAATGGTAGCTCTATAAGAGATGATGTATTCAAAATATTTGAATACCTACTAGAATCAATGTTTTAAGAGTCTAGATGGATGTAGACATGATGAGCGTCATCATTCTACTGTCTACTCTAGTCATTCTTGAAGCTTCTTAATATTCATATTCTATGAATTTAATGAAGCATGTATAAATGTTGAAATGCTCTTATATTGAATTCTTTTGAATTTAGCATAAGAGTTACCTTAGTCTTAAGCAATGGTTGTTTATAGATAAAGGGAGCAGTGGAGCATGGGTCAGACCCGAAATGAGAAGGATAGTCAAGGAGTTGACTGTACTTCTATGACTTCCATATGACATCCAAATAGTTGGATAAATGCCAATACTGTAATAAGTTGATGTGTTGATAGTATGACTATCAAGTATGTCTAGAATCCTTAAAGAAGGACTCGGATAGAGCATCGGAATAATCTACATAAATCATTGATATCGACTTGCTTATTGAATAATATAAAGTCTTATAATTGTATCTCAATCTTCTAATAACACTTGTAATGGGTTGCATATGTTTTAGAAGATTGGAGAATTTGATCTTCGGGTTTAATAGTCATCTACATGGATTTTGATGCAATTGTTGCAACAATCTCTATTCGATATACAGACTTCATTATTTCAGTGGGAGCCCTTAGTCTTGGAGAATGTCTCTATGACCCGGATATTAGAACACACTCATAGTTTATTTTCAAATGTTGGAAATAAACATGAATTCGGAAATAAACCTATCATAAAGAGTTATGATATATATATTTCAGATAGTAGTCCGGCGTCTAGTGGGCTCTACTAAATTAGAAAATTAATGAATGGTTCATTAAGATTTCTAATATTGAAATTAAACCTTTAAAAGATCAATATGAGGATAAAGATCATTTAACAATGATCTGGCATCAAACCTTGGACATTTATCTGTTGATTTGATCAATAGATTGGTAAGAGATGAAACTTTAGAATGTCTAAAATTTTAAAAACTTACATACTTATGAATATTGTATTCAAAGTAAAATATCCAATACACCCTTCTTTGGAAAAAGTATAAGATGTTGAGGTATTCAAGATCTAATATATATTGATGTATGTGGATCATCTGTATCAGAATAAACATTATGGATATGTGATATCTATTAATGATTATTTGTGATATAAGATTTCTTCCCTTCACCATTAGAAATATTTGAAATGTTCAAAGATTTCATAATTTTGGTTTGGAACCAAAGTGCGAAGGAAGATGGAAATGAATTTTTCTAATCTAGGTAATCAGTACCTATTAGATGAATTCATGGAATGCCTTATGGAGATATGAATATTATTTTTATCTCTCACTCCTCCTAATAAACCTAAACTCAAGAGAGTTGCAGGGAGATACAATTGGATCATGTATGACATAATTTGATCAATAATGATTTTTAGCATAATTACCTATTAGTTTCCAGGTATATATGTAGTAGAGACTACAATATATATCCTTAATAAGGTTCCAAGCAAGTAAGCTGGAATTTAGCAATTAAAAGTGCTACTTCATTAGGAAAATAAAGGATGGTATTGTATACCCACTTTATGACCTTGAGATTCTTAAAAGATCTCATCTTTGAGTAATATGATTCTTATAGGATGACTCTCTTGAGAATAAAGATGAAAATGAAGTAAAGGAACTCATTTAATCTTGAGATGATAATGAGGCTCCTGAAATCAGAAACTAAAAGGACAATTAAAGATGAAATACTAATACCTCTTCAAATGAGTTTGAGGATGTGTTGCATATGTCAGTTAAGTCTGACAATGATCTGACTTCATATGATGAAGTCTCTGAAGATCATGACTGGAAAGATGGATGTTAGCAATAAAGTCTAAAGTAGACTTCATATACAAGTGTTGTATGTGGACCCTCGAGGATCCACCTATATGGATAAGACCCATAAAGGTGTAAATAGATCTTCAAGAGAAAGAAGTCAAGATGGCATTCCTCTCTGAGGATATTCACATGAAGTAGCCCAAGGGCTTCATGGTTGAGGAAAACAAGATGTGCAAGCTAAAGAAATCCATCTATGGACTCAAATAAGCTTCTTGTAGCTAGAACATAAGATTTGATGAAATTATAAATGTTATGATTTCATATAGAATCTTGATGAACCATATGAAGCTTAGTGAGAGTGCCATTTTTGTTCATCATGCTAAATGTAGATAATATCCTAATCATTTAGAGTGGTATAAGGATAATAATAAGTGTTTTATAATATGGTTGTTCCATAACTTGAGATATGATATCAATGATACCTCTTGGATCTTAGTTCTGAAGGTGTTCAGAAGCAAAGAGAAGAGGGTATTGAGACTGTCACAATAGTAGTACACCTTGAACATATTCCATTTTTTTTGAAAAATTCCATGAAAGGCTTCCATCCCTTAAGATATGGTACTGACCTATCTAAAGGGATAGCACCTCAAAGAGTTGAGGAAGTGATTGCTAGAACTACTTGCACTTGTGCATCAGTTACGAGAAGCTGCGTGTAAGCTAGATGCGTACAAAAGTCAGATATCTGACATGCAGTGGGAGTAGTAAAGTATTGCTAATCCTACTATGGAGATAAAACACTTGATTACAGTAATAACAAAATCTTCATAGATGACAAGATTTTTTGAAATAGTGATCTCAAAGTCTTATCTTCAAAAACTTACTTTATAGATAGAGATCTAAAAGGTCTTAACTGTGGATACCTTGAGAGATAGAGGTCTCTAGGAATAAGGATATTCTGATAAGTATTATGGAAATATTGGTTATAATAATTATTAAGCTATAGTGTCAAGGACACTATAACTGACCAGATTGAGTATTGGTTGCATAAGATGCAACATTCGCATTGGATGCGAACACTGTTACTAGGAGATACGCAAGTGCCATAAAAGGACTTGACGTAGTCTCTTGGGAACAGAGTGACTGATTAGCTTACCTAACTATTTTTAAATAGCCTGTGATTGTTACATGAGTGCGGGTTTAAATGATTAGCCCATTAATGGCTCTTTGGGCTAGTGGGAGTTTGTTGGACATGCGAGCCCACGACGAGCCATTATGCAATAAATGTTATTGAAAATATCATTCCCTGATCTGAAATGAAGAATAAATAATTTGCATAATAGGTCCCTTGGTACAATTAGGGTTATGTACCATGTCCATCTTAATAAGTTGTATCAGCTGTTGATTCAACTATTGAATCATAGAGGCTGGTGCTTGGATGAATATCTAAAGGGTTAGATTGAGGACTCATCAAGCACCATCAAATGATTATTAAGAGATGATATCCAGCCTAGGTAGGAGGTGGCAATCCTTTCTCAGTTAGGTTGATATCTGACCGAACTCTTGATGCAGGTCCTCTGCATAGGAATAGAGATTTGGAGGTGTCAGATTAGTTAGGTCAAAGAGTTGACTTAACGAGATCGAGATAACCAAAGTCCTATATCGTATGCTGTCACGATACAGGCACGCATCCTCTGACCGGAGACATATGTGTTGCTATATGTCTGAGTATGTACATTTGGCAGACCAATAGGTTGATGACCTAATCAAGGTCTAGACATCGACACGTTGGTGTGCATGTAAGGGCATATGAGTAACACGATCTCTCAAAGGGATCATACAGGTCCAGTTACTGAATCGGAAGACATGAGCTCACTCATGAGATATTGGGAAGAATCAAATTCCGTGCACGGTCGTCTCACTTTGGAAGCTTGACTGAATTTGTAGGTTTGATATATACTTTTGAAAAGTATATGATCAAGACCTAGGTATGATATATGCTTTTGGAAAGTATATGATCGATACCAACTCTCAATGATCGAATGAGAAACTTACTGATAAAAATCCTGAAGTAGACGGTGTAAAGTTGATCTAATACTTCGGTTTTATTCTAAGTCTTTCAGTATGCAGGATGTACAGGTACTGGGAACACCTGAGGGTGATGTGATCATAAACAATTGTATAACCATGACGCTTCCATTCTTAGGGAGTGATGAAACGGGTCTGGATTTTAGTGACTCCTCTCAGTAGAGAAGTAATCTGATCTTGGTCAAAATGTTGGACATGAATCTGAATATGATTCAGATGCAATGAGAAGATTAGATTTGTGACCTTGATTTAATAAAGCATCTATGGGAGGCCCGAGATCTAGATTTGAGATGTGATCTCAATATCCAAGTCACTATACGTGGAACAATACAATCGCCCCATTCTTATCTCCAAGTATTCGCGAAGAAATCACATTATCCTTGAATGGGTTTAGGATAATTTCATTGTTGATATTATGTATTCGAGCATTGAGAAAATTGATAATTAAATGTGATTTAATTATCATGAGTAATATGAACTTGATTCATATTATAAAGAGAGTTATCTAAGATAATTAAATGTGATTTAATTATCAAAGATATGAATATTGTGAATATGATTCATATTATTTGAGAACAAGATAATAGAGATCGAAGATGATTAAATGTGATTTATAATATATAAGAGAGAGCTATTTGTAATTTACATTTGTTAATTAAATGTTAATGTGAATTGGATTCGCATTGGACATTGAATTGAAAATGTAGTTTACATTTTATTTTGAGTTGTGAATGTGATTCACAAATATTCAATGGCATGATTGCAATGTTCATAAAATAAATTGGATTTATTTTTGTGAAATAATTTGCAACAAAAGTTATTGCAAATATTGGAGAAATTAATGGAATAATGTATCTCATGGAATAAAAGGAGAAGAATCCACCTTCCTTGCAGGGAGGGTGGACGGCCACAGTTCCTACATGGAATGTGGTGGTCGTCCACTCCTTTCATGGAAGGAGGCTTGCCTCCTTTCTATTTCTCCAATGGAGATTGATTTGATATAAATCAAATTATATTTAATATATATTTGATTTTTATTAAATTAATTGTTGTTGGTTTTTTACTAATAAAATCTTAACCATTGAAAGAAACACAAATCAATGAGAGCCATTGGATTTGTGTTACCCATGGATTGAGATCCATGGATCCCAAAATATTATAAATAGAAGGGCACCCCCTTTGCTCTTATACACACAATGAGAACATAAGTCTCTCTCTCTACACACCTACTCTCTCTTCCTCTCATGTGGTCGTCCACCATGGATGCCCTAGAGAGTTTCTTCATCGCCGCAGCATCGTCGTTATGTTGCCCGATTGTTTGCTCGTGGATCTCTGTCTCCTTCGGTGCGCCTCGCTCGTGAAGAAGACGTCGGATCTCGTGTGTCGAGATCAGGAGATCCGTCACTTAGATCATCAACATGGATTGCGAGAAGCACGTGTTTTATCAACACGCTCGCAAGCTTCTCCTCCGTCGGATCGGACTTGAGACAGGAGGTCTTTTCGTTTAAAGACTCGATCGCAACCACGCTTCAAGAGGTAATCTTATTACTTTTTTGTGGTTTAGACGAAACGATCCGAGAAGTGTTCTTGAATCATGTCGTTTCGTCACATGAAAAAAAATTTAATTTCCACTGCATCGAGCAACTAGTGCGACTAGTTGCTCCCGATCGCATACGATGCGATCCTCACGCTTCCGTGATGCGCTTAAGGATCTAACCATATCCTTCAAAGATAAGAAACAAAGACATAAAAAATAACTAACAAATGTACTAGGCAACTATCTCAAAATTATATTTCTAGAAGAGTAGTAAATGCTGGCATCGCAAGGGAGGAGGTGGTGGGTTGTACTAAGGGGAACAATGTTGTGTAGGGGGGTATCACCGAAATGGACTAAGAAAGAATTAAGAGGAATATTGATAGTCAAGAGTGAAATGAGGAAGAGAGAGGGGAACTTGGAGGAGAATAATCGAACATGGTTTACAACTTAAAAAATTATAGTCATATTTTATTATTTTAGGGATTTAATATTTAACTTTCAATAGAGAAGAAAGGGTGGATTCTTGATTCAAGAGAGAAGAAAGGGTGGCTTACAATTTAAAATTATAGTCTGAGTTTATGCATGAGGACTTGTACCTAAGATTAATACGAGAAAAAAATGAGATGAATAACATTGATTATGATCATAGAGGAATTCAAAATGGGTGTGTAGATATTATATGTATGTATATAAGTTTGTTTGTATGTGTGTGTTTGTATTAGTGGATTATCAGATTGAATCGGACCAGTAAAGATCTGATCCAATCCATACTTGAACAGATTTGAAAAAATTCAATCAGATCCAATTCATTAGAATGATAAAACTAAATCAATCCCATCCAATAGCATTAGATTGAATTGGATTACATATTTTGTCCGATTCATGTGCACCCATATTTTCTCTATTTTCTAATATTTTACGTGAATGGTTCATGTTAATATAAGTTCTCTAAAAAGTCAAAATTTATTTAACTATGGTATGTACTTAAATAGTTGCGTTTTTTGGAAGTTCGACCTTATATGTGTGTGTAAATATGGACTTATGTGTGGGTTTATAATTATGTATCATTTATTTTATGGAGGGTGTTTATCAGTGTTAGTGTATATTAAAGGTTACAAAAGAAATTGACTCAATTCGAGTTCATAATAAAATGGTAAAAAAAATTAACATTAGTTCTTCCGTTAGAAGAACTAGAATTTATTTCTTTTACATGTTATTTTCTTTACGTTGCAATTTTGTATACACGCTGTCCTAACTTGTATTTGGAGTTTATATTCGTAGATTATATCTATAAATTATATCTTATGTTGGATGTTTACATTGTCAATACGGTACAAATTAATATTTTGTTCTATTTTTTTCTTTGACTATTTTTCTCTTCTATATTATGTTAATTTACTTTTCTTATTTTTTACACATTTTTATAATATTTGATTATTAGGTTTTTTACTTTAAAATATTTAACTATTTCTCTTCTGTATTAGGTTTTATATTAAGGTTTTTAGTTTAATTAAAATGAATAATGATGACGTGCGTGCTACACACCCCTTTCCACCACTACCATGAGGGGCCCTCATGTTTTTATTCATGTCTCTCATCCCTACGAGGAGCTATAGGGGCATGTTTGATAACTGGGTTGGATTGGGTTGGGGTATCCTCTTGTGAATAACAGTTTTAGGGGCACGTGTTTGATATAGGGGCATGTTTTATATTATTTTTTAAAATTATAATATATTTTTATGCTGTAAAAAATATTATAATAAAGAAATTGTATGTTTCATACAACTAATTACAACTCAGAGATGCATTGATAGAACGGTGAGTATGCTAGGTTACCTCGGGGTAACCTGGCAACCAAACATGCCCTAAGTGGATGGATCCAGCAAGGTGGTGGTTCTCTCGTGGCTGGGAGCTGTGGTGAGTTCCTGCGAGATGGGTGTTCGATGCTTCGGCTCCTGCAGTGAAGACAATGGTGTACGCCACGGTCTTTAGCAGTGGTAGGGTCCTACAATATGGGTACATATCTTCGGCTCCTGCAGTGAAGACGATGGCTTCCTATTCCCTAGAAGGGAAAAAGGGTTCAGGAAAAGAGAAGGTCTGCTTCGACCAAAAAGAGAAAATATGTAATTGTTTAGCAACCTCAAATATTTGATCAATCGATCAAGAAGTTATTTCTAAAATTCAGGGAAAATCATTTTCATGATTGAAAGAGATGATTTATCCGTAGAAATATAATTTTTTTGGTGATTTGGTGAATAAATGGAGATGAGGTGAAGAGAGAGGAAATAAAGAGGAAGAAAAATAACAAAGGAAGAAGAAGAGGAGGAAGGAGATGGTGAGATGGAAGATCCACCATCCAATTCTCCTTTGGTTAGATTAACCCAAGATAATAACTCAAGTAAAAGTAAAATTAGCGGCAAGGTTTGTGGGATAAGACATAACAAGTTTGTGGGTCAGTGAGATAATAAAAATGTTAACAATGTCGATGATACAATTTATAAAAATTATATGGTTAGGGTAGAAATCCATTGATTCTATTATGCCTTCTTTTGTTGATATATATTGAAAGAATCTATGGTTAGTCGTTTAACTCCGGAGACACCTCTAATCACATCATGAAATCATGGTCCATGTTTACGAGAGGAGACCTCTATACATAATTTGGCAAGTGACAATTTATAGTGTCCATTTAGACAATTGGATAACGTGCTTGTTCATCATAGATTGGCATAAGGTGTTGACAAAGGGAGATATAATAATAGCCAAGATAATTAAAATTATTTAAAGCATTGACGAGGGGGTGCCGATTTTTCCTTTGAAATTTCGACCCACTCTCTATTTGTCAACGGGTGAGAAGTCTTTGTAAGCATTATTCTTAGTATTGAGGTCACATGAATCAACGAAATGCGAATTAAATTTCAACTACTGGTTCTTTCTAAAGTAGGAAGAGATGAACGATCAAAGTCGTATGTGAATGACTTGTCCTATCAAAATCGAGCCCTCGTAAATACACAAACTATATCCGTGTTCTCACAAAACTTTGACCAAAGTCAATGATTGTCTCAATGCATGGATAATCACCATAAATATGTATATAGTCATTTCTATTGAAAAAAATCAAGAATTTGATCCATTAGATTGAAATGCAATGGATGCTCTAGATCAAAATTTTAGGAAAAAAAATTAATTCAGTGTCTCTTCTCATTATATTATTTCGGAATATATAAAGGGTAACATATTTGTCTATATATCGTTACCGAAAATCGTAAAAGATGGTTATTATCTTTCTCAAGAACTTTTCTTCTAAGTTACATAATGTAGCAATGATAATAAAAATTTCAAAAAAGGATGGTAGCTAATGATGATTGTTATATAAACTATAATGCAGTAATTTAAAACTATTCTAACTCACTTTCAAAAAATAAAAATTAACAGTCTTCTTCACAAATCCATGTATTTTGTCCAAAAATTTGCTCCAAGTTATCTACGAAGAGAAAATACGATTAGTATCTGGAGTGAGAGAGAAATGTAAATAAAATGCAAAATAAGAAGAAAATAAAATAAAATAATGGCACATAAATTAAACTTACAATTACAGAAAATTAATCTGAAATCCT
The DNA here is from genome assembly GCA_037367405.1 of Ottelia alismoides. NCBI lineage: Eukaryota > Viridiplantae > Streptophyta > Magnoliopsida > Alismatales > Hydrocharitaceae > Ottelia > Ottelia alismoides. The sequence continues at coordinate 552,155 of JAZKJV010002190.1, read as the reverse complement.
AAAGATACATCGTTCCCTAACAACGGTGCCATCTGATGAAAGTGGATTCCACCTCTTTAATAGTCGTTAATTGTAGTATATGATGTAGAAAATGATTCGTAAAAAAAATCACAAGTTTTGAATATTGCGGAACAATTTTTACTTGGTAAGTATACCAATGTTGAACACAGGGAATAGACTTTTTCTAGCTGCATGGTTCTAAATTAATTTAAACAAATAATTAATTGATATGTTAATCTTTGTATCAGAAAATAAAATGAAAACATAAATAAAAGAAATGCAATGATGATAATGCAAGCGGAAGAAACCAAGAATACGATAAAGTACATGGTCTGTGATTTTGATTTTTTAATCCAATAAAAATTGATCGATTTGTCCTCAAAATGGAATCACATGCCGAAAGGGATAAATTCAAGAAATATTTATCATATGATTTTTAGGCTGCAGTTAAAAGATTAATCCATGAATAATCCTGCAAATAATCAGATCAATTATAATCCTCAAATAGAGGAGACCTCAGAATTCTTCATGTGATTTACTCCCCAAAGCAAATGATTAATTAGTCCAAGGGAATAAATCAATTATTTCTCCTTAAATAAGTTCTTGCAAAGATTATATCCTCAAACAAGGATCAAGGAATTCAATCTAATAATATATCCTACAATGAGCTTCTGCAATATATCAAATTTCTCGATAAATACTCGACAATAATCATGAGAGGATTAATGAAATAACCTTAAACAAAATGGATTTTAATCTCATCAAGGAATTAATTCCTCCTCCTCTATTATTTCTTACAAAGATTAAATTCTCAAGGATCATCAACAATAATTACAAGAGAATCAATCAATTTAAATCCCTGCATCGAGTCCCTGCAAATTAAATCAATAATTTTCTCAATATATAACAACACAAATCTGTTAAAAATCCTACATAGATCAAATTAAACCTCAAATAATATTCGACGTAGATCAAGCTTAATATGTTCACAAAGTATGTAAAATGGTAGAGTACATAATAAGCTTCAAAATGACATATTGTGTGCAAAAATCAGAGTTCAAATTAGAAAGATTTGCTAGAATGAAGTTTTTGAGAACTAAAACGCAATAAAAATAAATTATTCTTGTCAAAATGATCCCTGAAGGGACTAATCTGCAATTATGGAAACCCAATGGGGTATTGATTTCACTTTTCCATACATGCACACGCGTGACACATGAGTTGGGCAGGAAAGGTCTTTTTGCAGTTTTGGAGGAGAACAGGGCCCTCCCTGCAAATCTCCTCATTGGCACGTGCTCAACTGGTGAGGCCTCTTTGGTATTTCTAAAGCTTTAGGGGGTGGCCTGGTAATATTTCCTCGCAACATGTGATACGCACGTGATAGAGGTGGCTCGGGGGTGGAGGCGGAGGCTCGGGGATACAGCTCAGGTGTCGAAGCCAAGGTGTGAGTGGAGGCGAGGGTTCAGATCTCGAGCCTACACGTGGCTCATTGGGGAGCCTCGAGACCACCGAGGATGTGGGCGGAGATGTGATCCCTATGAGAACCTTTGGATCAAGGTGATGGCCTCGATGCTACAGTGATTGTACGAAGATCGTTGAGCGAAAATAAAGCCGACGAGGGGCAGCGGAGCACGGTGGAGAAGAGGCGGTCATGCTTGGTTAAGAGGAACGACATCCTTCTTTATCGACACATGACTAGAGGTGGAGCGGCCATAGTGTTGGACATGCGAGCCCACAGTGAGCCATTATGCAATAAATGTTATTGCGATTCACTCCTTAATCTGAAATGAAGAATAACCAATTTGCATAATAGGTCCTTAGTACAAATAGGGTTATGTACCATGGCCATCTTAATGATCATACAACGGTTGATTTAATTATTGAATCATAGAGGCTGGTGCTTGGATGAATATCTAAAGAGTTAGATTGAGGACTCATCAATCACCGTCAAATGAATATTAAGATGAAATCTCCAGCCTGAGTAGGAGATGGCAATCCTTATCTCTAAAGGTTGATATCTGACCAACCTTTTGATATATCTCCTCTGAATAGGAATAGAGATTCGGAGGTGTCATATTATTTAGGTCAAAGAGTTGACCTAACGAGATCGACATAACCAAAGTCCTATGTCGTATGCTGTCATGGTATAGGCACGCATCCTCTGACCGGAGACAGATGTGTTACTATATGTCTGAGTAAGTACATTTGGTAGACCGATAGGTTGATGGCCTAATCAAGGAAAATATACCGGCGAGCTGGTGTGCATATAAGGACATATGAGTAATACGATCTCTCGAAGGGATCATACACGTTGATTTACTGAACCGAAAGACATGAGCTCACTCATGAGATATTGGGAAGAATCAAATTCCGTGCACGGTTGTCTCGCTTTGGAAGCTTGACTGAATTTGTAGGTTTGATATATACTTTTGGAAAGTATATGATCAACACCTGGGTATGATATATGCTTTTGGAAAGTATATGATCGATACCAACTCCCAATGATCGAATGAGAAACTTAATGATAAAACCCTGAAGGAGATAGTTCAAAAGAGATCTAAAACTTCGGGTTTATTATGGGTCTTCCAGTATGCATGATGTACAGGTATTGGGAATACCTGAGGGTGATGTGATCATAAACGATTGTATAACCATGACGCTTCCATTCCTAGGGAGTGATGAAACATGTCTGGATTTTAGGGACTCCTCTCAGTAGAGAAGTGATCTGATCTTCGTCCAAATGTTGGACACTGATCTGAATGTGATTCAGATACAATGAGAAGATTAGATCTACGGTCTTGATTTAATCAAGCATCTATGGGAGGTCCACAAGATGTGGATTTGAGATGTGATCTCAATTTCCAAGTCACTATACATGGAACAATACAATCGTCATGTCCTTATCTCCAAGTATCCACGGAGAAAGTGCATTATCCTTGAAAGAGTTCATCGATAATTTCATTTTTGATATATTTATCCAAGCATCGAGAAAATTTATAACTAAATATGATTTAATTATCATGGATAATATGAATTTGATTCATATTATAAGGAGAGTTATCAGAGATAATTAAATGCGATTTAATTATCAAATATGTGAATAATGTGAATGTGATTCATATTATTTTGGCACATGAGAATAGAGATCCAAGATGACTAAATACGATTTAATTATCATGGATATGAATAATGTAGATAGCACTATCCATATTAATCATATATATTATAAATGTGATTTATAATATACTAGAGAGAGCATATTGTGATTTATATTTGTTAAATATTGATGTGAATCTGATTCACATTGGATGATTAATTGAAAATATAATTACATTTAGTTTTGGGTTGTGAATGACATTCACATATGTTTCCATAAGATAATTTGAAATTATTTTTTTGTGAAAATATTGTCGACAAGAGATGATGATATATCATAAGATAATGAGATCTTATGATAATTAGAAGAGATGGACCAAGTCCACCAAAGAGAAGTGGACGACTACAACTCTCCATGAGGAGAAGAGTAGTTGTTCCCTCTTTTTAAGAGAATGGTTTATTCTCTTCATTATCTTTTCTCTTATCAAAGATGATTTAATTTGAAATTAATTTTGTCGATTTATCAATGAAAATTAATTTAAATTAAATCATTAGTTGTTGTGTTTTTACAACAACATCTTTGCCATTCAAAGAAACACAAATCAATCTCAATCATTGATTGTGTGTTGCCCATGGATTGAGATCCATGGACTCCCAAAACCCTATATAAGAAGAGGCACCCCTTGATCTTCGAGTTACAGAATACACGATTATGAATGCTCTCTCTCTCTCTCTTTCTCTATACACCAAACCTCTCTCTCTCACAGTGGCCGTCCACCATGGAACCTTGTGAGAGTCGTCATCGCCGCAGCATCGTTGTTATGCTGCCGGATCATCTACTCGTGGATCTCTATCTACTTTGGTGCATCTCGCTCGTGAAGAAGATGATGGATCTCATGTGACGAGATCAGGAGAGTCATCGCTTGGATCATCAACATGGAATGCGAGGAGCACGTGTCTCATCAGCGCGCTCACAAGTGTCTCCTCCGTTGGATCGGACTTGAGACATGAGGTCTCTTGGTTTAGAGACTCGATCAAAAGCATGCTTCAAGAGGTAACCCTAGTATCTATTTGTGATTTAGATGAAACGATCTAAGAAGTGTTCTTGTATCGTGTGGTTTCATCATTTATTTTTTTTAAATTCTGCTGCCCGGAGAAACTAGTGTGACTAGTCGCTCCCGATCACATACGATGCGATCCTCACGCTTCCGTGATGCGCTTGAGAATTTTCCCATATCCTTCAAGTGGCATCAGAGTCAAATTGTTGAAGGTTTGGGATGAGATCCATGAACCTACGAAGATTTGGGCTCGTTGGGGTTCGTGAAAATTTTTGTCGCATTTCAATTTTCGCAGCCCTGTTTTGTGATATTTTTTCGGTATTATTTAAAATATTTAAACATGAATTTATTACATGAATAATGTTCCCCATTAAACAAGGAAAATGTGTAATTTGAGTTTGCATAATTTGGATTTCGTTTGCTCAAGATATGATCGTTTTAATGACCATATGTCTACTGTTTTGGGCATGGCAGTTAGCGACGTAATTAAGAGTTAATTATGGATCTTAAATACTTGTAAATACATAATTATCACTTGAGTTATGTTTTAAATCAAATTTGCGAACAAAATAAATTTAGTTTGCATTAATTTGATTTAAATTGATCGAGTTATGTTGATTTTAGTGAGTAGGGGTCACTGCTAGAAATTAACAAACTTGATCATGAACCTTGTGGATGCCATTCAAATAAATTAATGGAAATTAATTCTTAATTTTCTGAAATGATTATTGATAAATATTTGTGAAATATTTAAAGATGATAATTATTTCCTTGAATGACATTGCATTAATCAAAATGATAAGATAGTTGATTTTGATCACAATTGGTTAATATGAAATTTCCAACAAACATTATTTTCATGAAAACTCTAGTTTATCCTACAATAGTTGTTGGACAACTTTTACATGCAAAACCTTATTGCTTGAATAGGATTGAGGATATGTCTAGTAAATCTCCTTATAATATTATCAAAATGATTTTGATGAATATTATATGGTATAACTTCGATTGAAAAACCGATGAACATCTCAAGTATAAAGTGATTGACTCGGCATTCTTTTTTTCTGAGGTGGATATAGTGCCTAATAGGGGAGTGTTGAGGTAGCAGGTTGCACTGTGTGTGGTTTGTCCCACTCCCGTCGGTACTGGCCATGACAACGGGTAGGGAACGAATGATGCTTGAGAGATCATGATGTATTTTCTAATTATTAAAATTCAAATTAACGCGTACTTTGAGCTAATATCATATATTCAAGTAACAATCAAGTTTGTTGATTGAATTATATTGATAATTGATTTGATAAGATTAAATTAATTATATCCAATTAAAACACTCTATTATGAATAGAGTTATATTTCCCTTGGAAGAATTAATTATATGAATGTGATTCATGATAATTAATTAAATTTGAATATGAGGTGGAGGATCACATAAGTGAAATCCATGGTCTCCCATCAAGGCAAAGGGTTCCGTCGCTAGGGATTGTATGTAAGAGATGCCTGTCTGAAGTGACAGCTCCTGTATGCAAGCGCATCTGAATCGGGCTCTTTGCTTCTCGAAGGAGTAAGGCCGTATGAGTAGTGACCCTAGTATTTGTTCCTCATATTATCGGGGGCGATATTGGATTGCACATAGCGAGTTCCATTCCTGTTGATGGTTGGTTCAATTAATAACGGGCACCTTAGGGGTGGTGGGCTCGGGTGTTAAAGATCGAATTGGGAAATGCAACTTGGACTTGCAAAGCGGAATGAGTTCCCGCTTCTTTTTATCTGAGTTGTAGTTTCTCATATTATTGGGATACCACAAAGATAGGAAAGGAGATCACAGATCTTGCTAGAGATATAATGATAAGAATATCTCTTACATTGAAAGTGATTAAGGGGATGAACTTTCAATGTTGACAAGGCAAGACAATTTTGATATAAAAATTCCTAAATTAAAGTAAAATATGTATATATGTATATGTATATATATACACATATATTTATATTTATGCAAATTTCTTATTTCAGATAATACTCATTAAACCCACTAAAAGCTATACTCAATAATAACCAGTGTAATATCATGAATTAAATTCATGATGAAGATATTATCCTTGCAATTGGGCACATAATGTATGTGGTTGCAAAATGCAAGCTTCCTCATTAGTGACAAATAAATAAGACAATAAGAAATTACCTCAGGATTTGTATGTATCTATAGTCTTAATCCCTCATCAAGTGTACTTTGAAAGTGACATGTCGGTGATAATTGTCAAATTAATCCTTATAAAATCAAAGATGTTTTGGCATACATATGTGCTCCCAACATTTAATCATGAATGACATGGTTCATTGCATTATGCAGAACGGTAGCTCTACTTAGAGATGATGTATTCAAAATATTTGAATACCTACCTGAACCTAAGTCTTTAAGAGTTAAGATGTATGTAGATATGATGAGTGTGATCATCCTACTATCTATACTCTAGTCATTCATGAAGCTTTATAATGTTTATAATGTCGAAATACTCTTATATTGAAATCTTTTGAATTCAACATAAGAGATCATTTGTTTTAAGCAATGGTTGTTTAGAGATGAAATGAACGTTGAGGAAGCATGGGTTGGACCCAAGTTAGAAGGAAAGTCAAAGAGTTGACTGTACTTCTATGATTTCTATACATATGACATCCAAAGAGTTGGATGAATGTCAATACTGCAATAAGCCGATGTATTGATAGTGTGACTATCTAGTCTATCTAGGATCCTTAGAGAAGGACTAAGATAGTGCATCGAAATAATCTACATCTATATATAATCATTGAAATTGACTTTCTTATTTGAGAAGATTAAAAGTCTAATAATTTTATCTCATTCTTCTAATAACATTTGCAATTGGTTGCATATGTTTTAGAAGACTAGAAACTTGATCTTAAGGTTTAATAGTCATCCACATGGACGTTGATGAAATTGTTGCAATAATCTCTTTTGGATAGATAGACTTCATATTTTCAGTGGGAGAGTCCTTGGTCTTAGAGAATGTCTCTATGACCTAGATATTAGAATACATTCATTGTTGGAGATGAACATGTATTCTAAAATAGACCTATCATAAAGAGTTATGATAGTGGACTCTACTAAATTAGAATATTAATGAAAAGTTCATTAACATTTCTAATACTGAAAATCAAATCTTAATAGATCAATAGGAGGATGAAGATCATTTGACAATGATCTGGCATCGAGTCTTGGACATATGTCTATTGATAGATCGATAGACTAGTGAGATATTGAAGTTTAGATTGTCTAAAGGTTCAAATCTTACATACTTGTGAATATTGTATTCAAAGTAAATATGTCCAATACACTCTTATCTGGGAATAGTGTAAGATGCCAAGGTATTCATGATCTTATACATATTGATGTATGTGGATCATTTGTATCATAATAAACATTGATGATATGTGATATCATTCGATGATTATTTGTGATATGAGATTCCTTCTTTTCACCTTAGAAACCTTTGAAATGTTCTAAGATTTCATAATTTTAGTTTATAACCAAAGTTTGAAGGAAGATGAAATTAATTTGATCTAACCTAGGTATCAAGTACCTATTAGACGAATTCAAGGAATACCTTATGGAGATAGGAATATCATTCCTATCTCACTTCTCCTAACACACCTAAACTCAATGGAGTTGTAGGAAGATACAATTAGATGATGTGTGACATGATTTGATAAATGATTAATCTAGCATGGTTATCTCTTAATTTCCAAGGTATATATGTAGTAGAGACTACAATATATATTCTTATAAGGTTCCATGCTGATAAGCTGGAATCTAGCACCGGAGAGTGCTATTTCATTAGGAAAATAAAGAATGGTATTGGATGCCTACTTTATGACCTTGAGATTCTTAAAGAATTGCATCTGTAAGAATATGATTCTAATATGATGACTTTCTTGAGAATCAAGATGAAAATGAAGTGAAGGAACTCATTGAATCTTGAGAAGATAATGAGGCTCCTTAAGTCGGAAACTAAAAGGACAACTAAAGATGAAACACTAATACCTCTTCAAATGAGTTTGAAGATGAATTCCATATGCCAGATAAGTCTGACAATGATCTGACTTCATATGATGAAGCTTCTAAAGATCATGATGGAGAGATGGATGTTAGCAGTAAAGTCTAAATGTAGACTTCATATACAAGTGTTGCATATGGACCCTCAAGGATCCACCAATAAGGGTAAGACTTGTTAAGATGTAAATGGATCTTCAAGAGAAAGAGGGAACTGATGAGAAGGTAAACACCTTCAAAGCACGACTTGTATCCACAAGATACACACGAAGAGAAGACATCACTTGCAATGAAACTTCTTCTTCAGTGACCATGCTTAAACCCATCAGAATATTGCTAACTATAGCTGCACAACTTGACTTTGACATCTTCGAGATTGAAGTCAAGATTGCATTCCTCTATGAATACCTCTCTGAGGATATTCATAAGTAGTAGTCCCAGTGCTTCATGGTTGAGGAAAGCAAGGTGTGCAAGTTGAATAACTCCATCTATGGACTCAAATAAGCTTCTTGTAGTTGGAACATAAGATTTGATGAAATTATAAATGTTATGATTTCAAATAGAATCTTGATGAACCATGTGAAGCTTAGTGGGAGTACCAATGTGTTCATCATGCTAAATGTAGATAATATCCTAATCATTTAAAATGATATAAGGATGATAATAAGTGTTTTATGATCTGACTATTTCATACCTTGAGATATGATCTCAAGGATACCTCTTAGATCTTAGTCTTAAAGTTGCTCAAAAGCAAAGAGAAGAGAGAGAATTGTGATTGTCACATTATTGGTACATCTTGGATATATTCTATCCAAGGAAGGCTCCTTTCCCTTAAGATTTGGTACTGACTAATCTGAAGGGATAGCATATCAAGTGTTGATGATGCTAAAACTGCTTGCTCTTGTGCATCAGTTGCTAGAAGCCTGATATGTGCTAGATATGTGCGAAAAGACAGATGTCTGCCATGCAGTGGGAGTAATAAGCTGTTGTTAATCCTACTATAGAGATAAAATAGTTAGTTGTAGTAATAAAACAATATCTTCAAAGATGACAATACTTAGAGATAATGATCTCAAAGTCTCATCATTAAGAACCTAACACTTTATAGATAGTGATATAAAAGGTCTTATCTATAGATACCTTAAGAGATAGAGATCTCTGCGAATAAGGATATTCTAATAAGGATAGTTTAAATTACACAATGGTTATAACGATTGTTGAGTTGTAGTGTCAAAGACATTATGACTATCTCAATATTGAGTATTGGTTGTATAAGATGCAACTTTCGCATTGGATGCGAGCACTGTTACTAAGGGATATGCAAGAGTCGTAAAAGGACTTGGCATAGTCTCTTGGGAAGAGAGTGATTGATCAGCTTGCCTGGCTATATTAAATAGCCCATGATTGTCACATGAGTGTGGGTTTAATGATTAGCCCATTATTGGCTCTTTGGACTAGTGGGAGATTGTTGGACATGCGAGCCCACAACGAGCTATTATGCAATAAATATTGCAATTCACTCCTTAATATGAAATGAAGAATAACTACTTTGTATAATAGGTCCCTTAGTATAATTAGGGTTATGTACCATGGCCATCTTAATGATCATACAACTGTTGATTCAATTATTGAATCATAGAGGTTGGTGCTTGGATGAATATCTAAAGAGTTAGATTGAGGACTCATCAAGTATCGTCAAATGATTATTAAGATGTGACCTCCAGACTGAGTAGGAGATGGCAATCCTTATCTCTAAAGGCTGATATCTGGCCGACCTCTTGATGCAGGTCCTCTGCCTAGGAATAGAGATTCAGAGGTGTCAGATTAGTTAGGTCAAAGAGATGACTTAACGAGATCGAGATAACCAAAGTCCTATGTCGTATGCTGTCCCGGTATAGGCACGCATCCTCTGACCAGAGACAGATGTGTTATTATATGTCTGAGTATGTACATTTGGTAGACCGATAAGTTGATGGCCTAATCAAGGTCTATGTATCTGTGAGCTGGTGTGCATATAAGGGCATATGGGTAATACGATCTCTCAAAGGGATCATACATGTTCATTTACTAAACCAGAAGACATGAGCTCACTCATGAGATATTGGGAAGAATCAAATTCCGTGCATGGTTGTCTCGCTTTGGAAGCTTGACTGAATTTGTAGGTTTGATATATACTTTTGGAAAGTATATGATCAACACCTGGGTATGATATATGCTTTTGGAAAGTATATGATCGATACCAACTCCCAATGATAGAATGAGAAACTTAATGATAAAACCCTGAAGGAGACAGTTCAAAAGAGATCTAAAACTTCGGGTTTATTATGGGTCTTCCAGTATGCAGGATGTACAGGTAATGGGAATACTGAAGGGTGATATGATCATAAATGATTGTATAACCATGGTGCTTCCATTCCTAGGGAGTGATGAAAGGGGTCTGGATTTTAGTGACTCTTCTCAGTAGAGAAGTGATCTGATCTTCATCCAAATGTTGGACATTGATCTGAATGTGATTCAGATACAATGAGAAGATTAGATCTACGGTCTTGATTTAATCAAGTATGCAAGATCTGGATTTGAGATATGATCGCAATTTCCAAGTCACTATATGTGGAACAATACAATCGCCCTGTCCTTATCTCCAAGTATCCACAGAGAAAGCGCATTATCCTTGAAAGAGTTCATGGATAATTTCATTGTTGATGTATGTATCCAAGCATCGAGAAAATTGATAATTAAATGTGATTTAATTATCATAGATAATATGAATTTGATTCATATTATAAAGAGAGTTATCTAATATAATTAAATGTGATTTAATTATCGAAGATGTGAATAATGTGAATGTGATTCATATTATTTTAGCACATGAGAATAGAGATTCATGATGATTAAATACTATTTAATTATCATGGATATGAATAATGTGAATAGAACTATCCATATTAATCATATATATTATAAATGTGATTTATAATATATTAGTGAGAGCATATTGTGATATTTGTTAATTATTGATGTGAATTGGATTCACATTGGATGATTAATTGAAAATACAATTACATTTAGTTTTGGGCTGAGAATAAGATTCACATAATTTCAATGGCATGGTTGATTTTCCATAAGATAATTTAGAATTATTTTTTAGTGAAAATATTGTCGACAAGAGATGATGATATATATCGTGAGATAATAAGATCTCATGATAATTAGAAGAGATGGACCAAGTCAACCAAAGGGAAGTGGATGGCTACAACTCTCCATGAGGAGAAGAGTAACCGCCCCCTCTTTTTAGGAGATTGGTTTATTCTCTTCATTATCTTTTCTCTTATCAAAGATGATTTAATTTGAAATTAATTTTGTTGATTTATCATTGTAAATTAATTTAAATTAAATCATTAATTGTTGTATTTTTATGACAACATCTTAGCCATTGAAAGAAGGGATTTTTATCCGACAGACCTTATAATCTTTTCGAATTACCTCTACGACCTTTGAAACAACATAATTCCCCCCCTCAACCCCGTAAACTTGCTAACCCTTACCCCACAGACCTCGTGATTAACCTCCATCCATTTGTCCGTTAAAACTGATCGGATTCCGTTACATTCTTTCATATGATACCCATCTTATTTATCAAAATTACATTGAGTGCCCTTCCCTTCATCTTGCTCCTCATCTCACTTTCCCTGCACTTCCTTCCTGACCTCCCCTTTCTTCTCACTCCATCTCCCCGACCTCTTGCTCCTCCTCCAGATCTGTCGCGCGGGGTGCCCTCCGCCCCCTCGACCTCCTGCTACTCATCCAAATCTGTCGTGCGAGTGCGCTCCCTCTCCCTGGCCTCTTACTCCTCCAGATATGTTGTGCGGGTGCCCTCATCCTAACTGACCTCTGCCCCCTGGCCTCCTGCTCCTCCTCTAGATCCGCCTCACAGGTACCCATCGCTACTCTTGCTTCTACCGCTGTTGGTCCCAAACTCCACCATCCGTTTCGACTTCGGCATACTTACTTTGACCAACCTGAATTTGTTGGGCGATGCTCACCTCTGGAATGAAAGCATCCATCTCATGCGCAACCTCTCTGTGCCCAACTCCGGTGCCGACCACACCCTCTATGTGCACCCCATATGTTTTCGCCACCCCGTTACGGGGACCCCTTCTCTTTCTCTACCTTCTTCTCCTTCTCCATAACCCACCTCAACCTCTCCTCCATCGGCGGCAGCCTCGCCTTCGTGCTCTCCTCCGATGTCCACTCTGTTGGTGACATTTATGAGTTCCTGGGTCTATTTAATGTGAGTGATATGGAGGATGGGTCCATAGTGCTGGCAGTGGAGTTTGTAACTATGATGGATGTCGAGTTCATCAATGTGAATAGAAACCAAGTGGTTCTGGATTTGAACAACATGGTGTCCACGTAGTTGCAGACCTTGATGTGGAGGAGTTCGACATCAACAACGGAGATCCGGTGAACACATGGGTGGACTATGACGACACCTCAACGACCCCGTGTTGTCCTTCCCCACGCTTCCTCGACGACTTAATGTTTGTGGGTATCTCAGGGAGCATGCAGGGGAGCACTGAGATGCACATCATCGAGTGGTGGAGCTTCGCCTCGGCCTAATCATCCTACGCCGAAGGCCCTTTCCTCCTCCACACACGACGCCAGAAGAATGGTGATAGAAGAAGGAATGAGGGAAAAAGGAATAAAATCTAACAGTTGGATTTCACGTGGTTAGATTAACTCATTTTAACCCAAGCAAGTTAACTTTAGATGTGTCAATTTAACGGTAGGGTCTGTAGAGTAAGACGACGCAAGTTTACAGGGTCGAGAGGGGAATTAGGTTGTTTCAAAGGTCGTAGAGGTAATTCGAAAAGATTATAAGGTCTGTCGAGTAAAAATCCCTTGAAAGAAACAAAAATCAATCTCAACCATTGATTGTGTGTTGTCCATGGATTGAGATCCATGGACTCCCAAAATCCTATATAAGAAGAGGCACCCCTTGCTCTTGGAGTTACATAATACACGATTATGAATGCGTACACACACACACACACACTCTCTCTACACGCCAAACCTCTCTCTCTCTCTCATAGTGGCCGTCCACCATGGAGCCTTGTGAGAGTCGTCATTGCCGCAACATCGTCGTTTTGCTGCTAGATCATCTACTCATGGATCTCCATCTACTCCGGTGCATCTCTCTTGTGAATAAGATGATGGATCTCGTGCGACGAGATTAGGAGATCCGTCGCTTGGATCATCAACATGGATTGCGAGGAGCACGCATCTCATCAACGCGATCGCAAGAGTCTCCTTCGTTGGATCAGACTCGAGACAAGAGGTCTCTTGGTTTAAAGACTCGATCACAACCGCGCTTCAAGAGGTAACCCTAGTACCTATTTGTGGTTTAGATGAAACGAACCAAGAAGTATTCTTGGATCATGTGGTTCCATCATTTATTTATTTTTTTAAATTCCGCTGCTCGGAGCAACTAGTGTGACTGGTCGCTCCTGATTGCATACGATGCGATCCTCGCGCTTCCTTGTTGCGCTTGAGGATTTCCCCATATCCTTCGCATAGTTGATGGAGGTGGAGGCGGTGGTGTAGGCGACAATGGTCAACATAGAGTGATAACATAGCAGTTAAGTAGCAAGGTGGGGCTAGGGCTGAGCATTTGGAGGCGATGCGAATGCTGGAGGTCGACCAAGTTGCTGGAGGTGAGGAGGCGATAACATCGGAGTGGGAGGAGCAGGGTGACAACATCAACGGGGTGATGATGATAAGGGTGGAGAGAGGTGCGATCGGGGCTAGAGTGGGTTGATCTGGTTGAGATGGCCAGAAATCAATCATGGATGCGAAGGAGAATAAAGAAATAAAAGGCAAAGAAAGAAGAAGGGAGAAGGTTGCCAAGAGGAGTGGAGGAGCAGAGTTAGACTCCAGTGATCGCTTCAAAGGAGTGGCGAGAGCTCCGCGAAGATCGACCGCTTGTGGAAGGAGCAACAAGGAGGTCTAGAGACCTCTGGATCGTGTCGTAGTGGGAGTGACCGTTATCAGTGGTGCTCGAGGGGAGAAGGGAGGATGCGATTGACGGAAGGGGCTCAGTGGTTTTATATGTGGCAATTGGTGGTAGTTATGCGGGGGCGGGGAAAGGGTTCCATAACGACCAGAGGAAGGGGAAGCGACGACGGTGGCACAAGGATCGTTATGCGAAGGAGGAGAGGAGGCGATGGTAGCAGGTGGAACAGATGTAAGACGAGGTTGACATGCGCAACACGTTCCTGGGAGGAGGAAGATGGCACGTGTTGTGCACATGCCCAGGGAGAGTGAAGGGAGAGGGGTCGGGTCAAGTGCAGAGCACGTGACCTAGAAGAGAGAGAGAGAGAGAGCGAGTAGGGAGGAGAGAGAGGAAAAGAAAGAGGGAAGGAAGAAATAAAAAATAAAAATTATAGTGAAATGGACACCTGTTGTGGACGAGTGTCTTATTCATATGTTCAAGCACCTTTTCGACATAGGCGACTGGGTTGGAGGGTCCTTCACACCGCCTGCCTTGCATAGCATCATAGCCCACTTCAACATGCAAACTGGAAAGAATTGAGATAAGCCAAAGCTCAATAACCAATGGAAGATAATAACAAAGGACTATAACTCCTTCGTACACCTGAAGAGAGAGCGGATGGGGTTGGGACCTGATATCATGTACAATTGTCGCACCAGATGAGTCAGTTTGGCTTACTGTATGCAACTAATTTAGATCAAAGTAGAAGTTCTATGCAAGATTCATAACATTTTAACACTCACTATTTCCTTCTGATCAACAGGCTTACAATCCATATCAAAGGAGGTCATTCCCACATTACAACATGGTGGATGCAATGGTTGGAGACTGCACCACTCAGGGGACCTACACCTTCTCATCCCAGACAACACCATCGGGTTCATTTGCTGCCTTTTTTGAGGGGGACACGGGTATGTATCATAACTTTGAGGATGAGCTTAGAGAGGGACTAGGTGCACCCGAGGTGTCAGATCCCATCCAGTTAGGGGCCAGACCAATCATACATCTAGTAGGAGGCGACAAAAAAATTCAGAGGACAGTCGTCATCTAGAAAGCATTCCCAGAGTAATAGAACACCCCCTAGCTACACAAGTCATTGGAGAGGATGCGGTTCATCTCACGACACAATTGCTGTAGCTACAAAGGGAGGAGATTCAAGCTTGAACCATGAAGAACCCCATGAAGGAGTGGAGGAGATACTCGACGAGTTAGAGGCATTGCTTCCTGACATCCCTCCAAAGATACAAATCAAGCTATCACACATCTTGCATGATCCTTATGAGCACATCATATTCAACCATGCCAAGTCCATCCCGACAAAGTTAGCCATGCGGGCGGGCGTCCAACTCAACAAGCCCTAGATATATTACTCCTTGCAAGTTTGGAGGATTACAGTTGTTTGTGAATGTCGTTCCCCTTCTTAATTCTGTGTTTGTATTTGTAGGATCTTTTTGGTGGTCAAAATTGTTGATATTTGTAATATTATTTCGTTAGCTCGAATAATTTCTAGGTTTTTATATATCCTACTTGCAGTAGTTTCTTACGCAATGTCTCTCAACATGTATTTTTTGTTTGGAGTTGTTGCGGGATTATGTATGTTTGCCAATTTCTGAAAACCTCTCTCGTAGGAAATGAATGGCATGGAGGCCATAGTCGTTATGAGATAAAACTTGGTCATGCTCAACATGATATATTTACGAGCAGTCTTGGAGGAAGAAGAGGACGAGGAGAACATGCATGGTGGTTACATCCCCCTGTGTTGAATCACATCTCAATCCATACGTATCACATATGGATCCAAGAGATGTTATGTGGTCATGTTAGCTGACCGTATGAGGTTTTCACATGTATCCTGATACTATCTTACGTCTATGCGCATGCCTAAAGGAAAGGGCAGGCCTAAAGGATTCAAAGAACCTAAAGTCTAAGGAATCGCTCTGCATATTTCTATACTACCTGGGTCACAACATGAAGAATCATGTGCTATGTGAACATTTCCAGGACTCGAGTGATACTATTTTAAGTCATCTCAATGATCTCCTGACACGCATCGTCTCCATAAGAAATCATTTTATCCACATGCCGACAGAAGATTGTCCGATCCTGGACGTTATACTCTACAATAGCAACTTCTATCCATATTTTAAGGCAGACCCTTGGCACATTTGTGCTTAAGTTTATGAAATGCCAATTCATGGCATTAACACAGAACACTAACTTCAATCCATGTAACAAGTATATGTCACATCATTTCATGATGTCATTAAAGCTATTGATGACATGCTTATACTTGTGAATGTCCAGTCCAATATCACACCTAAATTCAGGAGAAGGCACCAGACACTAGCATAGAACGTGATGGCATGTGTTGACTTCAGCTATAGATTTCCTTATGTGGGAGCAAGGTGGGAGGGGTCAGCCAGTGGCATGAAGGTGGTGAGGTGGGGCTTGCATGAGGGCGATTTCCAGGTACTGAATGGTCGTAAGTTTCTTGTGGATTATGGATACGCGAACAAAAACACCTTCGTGATGCCATACCATCTAGTCATTACACACCTACCACAATTTAGTGCTATGAGGTGCCATGCATATGCCATACCTGAGGAGATGTTCAACCACAAACACTCCAACTCCGATTTTGTGTCGAATAGACATTCAGGACCATGAAGGCTCGATTCAAGGCCATCAATGAATGACCATTCTATAGCTTGTCGAAACATGCAATTGTTGTCATGCCGGGTTGCATTATCACTAATTTTATCCACAAGGTTCAGGGCGAGGATCATATATCCAGTGCATTTACATGAGACTCAACACAAGGTTGAGTACCTGCAGTATCTACGAAGGTGATGAAGACTTAATACAACGAACGATATTCGGTTCTCTGAGGAAGAAATCCGAGCCGAAGAGGTATTGTGCAGTTTGGCAATATCCATGCAAGAGGATGCTTAGCCAACTTCCTGGGTCGTCAACGATAATCAATTTTTATTCATCTTTCAGGGATTTACGATTGGTGGACCTTAAATCTTTGTTGTTCCAAATTATATCTTTATGTGCAACTTCTTGGATGTTGTTCATTTCAACTGTATTGTTACTTTTCCTACGATGAAGATTTCAAACCATGTTGATGATGCATTACATTCCAAATAAACGACCGACAACGTGGCACCGAACATGGATGAGCAACTACTATGGTGGCGTGGCTTAATTGACAGATGCGTCAACGCTGGCTTGTGTGAGGAAGATGCAATCTGAAGGAAATTTCTTTCAAATTTTTGGTTGGTTTGTTTGAAAAACTGTACAATTACATTTTACCATCATCAACGTATTCTTAACCACAAATAACCGAGTATTTTCATGTCTCATTTTTTGTTATAACGATATTCGAATTTTCTTGTCGTAACAAATCTACCAACGATAATTCTTCGTTGCAATCAGACAAAAACTCATTGATGTAGGTGCTATTTCCCGGAAGATGCCATTCTCCTCTTCAAAGACTTACGTAGACACGAGGACATCGAGGATCGATTGTGGCAAAGTTGTCCCAAAGAGGTAGAGTTTACTTTTAAAAAATATTTCTTTTGATTTAAGCATTCCAATAAGGAGAAATATCAAATCATTTCCTTCTGAACAAAGATCATGCATATATAAGGTCATGGTGTCCACATAGACCTCGAAAATGTAATCCTTGCAGATTTAATAAACATGATGGAATTTTCAGAAGAATTCCTCGTTGAGAAGCTAGAGGAAATCCAACGACATCTTGAGAGAAGGAGAGACCGATGGCGCACTTGACGGACGGATCAACTTCGACGCATGAGATTGTCGATGACACGGTGTGTGACAGCATGTGATACTGTAGTCAATTCTGTACATTGAACATTTTCTTGTGGATTTTGATCTTTAAATATTCTGGTGGAATTTTTGATGTGTGTAAATGACGATTATATGCTAACATTTTACGATTGCTTCAAACTCACCTATTCTAATAACAACCAACAACTTTAACTTTCAAACCTTATTCCTTATCTCCCATCGGCTAGTTGAACAGAGAATATCACTTATTCCTCCTTATTCCTATCCTCTAATCCAACAAAGAATAGACCCCTTATCCTTGTTATTCCCAATTCTTATTCCTACTTATTCCCGAACCGAGCGTTCTCTAAGTTTTTTGAATTGATTCTAGACCCTCATATTACCTCCATGAGTTCGACCTCGAAACTTGTTCAAGTAAAATAAACAACTGACCGCACATTAAATTAATTGAATATTTTTATGTAAGTTTTAATTGATCGACAGAATTCCGTAGTATATTAAAAATGACAAATAAATCAAGGGAGTCAATGGTTCATCATGCATACATAACAACTTATGGAAACCATGCTATTTGCATGTTGAATTACTATATAAATCGGAATGCACAATTAGGGAACTTAACACCAATAGTCACAATGAAAAACCCAAAAAGGATGATATATCTGAATGAGCTAATAGAAATCAGAAATCAAACATTTAATAACAATATTATCTACAAAGACAAGGTAAAACACTGACATGATATACACATCTTTGAGAAAACTTTTGTCCCGGATCAGAAAATATGGTTAAATTCAACGTAAGGTTGAAATCCTTCAAATATTGTAGCAAATGGGAAGGTCCTTATATCTCATGATGGTGTATGAAAATAAATGCATCCACATATCTGAGTTGTCATATAACGCATAACCATTTTGTGTAAACTAGTTGATGTTGAAGCCTTACATTCAATAGAAAGACCATATAGTATACATGGAGAAGATCTACTTTATATAGGAAACATGATTCCTTGGCACTTCATTTATCATGTATAGAATCCTTGTAGCCTTCTATTCCATCTTCAAGATTTTACTTTCTTTTATAAATCCTGGTAGCCCATTATTATTAACCTTGACTTCATTCCAAGTGCTTAGGATAGTGTTGGGCTGATAACACCATGTGATTGATTCATCTTATATTTATTTTCATATTCTTTCCCTTAACCCCTTTATTTTTGTTTATTTATAATTAGAATTATCATTCCCACATCAATTTTTTTCTCCCTCATATACTAAACACGAATTATACCTTCATTTATTCTCCAATACTATGGTGGTATAACACAAACTAAATAAAGTGTCATATATTACATATATACTTTAGACATACCTTACATTTTTCATATTTTCTATATGTAAAATTCTCAAAAATTTTAAAACTTTCGACGAGTATAAAATTCTTTTAAGTAACTTCACAATAACTTTCTTTTAAAGTTTTTGTAAACTTCTTGCATAAAAACCATAGAAGTTGGTTAATATATTATGTAAAAATGGTTCTACATAATAGATACATGTGAATAACCTACTAAAAATTTGCATATTAAGAAATATAATACACACACACACACACACACATAGAGGAGTGATCCTATGAGAGCAAAAAATTGTGAGAGCATATGAGAGGGATGATCCGGACCACTCTCACAACTTTTTGCTCTCATAGGACCACTCCTCTATACATACATACATACATACATACATACATACATACATACATACACACACACACAGATATATATATATATATATATAAGTTGGATGTATAAAATATGAGTAAAAGTGATAAAATTATTGTAGACAAAAATGACAAGCCTGTTGATATCTAACTAACTAAATATTTTACATAAAATTCATAAAAATTAGCTTGTACATACAATTTAAAAAAATGCATCAGAATTAAAAATCGATAAAATCGTATAAAAGAGTCATGAAAATTTTAAAAATCCACAAACTTCTTGAAAGGCTAAAATTCATAATATCCACTTCAAAAAATATCTATTCATCTGCATATTTTTTAGGACAAGTTTGATTTCTAGACCGAACATCGAAAAAGTAAAAATATTCTAGATAACTTTTGATAGGCACACAAAACATTATACATAGATTCAATCCGGTGAGATTTTCGGAATTTTTTTTTGCCAAAAAAAGTGCTAAAAATGGTGGAGATTACATCATCCTTCTCTCGATATAGAAATGTGAAGACAGATCCTCTGCGGTAAAAGCATGTTTACAACACCTGCTGTAATACAGGGGGTCCGTCGGATGAAGGATGGGCCGACCCTCGTAAGGGATCGGAGATGGCTGGCATGCATCTTGGGGTCGTCCATCCATCATCCAACTGACCTCCAGCTATACAGCGGGTGCTGCAATTGTAGAAACGTTGCTCTTTGTATAGCAGATTCGGAGGAGTGAAAATGATCAATCTTTCGCGCTGATTTCAGGGCCTTGCATGGTCCACAATGGTTTTTTGGGTCTTATAGTGTTTTCACTACATTTTGTGTAGAGTTTTTGTTTTCCCGGATGGGATTTTGGGTTCACAGTGATCCATTTGTAATACACTCTCTGTGGAAATACAATTACTTATAAAAAAAAAAGCAGATTCGGAGGAAGGCACTGCAAAGTCTGTTGAGTTCCGTTGAGGGCGCGTGTGGAGCCCATCTCTTTATCGTTCGTGGTGCTTTTTATTCGATAGCAACTATAAAGGCATAGCATTCGGAACGGCGACGCTCACACCATGAAGGCCAGAAAGCCTCGCACCTTCTGCACTGGAGGGGTGCTTCTCTCCACCTTGTGCCTCAGCGCCGCCATTATCGCCTTCCTCCTCTTCTACCTGCAGCCCAGGCAGATCCCTCCCGATCACGACCTCCTCCGCTTCCGCACCGAGTGCGCCCCCCCGCTCGAGGCTCCGCAGGTCATCCCGGCTCTCCTCCGCCACTTCTACGGCAACGTCTCCCCCTATGCAGACTTCCCGCCCCCACAGTTGTCCAAGCTCCTCGGCCGCGTCGGTGTCCAGGGCTGGGGTTCCACCAACCGCGTCTTCGAGGAGCTCATCCGGTCCGTGAGACCCAAGACCATCATCGAGGTCGGCACGTTCCTCGGCGCCTCTGCCCTCCACATGGCCCGCCTCACGAGGCAGCTCGGATTAGAGTCTACCACCATCCTCTGCCTCGACGATTTCCGGGGGTGGCCTGGATTCAAGGGCGTCCAGTTCAGGTACCTCCTCTAATCATCGATATATACTTGCAACGGATTTTCATATCATCATCATCATCTTTTGCTAATTTAAAGAGGGAAGGCCATTAATCTTGAGGTTAATTAGGATCCTGTTGTAAGCTGAGAGAGCTTGAGGAGGAGGAAGGATACTGTTTTTGACAGTTTTTATTTATCATCAATGATAGATATGGATTTGTTTGACTTTGTTATTTAATTACAAAGGATTATATGTAGGGTAAAACAAGATGCTCTCAGTTAATTTGGCTCCACCACTTCATTTTCTTTGTTTTTTTGAAAAATATTTTAGTAGAATTTCATCATATTCATGTATTATGTCATTCAAATTTAATACGAAACAAAAAATCATAAATTTAACGGTAGGTTAAGCTGTAAGATAGAGTAATTATACATGGATTTGATTATTAATTCAAATTATATAGGGAGTTAGCACGTAAATATAACATTATATTGGGATATCTACGAAATATAATCATAATTTAAAAAATTATAATTATATCTTCTGATACTAAATATAATACAATGAATAATATTCATCGAATAAGTTAACTGTGTACTTACAAATTCATAACTGATAATATTCATTAGTAGCTCTTTTAGAATCATATAATGGTGTTTATCTATTTATAAAGTTTGCAATGATACATACAATTTTAAAGAGGATATAAATATCTAGGGTTAAATGGGGCTGCTCCCTGGGGGAGCTAACTTGACTCTCCCGCCCTATTTTGTCCGATTTTTTTATTATTTTTTTTAATTTCTTCTCTGAAATTTCATCACTATATCCCTATATTATGTCATTCAAATTTCGTGCGAAACAAAAACTCCTACGACCTTCATCCAGACAGTCATTTTTTAACGGTAACAGAATTGCAAAAAACGACTCCATCTAGATAGAGGCCGTATGAATCTCCGTTTCACGCGAAATTTGAACGCCATAATATATGGATACATTGTTGAAAATCTACGGAAGAAATATTCAAAAATAAAAATAAAAATCGAGCGAAATGGGACGGGGGAGCCAAATTAGCTCCCCTAATTTTACCCAAATAACAATCGTTAAATAAATTATTACTAGCAATACAACAACAAATATTATCTTTATGGAAATTTCATGAGCTAAAAATAATATGTTATGAATAATTCTTGGTGTTATAAATATATACAGTAAAATGGGATTGCTCCCTAGGGAAGCTAACTCTCAACTACTCCCGCTTTATTTTTTTCCATTTTTTATTTGAAAAATGAATTTGTGGGTTTTCATTGTTATATCCATATATTTTGTCATTCAAGTTTCTTCCGAAACGGAGACAACTACGACTCTATAAATATTCATTTTCTCTTGCACATCGTCACGAGCAGGTTGGACCTTTCAAGCACTCTGAATCTGATCGTAAAACGAGTGGCTCCACTTTAATACATCCTTGTTAAGCATATACAATATCAACAACATTATGTCATGTATAGAAAATAATTATTTGTTGCAATAACTTGATGTTTTGGGCATAAATCAATTAATCTTGTGTTCATTGATCAAAATGCTTCATGGAAAATGTTTGAACACACTACACTACCATAACTTGCATATCTTGAACAAATATAGTAATTTTAACTAAGACATAATCACATAGAAATATTTCAAAAACGAATCTCTTCCTAAAACATGTACTTCCCGCAATCTGCAAGGATTAGAGAGACAAACACTCTCCCTAAATATAAATTATGTATCACAAACATGGCAACAGGGACATCAAAGACGTAAATGGGGACGTGATGCTGATGTACGAGTTCATGAGGAATGTGAAAGATGCAAAGGAGGAGCACAGGGTGCTGCCGGTGCCGTACACGACGGCCGCGGGGCTGGATGCATTGTGCGACTTGGGGGTGTACGGGGACCTGGTCGAGGTGGACGCAGGGCATGACTTCCATTCCGTCTGGACGGACATCAACAGGGCGTGGGCGGTGGTGAGGATCGGCGGCGTCCTCTTCGGGCACGACTACCACAATGCGGTCCATGACTACGGAGTGCGGCGAGCGGTGCAGCTGTTTGCACAACTCAAGGGGCTGGAGGTGAAGGCGAACGGCGAGCACTGGATACTGCATCCCCCTAAGAGTCACTGGCAATCCCAAGCTTTCAAGAACTAGCGGGAATTTGAATCCCATTGCAACTTTAAATAAAGGTTTGGCCGTTAGTTAATTAATTACCAATCGGCCATATACTTTAAACTCCATGTAAAATTAAAAACTTGTTGCGAATATGACGAAGGTGTGGAACATGTCCAGTTTTACTCTGTCCAGTTTTACTCGATCCATACTCAGGCACGGAGATCTTCGGTTTTCTTGGCGGTCAAACTTTTCAAAGCAATGTGGCCGGAACCGGCCTTTGTTTTTTTGGTAAGTAACCGTATATTAAATAGGAAAAAGGTAGTTACAGGTGAGCCTGCTTCAACGGAAGCAGTAAAAAGAAAACATAAACAAGGAACAAAACAAAAAGTGAAGCAGGATTGCAACAGGTTGCGCCTCAATCGGCTAGTAAATTAGGGAAGTCCAGAACACCTTAGCCTTCAGGACAGGACAGCCTCCGCAATGGCAGTGACCCTCCTAGCCGTTGCGGTGGCGGTGGCGCTCCGTGAAGAGGCCCAGCGTGCATTACATTCAGTCCAGATGGCCCAGGTGGCCGCCGCGAGTGCCACCATGAATCTCAGTTTTTTGGTTTCACAGATTAAATTTATGCAGCAATCCAGCAATTGAATCAAATCAGTATATGCAGTCGGCTGTAGCTCCAGGGCGATTCCAATCACCTCCCATACCGAGCGGGAGAAAGGGTAGCTATAAAAAAATATGCATACGGGTTTCAGGTTACAAGAACCGGCCTTTGTTTTGGAGTTGAGCGGATCGCCATCACAATTTCTACATCAGAAAAACAATTCAGATCGAAAGAGAAGACAAAACATCGTTACGCCAGTGGGAAAAAATTAAGATAATAGCAGTAATGGATAGCGTTCGAATAAAAGTTCTTGGCCCTGGAAACTTTTCAGCTTTCAGTTTCGTTCTGTAAGAGATTGTGCTTCCAAGAAAAATTCGATGTCTCGTGCAATCTTTATGCTTGTTTGCATAACAATGCCCTGATAATCCCCGTGGCATCGATCCCTCCAAGTATACCACCACGTTGATCCCAGCTTCTCCTTGATCTGTCAAGATTGGATATCAATGTCGTTTCCACCACCATTTCGAAAAAGTTTGTAATATTGAGTTGTAGAGCTGATAATTCCAATAGTGAGACAATTCCCTTAATGAAACGAGCACTGGACAAAAATGTGGTCAACCTACAACACTATAAGGAAAAGGGGTTCTAATGACAGTTTTGTGATAAGGAAAACATGTGATGGCGAACAAATCTGTCACAAAAGTTCTTTTAAAGGAAAAATTACAAAACTTCCCTGAAAGTATAGAGAATATTGCAAAACTCTAACGCCCATGTTCAGGTAGAGCCCACAATTAAGTAACTGACATCCAAAAATCGGCACCTCTTGAACACATGGAATGTGCCCTAAAAAATCATATAAAAGTAGATCTCCAGTCGTCACTTACCATTCCTTTTACTTTTCTGAAAAATCTAGCAACCTCGTAACATTCTTCGCAATATTGGGCCTTGATGGCGAAGGTCGAAGTGGATGTGGAGGACGAGGCAAAGGTCAAGGCGTGGGCAGAGGTTGAGGTGAAGGCAGAGTGCAAAGTGGAGTCGGAGGTTGAGGTGAGGTCAAGGTGAAGGTGAATGGCATGGTGGAAACAAAGGTTGAGATGGAGCAGGATGGTGATGTGGAGCCAGAAGCCGAGGTAAAGGCGAAGAACGAGGTGAAGTTGGAGGTCCGAGCGGAGGGTAAGGTGGAGGCAAAGGTTGAAATGGAACCAGAGGTCAATGTGAAGGTGGATGGCGAGGCAGAATCGAAGGTCGAGATGAAGGCGGAGCGTAAGGTGGAGTAGGAGACCCAGACGGAGGGCGAGGAGGAGGTGGAGGCAGAGGTCGAGGTGGAATTGGAAAATAAATACCTTTATTTGTATCTATTTAGTTAATTCGCAAACGTTCATGTCCATATTCGTATTCATCAAACCACCGTACGACACACTTTGACATTCATATATATTGAATGCAAATTTTGGATATCATAGTCTATGTACTTTAGGGTGTGTTTGGTTGGTGGGTTACCCCGGGGTAATATGGGGGATGATAGACCGTTTTTATGTTGTGGTTTTTGGATAGAGGGTTTTTTGTTGGAAGGGTTTGTTGTGATGTGATTGCATTGAAGTTTGGACAAACGAGTAGCTATTGTGATATGATTGTATTGACATTTGGAAAAGTGAGTAGAAGTTGAGTAGTATATAATTTTTAGATGATATGATGGTATAATGTATTATTTTTTGATGGAATGTATGAAAGAAAATGATTTATTTAATGTATTAAAAAAGAAAGGGAGAGTGAACCCCATATGAAAGAGAAAGTATGATTTTGGGGGAACCCCCCCCCCCAAAGAGGGGGTTAATCCCCTTGCTGAATGGGATCTTAGACCGATATCAACCTTCTCTTTAAAGCAAATACGGGCATGTTCTCCTTTGGGATGTATGCTACAACTCTTACATCCCTTACCTGATACAAATTCGCGAGTACATGTGTCCTTGCATTGTGATTGTAATGTTCTTGTATCATCCATGTAAGAGAAGTTTGCGACAATTGCTAGTATTAAGGCCGACCTCATTGGAACACTTGTATTGTTGTACCTAGATCTATGGGGGAGCGCACATCCTCTCAAGACCTTGAAGTATATTTTATCGGCACTTGCTTTAGTTGTAGAGATCGACTATCCTTTCTGAGTTCTATCAGTAAGGAGTATGAAGGACATGGTGAGAACCTTGCTCGCAAAAGCTAGAGAACATGAAAAAAAGGTACGAATTAAGTAGGGTTTTGACACTATGCTTAACCATTACTACCTGCCAACTAATCCATTACAAGACACATATGTTATCCAACAAGAACAAATAAAATATTAATAAGTTTTTGTAGATATATATTTTATGTTCATATATCTTTTATCTATATTCTTTCTTCTTTGTCTACTTTATGTAATTTTCCCATAGGTCTCTCCTTGTATAAGAGAGCTTACATTCTTATTTTCCCAACATGGTATCAAAGCAGCGGTCCTAAACTAGAGCTCCTGTACCGAACCCTAACCCTAATCCCCCACCCTTCAAGCTGCTCGCAGTCGCCGCTCAGGGCCCCGTCACCCAGGGCACAACCGCCCAGGGCTCTGCCCTGTAGTTAGGGATGAGCATTGGGTAGGGATGGCCCCACCCAACTATGTTCATGTTTTGAAGAAATACATATTCAATTTGTATATTTACATATTAAATGTGTATTATATTCATGTTTTAAATTTTTTTTAATATAGCGGGTCGGCCCGACCCGAGCCCGACCCGTGTACTTGCGGATCGGGCTCGGGCTTGGGCTACAATTTCTGAAATTCAACGGGCCTAGGCCTAGCCTGTAAGCCCGTAAATTGAAACTGGGCTCGGGTTGGGCTAGGTTGGGCCCGGTCCGACCCGACCCGATGCTCATCCCTACCTGTAGTCCTGCCTTACAGCCCCGGTGTGACCCCACACCCCGCCTTGCAGCTTCGTCATGTCGCCTTACCTTGCTGCCTCGTCGTGCGACCCTGCCGTATGGTTCTGCACCTCACCTTGCGTCCCTCCCGCCTCTGCCTTGCAGCCCCTTAGGCCCTATTGTCATTCTCTTCCTCGAGGGGCTTCCTTCCGCACCTCCATGTTGATGGGTTTGGTTATGTAAGTCTACACATGCAACCAAACCCCTTCATGTCAGTGTAGATCAAAGTTTATCTAGTCTACACCCCTTGTCGTCTTTAATCATCTTCCAGAAAGCAAGGTAGAGATCCCCACCACAGGCACCTTCATAGGTCCTGCGCCTATTCTGAAGATGGATGGGTCAAACAATGAATTATGGATCATTCAGTTCATGAGCATAATGAAGTCGATGAGTAAGCAACATATTCTTACCGAGGACGAGCCAACGGAGAAGACATGGTTGTATGCCTCATGGGAGGCTGATGACGCTTATGCTCAGGTCTGGTTGTCTGGTACCTTGATTCCAGATATTGCAAACGATGTCTTGTATCAGCCCACTACCAATGCCATGTGGGACATTCTTGATGCCACGTATTCACATGTCAAGAATGAGACAAATATTTTACAGCTTCAGCATGGCATCTTCACGATAAAGCAGAATGGTCGACCAATGCATATGCTCACTACACTGCATTGCAGGGAATGTTTGAGAAGCTTCATAGCTTCATGCCCCTCACAGCTACTCCAGAGCAGTTGAAGATATACCGAAATGCCACGATGATGGAAGTCTTTCTATCCTATCTAGACTCACCGTATGAGGATGCTTATTCTCATATTGTGGCAAATGCTACCATTCCTCCCATGGAGGAGGCCTTTCGGAGATGGAGTAGGACCAATATCTCAAGCCCTGCACCTGTGTGCAATTCTTCAGCTATGGCAGCCTCTCGTGGAAGAGGTAGCCCATCTCATTTTCGTGGACGAGGATCACATGGTAGAGGTGGTCATGGACGTGGACCACCATGTATCTACTATCATCGGACTGGTCATGTTGAAGATACATGCTACTCCAAGTATGGTTTCCCAGCATCTGCCCACGTAGCAGAACAAATTTAGCATCATAGCGCTCCACCCGCATTAAATCAATGGTATGATGAGCTTGTGTCTCTATTACAAGATATCATGCCCCCAGCTAGTACTCCTTCATCTGTTTCAGAGAGCAGCTCGGACGTTGCTGCTATTGCAGAAGTTAGTTCCTCAGATAGTGCTCATACTTCTACTTCTTATCAAGGTTCATGTACCTCAGAATGGATTATATATTTAGGAGTGACATACCATTTGTGTGAAGACAGACATCAGCTCATATCCTACAAGCAGACTTCTCTAGGAAAGATAGTGGTCATACCAGATGGGACTCATTCTCCCAACACATGACAAGAGGAGATTACCTTGATGACTTCTATGAATTTGTAGAATATGTTGCATGCTCCTAATTTCTCAATGAATTTACTATCAATTATTCATATTACTAAAGACTTACATTGTCGAGCAATATTTGACCTATCATCTCTTGTGTTTCAGGACATTCTTATGGGCATAGTGATTGGTTGCGGACGTGAGCAAGGCAGGTTGTATCGATTGTCCAAACACCTTATCCTGGAGCTTCCTCTCATTCTATTGGACCTGTCTCTCCTTATATATGGCATCTGTGTTTTGGTCGTCTTCCATTTTAGAAACTGCGTCAAATTCTTGGGTTCAAACGGTCGAATGCAGATCATTATATTTTTGTACATAAGACCTCCATAAGTATGATAAACCCCGGTTTCATCATGTTAAAATCCATATATTAATCCCCTAGTGATGAGTGAGTTGACCTACTAGGGTTAACATAAACAATGGTCGTTGTGACCCCAATCAATGGGCTTACTAACTATAAAAATAAAAGGGATTTTTACCCGGCAGACCCTATAATCTTTTGCAATTACCGCTACGACCTTTGAAACATCGTAATTCCTCCCCTGCCCCCATAAACTTGCTAACTCTTACCCTGCAGACCCTGTGGTTAACTCCCGTTCATTTAGCCGTTTAAATTAACCGGATTCTGTTATATTCTTTTATATTATACCCAATTTGTTCGTTAAATTTACATTTGAGTGCCCAGCCATCCTGCTCCTTCCCTCCTCCCCGTCCCTGTCCTCGCCCCCACCGCCCAGCCATCCTGCTCCCCCTCAGCCGATGGAGGCCCATCCCCGTGTCGTCGTCGCTCCCTGCTCCCTCCCCCCCGGCCGATAGAACCCCCTTCAAGCCCCCCCGCCCTCCCAAGCTCCATGGAGCCCCGCGCCCCCTGAAGCCCCAACCCCCTGCTTGGGAAGCTCGCCCCCCAGAGTCGCGCCCAAACCCACCCCCCGGAGCCTCGACCGCCGTCGTCCTCCTAGAGCTGCACCTCGGCTTTGCTCCTTGTTCCCCCCGGCGATAGAGACCCCCTTGCTGCCGATGTTGCTCCCCTGTTCAAGCTGTCTCCACCGCGCTCCCTGGAGCCTCGGAGCCCCGCGCCCCCTGGAGCTCCCCGCCTGGGAACCTCGTCCCCCACTTGCCCCCCAGAGCCGCGCCCAACCCCAGGAGCCCCGCCATCGCCCCCCGCCCCCTCCCAGAGCCGCGCCTCAGCTCCCTGCTCCCCCTGGCGCCGATGCTCCTCCCTGCCCCCCCGCTCCAGCGATGGATGTTGCTCCATGCTCTCCCCCAGCGATGGAAACCCCCTCCCCCGGCCGATGCTCCCTGCCCCTCTCAAGCTTCATGATTTTTTTTATTTTTTTTATTTTGACTAATCTCAACCGTTGGATGCTAAATTGGTTAGGTTAACTCAAGACTAACATAAGTAATTGACTCAAATATAGTTAAAATTGACGGCAGGGTTCGTGGGGTAAGACAGAGCAAGTTTACGGGGTCGAGAGAGGAATTAGGATGTTTCAGAGGTCGTAGCGGTAATTGCAAAAGATTACAGGGTCTGCCGGGTAAAAATCCCAAAATAAAACCACTAAGAGAAATTAAGCAATGAAATGTAAGCGGTTCGCTATTTTTATTTACCTGGTATAGACACCAGGGTCGAACACAAGGAGCACGATTGAAAAATCAAGTAGTCAAATTTCAAAGATAAAATATTTTTTAATGGTTTTTAATTTTTCAAATTTTTAATTTTTAAATATTTTTAATTTGCAATTTAGTCATGGTTGTGCATTGTTTTGAATTTTGAGCACTATTTGATTTTTATAAAATTACAAAAAAATTTAAAAATCCATAAAACTATCAAAAACTCTTTAAAACCTATTTTTTAGTTTTTTTATGATTTTGAAAAAACTTACGCAAAGGAATTGAAATCACACTTTTTAGATTTTCCTTCGATTTTATATTATTTTTATATGTTTTTAAATATTTTGTAATTTTTAGGGCTTTTATAGTGAGTTTTCAAACAAAAGTAATGTTGCATTTAAAACACAACAAAAGACACACACATGAATTTTCGTGGAATTTTTAATAGATTTTTCAAATTTTAATTATTTTTCTAAGGCAAACATGACTCTTTTTTATGGTTTTTAAATTTTAAAAAATAGAAAATGCAAGCAAATTAATACACGAAAAATTTAATAAAAAATATACACTAACATGAGCTAATAGTAATTTTTAGACTATTTTTAGAGTTAATTTAATATTTATTAGGTCCAATAAAAGGCATGCAATTAAACACAGTTCATAGGGACCAAAATGCAAATATTTCAAGTCTGCAGACCAAATAGATAACACACTATAAAAGTCTAGACTGTAAATGTTGTTAACTACACAATTTATTTAAGGGATTTTTACACCCGTAACTCTGAGTAATTTCGCAATAACATTCATAACCCTGCATAATCACGAATTACGCTCAAGACCCTAAATAAGTGTGTCGTCTTACACCTATAACCTTCCTTTACTTTACTTCGTTAACTCAACCATATGATTGAGTTAATCAAAACTAATCAACGATCTAACGGATGGAATTTAAAATAAGTATCCTGTCTCTTTCTCTCCGGCCAACCCCTACATCCATCATGACTCTAAATTTTGGTCGACGAGCTTGCATGCGGCCGGAAGGGAGATAGTGGAGGGCAGCGACAGGAGTGAGCATGCTGCATGTAGACGATGGTGGCAGGCTGCGGCAGCTTGGTGATGGTAGAGGCTGCGGTGGGCCTACAGACAGGCAAGTGCAGAGGAGCGGTGGAGGGAAGCAGAAGGACTGGGGGCGTGAGAGGCACGACTGGGGAAAGGGGGCTTCAAAGGGACGTCAGGTGGGGAGGCGCTTGACTGGTCGGTCCGCAGGTCCCTCACCCGACGGTAGCTACATCTCCCTCACCTATGACGACAGCCTCTCCTCCCCTCCGAAGAACACGTATCGCGGCCAACCCCGTATCTTGATCCTCCGCACCTAGATCGACCCCTGCACCCACAGTCGCAGCATGGTGGGCGAGGTTCCCACCCCCACTATCTCCGGTGAGTATGCACCTCTAGAGGTCCCTATCCTTCAACAGATCCGTCAATGTGGGATCGTTGGAGGAGTCGAGGTAAGGAAGTGTGCCGATGCCATCGTCGTACTACGCGAGGCAGTGGTGCGTGGGTGCAGATCGGTAATTGACAGAAATGATGATGGTCGGGAGCTCATGAGTGATGCGATGGCATGTCTGATCGTAGTTACGGGAGCTTGGGGAGCCGCAGGCGAAGTCGCCCTCGTGGAAGAAGACGACGGGGTATGAGGGCGGCGTAGAGGGAGCAACTGGGAGGAAGACTCGGAACCAGAGGTTGCGATAGGGGTCGACAACATGGTCGTGTGTAGAAACACCGTCCGACGGGGTGGCAGCAGCGGGCGCCTTGGGGTCAAGGAGGGAAGAGAGGCGGCGGTTGACGGTGCCTTCGTTGTAACAGAGGAGCTTGAACTGGTGGTTGGCGAACGTGAGGATGAGCGTAGTTTTGATGGAGAAATGTGGGAGTCCCACCGGACTACGCTCCAGTTCTTCTGACCTATCTGTCATTTCTCTACGATTAACGAAGATGGCAGCAGTCGACTAACTTGATTAACGGAGATATGGAGGAAGTGTTGCATGTTTTGCAAATAAGAATGGATATTAGGGGTAGTTTTGTATTTTTTAACGGAAACCGTCAAACATAATGGGCATCCCAAACGGAACATGACAGGGTTATGTCATGTAAGAGTTAAGTATTACTCATGGTTTCTCATGTAATTCGCGATTATGCAGGGTTATGAATGTTATTGTGAAATTACTCAAGGTTATGGGTGTAAAAATTCCTTTATTTAACAGATTAAATCTAAAAGCGGAAACATGCGAGGGCACAAAGGAATTATACCCAATGGGGCGCGTGGCATACACTGGGGCCGGCTCTATCGTGCGGCTCTGATTATCCCCTGCAATGCATCTGTCAGGGATGTACGTGTCAGATGTGTCAGGTGGTCAAATCCAAAGGCTCCAAAGCTACAACTGTCGGGTGGCTCTGATCAAATTTGGCAAAGGCAAAGCTCATCCAATGGGGATGAAGGGGTCTGTAATAACACAGCTCTGGTGAACTTCAACCGAGCAGCGGAGGAGATCTGATGCTCTGATGAAGTCGCCAAGAAGTCCAACAAACTTGTGGAAGTGATGCACATCCAGTGGTGGGCTCCGATGAAGGAGGTGGCGATTGGATGGCTGTGATAGTGAAGGCCCTCATGGAGTTGCTCCGCCTGAGCAGCTGGGAGTCCAAATCAAGCCCGTGTTACGCGTTAGTACCTGTAAAGGGTAGAGGGGACTCAGGGCGATGCTCCGGTCCGGGTTATTGTTTAAGAAGATAAGGGAAGTGACTAGGGATGTTGCTCGACCTCCGGCAAAGGCAGGGGAGGGAGGTCTAAACCTCAATTCGTGTATTTTTGAAAAATAAAAGAATAAAAGAAAAGAAAAAGGAAGGAAGTATTTAGAATAAATACAGAGTGAATCGAACCCTAAGAGAAGGTCAAGCCTTGACCTAATCGCCAAAGAAAATAAGTAGAGATAGATAGGGCTTACTCTATGTTGTATATATTACCTATATATGCAGATAATTATTTTTCATAGAATAAAAATAAAATATTATTTTACCTCCTTGTATATAGTATTAAAAATAAAACAAAAATAAAATCAAAATCAAAAAAATAAAAATAAAATAAAAATAAAATCCTCTCTCACTTGTACAAAATGCATGTATATATGTCTCATTCCCTTTGTATTATATACCTGTAAATAGATCTTAAAAATAAAATAGAAATTATTTTGTACTTCTAAAATTACGTTGAAAATAAATAAAATACAAATTTGAAGTATTTGTGTAAAAATAACAAAATAATAATTATTGTACATAATACATAGGTATATTATACATGTATATAATACTATATACTGTATATAGACTAATTATTTTTCATAAAAATAATTAAAAATCACAGAAAAATTCCTTGAAAAATAATAAACATTTTTCATTTTATTCATTTTTTCATTTAAATTCATTTATTATTTTAAATTTAATTATCTTTATTTTTCTTTCATGTTTTGTCCTGTAGCCTATTTTGTCTGCATCCTAGGTGGCCTTTAATTGGGCCACCTCGGATTGTTGACCTCGGTCAACTGGTCCCCCCGGGTCTCCTGCGTCACGAGCTTCATTTTCACCCGATTTTCTCCCAATTATCAAAGATCGATCTGAGCTCCATTTCACCTAATCTTTTGCCCCGATTAAAGGTGACGGATCCCTAACCCTCACCCATTTATCCCTTGCTCGATTCGCGCCTCGGTTCGCGGGCGCCATCCCCATCTTCTCGGACCCCACTCCTATATAACCTGCATGACCACCTCCTTTTCCGCCACATTTTGCTGTTCCATCTCTTCAGTTGTGCCTGCTCCTACATTTCCAGAGTGACAGCGAGAGAGGGAGAAGGAAGGGCATCCTTTGGGGGCGTGGTAACCCTAGGTCCGACGAGCTTTGCCTCCATTCCGCTGCAAGGAGATCCAGCCTCTTGAACCGTTGTACATTGAGGTCATTACCTCTGTGGATTTCATCTACGACTCCCAGGAGATCTTCCTCCATCTTCATGTGCCATCGATACAATCCATTTTCTCTTGAATCATTCACTTCCTTCGTCAGACAGAGCACTTCTGACCACCGTACCCATTCCATCATTTCACCGCACTCCGACTTTCCTACATCCCACTCCGACTTCCTTTCGCTTCTCCGATAGCTTCGCAACCTCCCACGTCGCTCCAACCCTCAGTTTGGAGCCCCGACACAAGTCGAATCCCTCACTCGTCGGAGACCTGCCCGTTCACTGACCCCCCCGGTTGGCGATGCCTCCGACGCCCTAACCCATGTTGGAACCATCTTTCGAGCAAGATTTTCATTCCTGCAGGGCAGAGGTGTGTTCCGACTTCATCTGGAGGTCATGAACACCACAAGAAAGGCCCCAGGTACCCCAATCACCCCCAGGGCCTCTCCCTTGGTCCTGGGCCCTTCCGAGCCTTCCTGCAGTTCCGGAAAGTCCTACCGACCAATTACACTCCTCCGCAGCTTGAGAGAATGTCAGAGCCGCACATAATCGATGGAAGAAACTCGTTGGAGGCGAGTTCCTCCCCGTTCTTCCAGGCAACCCCTCTACCGTCTGATCGAAGCTTGCCCTAGGTCTAATCTTAGTCGTCCATCATCGGGGAGCTCCTGATCGTCTGATCAATCTGAGGATCCTATCAGCACCATCCATCGCTGAAGAGGTACCAGCAGATCTCAGACGTTCATCTATAAGTGGGCCTCCTCCTGTCGTTGGATAGCGCATATAAAGGGGTAAACTTCACCTAACCCCTTTCTGTTTTTGCTTTTCTTATTTAATCCTGTAATTATTTGTAGTAGTTGAAAATAGTTTGGATATTTTGCAATCAGACCCTTGCACTTTTCTATATTTGCATTTTAGTCATGTGTATATGAACTCACGTGTAGTTCCATGTGCTCAGTGGTTTATTTGCATTATATTCCCTATACTTCATGGATGTTACATTTTGAATAGGAACTTTTTACTATTTGCATTTATACCCCTCTGAGCATGTGTCATGTGTATTGCACATGTTTGTTTGGCTAATTTGCAGATCAGACCCTTAGCTTTTAATTGTATTATTTTTTAGCCAGCAACTTTTGAATAATTGTAAATAGGTCCATGCCCGATCTGTGCTTTGTTTTTAATCAATAAATTACTAAATCAACTCCAAAAAATCAATAAAATTTACAGTAAGCTTCCGCTAACACGTAATATTTACGATATTTTTTTGAATTAATTTAGTTTTGTTTGATATTTTCCAAAAATCAAAAACACCATAAAATGGTTTTGTCTATTTTATAAAATACATAAAAATTCGAAAAATTATCTGAAAAATTCCATAAAAATTTCTATATGTGTGTGTGTGTGTGTTTTTATACGCTTTGTCTTCAGTAGCTTTTTTGCTTAAAAATTCCTCATAAAAACCCTAAAAATTACAAAAGACCTAAAAACTTATAAAAATCATTCACAATTCTAGAAAATAAAAAATAGGATTTCAGTTTCTATAGTTAGATAATTTTATTTACTTTCTCATAAAATTTCTATCCAGGACATTAGGTTACTTTCAATATTTTTAACTTGTAATTTTGTTCTGGATGTGCACTCTTTCACTGTTTAGTTTTTGTTTGATTTCTGTAAAATCATATAAAAATTAAAAAAATCCCATAAAATCACCAAAAAAACATCAGAATATGTGAAAAATATAAAAATATTTTTTTCCTATTTTAGAGCATTTTTTACCTTAATATAAATTGAAAAGGCTTGCTTGTGTGCTTATTGACCTTATTTTCTTGCTTGCCTTCTTTAATTGAAAAATACAAAAAATACAAAATTAAAAACCACAAGAATATGCTTTTTATTCTCTGATTAGGACTTCTTCGTACATTTCTGTGCTCCTTGTGCTCGACCCTGGTCGTTATACCAGGTTAAATAAATTGTGGGGACCGCTGACATAGATTTTGTGCTTGATTGATTTATATGAGTGGTTCTCTTATTTTTCTTGTTGATTTTGCCTCGTGATTTGGGTTACAACAACTTTGTTATTATCTAATTCCTTAACCCGAGTCATGAGGCGTGTCATCACCAACCGAACCGAGCACTTATCCTCGCCTCATCCGAGCCTAGCCCTCATGTGCTCGGGTCACGTGGGGGTGGGTAAATTGCATCAGTGCTCCGACACTTACTCCAAATTACATTCAGGTCCTTCCAAGCACGTGCAATGCATGAGCACCTGGGGTCATTTGCAAATCAACCCCTCCGGGTTTCAATAATTGCAATATAGCTCCTGCACGCATGGAAAATTTACAAGGAAGGTCTTGTCATTTTTCTTAATTATATCTATGCCCTCTCAGGACCTGTTTGTCATGATTTTGTACATATCTTCATGTTTTCTTCACAATTATGGCACTGGACTAATTTGCGTATGTCTTGAGCATGTGATCTCCGTTTAAGTTGATTTCAATTTTATTTTGAAGCATGCTTCATTGTCTATCCATTGGTATTATTTATTTTCTGTTCTTCACTTAAATCAGGATAAATTTTAGTTATTTAGTCTCATATGTTTCATGATTTTTAATGCCCTTTGTTAGCTTATCAGTTAAATTTGCTTCATGAATTGATCCTTAAAATGATCACACATTCACTGCTCAATGATTTTATTTATGAAGGGCATAATTATAAAAACCAAATAAAAAGTGTCTTCTATTCATGCATCATATGTCTTCATCGATTGTATTATATTTCCTTGTTTTTGACCTATTAATTATTAATTGATCACTTTATGTGAATATTAAGAATCTGAATAACAACTTAAGAAGCTCATGTCCCTGAGTTCAACCTTGGTATACTTACCAAGTAAAAAAAATTCTCCTCCTATTTGAAAGGGTGGTCTTTGATGAGGATCTGGTTTCGCCTCATGTGCTACTGTTAAAACGACGATACTAGAGAGGCGAAAATGAGGTTCGTCAAGGTATTATTGTTATTATGGTGTATGTTGATGATATACTTATTACATGAGATGATATGCTGGGAATAAAAAGAGCAAAAGAGTTTCAGGGCAGTGAATTTGTTACCAAGGATCTAGGAGGGCTCAGATACTTTCTGGGATTAGAGTTTGCCGGAAATCAACAAGGGCTTGTGATGACCCATAGAAAATATGTCACCGACTTGCTAAGTTGCACGGTATGCTTGGATGTCGACATGCTTCTACACCCATGGATCCAAGCATGAGGCTGAATGATGATGACACCGATGAGGTTGACAAGAGAGATACATGGAATTGGTGGGAAAGTTTCTTTATGTTATCATTATCAAACCTGATATTTCATTTGTAGTCGGTAGAGTGAGCCAGTTCATGGAAATACCTCATCAGGTACATATGGATGTTATACAAATGATACTAAGGTATCTTAAATCATCTCCAGGTGTAGGGCCGTTGTTTAAAAGGGTGACATTATTACTATCTCAACTTGCGCAAACGTAGACTACATAGGGTGCCCAAGGGACATGAAGTCTACATCAGGATTCGCTATATTTGTCAGAGAGTCGCTTGTCTCATGGAAGAGTAAGAAGCAAATTGTAGTTGTTAGATGCGGCATTGAATATGAGTATAAAGCTATGGCCCAAGCATGTACAGAAGTGATGTGGGTCCGAGCAGTCCTGACATATCTATATATAAATGCTCCTCTTCCCATGTCGCTGAAATGCGACAATCAGGTTGCATTATTTATTACTAATAATCATGCATTTCACGAGAGGACAAAGGACATTGAGGTTGATTGTCATTATATACGTGATATGATCCAGAAAGGCTTCATTTCTACATCCCATGTCAGCTCAGGAGACCAAACGACAAATATTTTCACCAAAGCATTACTTAGGAGGTCCTTCCAGAAGTGTTTATTGATGAGCCGGAAATCCGCGCGGTCGAGAGAGGTGTAAATAATATCAAAAATGCCGTCGTTCTCAACCACGAGATTCGGTCAACGAGAAAAATTTGTATTTTAAACCACTTAATAAAATGTCAAACAATCAAAGCAAATGTAAGCGGTTTTCGCTATTCTTTTTACCTGGTATAGCGACCAGGTTCGAACACAAGGAGCACGATTTAAAAACTAAGTAGCCAAATTTCAGAGTTATTTTTCAGTGGTTTTTGACTTTTATATATTTTTTAGTAGTTTTCGAATAAGCACAAAATGCACAAAAACACACACACACCACACTATTTTTGTATTTTTCAGAATATTAAAAATATACAGAATAGTCCAAAGAAAATGTTTTTCTGTTTTATATACTTTTAAATATTTTTGGTAATTTTTTCAAATTTTTCTGATGTTTTTGTAATTTTCTAAAAATAAAACAGTGGAAAATAAAGCAAACAATACACAGTCAGGATTATTTTGCAAATTAAAAATCTTTTACTGCTCAAAATCCCTGAAGCTTATTTTTAACAGAAACTAGACAACAATATCTATAATTAAAAACTGAGATCAAAGTTTTTAGATTTTTCTACAATTTTCTACAATTTTTTAAAGATTTTTCATTTTTCATATTTTTTTGGAGTTTTATAAACGGAAAATACACAAAAATTGGTCAGAAATTAAAAGATATTAGAATGCACCTACAGAAATTTTTTTCGGAATTTTTAGGAACTTTTCTAATTTTTATGAATTTTCAAATTTCGGGAAGACACAAAACTACTATTTTTGATTTTTTTAAATATAGCAAACAATAATAAAAATTGATGAAAAATTTACACAATAATGAGAACTACAGCAGGAGTGTACATGAAGTTTCTCAGAATTTTTGCAATCATAAAAACATTTATTTTATTAGAAAGATCAAGCAAATTCAAGTCTGGAAATGCAGGACTAATTTGAAGTTATTCAATGTTTGAGCATCTTATTATAACAAAGAAATAAATAGAGGTCAGAACTTGCAGTTTACCCAATGGACATGTGCATAGCACATGATCTTCTAGAGCTTGAGGCCTGTTGGTAATTTAAAAGGCCTTTAGGGATTTGGATGCAATTTTCCTTAATTTTATATTCCCTTAGGGTTTCCTGTCCCTTCCACTTTTCTTCTTCAACAAGTTGAGACGAGGGTTGCCGTCGCCCTTTGCTTTCTTCAATGGTGGAGGTCGGCGCGCGGCAAACGGCGAGGGGCTCGGGCGGAGGTGCGCCGGCTGGACGGATGCTGCTCGAGGTCGCGCGCGCACACGCGCGGCGTTGGCGAGGGGAGGAGGCGCCTACGCGCGTGGTTGCGCCGCCTCGTGTGAGGCGGAGAACGACACTAGGGGGTGATCGAGGTCGACAGCGGGGGTCGCACGGTCCTGGAGCGGAGAGGGGGCGGCTCGCGCGGACGCGCACAGCCGCCGACGGGAGGATGGTCGGCGGCGGGGGGTTGCGAAGGTGATCGACGCGTGGGGCTAGATGTTGGGCTGGAGCGGCCAGCGACCGGGCGGAGGCCACGCCTGGGTGCTGCAGCGATGGAAGCCGAGACTGGGCAGCGCACCTCCTCCCGCAGCGGTTGACGAGAGAGGTGCGGGCGGCGGGGGTGATGGCCGCCACCTGCTGCAATTTTTTTATTTTTTTATTTTTTTATTGTTTTGTTTTGTGACCTGCAGAAAACGTTAGTAAAAAATGTATTTTTTTTATTTTTTTATAGTTTTTTGTATTTTTTTAATCATGCAAAATAGATGTTAGGTAAAAATATTTTTTATGTTTTTATTATTTATTCCTGCAAAATAAATGTTAGAGATAAAGGGCAACAATAATATTTTTTTATTATTTTTTTATTCCTGCAAAATAAACGTTAGAAACAACAAAAATTTTATTTCTTTTTTTAGTTTTCCCTGCAAAAACAAATGTGAGATGAACATGAAAAACAATTATATGATTTCTTATTTTTTTATTTTTTATTTATGCACAATAACATGATAAGTGAATGGATTCGGATCTGCGAAATGAGAGATAGATCCGTGATTCCGACCACCGTGCGTGGTCGGAGGTGGAAGGTTGCGTGAGGTAGAATGTGAAATGTGATGATCAAGATGTGAGATGAAAAATTCGGTGTCGGAAGCGAACAAAGTGTGATGGATTTTTTAATCTAAAAAACTAATCACTACACCTATGCTAAAATCTAAGCCTATGATTACCTAGGAGAAACGACAAGTAAAAGTGGATCTCACCTCGAGGTTTGGACACGCCATGATGGCCTCGACGAAGCTCAAGTCGCTGTCACCGACTGGATCGGAGGCTAGAACCCTCTTCAACAAGAAATCTCTCGGAAACCGGGCTCCTCTCCGCCAAAGATCGATCAAGAGGAAATGAGGGAGGAGGAGCCTATTAAAAAGAGACAAAAATCAAAATTGGAAAATATTCACATATAAGGAAAGTGTTTATTGTGTGAATTAATAAAATAATTAAATTGATAAATTAAGTTAATAATTAATTACGAAATTCGGAATAAATAAATTAAATAAATTAATAAATTAATTCAAAATCAATTAGCCACCTTAATGGTGGCCATATATGGTGTGGAATAAAATCATATATACAAGGCAAGTTATTTAACCAAATAAATTCAAATAAATCCATTAAATTAAATAATTACATATGAATTCCGTAATTAAATAAAATCAATTAATTAATGTGAGATAATTAATTTTTTTGGTGATTTTTATTTAAGGAAGTTAATTGTATACATATATTATACACATATAATACAATATACATAGGTACAAATAAGGAAATATTTTTATAAAAGATTTTCTAAATTTTTATTTTTTTATTTTTTTATTTTTTATTTTTAATGAAATCAATATTTACAAATATATACATTATAAAAATAAATATGAATAAAATATATACAAGTATATGGGAAAACTGCACAAAACACCCCAGAAAACCGACTTTTTAACTGTAACTCCAAAAATAATGAAACTACAGTCATTTGAAAGATAATTTAATTTATAGGACGATGGAAGTGAGTTTGGTTCAATTTGAGCTTG
Source organism: Ottelia alismoides (assembly GCA_037367405.1). NCBI lineage: Eukaryota > Viridiplantae > Streptophyta > Magnoliopsida > Alismatales > Hydrocharitaceae > Ottelia > Ottelia alismoides. Next base: position 511,029 of record JAZKJV010002190.1, on the reverse strand, counting down.
TGTGGAGCCGGAATTGATGCTTCCATTATCACTTTGTGGCTTTTTCTGGGTGTAATTATTTGCAATATATACAATATTTTATTTTAGAAATATTTTTATTATTTACAACACAATTTTATTTACAACACAATACTTTACCTTTCCTAGTCCCTTAGCAAACACTTATTTGAAAAATAAGTGAAAACAAAAACAAAGAAAAGAAAAAGGAAAGAAGTTAGAATAATGTTGACTTTTAAGCTTATCTTCATAAAAATGTAGTCTGGAGCTCTGTCGGACCTTTGGATTATTAGTGTGTCGGAACCTTAATGGGATGTGGATTTAAAACCTAACAGACTCTAAGTTCCACAAGACTTCTATTCAGGTCTCCTCAACAGTCAGATCAGAACAAGTCTACATACACAAATTCTTAGGACTATGAAATCTTACTTGTACGGTGTAAGTGAATATAGCTCCTCATCTCAGAAGTAACAAAGAAACATCCTCTATCAACAAGGTAACTCTAATCCCCCGGTCTAGCAACTCTTTCCTCGAGAAGCGGGGTATTCCCTTATAAGTTCAAGTGCAACCGGCTCAGGAAGAGCGGGAATAAGAGGTATAGAATTTTGGGAGCTCAACCAGTGTAGCTAAGTCTCCCGCTGCAAGCTTCATGAGATGGAATCCATGAGTCTTTAAGCTTGCTTATTTGCACTATATATATACTCCCGTGGGATTATCATTTTCTATCAGACCCACCATTTTTTTGGAGTTCTTTTTGCTTTTTGCTTTTTTTTTTCAAGTGCATCTGTACAACATATCTACATGGTGCATCATATATACAAGAACTTTTCCTCTTGAGCCAGTAGACTATCCCTCTTTTGAAGCTTTATTGCAACCCACAACTTCTGTCTTTAGACTTCATCACCACTAGACCAAGTTGAGACGCACTTCCTTCACTAGAAGAAGAAGAGAGGTTCCGCCTAGAAGTACTACCCTCATATGCTACCCCAAGCCAAAGGAAACTGCCTCCTCACCACCTCCTCCATGAAGAGCTACGTGTAAAGTGCATTGTCCAAGGTAAGCCACGGTCTGAAAGAATCATGCGTGTGTTGTTAAAAATTCTACTTAGACTCATCAAGATGACATGTGAACATAGTCGTGTGGACCCAAAGAATTAAGTCACTAGGACCTGAAAAGTCTTAACTCCACATCTTATAAGGCTCCTCCGAAATTAAGTGGATTAAGGTCCAACTAAGCTCCATTCTTCAAATTTATTCAGACTTAGTTTAATTATCAAGACTATCCTGAAAAATGCACATGTCAATGCAAGAAAATATGTACAATGCGAAGAAAAATAAAAATCTTTTTGTGAAATCACTTTTAAAATTTTGAAATTTTTATGGATTTTTGAAAAATGATGCACATGCAAAAGGTTTTTTTTTGCAAATAGTCAGAGATATCTACAAGTCTATACAATTTTTTTTTAAAAAAGATAAAGGTTAGGGATTATATACACCTATTTACAAAGGAGTGAGTCAATTATTTACAAGAGTCATGAGACAGGATTTACAACTTGAGTAATTTATACAAGCATATACATAGTTGGTTTTTTTTAGTTTTTTTATTTCTTTTTTTAATTAATTATTTTTTTTGTGATGCATATATTCCTCAAATTTATTTGAAAATAATTTTACAAATAATTTTCAAAACTATAGTCCAAAATAATTTTTCACACAATATTACAATCATTTACAATCATTTGAAAATATTTTGCAAACATTTTTCAAACAGTATATATAGATTTTTCAAAATAATTTTTCAACCATTTTTCCAAACATTTGCAAATAGTTTTACAAAATCTTTTTTTTCACTCAAAGAGAAAAATTTGTACAAGGCGCAAACTTTTTACAAAGGTTGAAAATATTTTTCAAACATTTTTCAAATGATTTTCAAAATATTTTTCAAATAGATTTTCAAACTACTTTCAAAATATTTTCCAAAATATTTTAACCTGATTTATTAGTCAGTATGTACAAGAAAAATTTTGAGGAACTTTCTGCATCTCTTTATTGCTTTTTTTAGTATTTACACAGTATATTAGCCATATCAAAAATATGAAAGTACGAGTTATGGCTAAAGTATATATACAATATATACGACACCCCCCTATACTTAGCTCGAACTATGTCCTCATAGTGATCAAAGAGCTGGAAATAAAGACATAACTCGTGCTTCGTATAGAAAAGTGAGAATAGTATACTACAACGACGAATAAAAGAATAAAATCAATAGAAGTCGGTGATCCCCTTATACTTAGGATCAAGTAATCCTAAGTATAGAAGACTGTACACAAGGGGAAAACCGAGGAGATGAATATATAAAGTCTACCTCCCCTATGCTTAGGGTAAAATATCCCTAAGTATAGGCAGCAAAACATAGGTATAAAGAATCAAAAGAATAATCACAAGTCTTACACCCCCCCTATACTTAGGGTAAAGTATACCCTAAGTATGGAATGATCAGGAGATGAATAAGGGGTGTGAGAAAGAATGGATGTATGATATGGACAGATGGATCTATACAGATGTGATCATTGTTGAGGTGCCTCTCAATGAGCGCTAGAGTTTACCCCCCTAGCTGGGCGCAAATGCTAGGACAACGCCGTATCGAGGTTCAGGACGGCATCTGTCAGGCGAATACCGTACTGTCGTTGCAGTCTCGGTGGAACAACCACAACGAGGTCAACAGAGTCAAGAGAGTAAATGATAACACCCAGATAAACAGTCAGGCGGGTGTTTGCTACCGGGTAAAGATATGTGCAGATGAAGTCAGGCTCCGGTAGCACAAAAGAAATCGTCAGCTCAAGATCTGTATGGAGTGAAAGGGCAGAATCGAAGAAGTCGAACGTGGAGAAAGAAGGATCAGTTAGTGAATCCTCCACATCAATCACCGTCTCAAATAGATATGGAAGATCATGATCTGGAGACTCACTATAAAGGCAGATATCCAATGCATGGAATGTAGACAAATCAGTGAAATCATCGAATACCTCAATGATTGGGTCATCCTCGCGAGGGTCGTCGAGGAGAAAAACATCAAACTCATTAGTACAAATATCAGAAGACTCGGTCTCGTGATCCATCAGATCGGATACACTCCGAGAAAGTGAAACCGAGTTTATATGGTCCATGGCATCCTCCTGCAGATAACCCTCGGGGAGTAATACCGAATCATCAGGGAACTTGGGATCAATGCTGTCGTAAATCAGGTCCTCCAAAAATATATCGACCTCATCAAATGGGAGGACACAAGGCTCAAATACGGGACTATCAAGGTCTGTAAAAACCAAAATCGATCCCTCATCAAGCTCTCTTTGCTGAGATGGATCAGAATGTATCTCTGAGTCTGAGAAGATCTCCTGAAGAATAGACACTGAATCAATTGTGTATGGACACTGGAAAGATTCAAAGGATGGCTGAGATGTGGGTTCCTCCTCTATCTCTTGGGATTCTAACAGATCTAGAATCGAAGAATCTTCTACGTGAAAGAGCGGGACTTGCTCAAAATCTGACTGTAAATCCATTTGGTCCTCAACCAATGTCCGGCTTTGGGAACTCACAACAGTAGGCAACACATCCGTCATATGAGAAGTAGTAGTATCCATATCCTTTGATCGGTGTGTGCTATCAATATCTGCATTATGTGTCACACACTCATCTAGTGTCATCACTCCCTCACATGTTGTCCCGAGTAAATCATCTTGTGAATATGTAGTATATGAAAGTGAATTCAAGATGGTCTCGACTAAATCCAGATCGGGACAGTGGTTTGAACCACCACACGAGGTAATGACATATGCAATCTACTCTGCGGTCCTCCCCCTCATGGCGATATGGATAAGGTCAGTCATCGAAAATCCATGATCCGGAAATCGCCTCAAAATTTCTCGTAACCTCAACCATGAATCTATTAATGGCTTCTAGGGTTAACTGAAAAATCACAAATACAAGACCGCATCATCTCGGCTCTAAGTCGGGGGTAAATTTTTTGCAAAAACAATGATCGTAAATCTCCCCACGTAGCAATCTTCCTTTCCAATCGTTTGTGCCAAGTCTTGGCTCTACTCTGAAGTGTGAATGGGAAGGTGATTAACATCAAGTCCTCAGAAGTGATATCAGAATATGATCGTGATCCACAAAAATCCTCAAACTCATCGATATGCAAATAGGGTTCCTCGTGCAATTCCCCAGAAAATTTTGGCAGTAGATCAATGAACTCCAAATCCAAAATGAATGGTCTCAAAGTAGAAGCGAACCGTGCTTCTTGATCATGGTTTTCATCCATCATCCTAGGATAGAAGTCATGTAAAGCATGTAACTGCACCCTATGATTGTCTATGGGATGCACTCTCATCTCAACAAGGTGAACACCCGGGTCTCGTATTTGGTCAATCTGGTATCCTCGGGTTTCACTCACAGCATATCCCGAATGGGAGGGTAGGTAGGGAGAAAATAAGAAATCGGGCGGAGTTTCGACCTCCCAAGAGAGTGGACGAGAATGATAGGCATGAAGATAAGAAGCCGTGAAATCGGGCTGGAATGGAATGTGACCCATCATGAATAGAGGGAAATGAAGGGAGGGAGGGTGGGATAGAGGAAGAAGGTGACTGCTAATGATTTAAAGAATGCTCGTAACCGACTCACACCAAAGACATTCAAAATACAAAGCAAACCCCCAGTTCACCAACTCAACACAAATCTGACCGTGAGAGTTCGGTCTTTATCTTTTCAATTTTAAGAGTTAGGTGATCAAACAAAAGTTATACAAACACTTAGGAGACTTGAAAAGGATTTGGGCACTACTCCTTAATGTGTACGCGAGCAATTAAAAACGCAGACAATGAGAGGGTTGCTCTCCCAATACAATGAGGAATTGGTTACGTTTAATTTTAGAGGTCAAGTTCAATTAGCAGTCCCATTTTTTAATTTTTGGTTTTTCTATTTTTTTGGAATTTTTTTTCAGAAAATAACGCCTAACGAGCTTTTTGATTTCCTCTTTGATTGATTTGAGTCCAAAAACAGGGGGAGGAAGTCGAAAAAAGCTAATGCACGGTCAAACACAATGATGCATGCAGAGATAGAAAATGCGTACCTTACTCCAGCACTCTACATGCAATATGATCCGCGCATAAAATTAAAGACAGAATATAAACTAACTATATGATGCACGCAGAAATTGGCCTTAGACAAGCAACTTCTATTGATCGTGAAGAACAATAGTTAGCTAACCGAATCGAGTCCGGAGTCCGATCTTGAGAGTCACTCGGTGCCCGCCACAACGGGTCCTGCCAGCGCTGTATGTGACTCCTCACGGCACGTGGTCTCAAATCCAATTAAACTAACTTTTTCAGTGAATTTTAGTAAGGTCCAAATACGTTCTATAGGAACAGATATTCTATTAGGTGTTGGGCCTTAGAAATTTTACGTCACAATCAATCAAAATTCCTACGTCTAGGGGCTAAAACTGCGAGAATCAAGTAGTAAGTTATGGCGTGAAATCAAAAACATGGAAAACAGTGGTGAGGTCCCACAAGTGCACCGGCACTTGGCGAAACAGACCCTGAGGAAAGTCCAAGTCCACAGGTTCAAAGTCCTAAATTATTACAAGAGTAATTGTTCTCTCAAATAAAAAAAATCTTCTTCTCCTCCTTGATCTTCTTCTTGTGCGGGTCCTCCAAATAGTAAACTCCAAGTCATCCAAGCAGTACCTCGCACAAAAATCAAAGAGAGAAGGTAAAAAAGCAATTATGATATAGAGAGACAAGATAGAAAAATGACTACAAAGCCATGCTCCCCGGCAACGGCGCCATTCTGATGAGCCGGAAATCCGCGCGGTCGAGAGAGGTGTAAATAATATCAAAAATGTCGTCGTTCTCAACCACGAGATTTGGTCAACGAGAAAAATTTGTATTTTAAACCACTTAATAAAATGTCAAACAATCAAAGCAAATGTAAGCGGTTTTCGCTATTCTTTTTACCTGGTATAGCGACCAGGGTCGAACACAAGGAGCACGATTTAAAAACTAAGTAGCCAAATTTCAGAGTTATTTTTTAGTGGTTTTTGACTTTTATATATTTTTTAGTATTTTTCGAATAAGCACAAAATGCACAAAAACACACACACCACACTATTTTTGTATTTTTCAGAATACTCAAAAATATACAGAAAAGTCCAAAGAAAATGTTTTTGTGTTTTATATACTTTTAGATATTTTTGGTAATTTTTTCAAATTTTTCTGATGTTTTTGTAATTTTCTAAAAATAAAACAGTGGAAAATAAAGCAAACAATGCACAGTCAGGATTATTTTGCAAATTAAAAATCTTTTACTGCTCAAAATCCCTGAAACTTATTTTTAACAGAAACTAGACAGCAATATCTACAATTAAAAACAGAGATCAAAGTTTTTAGATTTTTCTACAATTTTATACAATTTTTTAAAGTTTTTCATTTTTCGTATTTTTTTGGAGTTTTATAAACGGAAAATGCACAAAAATTGGTCAGAAATTAAAAGATATTAGAATGCACCTACAGAATTTTTTTCGGAATTTTTAGGAACTTTTCTAATTTTTATGAATTTTCAAATTTCGGGAAGACACAAAACTACTGTTTTTTATTTTTTTAAATATAGCAAACAATAATAAAATTGATGAAAAATTTACACAATAATGAGAACTACAGCAGGAGTGTACATGAAGTTTCTCAGAATTTTTGCAATCATAAAAACATTTATTTTATTAGAAAGATCAAGCAAATTCAAGTCTGGAAATGCATGACTAATTTGAAGTTATTCAATGTTTAAGCATCTTATTATAACAAAGAAATAAATAGAGGTCAGAACTTGCAGTTTACCCAATGGACATGTGCATAGCACATGATCTTCTAGAGCTTGAGGCCTGTTGGTAATTTAAAAGACCTTTAGGGATTTGGATGCAATTTTCCTTAATTTTATATTCTCTTAGGGTTTCCTGTCCCTTTCACTTTTCTTCTTCAACAAGTTGAGATGAGGGTTGCCGCCGCCCTTTGCTTTCTTCAACGGTGGAGGTCGGCGCGCGGCAAACGGCGAGGGGCTCGGGCGGAGGTGCGCCGGCTGGACGGATGCTGCTCGAGGTCGGGGTGGCGCACAGGATGGAGATCGCGCGGCGGCGCGCGATGGTCACGGGGCCGCCGCCGCCACTGGAGCAGAGGGGGTCGCGCGCACACGCGCGGCGTTGGCGAGGGGAGGAGGCGCCTACGCGCGTGGTTGCGCCGCCTCGCGTGAGGCGGAGAACGACGCTAGGGGGTGATCGAGGTCGGCAGCGGGGGTCGCGCGGTCCTGGAGCGGAGAGGGGGCGGCTCGCGCGGACGCGCACAGCCGCCGGCGGGAGGATGGTCGACGGCGGGGGGTTGCGAAGGTGATCGACGCGTGGGGCTAGATGTTGGGCTGGAGCGGCCAGCGGCCGGGCGGAGGCCGTGCCTGGGTGCTGCAGCGACGGAAGCCGAGAGTGGGTGGCGCGCCTCCGCCCGCAGCGGTAGACGAGAGAGGTGCGGGCGGCGGGGGTGATGGCCGCCACCTGCTGCAATTTTTTATTTTTTTTATTGTTTTGTTTTGTGACCTGCAGAAAACGTTAGTAAAAAATGTATTTTTTTTAATTTTTTATAGTTTTTTGTATTTTTTTTAATCCTGCAAAGTATATGTTAGGTAAAAATATTTTTTATGTTTTTATTATTTATTCCTGCAAAATAAATGTTAGAGATAAAGGGCAACAATAATATTTTTTTATTATTTTTTTATTCCTGCAAAATAAATGTTAGAGACAACAAAAATTTTATTTCTTTTTTTAGTTTTCCCTGCAAAAACAAATGTGAGATGAACATGAAAAACAATTATATGATTTCTTATTTTTTTTATTTTTATTTATGCACAATAACAGGATAAGTGAATGGATTCGGATCTGCGAAATGAGAGATAGATCCGTGATTCCGACCACCGTGTGTGGTCGGAGGTGGAAGGTTGCGTGAGGTAGAATGTGAAATGTGATGATCAAGATGTGAGATGAAAAATTCGATGTCGGAAGCAGAACAAAGTGTGATGGATTTTTTAATCTAAAAAACTAATCACTACACCTACGCTAAAATCTAAGCCTATGATTACCTAGGAGAAACGACAAGTAAAAGTGGATCTCACCTCGGGGTTTGGACACGCCATGATGGCCTCGACGAAGCTCAAGTCGCTGTCACCGACATAGATCGGAGGCTAGGACCCTCTTCAACAAGAAATCTCTCGGAAACCGGACTCCTCTCCGCCAAAGATTGATCAAGAGGAAATGAGGGAGGAGGAGCCTATTAAAAAGAGACAAAAATCAAAATTGGAAAATATTCACATATAAGGAAAGTGTTTATTGGGTGAATTAATAAAATAATTAAATTGATAAATTAATTTAATAATTAATTACGAAATTCGGAATAAATAAATTAAATAAACTAATAAATTAATTCAAAATCAATTAGCCACCTTAATGGTGGCCATATATGGTGTGGAATAAAATCATATATACAAGGCAAGTTATTTAATCAAATAAATTCAAATAAATCCACTAAATTAAATAATTACATATGAATTCCGTAATTAAATAAAATAAATTAATTAATGTGAGATAATTAATTTTTTTGGTGATTTTTAATTAAGGAAGTTAATTGTATACATATATTATACATATATAATACAATATACATAGGTACAAATAAGGAAATATTTTTATAAAAGATTTTTAAAATTTTTGTTTTTTTTTAATTTTTTATTTTTAATGAAATCAATATTTACAAATATATACATTATAAAAATAAATATGAATAAAATATATACAAGTATATGGGAAAACTGCACAAAACACCCCAGAAAACCGACTTTTTAACTGTAACTCCAAAAATAATGAAACTATAGCCATTTGAAAGATAATTTAATTTATAGTACGATGGAAGTGAGTTTGGTTCAATTTGAGCTTGTGTGGAGCCAGAATTGATGCTTCCATTATCACTTTGTGGCTTTTTCTGGGTGTAATTATTTGCAATATATACAATATTTTATTTTAGAAATATTTTTATTATTTACAACATAATTTTATTTACAACTTTTATTTACGAAAATAATTAGTTTGAGGTCACATTATGTACAGATAAAATAATGTAAGTTTTGTACAAATATACATGAAAAATATTTACAAGATATTTTTGATTTTTCTGACAAACGACCCTATCTCCCCCTACTTTATTCCTGGTCGATCAGGTCAAGTCTTGACCTTCTCTCGGGGTTTGGGTCAGTCTGTATTTATTGCATAACTACATCTTTTATTTTTCTTTTCTTCTTTATTCTTTTATTTATGTACAAAAAGTGTTAAAAATGCAATTTTAACAAATGCATGCAAAATGGTAAAATTATGAAATTTATAGGTGTTTGACTAAGAAATTGAAGCTAAAATAAAAGAATAAAGGCGATGAATCGTGGATTCATCATTTATCCAAGCTGAGCATGATAGATATCTATACTCCATCTTGAGGAGGAGTGTAGAGATATATGTTATGTTCATTTATCTTTTATCTATTTTCTTTCTTCTTTGTCTACTTTATGTAATTTGCCAATAGATCTCTCCCTATATAAAAGAGCCTAGAGCTCAAGAAATAATTATCTCTTCTTATTTTCCCAATAGTTTTAAATTACGCAATCAATATATATTTTATAAGAACAAAATTAAAGGAGCCGAAGAAGAATATACACAGGAATAAAAAATGGTACATTGACTCGTTAAAAAAAGATTCATAGTAGTGCAAAACCAATAACAATAACAACTCACGCAAAAACCCACTTCAATGATCTGATAGAAAAGGCTTACCATCTAAAGGACCAAGGTTCAATTCTCCCCTCCTTTATATTTACCTCAAAAAATTATCTCACATAAAATATTAGAGATGTAAAGTTTGAACGCATAAAAACTTATTATCACAATAATATCTTGTTTCATGTCTAAATAGATTCGAAAGTAAACAAGTCTTAGATTTATTTCGAAGCTATTGTTGCAAACTAATGATTACTTCCTTGCCACTCTTGATGCTCTCCTTGTCCTTCTTATACTAGGTATGCAAACGGGTGTTTTTATATTCGTATTTGTATTCGTTTTTGAAGAGGATATGGTTCTTGTTTGACGAATATGAATACAAATCTTCCAAAAGATTTTTTTGTGGATACGAATCCGAATACGAATCTTGATTTAAAAAATACGAATATATGTCGACGGAGTTGCATGTCAAAGCCTCCACAAAAATATGGAGGCCTCCCACTAAGTCCTTGCTTCCTTGACATAGCTTCCACCTCCCCTTTTTCAGATGCATCACTCCTTCCCTATATGGAGTTAAAACCCAAAGGCATTTGTTGAGTGAAATGTATCTTATTCGTACTAGTTGACATATCTCGAGCAGGTGAAGTTGTGGAGATCGTATCAGTCATGATAGATAGGGAAAGGAAGAAGCATCTTTTTTTCTAACTAGATTATAGACATAGCGTGAATAGTTGCTTCTATTGTGAGCAAGATATGGCATGTGCGCGTGGACTAGGGATTCATCTTTGAAACCCCATATGTATGAAAACCACAAAGAACCCTTGGCTATCTAGTTGTCACATTCCCAATATATAAAATCATCCAAGCAACCTTCCATATACTCATGAACAAGCATCATATACCTCATTAACCGATACTTGAGATGTCGAACCCAAGACCAATTATTTATTTTTGAGATTTTTACACGACGAACCTTATAAACTTGTTCAATTACCTCTACGGCCTTCTAAACATTGATATTCCTTCCTCGATCATGTAAACTTGCTAACTCTTACCATGAACCCCACGGTCAACTCCTATCCATTGGCTTGTTAAAACTATAATCGAATTTCATTAAGATCTAATACATAATGCACATCTTGTTTATAAAAATTGCAATGAGTGTTCTTCTTCTTCCCCTCACCCTCGTCACCCCCCTTTCCCCACTGATGACATCTTGTTCACAGAAACCAGTGCCTCCTTGTGCATGAACTTCTTCAGCATCTTGTCATGCTCGGCCATTCTCACTCTAGCAATCCTCTTGATAATATAGTCCCCTTCCCTTGGCTTGACGCTCTAACCGTCGTGGAAGTACCATAAATTCGACGGTCACAGGGGCTTCTTCCACGTGTCCATAGCAAGCTCGTGGAATGGGTCACCTTGAAAGAAGCATAGCAAAGACCTTCAAGTACCTGTCGATCAACACACTAAGGATCTGTGTCTCCACACCGTCGTTGCCATCATGTGATCTTTCAGGGATGTTACCCAAGCAAATGAAAGTCACGATCTTGTTATGGTTCTCGATGGAGTGGGCCAACCGAAGTGCTACGAGGCCACCAGTCGGGAGGAAGAGAGCACTCTCGATGGGGGCACCATGGTTGAAACCTGATACGACATTGGTGTCGAACCTGACGTCCCATAGTTTTACATTGTGATCGTAGGAGCTGGTTGCGAATAGGTCGGGGTTGACAAGGGACGACATGCTGGCGTATATGTAGTCCTTGTAGGCGAAAGGGACAAAGAGGACATGGGAGGCTGTGGCGGTGTCCCATTAGTTGAATAGGGCATCTTCACCAGCGAAAAAGAGGTGCGACTTGCCAAAGAGGAGGGGGAAGTTGCCAATGCGGATGGAGCGAGAGTGGGAGGAAAGGCGATGGCGGGGAGGGCGGGAGCGGAAGGGTCGAATAGGAGGACGACGCCAGAGAGGTCGGAGGCGGTGAGGAGGGAGCCGTCACAGCGGAAGGAGGGGGAGGAGGAGAGTTTAGAGAAGTGGGAGAGGGGGAGAAGGGCTTGGGTTGGAGGTGGGCGTCGATGAGGGGGAGGTGGCCAGCGGTGGCGATGAAGGGCTTGGGATGTAGGGCTGGGGTGGCAGAGGAGAAGGTGCGAGGGGTTGGGTTCAACAAAGTTGCAGAACATTTGTGTACTAGTCTCAAATTTTCTATCAAACGGTTCAAGAAATCATTCTGAAAATATGTGAAAAATTATTTTCATTAACTGAAGATATGATTTACCTGTGAAAGTAGAATTTTTTTGTGATTTGGTGGATGGATGGAGATGGAATGGAGAGAGAGAAAATAAAGAGGAGAATGAAGAAGAGGAATGGAGGAAGAAGAAGATGAAGAGGAAGAAAGAGATGAAGAGGTAGAATATCCACCATCCAATGCTCATGTGGTTAGATTAACTTGAGGTATTGACTCAAGTAAAAGTAAATTTAACAGCAGGATTCATGGGGTAAGACAGAGTAAGTTTACAGGGTCGAAAGAGGAATATCGATGTTTAGAAGGTCATAGATGTAATTCAACAAGTTTCTAGAGTTTGTCGGGGAAAAACTCTTTATTTTTTAGAAATTAGAGAGCTGAAATGCATCTAATTAGCCACTTTCCCTTCCCCATACCAAATCTCGCTAACATATGTTAAGGCGTGTTGAGTAAGCTATGAAACTTACATACTGCGAGAACACTTTCGAACTATTTTCACTATATACCATTTTCAAACTTTATAATCGATTGGTATGCTTTTATATAAAAGGGATTTTTACATCCATAACCCTGAGTAATTTTACAATAACATTCATAACCCTTCATAATCTTGAATTACGTGAGAAACCTTGGATAGTCACTCCGGCTCACACTCATAACCCTCCGTTAGTTTAATATCTTAACTCAACCATATGAATGAGTTAATCTAACTCATCCTCAATCCAACGATTAGGAAACAAACATAAAAACTCTGCTGCTGGGTGGGGATTCGAACAGGGGAGAGTTGCTGCTAGGTGGGGATTCGAGCAGGGGATCAGGAGGGGCTTCAACCAAGGGAGGAGGTAGGGTGGAGCATGGGCTAGGGCCGGCCCGACCCAGCCCGCTGCCCGGCCCAAGCCCAAGCCCACCATGGATACGAGCGGGCCTGGGCCTCAATTTTGGCCCATTTCATAAATTGGACCGGGCTCGGGCAATGTTGGGCCCGATTCGAAGCCCACGGGCCGGCCCGACCTAGGGTCCGATGGTAGCCTGACCCGACCCCCTAGTCAATTTCCAAAATCCTAGCGCCTAACCCAGCCTGCTGTACCCCCTCCTAGTCCCAAGTTGACATATGCAACACATCATTTCTAAGGTTTGAAAAACGAATTCGAATTTCGGTAAATAACTAAATTTGGGTTCCAACCGTAAGGTTCGTTAATTACAATTTACTTGCCATGCAAACAGTAGTTCATGTCTAACAGAAGTGTCAGTATTCATTTGCCCATATTTAGTTGATGTTTGAAAATTGGACACAGTAGAATATGAGAAGAATTGAATACCGTTAAATACTGACACTAAGCAAACCCATGAGTATGGAAAAAACAAAAAACACCCAACAAAGAGCATATTATTTCAACATTAATATTAGCAGAGCCATCATGGTATTGGAGAGCAAATGTAGCATGGATGGAGGCACTGACAGGGAGTGTGTCCTTGTCGATAGCATAAAGAGGGGTGTGCTCGGTGCCATCGGAATCCTTGCTTCAAGAAGCAAGCCACCCCCTCCGCTCATCATGGGCCGGCCCGACCCAGGCCCGACCCATCATGAGTCGGGTAGGGCTCGGGCTTGGGCCCAGCGACTGAGAAATTAGCTTCACAGATGGGCCTGGGCTGGGCTAGGTTGAGCCCGGCCCATGCTCCACCCGAGGAGGGTGGCTTTGAGCTCAACTGCATGAAGGCGAGTAGGAAAGGAGGAACTCAGCAGCGGCGGGTCGGGTGAGCAGGGGAGGAGTGGCATTGAGCTCGATCGTGGGGGGGGGGGGCTTTGAGTTGGGGTGGGGGGGCTCTAAGCTCGAATGCAGGGGGCGAACAGGGAAGGAGCAAATCGGACGGGGGGAGGGTGAGGAGCATTGGGGGGGGGGGGGGGGGAGGGGAGCCAGCAGGGAGGAACGCCTCGGTGTGTTAGGGGGGGGGGGGCAAGTAGGGGAGGATTCGGTCGTGGAGGGGGGTGGGTGAGAGCAGGGAGGAACGACTCGGGGGGGGTGGGGGGGAGCAACACGGGGAGAGGGGGGAAGCTGGACGAGGAGGCATCAACGAGGGAGCTTCGCAGGGGTGCAACAGGGGCGGAGCAGAGGCACTTGGGCTTGGACAAGGGAGCTTGACAACGCAGACTCGGCGCGGGGGGGTCTTCGAGGAGAGCTTGTCCTCGACGGGGGGGGAGTGCAGAGGTGGTCGTCCAAGTCGGGGAGGGGAGTTCGACTGTGGGGGAGGGGGAATTGATGATGGCATATTTTGCAAATAAGAATGAACATCAGGGATATTTTGGTCTTTTAAAATGGAAGCCGTCAAATATAACGAATATCTCAAATGGAACATAACATAGGGTTATGTCATATAAGAGTTAAGCATTACTCGAGGTTTCTCATTTAATTCGCGATTATACAGAGTTATGAATGTTTTTGCGAATTACTCATGATTATGAACGTAAAAATCTCTATATAAAACTATTTACCCGATTCCATAAAGCTTGATAAAAAAATAAAGAAGGTAATTAAGAATCCTCGGATGTATCGACCAATTTCTACATGAAAAGCTCTTGATCTGATCCTATAAAAAGTTAAAAGTAAAAAAAAAAACTCTTATATGATATAATCGTGACATGACCACTTCTCCTGCGATAGCTTATCTCCGATTCAGGATACATAGATAGTCTGTTGTTGCATCCTCTGCATTACAGCAGGGGATGCACGATAGGTTCACGAGCACGTAAGCCTAAGGGTCTGTTTGGTTGCAGGGTTGGACAGGGTTGGTCCAACCCTGATTACTATTCACAAGGGTACTTTCTTCTCACAGATTACATTCATCCAGCCCGACCCAGCCCAACCCAACCCTGCAACCAAACAGGCAGGATGGTGACTTTGGGGAGAATGGGAGTGGGGATCATGCATCACATGGCTGCCTAGAGGCGAGAGGATCGTCCGATGTACCATCCCTGCTGCAACGCAGGGGATGGGTTGGATGACGAATGGACGGCCCCTGCCGAGAGTGCCCAACATCTTGTCTCCACAAAATGCTTGCGGCGCAGTTTGGCCTACAGATTGAGACATCTGGAGAGCGACTTCTAACTTCCACATTTCCTGCCTCCGTCCCTCAACTCGTTGGTTTCCCGTCCGCATCGGTTTGGTTTGGTATGTTTGGAATTAGGTCCTTTGAAAGGATTAGCAAAACTGGTTACAAACGAGTGGTTTGGATGCATGGTTAGGACGATTGCAATCATGAAATTTTCGAGAAAAGGTCAAGAAACCCGAATCCAATTACGGATTTGCATTGTGGATGAACCATTTTAATGTGGTTTATTCTTGCCGCCAAGATAATGCGATAATGCACAATCAATTCCTGCAATTGCTCGAAGAAAAAGAACTGAAAGTTGGCCATGGCTGCTGTTTTGTTTTCTTACTTCTTTCTTGTGCTGTTGCAAAGAGACGTGTTGATTATGAACTCCAGCGTGAAGGACGAAGGTGAACAATCTCAGTTAAAGGATCTTCTGCGTGTTGTACCTGTTGTAATCTCGGTTTTCATTAAGCAATTTACGTGATTTTGCACGGTACCAAACCACATAAAGTGTAAAATTGTGCGACGACATCAGGTGGACGTTCTCACAGCCACAGCAGACTCTCCGTTATCTATATAGGGCGCTGCTCTGTTCCTTCCCAGACAAGTGCCCATGTCTTCCATTCTCGTCCCAATTCTCATAGCCTTGGCCACAATACTACTACTCTGCCTTCTCCTCAGGCGCAGTCGTAACAAACGCCTCCCGCCAGGTCCTGTAGGCCTTCCCCTCCTGGGCTACCTTCCCTTCCTACACCACAACCTCCACCGCTGCTTCTCCGACCTCGCACGAGCCTACGGTCCCGTCGTGAGCTTCTACCTCGGCACCAAACTATGCGTGGCCATCACCTCTCCTTCAGCTGCCATGGAAGTATTCAAGGTCAACGATGCCGTCTTCGCTGGCCGCCCAGCACCGATAACCGCAACCGTGGCAGTTGGCGGGGTCGATATCATCTGGTCTAACGGCCCCCACTGGCGGATGGCCCGCAAGGTGGCCGTGCGCGAGCTGCTTAACAACCCCGTGATCGAGTCCTTCAGGTGGCTACGTCGACGGGAGGTGCATCGCGTAGTTGGTGATCTGACGTCCGCCACCGGAAAGCCCGTGAATGTCCATGATGTTGCCTACTCCGTTACAATCAACGTCATATCGGGGATGATGTGGGGCAGCACTCTGAGTGACGGGATGAAGGACGAGATTCAACGTGTGATGGACGGCATCGTGGGGCTCCTGGTTGTGCCCAACATCTCGGACTTCCTCCCGGTGCTTGCACCGCTAGATCTGCAGGGCCTGCAGAGAAGAATGATGGGTTGGTGCAAACGTTTTGACGTATTCTTCGAGGGCATCGCCAAGGACAAGACGAGCCACAGCGACATCAAGTGTTTCCTCCATCTGCTCTTGGATCTGGTAGAGAAGAGAGATCCAGGCATGCCACTGGAGGTCCACCATGTGAAGGCAATCATCATGGTAACACCCATTCTGCAATTACAATACTAACATTCAAACTGTAGATCATGCTCTAATAAATCTGCATTTTGAGCATCGTGATCAACTAAAGATGAACTTAATTTCTCCGTCAGGACTTGATAAGTGGGGGATCAGACACCACCACGTTAACAGTGGAATGGGCAATATCGGAGCTTATGCGCACGCCAGAGGCCTTGGCAGAATTGCAGAAAGAACTCGATGCGGTCGTCGGTAAAGACGGCGTCCTGTCAGAATGGCATCTACCCAAACTCCGCTACTTGAATGCCGTAGTGAAGGAGACCCTCCGTCTGCACCCTGTCCTTCCACTGCTGATCCCACACACCCCGAGCACGACCTGCGAGGTAGATGGGTATGTGATCCCCAAGGGGACCAGGGTCTTCATCAATGTATGGGCGATCCAGAGGGATCCCTCTGTATGGGAGGGGGCCCTTGAGTTCAAACCAGAGAGGTTCTTGGAGAGGGAGAACAAGTGGGACTACAACGCGAAGAGCTTCGATTATTTGCCATTCGGAGGAGGGAAGAGGATATGCCCGGGGATCAACATGGGGGAGAGAATGGTGGCGTATCTTTTGGGTACCCTGTTGCATGCATTTGAGTGGAGGCTTCCGCATGGCGTGACCGGTGTTGACGTGGAAGAGGAGTTCGGGCTGACGATGAAGAAGAAGGAGCCCCTTGTGCTCGTGCCTTACATCAGGATGGGTCAATACGTTGATATAGACAAAAGATGAGCAGTTCTGCTATTGTTGATGCCGATGCTCTTCATCGTCCAGCCGCCTTCGCTGCCTCTCCTTCGTTGTATACGTCTTTCCCCTCATCTATGAATTGTAATCATAATGGGTGTAACTAGTTATCTTTCCCCAGTCCAAAATTAAAACCCACCGGAATAAGATTTTTTAAGAGAATTCATTTAGTAATGATCAAAGTTGTTCGTGCACTTCAATACCAAATGGAAAAGTTTACATCGAAACAAAAGAAGCAAACGTGCAACACATGTAGGGCATTTGGAAGACCGTCGTTACATGAAACGCCCACCAAAAAGTTGTAATACTCTTTCCTCGGCTTCTGTCATCGAAAGATTTGGTTGGAAATTCCTGCCTTTAGTCGAGTCAACCGATGATCACTTAAGCAGACTGCATAGTGGTGAGTCCACGAAGATCTCCATCGGACCTAACGAAAGGAGAATCACATATAGCAAATTAAAATAGATAAATTTATGACAAAATAAAAGAGGCAACTAACTAAGAATCAAAATTCCCTGTCAGCGCAGATCGCACAAATGGTCGAGAGCTCATTGATCGCCAGAACTCCCAATTTAGCCTTTTCACCCTTTCAGAACACCCTTTCAGAACACCCAATTTAGCCTTTCCTCAATCAAAAGGGTGATGTCATAGAAGGGTGATTTTTCTTTATTAATCGCCAGGCCATAAAGAGAAATGAACATATCAATAGCGGAAAAAACACTCAAAAAATTATCCTCACTAAATTCAATAAAAATAAGAAAAATATTCACAAATTGAATATTAGTAACTGTCACACCTCCAAATTCTATGATCGAGAATGATCGTGCAGACACGTTAGATGGATGCTTGAGAATGATCGATGGAGCTGGACTTCAAGAGGAGTCTGAAAATACTTGGGTATCACGGAGGTTATCCACGAGAGTATGGAGGCTCCACCATACGTTAGAAGGGAGAAGCATCACAGAGGGCACTGGCTCGGTAGTAGAGTATCGTGAAGCTTGTAGCAGTACGAACACAACGAGTACATGCAACAATGCAAGACATGATGGTGGATACATACAGCGGGTACGAACGCCAGCGTAAGAGGGCGGTATGCAGTGAAGCAGTATGCATTGAAGAGTAATGTGGTACAATCACATAGGCATACGTACGAAGGCACACAGTATCGGTATCGATGCACGACAATCCACAAAGGTATGTAGCATTGCAGGTGCTGAGTATGAGCATTGTCGAGCATGCTTGGTAGGATGCGTACGAGAGTGGTCTGGAGGCCACGATAGAGAAGTTCTGGAGGACTTCCCCTTAGCATGCAGAATGTTAAGGAAGGGTTTACTGTACGAGGGTTTGGAGGTTGCGGGTTCCCTTTGGCACAAGACCGAGTATTCGGTGGCATTCGGTGAATTATGGTAAAGTTGCATCAGGAAGCGTTGGAGCGCGAGTGTGCTGATGATTGGACGGTTGATTGGGTGTCAACCATACAAGAAGACGAAAGGACAACAAGGGAGTCGAAGAGATGAGCAGACGAAGAGTTGTTGTGGAACGCGAAAGGTTGCCGAAGAACTCAAAGGGCCTCTTGTATCTTTATGTATCATTATTGTAGATGTAATAATGAGTTTTTCTTGGATTGCCTTAAGTCTTGTATAAAAGGAGAGGTTGTGGCTCATTTGTAGCACACAAGTGTAGAGTGTCAACAATCCACTCCAGAGCGAGTCCCCCCTCTAATAAGAGAAGAAGCTTTGTACCCGTACTTGTGTGATTGCGTTGTGGTGTTTTTTAGCGTTCTCAAGCGAGTTCTTGAGAGTGTCCGTGAGTGATCCGGAGTTCGTGTTTGTTCTTGAGTTGGAGCATCAGTACGTGAACAAGCAGGAGTACGAGAAGAGTTAGAGCGTGTCCATAACCATTCTACTCAAGAAAGCTGGTTAAGCTACGGGTTAGCTAACGCCGCACAGGTCGAAATCGATAGAGGGATTTTGACCCATGATAGTTGGTATCAGAGCACAGTTCATGATACAATTCATTAGCATGAATTTTTATCAGAGTAAGGAGTAGATCACAAAAATGGTTGGTGCCAAGAAAGCGGGCAAAGTTAGGAGCGACTGTCGGTGCAGTCGATCGTGGGAGCAAAGGATATTTGTCGGTGCAAGTATATCTTCAATCAGCATAACGAAGATGGTGGATGTCACTGAGCGTGTGGCTGCACTGGAGCAAGCGATGGCAGAAGTGGAGTCCACCATTGGTACTCATGCCCATCGCATCGCCGTCTTGGAGGACCGCTTTTTATAAGGAACGGATGTTGGAGACGAGACCCAATGCTCGACGGAGCAGATCAAGTCCTTTGAGAACAAACTAGAGGCATTCAATACGATGATGGGGGATCTACACAACGAGATTTCCCTCATCAAGAAGGCATTGACAAATAGCGGGAGCTCATGAAGGTGCAGTGACGTAAGGTACCTGAATCCAAACCCTTCATAGGTATGCGGAGTGCCAAGGATTTGGAAAACTTCCTATGGGATATGGAAGTGTATTTCGAAGCGAACAAGACGAGGGAAGCCGAGAAAGTCGGCTTGGCATCGATGTACATCTCGAGCGATGTCAAGTTATGATGGGAGAAGTCGTGCCAGATGAGACGAAACCGAAGATATCCGGATGGGATGATATAGTCACGAAACTGAAGCCGTAGTTCCTACCAAAGAACACTACGTGGGTCGTACGGGAGGCTCTTCGACGCCTGAAGCAGACATGCATTGTTCGTGAGTATGTGAATCAGTTCATGTTGGACATGTGAGTCCTATGCGAACCATTCCTACAATAAATGTTATTGTAATATTTGATATATCAATAAATGTTATTGGTTTAATTCACTTCCTGACTGAAATTAAGTGAATGAATGCACTATAAGGCTCCTTTGTACAAATAGGGTTATGTGTACCATGGCTGTCTTGGCATCATAAAGCTATTGATTCAATTGTTAAATCATAGAGGCTAGTGCTTGGATGAATATCTAAAGAGTTAGATTGATGACTCATCAAGCACTGTCTAATGATCATCAAGATGTGATCTCCAGCCTGAGTGGGAGATGGCAATCCAATCTCTAAAGGCTGATATCTGACCGACCTCTTGATGCAGGTCCTCTGCATAGGAATAGAGATTCGGAGGTATCAAATTAGTTAGGTCAAAGAGTTGATTAACAAGATCGAGATAACCAAAGTCCTACATCGTATACTGTCACGATATAGGCACACATCCTTTGACATGTCACTATATGTGTGAGTATGTACATTTGATAGACCAATAAGTTGATGACCTAATCAAGGTCTATATACTTGCGAGCTGGTGTGCATATAAGGGCATATGAGTAATACGATCTCTCAAAGGGATCATACAGGTTCACTTCTGAACTGGAAGACATGAGCTCACTCATGAGATATTAGGATCGATAAATTCCATACATGGTCGTCTGGCTTATGAAGCTTGACAGAATTTAGAGGTATGATATATGCTTTTGGAAAATATGTGATCGATACCAAATCTCAATGATCAAATGAGAATCTTAATGATAAAACCCTGAAGGTGACAGTCTAAAGGAGATGTATAACTTCGGGTTTATTCAAGGTCTTCGAGTATGCAAGATGCACAGGTATTGGGAATACCTGAGGGTGATGTGATCATAAACGATTGTATATCCATGACGCTTCCATTCTGAGGGAGTGATGAAACATGTTTGGATTTTAGTGACTCCTCTCTGTAGAGAAGTAACTTGATCTTAGTCCAAGTGTTGAACATTGATCTGAATAAGATTCAGATGCAAGATTAAGTTTACGGGCTTGATTTAATCAAGCATCTATGAGAGGTCCGTAAGATATAGATTTGAAATATGATCTCAATATCCAAGTCACTATACGTGGAACAATACAATCGCCATGTCCTTATCTCCAAGTATCTGTGGAGAAAGCACACTATTCTTGAAAGAGTTCAAAAATAATTCCTTTGATGAATTATATATCCAAGCAACAAGATGATGATTAAATGATATTTAATTATCACGGAAATGCATATTGTAGATAGTATTATCCATGTTATCCATAATATCAGTGTATATTATAAATATGATTTATAATATATTAGAGAGAGTACATTTTTAAATAATATTTACAAATTGATTGTTAATGTGAGTTGGATTCACATTAAGCAATTAATTGGAAATGCAATTTGCATTTTTGTTTGGGTTGTAAATGTGATTCACAATTTTTCAATAGCATGATTGAAATATTCACTAATTAATTTGGAATTAATTTAGTAAATATATTTGCAATAAATGTTGTTGCAAATAATTAAGAGATAATGAGATAATATAAAAAGGAGATAAAAATCCCTAAGAGGACGGTGTCACCCTTGAATTGGTCATAGGTGACGCCTCCTTTTTAGGAGAGGATTATTATCCTTTTTTATTATCTTGTGATAATTAATTTTATTGAGTTAAATTAGGTTGATGATAATTAGGGATGTCAGCGGGTCGGGTTTGGGGCGGGTATTACTATTCCCAAACCCATACCCATTTATAATATCACCACCCATACCCACCCATTTATTAAATGGGTAATTTCTAGCGGTACCCATATACCCGTCAGATACCCGTGTACCCAATGGGTACCCATATCTTCGACGTTGTAAATCTTAAGTTGTTTGTATGTATACAATATTTTCACATATAGACACAAAATAGAGTGAGATTGTGTAATATGGCAATTCATAAAAATGTGCAATATATAGAGAATATTGAAGGTTTATATATGCTAAGTGTTTAACTCTTTTGTGTTGATAGTTTTTATTTATTAAAGATACAAAAAGTTAGTTGAATATGAATAAATGGATGGAGAGGAGAAATTTGAGTTGGATATTTATATATGTAGATCGATGCATATTAGATATGAAATGGATTTGGGGCTAGTTTGATTAAAATGCAACACAAATATCTGTCTTTATATATATTTTATTCGGGTTTGGGGCGGATTCGGGTTCGGGTACCCACAAGGCAATCCCAAACCCATATCCAAACTCGCATGGGTAGTCAATTCAAAAACCAAGCCCGTCCAAAAGTAAATGGGACGGGTTTTGGGTCCTTAAATGGGGCGGGTTTGGGTCGGGTACCCAATGGGTAAACCCAGATTGACATCCCTAATGATAATGCAACATATATTTAATTTAATATAAATTAATAAGTTGTTTTATTAAACAATAATGATCATGGCCATCGATTAAAAACACAAATCAATCTGACCATTGATTTTGTGTATCTCATTGATTGTGATCCATGGACTCCCAAACTAATATATAAGAAGGGACAACCCTTGCCCTTGAAATACACGTCTACTCTCTCTCTCTCTATCCTTATTCTCACGTCATCTCTCTATCTAAGGGTGGCCGTCCACCTTAAGTTTGAGAGAATTGCAGTCGTAGTTACGCCGTCGCGTTGCCGCCTCGATTGCTTGTGGCACAAGAAGGAGACGTCGGATTTCGTTGGACGAAATCAGGAGATTCAAGATTTGGATCTTCATCGTAGATTGTGGGAAGCACGTGTCTCATCATCGTGCCCGCAAGTACCATCTTCGTGGATCGGACTTGAGTTAGGAGGATCTCTTACTTTAGAGATCAAGTGATCACATCCACGCTTAAAGAGGTATTTCTAATACTTTGTGATTAGATGAAATGATCCAAGAAATGCTCTTGGGATCATGTGGTTTCATCATATGATTTAAAATTTTTTAAATTATGCTATACCGAGCAACTAGTGCAACAAGTCGCTCCGATTACATTAGATGCGATCATCACGCTTCCGTGATGAGCTTAAGGATTTCCCATATACTTCAGTTCACGTCCTTATTGTTAGACATCAAGGGCATGTTAAAGTAGGACAATATGTTCAATTTCACGATCGGGTTGCAGAGCTGGGCGTAAGTCGAAATGAGGAAGTAGGACATGAAGGATCTGAATTCAACGATCGTGGTGGCAGATGAGTTGGTCGACTACGGTGCCCAACTAGACCACAAGTCTAAAGAGAATGAGTTCACCGGCAAGCTGAAGGTACGGTTGAAGGACAAGGGCAAAGGCATTGCTCGTGATCCACCAATGGAGGAACGAGAGTTCTCCAAGAAGAGGGAGCAAACCAAGAACAAGGGATGATTCATATGCGATGGATCGCATCGGGCTCGGGAGTCCTCAAAGAAGGAAAAGCTAAACTCTCTTCATGCAAGGAGGAAGAAGAAGAAGGTGAGGTACACTTGAGAAAAAAATCGGTTCTACGTACAAGGTATGCCTCACAACACTTCGAGCTGGAGCTTCGAATTCGATGGAGGGAGGGAACTCTACAATAAAGAGCTTGGGAGGCGCCAAGGCTCGATCGAGAAGCACAAGAGTGTGCAGGTGCATGTTGAGCACCAGAGGCACACAACCAAAGCCACGAATAGGAGAACATCCGTGCATGGGAAGCCGATGCAGAGCTCTGGAGGGCGATGCAGCATGACAACGAGTTACACGTTTATGGGGGTGGTGTGGTGATGAACCACACCACCAACAATCTTGAAGGAGGAAAGATAGCGAAGATGCTCGGAGCATAGGAGGTGCTCATTTCCCAGGACACGGGTACGTCCATAGGGAACGATCGAGATCGACAATGAACGAACGTGGAGTTGAGTACTCCACATGTGGAGCTGGAGTTGCCACATACCAGTGATGGAGATGGCATAACCAAGAGGGATACACTAAGAACGTGAGCTGACAAGGAAGCTCCATTTCTCACGAAAAAAGGCCAGTCATGGAGGGACGCAGTGGCTCATGAGAAGAACAAGGGCAGGTTGGAAGGCAATGCAAGTTTGCACCACCCTTCTAATTGAGCAACATCGGGAGATGCATAGCGTATGGAGGATCGTGATGGGATGCCAGCTGAAGAGGGAATGGTTGGTTGAGGACAATCGATTTTCACATCGAAAATGCTTCTCACACCCCAAAGTCCGTGATCGAGAATGATCGTGCAGATACATTAGATGGATGCATGAGAATGATTGATGGAGCTGGACTTCAGGAGGAGTCCGAAAATACGTAGGTATTATGGAGGTTATCCACGAGAGTCTGTAGGCTCCACCGTACGTTATAAGGAATAAGCGTAGCAAAATATCATGAAGCTTGTAGCAGTACGAACATAGCGAGTATATGCAACAGTGCAAGGCATGAAAGTGGATGCATGCAGCGGGTACGAACGCGAGCGCAGTAAGGCGGTATGCAGTGAAGCGTATGCATTGAGGAGCAATGCGGTACGATTACAAAGGCATGTACACGAAGAGGCACGATATTGGTATCGATGTGTGGCGATTCACAAAGGCAATGAGCATTGCAGGTGTTGAGTACGAGCATTTTCGAGCATGCTCGGTAGTACGCGTACGAAAGTGGTCTGGAGGCTACGATAGCGAAGTTTTGGAGGACTTCTCCTTAGCATGTAGAACCCTAAGGAAGGGATTTACCGCACAAGGGTCTGGAGGTCGCGGGTTCCCTTTGGCATAAGACTGAGTGTTCGGTGACGCTCGGTGAATTTTGATAAATCTACATCAGCAAGCATTGGAGCATGAGTGTGCTGATGACTAGGCGGTTGATGCAGCGTCAACCGTACAAAAAGACGAAATGACAACAAGGGAGTCGAAGAGATGAGCAGATGAAGAGTTGTTGTGGAATGCGAAGGGTTGTCGAAAAACTCGAAAGGTCCCTTGTGTCTTCATGTATCATTATTGTAGATGTAATAATGAGTGTCCCTTGGGTTACCTTGAGTCTTGTATAAAAGGAGAGGTGGTGGCTCATTTGTAAACACACAAGTGTAGAGTGTCAACACCCCACTCCAGAGCGAGTTCTCCCTTTAATAAGAGAAGGAACTTTGTGCACGTGCTTATGTGATTGCGTTGTGGTGTTCTTGAGCGTTTTTGATCGAGTTCTTGAGAGTGTTCTTGAGTGATCCGGAGTTCGTGCTTGTGCTTGTGTTGTAGCGTCGGTACGTGAGCAAGCAGAAGTACGAGAAGAGTTAGAGCACGTCCGTGACCGTTCTATTCAGGAAGGCTGGTTAAGCTACTGGTTAGCTAACGTCGCACAAGTCAAATCGGTAGAGGGATTTTGACCTTGTGACAGTAACCATGGTCTCCATTCCTCGCTTCCAAAAATCTCAACAATGGTCACGACCCACTAATTTATCTAGCATCACTTATATCTAACCTCGCACTAATCTGCCATTTACCTTAAAGGAAACGCTAGTGGTCTAGAGCAAAGCCTTAATCCAAGTAATAAATCGCGGAGGATACGAGGCACTTTTAGCACAAGCGCCTTTGTTCTCGATCGACCTCAAAAGATAGTAGATGTTTAATTTCTTTTATGGAGTGGAATAACATATCCCCTTATGCGCAGGAAAGGCACAATATTAAGGTTTGTTGCATTCTTTATATGATTTGCTGCATTTTGGCTATGTAAGAATAAATTTGAACCACAAAATATCAAATGTAATGGTTACATGATGCTGATGTGTCTTACAAAATCGTATTCTTCTTCGCCTATTTATGATAGTGAACACCAACTTCCTCCCTGTTATTAGATCACACCACTCAGTTCGGAACTATTTTACTTGAAATAATTGATATTAAATGAAGAGAAGCATATTTCTTGAAATAATTGGAGTTTTATCACTTGTGCGCTTTTGAAATATGAGTTATATTCCTTCCTTTTTTTAATATCAGTTATATCACTGATTTTTTTTTGAAAAATTCGCGGTTCTGCTCTTCCATTACAGTAAAGTAGGGGATATAATTAATAGAGGATGGGGAGTATGTATTCTGGTGCATGTAATTTTAATGCACCGGAGCCTATATCTCCCACATTTTTTTATTTTTTGGAATATATCATCGGTATATTCATCTATAATCCCTCCCAATATACCAATCGAATTTCGTCAGAAACAGAGACTCCTATGCCCTTCATCTAGAACATGTAATTTTAATGGTCTTAGAATTGTTGCAATCGACCTGTTCTAGATGGAGGGTATAGGGGTCTCTATTTCTGACGAAATTCGAATGGTATATTGGAGAGATATATAGATGAATATACACAGTGATATTTTTCAAAAAAGTAAAAAAATTCGGGAGATATAGGCCCCGATGCATGTAAAATTACATGCACCAGGGTGCATACTCCCCATCCTCTAATTAATATTACAAAAGGATGGAATTGCGAATTTTGTAAGAGGTTAGAAGCACAACAGATATTACAAAAAATAGAGAGGTATAACTCGTATCGCAGAAGTTAAGAAGGGCACATGTGATAAAAACTCAAATAATTAATATAAATTGAATACCGCCGTAGCATAACATTAAGGGTACGTTTGATTCGTCGGTTATCTGGGGAGGATAACCCGTTTTTGTATTTTGGTCTTTGGTTGGTGGGTTTAGAGTTGGAAAGGTATGTGTGATGTGATTGTATTGAAATTTGAAAAAGTGGGTAGTTTTATGATATGATTGTATTGAAATTGAAAAAGTTAGTAGTTATTATGATATGATTGCATTGAAATTTAAAAAGTGGATAGTTGTTATGATGTGATTGTATTGAAATTTGGAATGGTCAGTAGACGTTGAGTATTTTATTTAGATGATATGATGGTATATATATATATATATATTATTGTCATCTCATATTCTGGAGAAAAAGTATCCATTTTGAATTTGTTGCAAATGATTTGGATAATTGTATACATGTCATGAAGAGTGTGAGCAAATTTGCATATTATATTATTGCATATAGATGAATTTTACTCGCAGGTAATGACATGACAATGCTCAACGACACAACGAGAAATAGAACAATAAGTTTAATAGGAATGACATGGGTGAAACATCATATATTCTAGGAATTCAAATAACGAGAGATCACGAGATCGAAGATATTAACTCTTGGTAAAAAAATACGGGCATACTGTATTGAAGAGATTCGAAATGCAAAACATCGATCCACCTCATACACCACATGTAATTGGAAATGTAACTCATTAAGAGTCAATGTTAGGGAAAATGAGAAAAAATCTCTATATTTTTCATATGATATACAACTATGTGCACTCAACTTGACCTGACTTATCACGTAAGATTAGTTAGAATATCAAGTAATCCTAGAATAACAAATTGAGAAGTTGTAAGGAAGATTTTTATGATATCTAAAAGTAATAGATTATCTAAAGTATCAAAATAAATCTCTTAAGGTAGTAGGATACTTCTATAACATATATTAAAGAGGAGGGATCCGGATATAGGTGTCATTAGATGTATTTGCCAAGGGTAAAGTTGGTATTGTAATTGGAATAAGGATGACAACAGCTATCCTATGCTTCTCTCCCACTGAAATTGCCACGACGCCCCTCCGCATTGATCTCCACCCTCCCCAGTCCCCACGTTCTATAGACCCCTCTCGGCCTTAGCATGACAGTTCCCTCCCTCCGTCGCCGCTCCAACGCATGCTGTGTGTAAGGCACTCTCCGAGACTTAGGCCTTCACTTGCTGTCAGCAGCGTCACCAACGCTGCTCGCGTGTCGTAATATGAATCCTTTCAAGAAGCTTCTCATGCTTGGAGACGGTGGCGCTATTTAATGTTAGCTTCGACATGGAGGAACCTCTCAGGATCCAATTGAGATAGCACAGAGCGGGGTCGATAGCCAGAGTGGGGTTGTAGAAAGGAGGAGAGAGATCTATTGTATTCCTAATCTAGACCTCTTTTTGTGTCATTGAACATGCATGACAATAGTTCTACCCATCAACCTATACTACAAGTGTGTGACAATGAACATGGATGTAAAGACCCTCTTCAGATATCTTTGTATCACAGAACGTGCAGATACATGGCAATGAACATCAACCTCTACTGCACAGGTGCATTGCCAATCGACAATGAGAATTGCTACACTTTCTCTGTCGTTGAACCTATACCAATGCATTTGACCAAAATATGTCACTCCTCTGTTGCTGAACTTACAAGTGCATAAAATAAATCACTCCCTTCTACACCGACCTCTCCTCTAGCTGTACCTACAAGTCCATGAGGATATGAAGCATTTCATTCTAAGTCAACCTCATGTCAGTAAACAACTTCATGTCACAGGAAATACATGCATGACGTCCGTCTCCATCGAGATTTCTCATCCTATGCATTGTAAATATGAAATTATTTACTATATTATATAGATACAATGCAGATTATTCTTTAATATAGATTTATCATCTACTGTAACAACAGATTAAATTAAAGTGCTTAAGAGAGGGATGAGAAATAAAGACTATATAGGCATGTCTAGCAATATGATCCGCGGGAACAATATAGATGGTAAACACAAATAAAATACTGTATAGCTTTTCGACGAAGGTAGTATGTGTTCATGGACGCTTAATAATATTATAATATACAATTGATAGTGATATTTAATTATCTACATGTGTACGTATTTACCCCATTGTTTTGACGTGACATCATTAGGAGAGAATGATAAATTACTGAAAGTCAAACTACTACGTTAAGGTTCTGATTTATTTCCAAACATGATGTAAGGCCAAACCGTTTCGGACGGCGTAGTTCTATAAGGGCCTGTTTGGTTGCAGGGTTGGGCAGGGTTGGGTTGGGCAGGGGTACCCCTGTGAATCAAGGCCTTAAAAGTCGGATTTCGGTTTCGTTTCGGTGAGGGACCGAAACGAAATTTCGGCCGAATTTCGGTCGAAATTCGACCGAAATTTCGGTCATTTCGGTGGCTTTTTGAACTAAACCCCCCCAAATTTCGACCGATATAGCCATTTCGGCCGAATTTTGGTCACCTACCGAAATCGAAATTCGACCAAAATTCGGCCGAATTTCGGCGAAATTTAAGCCCATGCTGTGAATAGTAAACTGTGAGGGGGATTGGGCTGTTTGGTTGGAGGGTTGGGAAGGGTTGGGCCAACCCAACCCTTCCCAACCCTGCAACCAAACAGGCCCTAAGGGACAGAGGCTGCATCTTCAAGGATAGCATCAAAATGTCAGTATAGCCTACGAGAGGGTATACCACCAAGGTTTCCATCTACACAAACTTATATTTAAGTGATGTCAAACTTTTGAAGAGTCGACCATGACATAAATTAATACAACTTTATTAATGGCTTGCGTCCACTATACCTCAGATACGAGGTATGTATCCGCATTCTCCATCTCCCTGATATTATGTCCTTAGTTTTCCTTTATTGCTTCATGTTTGAGGTTTTTGATATTATTAATAACTACAAGTTAATGTTCTATATGATTTCTTACTTAAGTCGCTTTAGGAGGATGGATGGAGGATTTTTGTTTTCAAACTGAACGAAATTAACATGAAGGATTTTCTAACTGAACAAAATTGACATGAAGGTTTGACATCTTCTTAAAACCTATTTGATGTACGTAACTTTTTTAAGATACTTTTGATAGTAGAAATTCAACAAGTGAAAAACTAAAGATATTGTTTTTAAGTAATAATTTTTCAATATCAAAGTCATCTCACAGAGGTAGTATATCTGTAATTAGATATTGCTACGTTGTGGGATCGAAAACACGAATTTGATTTGTTTTAAGAGGTATGGTTGGTGATGTATCTGCTTTAGTGCTACTTTTAAGCAATGTAATTAAGATAATTGTAAGATCTTTTGTATGAATTGTGTTGTATTTTCAATACAATAAGGTTACCCGTGCAATGCACGGGCTATGCGCTAGGTTGATATTGATGTCAGAGGAAAGGTTGATGATGAGAGATATTGATCCAATTGCCCATTCATGTTTAGTTGTGGAGCAATCGTTTCTAGGTTAGCAAGAAACACGGACATGCATCTATAAATTGCTATTTGGATCAAATGTTTATCAGAGAACTAGACATTGAATTGGTTAGAGGACCAATTGAAATATTTTGTAATAATCAAGCCACAAAAAGCTTATCAATAACGAGGCTAATAATTACAAAAATAAAAGGGATCCATCTGTACAAGAGTAGTATATGAACTTCCTAGGGTTAGTGTTTTATGTATCATATGTATTCTTCTTTCTCTAATAGTGAAAATCGATCATCACCGTCCAAGAACCTAGCCTAGTTATAGGTAAATCTTGTAATTATGTGTGTCTTCCGTGCTTGTGTGATTAATCTTGTTTTTATTCTGCAATTCGCAACACGATGCAAGATGGTGCATGTCTATAATATATCTCGCATGAAAAAGGGAAGATAATTGTCTCTTAAGAGTCCTCCAGGTATAGTAACTTTTACTTAGAGTAAGTAATATGTGATGGATGAGAGCCCATAATCCACTTATACTTGGCCGCCATCGAGCGTATATCACTAAATTAATTCTGGTTGAGATATTAAAGGCTCATTCCCTATCATCTTTATTTTAGTTACCTATCATAAAATTGTAGCTTACTCTATGTATGTTTATTGCTTTTTTTTCATTTTTTCGATACGAATACATATTCGATAGACATTTTTTGAGCAAATGGATATGAGTACAATGCCATCTTTTCTTCGCGGATGTGAACGCTGATACGTATAATTGCTTGAAAATGGGTTCATTGTAGGGATGATGTCTTATACAATTTTTTTATATATGTGTGTTGTTGCATCCGTTATCAACCAAAAATATATATGTAAAATTTTAAAGAAAATGGATATTTTTCCCAATCAATCAATATTCTATCCACGTCTAACAAAAATATGCATCCATAATATGGTTATAATATATATATATATATATATATATATATATATAGGGAAAAATGGGGCAGCCCCCTGTGGGCAGCCAACATGGCTGCCCCCGCCCCATTTTTCGGCGTTTTTTTTATTTTTTTTTTGAAAAATAAAACCATGTATATTCATCCATATATCCCTCCTATATGCCATTCGAATTTCGTCAGAAACAGAGACTCCTACGGCCTCCATCTCGATGGTATCGATTTAAAAAAATCATGTTACCGTTAAAAAATTACTGTCCGGATGGAGGCCGTAGGAGTCTCTGTTTCTGACGAAATTCGAATGGTATATAGGAGGGATATAGGGATGAATATACATGGTGTTATTTTTCAAAAAAAATAAAAAAAATTTGCCCAAATAAGGTGGGGGCAGCCATGTTGGCTGCCCTAGGGGGCAGCCACATATGACCCATATATATATATATATATATATATATATATATATATATATATATATATATATATATATATATGGGTAAAATGGGGCTACCCCCAGGGAGTAGCCAACTTGGCTACTCCCACCCCTATTTCTCCCTCATTTTTTTATTTTTTTGGAAAATAAAAATTTGTATATTCATCATTATATCCCTCTCACATTCTATTAAAATGTCGTCAGAAACAGAGACTCCTAAAACCTCCATCCAGACGTCATTTTTTTAACGGTCGCAGGATTTTTTAAATCGATCATGTTTGGATGGAGGCCGTAGGAGTCTCTGTTTCTGATGAAATTTTAATAGAATGTGAGAGGGATATAATGATGAATATACAAATTTTTATTTTCTAAAAAAAATAAAAAAAATGAGGGAAAAATAGGGGTAGGAGTAGCCAAGTTGGCTACTCCCTGGGGAGAGAGAGAGAGAGGGGTAAATGGGGCTGCCCCCAGGGAGTAGCCAACTTGGCTACTCCCACCCCTATTTTCCCTCATTTTTTTATTTTTTTGGAAAATAAAAATTTGTATATTTATCATTATATCCCTCTCACATTCTATTAAAATTTCGTCAGAAACAGAGACTCCTATGGCCTCCATCCAAACATGGTCGATTTAAAAAATCCCGCGACCGTTAAAAAATGACGTCTGCATGGAGGGCTTAGGAGTCTCTGTTTCTGATGAAATTTTAATAGAATGTCAGAGGGATATAATGATGAATTTACAAATTTTTATTTTCCAAAGAAATAAAAAAATGAGGGAAAAATAGGGGTGGGAGTAGCCAAGTTGGCTACTCCCAGGGGGCAGCCCCATTTAACCCATATATATACATACATACATACATACATATATATATATATAGGATTTATTTCAAATAGGACGCAGGCCTTCCATTCCTAAGGAAGGCCGCCCCTTTTTTTGTATAAAACAGGGCACTTTAGTAGAATACGTATATAGTTTGTATTATAGGCGCACGTTATAAACAGTTTTGTATTATAATCTGCAGTTTTAATGTTTGTATTATAATGCGCAGTTTTGTATGCGGCTTTGTATTTATAACGTGCACCTATAATACAAACTATATACGTATTCTACTAAAGTGCCCTGTTTTATACAAAAAGGGGCGGCCTTCCTTAGGAATGGAAGGCCTGCGTCCTATTTGAAAGGCCCCCTATATATATATATATATATATATATATATATATATATATATATATATATATATGGATTGAGGAAGCTGCACCCAGGGGTGCACCTAACTTAGCTGCACCCAGGCATTTTTTTCATTTATGTTTGATGTTTTTGAAATGAAACCTAGGGGGGTTTAAATCACTATATATCACCATGATATCATACCAATTTCAACTAAATTCGACATTTCTATCATCTCCATCAAGGCTATGACATTTTAACGGTTTCAGAATTATTGAAATTGACCATATCTAGATGGGCATGATAGGAGTGTTTGTTTTGCATGAAATTTGAAACACATATTCCACACAATAAACTAAGTAAATCCACCATAAGTTTCCTTCAAAAAAATAAAAAACCAAGGAGAAAAATGCCCGGGTGCACCTAGTTGGCTGCACCACCGGGTGCAGCTTCCTTTTTCCTATATATATATATATATATATATATATATATATATATATATATATATATGGGATTGGGGAGCCTACACCCATGTGTAGGTAACTTTCCTACACCCACCTCTTGTTCCTTATTTTTTTGATTTTTTTTGAAATGGATCTTTAGGGGGATTTACTTAGAATATTAAATGAAATATGTGTTTCAAATTTCTTGTAAAACAGACATTCCTAACAGCTCCATCGGAAGGGGCCGATTTCAGCAAATCTCAGACCGTCAAAATTTGACTGTCATGATGGATAAGTTAGAAGTCTCGAAACAAGTTGAAATTTGAATGAAGATATGGTGATATAATGTGATCTAAATTCCCCACGGAATTATCTCAAAAAAATAAAATTTTTTGAGAGAACAAGAGGTGGGTGTAGGAAAGTTACCTACACATGGGTGTAGGCTCCCTTTTCCCTATATATATATATATATATATGTGTGTGTGTGTGTGTGTGTGTGTGTGTGTGTGTGTGTGTGTGTGTGTGTGTGTGTGTGTGTGTGTGTGTATGGGTTAAATGGGGCTGCCCCCTGGGAGTAGCCAACCCCTATTTTTCCCTCATTTTTTATTTCTTTGGAAAATAAAAATTTGTAAATTCATCATTATATCCCTCTAATATTTTATTAAAATTTCGTCAGAAACAGAGACTCCTACGGCCTCCATCCAAACAGGGTCGATTTAAAAAATCCTGCGACCGTTAAAAAAAATGACGTCTAGATGGAGGGCGTAGGAGTCTCTGTTTCTGACAAAATTTTAGTAGAATGTTAGAGGGATATAGTGATGAATATAGAAATTTTTATTTTCTAAAGAAAAAAATGAGGGAAAAATAGGGGTGGGAGTAGCCAAGTTGGCTACTCCCGGGGGCAGCCCCATTTAACCATATATATATATATGTATGTATGTATATATATGTATATATATGTATATATATGTGGGTCATATGTGGCTGCCCCCTAGGGGCAGCCAACATGGCTGCCCCCGCCTTATTTGGGCAAAATTTTTTATATTTTTTGAAAAATAACACCATTTACATTCATCCCTATATCCCTCCTATATACCATTCGAATTTCGTCAGAAACAGAGACTCCAATGGCCTCCATCCGAACAGTAATTTTTTAACGGTAACAGGATTTTTTTAAATCGATACCATCGAGATGGAGGCCGTAGGAGTCTCTGTTTCTGACGAAATTCGAATGGCATGTAGGAGGGATATATGGATGAATATACATGGTTTTATTTTTCAAAAAAAACAAAAAAAACGCCGAAAAATGGGGCGGGGGCAGCCCCATTTTTTCCTATATATATATATATATGAGTGATCCTATGAGAGCCAAAATTTGTGAGAGCATGAGAGGAATGATTCTCGACCACATGATTCACCCAGGAGAGAGAAGGCCAGGAGAGAGAAAACAGAATCATGTGGTCCAGAATCATTCCTCTCATGCTCTTACAACTTTTTGCTCTCATAGGATCACTCATATATGTGTGTGTGTGTGTGTGTGTGTGTGTGTGTGAAAAGGGAAGCTGCTCCACGGAGCAGCCAAGCTGGCTGCTGCGTGGGGCAGTTTCCCTCCCTTTTTTTATTTTTTTGAAATTTTTTATGTTTATTCATCTATATATACCTCCTACATGTCATTCAAATTTCGTGAGAAACGGAGACTCCTATGCCCTCCATCTAGAACAGGTAAAATTTAACGGCCTGAAATTTGCTGTAAAGTACCTGTTCTAGATGGAGGGCATAGGAGTCTCCGTTTCTCACGAAATTTGAATGACATGTAGAAGGGATATATATATATGAACAAACATAAAAAAAATTTCGAAAAAAAAATAAAAGGGGGGGGGGAACTGCCCCACGCAGCAGCCAGCTTGGCTGCTCCGTGGAGCAGCTTCCCGGTTCTCTCTCTCTCTCTCTCTCTCTCTCTCTATATATATATATATATATATATATATATATGGATTGGGGATCATAAACCCAGGTGTAGGTAACTTTCCTACACCCACCCTATTTTCTCTCAGTTTTCTTATTTTTTTGAAATGAATCCTTAGGAGATTTACTTAAAATATTAAGCTGAATATATGTTTCAAATTTTGGGTAAAACAAACATTCCTAACATGTCCATCGGAAGGGGTCAATTTCAACAAATCTGAGACCGTTAAAATTTGACTGTTTTGATGGATAAGTTAGAAGTCTCAAAATAAGTTGAAATTTGAATAACATGATGGTGATATATCGTGATCTAAATATACTAAAGATCCATTTCAAAAAAATAAAAAAAACTTAGAGAAAATGGGGTGGGTGTAAGAAAGTTACCAACACCTAAGTTTAGGCACCCTTTATATATATATAGAGAGAGAGAGAGAGAGGAGTGATCCTATGAGAGCCAAAATTTGTGAGAGCATGAGAGCATGCATTCTGGACCAAATGATTCAAACAGGAGAGAGAAGACAGGATCATGTGGTCCAGAATGCATGCTCTCATGCTCTCACAAATTTTGGCTCTCATAGGATCACTCTATTTTCTATTTTCTCTCTCCTGGCCTTCTCTCTCCTGGGTGAATCATGTGGTCCAGAATCATCCCTCTCATGTTCTCACAAATTTTGGCTCTCATAGGATTACTCCTCTCTCTCTCTATATATATAAGGGAAAAATCTGTATGCCCCCTAGGGGGAGCTAACTTAGCTCCCCCCGACCCTTTTTCACATAATTTTTTTATTTTTTTGAAATCTAAAATCGTGTAAATTTATTATTAAATCCCTATATTATGTCATTCAAATTTCATGCGAAACAGAGACTCCTACGACCTCCATCCAAACGGGGTCAATTTAAAAAATCCCGTTACCGTTAAAAAAATGACTGTCTGGATGGAGGCCGTAGGAGTCTCTGTTTCATACGAAATTTTTATAACATAATATAGGGATATAGTGATGAATATTCATGGAAAAAATTTCAAAAAAATAAAAAATTTGAAGATAATAGGGCGGGGGGGGCTAAGTTAGCTCCCCCTAGGGGGCAGCCCCATTTTCCTCATATATATATATATATATATATAGGGTAAAATGGGGCTGCCCCCATGGAGTAGCCAACTTGACTACTCCCACCCCTAGTTTTCCCTCATTTTTTTATTTTTTTTGAAAATAAAAATTTGATATTCATCATTATATCCCTCTCATATTCTATTAAAATTTCATCAGAAATAGAGACTCCTAAGCCCTCCATCCAGACGTCATTTTTTTAACGGTCGTAGGATTTTTTAAATCGACCATGTTTGGATGTAGGTTGTAGGAGTCTCTGTTTCTAACGAAATTTTAATAGAATGTGAGAGGGATATAATGATGAATATACAAATTTTTATTTTCCAAAAAAATAAAAAAATGAGGGAAAAATAGGGGTGGGAGTAGCCAAGTTGGCTACTCCCTGGGGGCAGCCCCATTTACCTCATATATATATATATATATAGAGAGAGAGAGAGAGAGGAGAAACTTCAAATGAGGCGAGGTCTCACCATATATATGGTGAGCCACCCTCAATTAAGCCATCTTTCCAATATATTTCATAATTTCTTGTTTCATACCTATAACAATGAATACTAACACAACATGTATAGTGAAAATTTTTTTATGAAAATATTATTATATTGGATGGCAATGTTAATTTAAATTTAGATGATATATTTTACAAAATTCATTTTTTACAATGTGCAGTTTATACTTTTACAAAACTGTTACAAAGTTTTTAATAAATTCACAGTGGCCTTTACAATTTTAGAAATGTCCCCACCTCATTTGAAAGGTCCCCTATATATATAGGGAATTTATCCAGAGAGCACTGTGCCCATTTGAGTTCAAATGAGCCCTTACTTTCATCCTTCAGATCATGATCTAATGATCCTATTTTATCTCATCCATTCCCTGTTTTTAGCGTCAATCCTTACCATAACAAACTCCCCCCGCATTCTCCTCGTGACTGATTTCCTTTTTTGATTCGCAATTAAGTCTCTCCGACGTTGCATTGTATTTATTTTCAAAATTTCCAAAATCATATATGGATTCGTCTTCCTGCGAAATCTCAAGATCTCCAGCGACGAAAGAAGATAGTCTTCAAGTCCTCGATTTGTAAGTTTTTTCGTTGATTATTAGACACTTATTTATTATTCTTTTGTAGAATTTGATCATTTGTTTTTTAGTTCTCTTTTTCAGTTTCAAATGCGATGGATCATCAGTGAATGAAAACTGATCATGATTCCAAAGAAGCAATGATGAACGATGCTTCGTGGATGATTTGAATCGTGAAAAGATCATATCAAAAGGAGCGAAGATGGATGTCTTACAATTGGATTTAGATATCGAAATCATTATTTCAGAAAAATTATACCAAGTTACTGATAACATTTGCATATGTTACTGATAATATATCATGTATTACTTTTCTATTTTATCATTCTTACTGATTAAACTCCATTCATAGTTACTTATGTATATTAAGAAAATACAAGTTCTTTCTATCAAATACAAGTTAAGTAATTTATACGTAGCTATCAGTAACACTTGACATATTGCAAGTAAAATAGACTTACATCAGTAATTTATATGTAGCTATCAGTAACACTTGACTATTGCAAGTAACTAAATAGACTTACATCGATAATTTATACGTAGCTATCAGTAACACTTGAA
Organism: Ottelia alismoides; assembly: GCA_037367405.1. Taxonomy (NCBI): domain Eukaryota; kingdom Viridiplantae; phylum Streptophyta; class Magnoliopsida; order Alismatales; family Hydrocharitaceae; genus Ottelia; species Ottelia alismoides. The sequence continues at coordinate 473,096 of JAZKJV010002190.1, read as the reverse complement.
GTATTGTAAGTAACTAAATAGACTACATCAGTAATTTATACGTAGCTATCAGTAACACTTGACGTATTGCAAGTAACTAAATAGACTTACATCAGTAATTTATACGTAGCTATCAGTAACACTTGACGTATTGCAAGTAACTAAATAGACCTACATCAGTAATTTATACGTAGCTATCAGTAACACTTGACGTATTGCAAGTAACTAAATAGACCTACATCAGTAATTTATACGTAGCTATCAGTAACACTTGAAGTATTGCTAGTAACTAAATAGACCTACATCAGTAATTTATACGTAGCTATCAGTAACACTTGACATATTGCAAGTAACTAAATATACTTACATCAGTAATTTATACGTAGCTATCAGTAACACTTGACGTATTGCAAGTAACTAAATAGACTACATCAGTAATTTATACGTAGCTATCAGTAACACTTGACGTATTGCAAGTAACTAAATAGACTACATCAGTAATTTATACGTAGCTATCAGTAACACTTGATGTATTGCAAGTAGCTAAATAGACTACATCAGTAAAGAATGCGGGGATGGACATTAGTAACAATCAAAATGAGTACAGTAAAATGGATAATTCTAATAAGTACTTCTTGTATGGACATTAGTAATTTACATACTTAATTACTGATCTCAGAACAATAATTACTTGAGAACTGAATATGTATTACTTGAGTAACATAAATGAATTACTGATCTCAGTACAATGTAATATTACAGATGTAAATTACTGACAACCGTTTCAATATTACTGATCTTGCAACACATAATTACTTACATACAATATATACATTACTGATCAAATGTACAATGACTATTTATTCGAAACGAAATTAAGGATTTGAATTTATTATTCCAAAACCGTCTTCCTTTTTTTAAGGACTCGGTAAAATTGGAAATAGAAAAGGCTCAAACATATTAATATCCTTCGAAAACCGTGTCCCTCGAAATAGGAAACCATTCAAATGAAAATACACGTGGCGAACCCACGTTTGGTGCTCAAAAAAACTCAAATGGGCACAATGCTCTATGGATATGCCCTATATATATATGCATACATATATATATATATATATGGGTAAAATGAGGCTGCCCCTTGAGGGGGAGCTAACTTGGCTCCCCCATCCTCTTTTCCCTTTTTATTTTTTTTAAAATTTCTTCCATGAATATTCATCACTATATCCCTATATTATGTCATTCAAATTTCGTGCGAAACAGAAACTCCTACAACCTCCATCCAGGCAAAGTTATTTTAGCAATTCGGTTATCGTTGAAACAATGATTGTATGGATGGATGCCATAAGAGGCTCTGTTTTGCACAAAATTTGAATAACATAATAGAAATATAGTGGTGAATATTCACAGAATAAAATTCTGAAAAAAAATAAAAAAAAGGAAAAATGGGGTGGGGGAGCCAAGTTAGCTCCCCCTTGAGGGTAGCCCCATTAAACCCTATATACACACACATACATACATACATCTGTATTATATTTATCGATAAAAAAGTTATCAGAATATCATAACATGTGCACATGTATATGTATATCGAAAAATCATCTAAATCTATATCCATAAAAAAATTATCTACTTTTGGGGATGCACATGGATCGGATTGATCGAATTTTATTTTAATCCATGTCCAATCCAACATTAGGTGATTGAAACTTTTCTCGATCCAATCCAATCCTATCCATAAAGTATTCAAATCCAAAACCACTCTAATATACTGAATTACGGTTTGGATCAAATATTTGATATTTGTATATTCTCCCTCTCATAGTATATCCTTATGTTAGTATCACCTAACATTTGGATCACGTTATTAATAGCGAATTAGCATAAAAGAGTGTTTGCTGCAATGGATTTAGCCCAAGTAATAATTTAACTACAATAATTATAAGTATTTTTTAAAAAAATATAGAAAATTATTGTATCATTGATTTTCAATCTAAAAGAATGTAACCGAAGGGTAAAACACAACTAGGGAAGAACTTTACCTATAAGGAAACGATATCAACATCATGTGTATGATTTGTATTTTGTAGCTTGATAATGATATGAGAAAGATGATTGTATCCCATATCTCCAAATACTAAACAAAATCAATTAAGATGGCCCAAGGGAGTTGGGATTGGAGCGAAAATAATTGATCTAAGATGAAATAAGCTCCACTTGAGAAGGAGATGAAATGTACAATAACTTGCATTATAAATTTGTAAGGTTGGCTTGTGAGAAGTATAATAAGATAGTTAGGTTTTCTATATTCTAATCTTAAAGTTATCTTTATTTTTATTTCTGGCATGTTGTTAAATGTTAAATTAAAATTAAAGTTCAACATGAGCAAAGAGGATGTATGTGGAATTCATACAAAATATAAAAAAGAAAGTTGTAAATGTTGATAATTATCACATATAATATTAACAGATTAATGGATTGGATTAGATCAAATTTCGGAAATGATCCAATACAATCAATAATTTAACGGATTTTCAAAACTCAATCTGATCCAATCCATTAGAATGACAAAACCAATCCAATCCAATAACATCAGATTAGACGAAACTACAGATTATCCACCTCCATATCTTAATTGACTGTAAAAAATATCTACGTCTATAAGAAAATTACATATTCATTTTTGGTTGAACACGTATATTCATATTATTTGTATGCGTAAAAAAATATACGGATACCATGTTGTACGCATTTGTATGATTGTATCCTTGAAGTAAAAAAATATGCATTTATATTTATAAAAAGGAGTTTTTATCAATTGTGCCCTTCTGAGATATTGCAATATCAGTTATGCACCTCCTTTTTTGAGAATATCAGTTGTGCCCTCAAGTTTTTGCCGCTCCATCACTTGTGCCCTTCGGGCTAATTGTCGTCTATCCTCAATGCAAATGGACGTTAACTTTAGTATACAAATAGAAATAAATTAGAAATAAGTAGCCTAGAGGTCTTTCCTCACCCTTTCCCTCCTCGCTTCCCTCCTCGTCCCCAGGTTGACCTCATCCTCCCCTCCTTCTCCCCAGGTCGACCTCCTCCACCCTCCCCTCATCCTCCTCCCAGGGCTGACCCCCTCCTCCCTCCCCTCCTCCTCCCCAAGCTGGCATCCCCCTCTCTCCCCTCTGCCACCTCCCGAGACCGACCTCCTCCTTGCCCTCCTCCTCCACCTCCTCTCCTGCACCCCCAACGGAAGAACCATAGTACCACCTTGGTTCTTCTCCTCCCCTTCTTCCAAGCTCCTTTAAGAGACCCATTGGCCTATTCTAACTGTTGTTCTCACTTGTGACCATCCTAAGAAGTACGGACTCTGCTTTATCCAATCATAAACACTATGTCCATGTGAAAAGCTGCTTCCAAGGTCATGAAGAGACCCAACGTCTCCAATTCTCTCATGGGGGATACAAATAGTAAGTTACCTGACTCTCCACAAGCAACCAATACATGTTCTTTGACCTCTACTTCTTTTCCACATTCCTTCTTGGATGACGAAATGGGTAGCGATGGGGAGGATGAGCTGAGCTCACGGGTAAGCATGACAGGGGGTAGCAGTTCTTGTGAGAAGAAGAGGAGGTTGAGCGTGCAGCAGGTTAAGGCCTTGGAGAAGAACTTCGAGGTTGAGAATAAACTGGAGCCTGAGTGGAAGGTGAAGCTGTCCATGGAGCTCATCCTCCAACACCGGAAGGTCGCCGTCTGGTTCTAGAACTGTTGCACATGTTGGAAGACCAAGAAACTCGAGATCATTGAGCTCAAGGTGAAGCTCGAGATGGTAAAGGAGGAGACTTTTGTGTAGGTGGAGCTCCTCGTGCCGGTTGCTCCCACGCGTAGAAGCTCCTCGGTGTCGTCTACTCCCATGTTTAGAAGGAGTGGAGGCTGGAGGGGTCGAAGGGGCCGACTAGGAGGTGAGGCTTTTATTCCAGATATGCCCCTCTTAACTACACTATGATTTAATTAAACCACAGTTAAGTTCAGCTTACTGACAGTCAAAGTAACGGAGGGACACAACTGATATAATGGCAAAAAGTTGAGGGTATAACTGATATTTCCAAAATAGAAGGTGCATAAGTGATATTGTAATATCTCAGAGGAACACAACTGATAAAAACCCTTAATTTTTCGTGCATATTTTACTATGTACGTTTTCCTTGGCGTGAATAAGGTCGTCAGTGCAGATACTGCATGTTGAGTTAGAAATTTCATCGTTGATTATTTTTAAATTGCTAAGGAGAAAAGATATGTCGCTCTTCTACCTTTTCTCCCGATTTCCCTTGCCCATCTACTCACGTCAGAAATAAGTTGTCTGTGTGCAGTAGATCATACTCCAATTTCTACCATATCCTCTCATTTGTTCTCCTGCATGCTACTCTTCCTTCTTGTTATGTCTAGACTACGAAAGCCCAAAAAATGGGTTACCCACTAGTAGTTCAATTGTGAGAAGAAGAAACAAGTTAAGGAGAGGATGACCTCAATCTCCACCATCGAGCGCACTGGATCACTCACCAACAGCTTGGTCGTGATTCAGGTATGTCTGATTCCAGCTCTTATGTGGATCCTAAAGGATATGGGGATCCTTAATCGCATCACGGAAGCGTGATGATTGCATCCAATGCGATCGGAGCGACTAGTCGCACTAGCCGCTTGGTGCAATGGAATTTAAAATTTTAAATCATAAGAAGAAACCACATGATCCCGAGAATGTTTCTTGGATCATTTTATCAAACCACAAAGTATTAGAAATACCTCTTGAAGCGTGGTTGCGATCACTTGATCTCTAAAGTAAGAGATCCTCCTGACTCAAGTCCGATCCACAAAGATGGCACTTACGGACGTGATGATGAGACGCGAGCTTCTCGCAATCCACGATGAAGATCCAAGCCTTGCATCTCCTGATTCCGTCCAACGAAATCCGATGTCTCCTTCTAGTGCAAGAAGCTCCAAAGAAGACGGAGATCCACGAGCAATCGAGGCGACAACACGATGGCGTAACTACGATTGCAATTCTCTTAAGATCTTAAGGTGGACGGACACCCTTAGAGAGAGAGAGATGGCGTGAGAATGAGAGTAGAGAGAGAGAGAGTAGGCGTGTATCTCAAGGGCTAGGGCTGTCCCTTCTTATATATTAGTTTGGGAGTCCATGGATCACAATACATGGGATACACAAAATCAATGATTAGATTGATTTGTGTTTTTAATCAATGGTCATGATCGTTGTTGTTTAAAGCAACAACTTATTAATTTATATTAAATTAAATATATGTTGCATTATCATCAACATAATTTAATTCAATAAAATTAATTATCACAAGATAATAAAAAAGGATAATAATTCTCTCCTAAAAGGGGGGTGTCACCCATGACCAATTCAAGGGTGACGCCACCTTTTTATTTGGGGATTTTTATGTCCTTTTTATATTATCTCATTATCTCTTAATTATTTGCAACAACATTTATTGCAAATATATTCGCTAAATTAATTCCAAATTAATTAGCGATATTTCAATCATGCCATTGAAAAATTATGAATCATATTCACAACCCAAACAAAATTGTAAATTACATTCCAATTAATTGCTTGATGTGAATCCAATTCACATTTACAATCAATTAATAAATGTTATTTACAAAGGTGCTCTCTCTAATATATTATAAATCATATTTATAATATGGGGAAAATGGGGCTGCCCCCTAGGGGTAGCCAACATGGCTGCCCCACCCCATTTTTCGCAATTTTTTTACTTTTTTGGAAAAATATCACCATGTATAGTCATCCCTATATCCCTCCTATATGTCATTCGAATTTCATCAGAAACAGAGACTCCTACGGCTTCCATCCAGACGTCATTTTTTTAACGATCGTAAGATTTTTTAAATCGACCATGTCTGGATGGAGGCCGTAGGAGTCTCTGTTTATGACGAAATTCGAATGGTATATAGGAGGATATATGGATGAATATACATGAAGATATTTTTCAAAAAAAACAAAAAAATTTTCTCAAAAATGGGGGAGGGGGGTGCAGCCATGTTGGCTGCCCCCAGGGGGTAGCCCCATCAACCCCTATAATATACACTGATATTATGGAGAGCATGTATAGTACCATCCATAATATGCATTTACTTGATAATTAAATATCTTTTAATTATATTGATCATTCTCATAATATGAATCTTATCATATTATTCTTGATAATTAAATCTCATTTAATTATCAACATCTGGTCGCTTGGATACATAATTCATCAAAGGAATTATTCTTGAACTCTTTCAAGAATAGTGTGCTTTCTCCGTAGATACTTGGAGATAAGGACATGACGATTGTATTGTTCCACGTATGGTGACTTGGATATTGAGATCATATCTCAAATCCAGATCTTACGGACCTCTCATAGATGCTTTCTTCAATCAAGTCCGTAAACTTAATCTTCTCATTGCATCTGAATCTTATTCAGATCAATGTCCAACACTTGGACCAAGGTCAACTTACTTCTCTGCTAAGATGAGTCACTAAAATCTAGACCTGTTTCATCACTCCCTCGGAATGGAAGCGTCATGGTTATACAATCGTTTATGATCACATCACCCTCATGTATTCCCAATACCTGTACATCCTGCATACTGGAAGACCTTGAATAAACCTGAAGACATAGATCTCTTTTAGATTGTCATCCTCAGGGTTTTATCATTAAGATTCTCATTTGATCATTGGGATTTGGTATCGATCACATATTTTCCAAAAGCATATATCATACCTCTAAATTCTGTGAAGCTTTATAAGCTAGACGACCATGTATGGAATTTATCGATCCCAGTATCTTATGAGTGAGCTCATGTCTTCCGGTTCAGAAGTGAACCTGTATGATCCCTTTGAGAGATCGTATTTTTTATATGTCCTCATATGCACACCAGCTCGCCAGTATATAGAACTTGGTTAGGTCATCAACTTATTGGTCTACCAAATGTACATACTCAGACATATAGTAACCCATTGTCTCCGGTCAGAGGATGTGTGCCTATATCACGACAGCATACGATGTAGGACTTTGGTTATCTCGATCTCGTTAAGTCAACTCTTTGACCTAACTAATCCGACACCTCCGAATCTCTACTCCTATGCAGAGGACTGCATCAAGAGGTCGGTCTGATATCAGTCTTTAGAGATAGGATTACCATCTCCCACTCAGACCGGAGATCACATCTTGATGATCATTTGATGGTGCTTGATGAGTCCTCAATCTAACTCTTTAGATATTCATCCAAGCACCAACCTCTATGATTCAACAATTGAATCAACAGCTTTATGATGTCAAGACAACTATGGTACATAACCCTATTTGTACAGAGGGACCTTATAGTGCATTCATTCACTTAATTTCAGATAGGGAGTGGAATATACCAATAACTTTTATTGATATATCAAACATTAAATAGCATTTATTGTAGGAATGGTTCGCCTAGGGCTCACATGTCCAACAGATCCTAGGTGCCTCTGTCCCAATTCACTATTCTTATCAAGTTAATAAGAGTTTTGAACCCCCGAAATCATCATTCAAGCCGATGAGGTCATGGGTATCGGTATCGTACTTCAAGTGGGTGATGGCATTACTCGTATTCACGATCTTAATGAAGTAATGGTTGATGAATTGGTAGAATTTAAATAGAGTACGGCATGTATTGCTATAGATTTGGAATCAAACAATGATGGTGATGTATTAATGGATGATGGTTTGATGACACAGGAGGGAAGTTCTATAAAAGCAACAGGAAAAAATGTTCAGATACCGGTGAGTGATGCTTATTTGGATTGCATTCTAAATGCTTTGGCTAAACCCATTGATGATAAATGTGATATTAAACTTTTGAATCTCGCTTAATTGATTCTCTTGCCCTAGGTATTATTTTTGAGATGCTCTGTATATGAACCTCTTCAGAGGTTCTTATGATTCAATGATTCTTGTAGGGCATTGTTAGTACTCTTAAAGATTCTTATGATTCAATGATCACTGCAGGGCATTGTTAGTGCCTTTTCAAAGGTTCTTATGATTCAACAATCCTTGTAGGGCATTGTTAACGCCTCTTCAAATGTTCTTATGATTAAACAATCCTCGTAGGACATTGTTAGCAAGAATTAATTATTGGGGACAGAATTAATTATTAGGTAAAAAAGCATCCTCTATAGCTCATGCAAGACAACTTTATATGAACAAGAGGTTACATAATTAGTGGTAGCTGAAACGACAAATTGGCCTACTACATTACAAATATCTCGCTCCTTATACAATGCCGACTTGGGCTAAAAATTGTACGTACCGTTAATACATACTTCAATAATTTATGGTGATATATCCCTACAAACACAAGCTTATCGTTAAAATGTATCTTCTACTAAGAAGACCATCCGGGTGTGAATCATATCCGAGATATGTTTTTTTTATATGCATTCATGCCTTTAAGAAAGAGACGCCAAATTAAGTTCTAAATTAGGTTAAGGAAGTATGATCGTTTTATCAATACCTGAAACTCAATAAAGAGATGCTTTAGCTTAGGGCTTTATCAATTGTGCCCCTCCAAGATATTGCAATATCAGTTATGCCCATCCCATTTCGGTAATATCAGCTGTACCCTCAACTTTTTGTCGTTCTATCACTTGTGCCCCTTCGTTACTTTGACCGTCAGTAAGTTGAACTTAACCATGGTTTAATTAAACCATGGTATAGTTAAGAGGGACGTATCTGGAATAAAATCCCCACATCTTCCTCTGCCCCTCCGACCCCTCCGGCCTCGACTCCTTCTACACGTGGGAGCGGTCGCCGGGGAACTTCTACGCATGGGAGCGACTAGCACTGGGGAGCTATTCCTACACAAAAGTCTCCTCCTTTACCATCCCAAGCTTTACCTTGAGCTCAATGATCTCGAGTTTCTTGCTCTTGCAGCACGCGTAATGTTCTGGAACAAGACAACGACCTTCCGGTGTTGGAGGCCGAGCTCCGTGGACAGCTTCACCTTCCACTCGGACTCCAATTTGTTCTCAACCTCGAAGTTCTTCTCCAAGACCTTAACCTGCTCCACGCTCATCCCCCTCTTCTTCTCGCAAGAACTGCTACTCCCTGTCATGCTTACCCGTGAGATCAACTCGTCCTCACTGTTGTAACCCATTTCGTCATCCAAGAAGGACTGCGGAAAAGAAGTAGAGGTCAAAGAACATGTCTTGGTTGCTTACGAGGAGTCAGGTAACTTACCATTTGTGTCCCCCATGAGAGAATCGAAGATGTTGGGTCTCTTCATGACCTTGGAAGCAGCTTTCACATGGACATAGTGTTTGTGATTGGATAAAGCAGAGAGTTCGTACTTCTTGGAATGGTCACAAGTGACAACAACAGCTAGAATGGGCAAATGGATCTCTGGAAGGATCTTGGAAGAAGGGGAGGAGAAGAACCAATGTAGTACTCTGGTTCTTCAGTTGGGGGTGGAGAGGAGGTGGTGGAGTAGGGGGAGGAGTCACTCTGGGGAGGGGGTGGAAGGGAGGGAGGGGGATGTCGGCCCGGAGAGGAGGAGGGGAGGGAGGAGGGGGTCGGCTTGGGGAGGAAGATGAGGGGAGGGTGGAGGAGGTCGACCTGGGGATGATGAGGGAAGGGAGGAGGAGGTAGAGGGCGAGGAAAAACCTCTTGGCCACTTCTAATTTATTTCCGCTTGTATTCTAAAGTTAACGTCCGTTTGAATTGGGGAGGATGACAACTAGTCCGAAAAGCACAAGTGATAGAACGACAAAAAGTTAGAAGTACAATTGATATTCTAAAAAAAAAAGGGATATAACTGATAAAAATCAAAAAATTAATGCATGAATGATATCCCTCGGTCAATGGACTGCCTTCACAACACTGTAGCTATAGTGTAGTGAACAATACCATATCAAAGGTCCATTAGTTAATCATAAGCCAACTAAACTTAATTTATTTCTCAAACTAGATGGTTGTATAAGATAACGCGGCTTTAATACCTTTTGGCCGTGTTTCTTTAATGAAAACCCATCACTTCACCTCTCTGCCTGCCTTTTCTGATAATCTCCATTTCCATCAAAAGTCTTTTCTGCTGGAATTCGAAAATGGCCGATTCCATCAAAAGTCTCTTCTGCTGGAATTCGAAAATGCCCGACACTTCGTGTACTATACGTGAAAGCCATTCCAAACGTTCCTCTTCTCCTCCACTGGACACTTTCCGCTTCCCTTTGCACTGTCCCCATTGCAGAGACCAATGGGCCACAAGAGAGGAAGGCCATCCGACGAGAAGAAGCAGCAGCACCAGCAGCGAGGCCAACCCTCCAAGACCAAGGTCCCCTTCCTCATCTCTCTTTCACTGATCTTGTCCTTATGTTCTTGTCTCATCTGTTCCTCCTCTTCAAGCTGTGCTCATCCACTTGTCCCCATGCCTCGACAGGTGAAAGCAGAACCCAAGTCCCCTAAGAAAAAGGTGAAGGTATCCAACTGTGATATTCTTTGCACCTTGTTTTTTTCTTCCCGTTGCACCTTATTTTCCAGCTGAATCCTGTTGCTGCTTTTCTTTATAATCTTAGCAGGAAACTTGTGGGAACAAGAAGAGGTTGGGAGTGAGGTCAGGAGTGCCCCTCATCGTTTCATCAATGCTGGTTGTTTTGATTCCTAAGCTGGATTTGCTTTGTGGGTTGATCAGGGGTGATGATTGGGTGGGCGCTTCTGAGGAACAAAGGCAGCTCGCGTTGGATAAAGCGGAGGAGGTGCAGTCGAAGCTTGATCAGGAGTATCCCAGCTTCGTGAAGACCATGCGAAAATCGCACGTGACGGGTGGTTTTTGGCTGGTAAGTGTGAACAGCAGAAAGTATTCGTCTAATTATAATATGTATGACCTCGAAACGTGGCAGAGATATTGGAATTTTCAGGAAGCCTTTAGGAAGAGGTTTATCTCGCGGCGGATAACCCTCCTCCAAAAGAGTTACGTGGCTGATAACCTTTTTGGTTGCATGGTTGGGCAAGGTTGACCCAACTTTGGTTACTATTCGCAAGAGTACTTCCTTCTCACATATTACTATTCACCCAACTCAACTCTACTCAACCCTGCAATCAAACATGCTTAGTATTTGGATAGATTGTTTGTTGTTGACAAGTTAAAAAAAAATGACTACATGCTGAATATTTTATAATTTTTAGATGATAAGATGTTATACAATAGTATTTTTTTTATAAAAGAGAGATGTGGGTGATTTTGTATATTAAATGAGAGAAATAGTGGTTGTCGGTGGGTCCCACAGAAGATATCATGTGGGGCTCACTGTGCTGGAAAATAGGGGTTTAATGGAAAACATTGGGGAAAAACCGTTCCCAATCCAAATGCACTCTCATGATTCATTTGGTTGTTAGGTTACCCTTGGGTAACCTAGCATACCCTCTACTCTATCCCGACATTCCTGTGTTGGAATTCGTTGTATGGATCGCACAATTAAGTCATCAAGTTATGGCCCAGAGATGCTGACTTATTTGTTATAATACTTTTTAATCGCATTCAAATAAAAAATTAACATAAAAATATATTATAATTATTAACAAAATTAATACAACACAATCAATGTCACATCATATCACATTTATCACTCCAACCCTCATAACCATCCAAACAACTACTAATCACAGGAGATTAGTCCAACCCAACCCAACTCCGTTACCAAACAAACCTTGTTGTGAAGGAATGTAATCCCATATTTAGGCGGGTTGAGTTACATTAGGTTTGCACAGCCGTATATCACGTCACATACAATGCATATTCATTATGCATTCTGGATAAATGTGATATAAAATTTATTTACTTGTATAAGTAGTTTTTGTTGACTGTATTAACAAGATTAATGCTTACGTTTAAGTTATGTAAACATGGCTTACTACATAGAAAAGTTGAAATATGCTTTCCTTAAACGTTATTATTGAATTATGGACTATTCCATGATAATTAAATTAAATGAAATATTAATAAGAAATCACCTTTTATTTTAATTTATTTTTTTAAACTCTAAAAAAGTCATATATTCCCTCCATCACTATGTGGTGGTTTGTCCGAATGAATCTAGCTGCATATTGTGCATTTCCACTTCTTGAAAATTCCAATTTTCCTTACAATTTATACACATTATGAATGCTAAACAGCATATGCTAGTCTGTGCAATCTCATTTTCCCAAGTTCCGCGCTACTCTAAATACATTGAGTTGGGTGTCTTAATCATACAACAAAACTAAAGCTCATTAATGAACTAGGAGATCTTAAACATACAAAAAAGGGCCAGTTAGTATTAAATTTAACACATGCTCTTTTTTCGAACAGGGACTTCCTCATCAATTTTGTGTTACATATCTGCCAACCGAGGATGCAGACATTGCTTTGGTTGATGAGGAACTGGATGCATCTAGAACTCTTTTCTTGGCTAAAAAGAGTGGACTAAGTGCTGGTTGGCGGGGGTTCTCTATTGCCCATTGCCTGGTCGATGGGGATGCATTAGTTTTTCATTTGGTAAATTCAACCACTTTTAAGGTATGTTACCATATACCCTTGTGTTGATTCTAATTGTGTTGCAGTTTCCTTTTGTTTCTCGTTTAAATGAATAATTTTGCTTTAATTATCAACCTCCATCTTGACTGATTTGATTGTTTACGATCTTTGAACATGCATTTAGTCCAACTCATAGGCTGTGTTCGGATGGCGGGTTATCCAGGGGTGGATAACCCGTTTTTGTGGTAGTGTGTTTGGTTGGTGGGTTAAGGGTTGGGAGGGTTTGTGTGATGTGATTGTATTGGAATTTGAAAAAGTTGGTAGTTATTATGGTATGATTGTATTGAAATTTGAAAAAGTGGGTAGTTGTTGTGATGTAATTGTATTGAAGTTTGGAATAGTGAGTAGAAGTTGAGTATTTTATGATTTTTAGATGATATGATGGTATAATATATAATTTTTTTGATGGGAAGGGAGTGGGCCCCACTAGTCGGTTAAAAGTGTGGGTTTTTAGGGGGTTACCCACCCAAAGTGGGGGGTAACCCCCCAACCGAACACCACCATATGCAATTGAGATATACGATCTTTGAACATGCATTTAGTCCAACTCATATGCAATTGAGATAACATGCATATATTCTAAAACCAACGAAGAGATACGATAATCATAGGTTTGAGAAGCAAGAAATATGTAGAGCAACTTAACTCTCTTATCTAACTTTGCTAATTAATCTAAAGCAAGTTATGCGGATAGAAAGTGTTTTTCCTACTACACATAGATCATTGTAGAAACCAAATATGAAAAATATAAGATGAGAAGACATAGAAAATTCACAAGAAAAAGAAGATGGAACCATGATTCCTAGCATTTACTAATTGTTAGGGCATTCTCATATATCCGAAGCAAATGGTATGGTAAGAGTATAACACATTGTGAGTAAAAGAGCACACCAAGCAGACCACACGACTTGATTTACGTGGAAAATTCTTGTTAGAGGGGAAAAATCATGAGGTACTCATGAACCCTAATCTCTCTCAGAAGAGATTAGGGAACTCTTTCGTAGAATGAATTCAATAATACGTGGATGAGTAAAATATATATTATAGATTAATTTCTCAACCCATCTTTGATACCTTTCTTTCCTTGCATAATGAAGAAGCTCATGATCCTCTTTGTCAATTTATGATATGCCTCCGTCGAGTAGTGGTTGGCCTGCATCCCTACATGCTAGAGTCCTTCAACAACTCAAAGTATATTTATGTTGGTTTGGACACATAACTTATGGAGAATGAGACATCTTAATGCCTATGAACAAGGTTCAGGAAAGCAATACATGCTTCGGACAGATCACCAAATACTGAATAAGCGATATGCATGGGCATATGCAGGGTATATGTGGTTCCACGCTGTTTTCTAATTTTTTAATTTAAAAATAAATAAACGATCCTCTTTGTCAATTTATGATATACCTCCGTCGAGTAGTGGTTGGCCTGCATCCCTACATGCTAGAGTCCTTCAACAACTCAAAGTATATTTATGTTGGTTTGGACACATACCTTATGGAGAATGAGACATCTTAATGCCTAGGAACAAGGTTCAGGAAAGCAATACATGCGTTCGGACAGATCACCAAATACTGAATAAGCGATATGCATGGGCATATGCAGGGTATATGTGGTTCTACGCTGTTTTCTAATTTTTTGATTTAAAAATAAATAAATATCTATGAATAACATTACTACTGAATTTATGTATCTAAGTGGAGTTACAGAAAATCTAAGAAAAACAATTCATGTTAGATGGTTGAGTATATACTTTTAATTACCTAACATTTAATCACAAAAAAATATTTAGCCATAAAAGCTTCAACTTCATTACACAGAAATGCATTACTGCCATTACATGAGCAAAATCTCAATCGTCATATATTAAAATTTTTTGACGAACATTGTATATACTCATGAAAATAATACATGAGATAAACATAAAATATTGCATACATAATGGTATAATGCATTGCAGCTGTATACAAATGCATGTCATATTCTTACAGTTGAACGGAGGAAGAGGTAGATCTACGGAACTAAGGACATGAATGAGATGATTGGAAAGATGGAGATGCTGGAGCAGTATGCGGGGCATATGCAGGGAGGCTGTATGATGCACCGATTTATGAAATCAGTTCGGTCTGCATGCCGCATGGGCATATGCAGCTGCATATGCCTGTGCAGAATGCAGATGGCTGCATATGCGGTCTGTGCGATCGATTTCATGAACACTGCCTATGAAGTACTTCAACCTCCCCCATGTCTTTTAGTTAAAATTCATTTACAAGAGTTCTCTTTATGCAACATGGTTCCTCATTATCATCACTTATAAGATTTATGTCATCCACGTAGAATGGGTCTTTTCTATTCGTTGCATTTTATGAATATAGTGTGGTCTCAATTCACTTGCGTATTTTCACTTTTGATCATTGACCACTCAGAATGATTTAAACCAGGCCATTGGAGCTTGCTTTAGCCCATACTACATACTTTTCAATCTACAACACTCATTTTCACTTATTCCTTAAAATCACCATTTATGAATATGTTTTTTTCATCTAATTATTACATTTTCCAGGAAATTTAACAAGAAAATGGCAACCCCAATGGTATTCAGCTTTGCCACATGGGCAAAGGTCTCGAGATAGTCGACCATATATTTTTGACTGTGTCCTCTAGCCATTGTATGAACTTTGAATCTATCAATTTTCCCATTAGTAGTATACTTGATCAGTTGACTAATTTAGAGCCAATGAACACCCTTCGGACTATCAACAACATCCTATATATCATTTTTAACTACAACATTCATTTCTTCCTTTATAGCATGGCCTCCTTTTGGACCATTTTTTACCACTACTAGTATTTGTGGGAACATAATGAGAATTCAAACAAGTAATACAACATTAATAGCTCGATCACATCATGGTGTACGCTACAAGGTTGTCCACTGGATAATGAGTAGAGGCTCGAACAATTTAACAACTTTCTCTTAGAGATGGCGATCAAAGAGTAAATAAATTGGCAATATCATCCACAAAATTTAGGAAGAGAAGTGATTACAGATTTTTCATGACCTGGATCATAGAGGAGAGATTGAGATTATGATTTGCATTATTTCTTCTTCAATTTCCGCAAACTTTATCTGTTTTCTTTCGTCTAATATATCCTTGTCGAATCTGACTCTTTCATGTTGTCATTTTTCGTATCATGCTTATTGTTCTTGCCCACATGAATAGTTTTGTATGTCATAAAGAAAATTAATCCCCCTTTCATTTCCCTCAACATTCTTACTGATAAACTCCCCTTGAAACAAACTCATAGGAATGTAAGATTCATTCTCAAAGAAGTGACATCCTTGTTCATATGAAGATGATGTGCCACATGGTTATAGCATCTATATCCTTTCCGGGTACCAAAATAGTTGAAAAAGATGTACCTTGTGATCTACGGATCCAATATGTGCAAACCATGCCCATATTTATGAAGAAAGCAAACACGTCCAAATACACATGATTCCAGATTGAATAGGGGCTTGTTAGAATATATAGTAATGGGGGACACCCGACAAACAAAGGAATGCTGATGGGGGAGGTAGTGAAGACGCGATGCGATCAACAGGAACTCCACTCTCCCTAGGGATCTCAAGGAACTTTTCATTGCTTTTGCCGCTGGTGCAAAGCAGGATAACCTATTGGATGGTTGTGTCATCGAGGAAGGGGAAGAGGATGCCTTGCAGATGATCCTCAATGACCTTTCTGCAACAAGATTAGCAGGGGTGGTGGTCGATTTCATTGAGCTTCTGGGTAGTAGGCTATGTCTGAGAGGGCCATCTCACAAAGGAGCAAAGGAGGTGTTGTTAGGGTCTTTCGAAATGACACTTTCGTCGGATGTGATGGGTCAGAGTCGATGGCATATGTTAAGATATTTGGGTGGTGTGTTGGGGGCGTGGACGCCACTTAGAAGATGAAGGTGATTGGAGTCCCGATCAGATGTCAACGCTTGGATGTTCTTCGCAAGGTAGTCTGGCACACCAACGAGCTTGTAGAGATCTGCTCTACTGAACTCCGACCTGGCGAGGGGGCAGAAGTTGTCATTAGGATGCAGGGATCAAAACCGCTCGTTCTGATGAAGGCGAATATTTGTGCTGAGGGTGCGGACGCCACTTGGAAGATGAAGGTGATCGGAGTACTGATCTTATGTCGATGCTTGGATGTTCTTTGTGAGGCGGTCCGACACACCAACGAGCTTGTGGAGATCTGCTCCACTAGACTCCGACCTGGCGAGGAGGCGGAAGTTATCGTTAGGATGCAGGGATCAAAACCGTCCGTTCCGCTGAAGGCAAACATTTGGCTTTGGAAGAGACCTACTCTGATTTGGCTAGTTGCGATGGAGGATATGCCACATGTCGATGACTCGCCAGAGGCGATTGCAGAAGCACTGAAGATGAAGCTTCTTGTGGTCGGAGAAGCTCGACCGTTGATCTCCTCGATGACACTTACGGGAGGCAAGATTCTCGAGATTTATTCTAGAAAAGTGCCCTTTCGAGTCCCTCCGTCGGGAGAGGGTAAATCTGCTGAGATTACGTATATTTCCAAAAAGGCTGACGTATCATCAACGATTCATTCTAGATCGCTCTCCCGAAACCCGACTCCTCAAAGGGCGATTAACCCATTTGAATTCTCAGATCCTGTCAAAATCAATGGTGTGATGCCAACTTGACTGACTGGCGGGGTCTTAAACTCGGGATCCGTTTCCAACTCTGGAGTCGTATTTGAAATGCATGCTCAGGGGTTGTTTTTTGAACCAATGGAATGGCTCACGGACATCGATGTGGATGATCTGATGCACCCAAGCTTTCATGATGGGTGTGAAAATGGTCTTTCGCTTCCTTCAGGAGAGAAAGTGAGGTTCTACTGCTCTCGATGGGCGATGATGGATGGAGGTTTGGAAGACCTGTTCACTTCGGCTCCCTAGGGGAAGTACTCCATGGTTTTTTTCTGAAATTGGTTGAAGTGGTGGTGATCGTTTCATCTTGGCTGGGGAGAAACCTCCAACCTTACGGTCATGGGCGGAGCCAGGAATTACATATATAGGTGGGGCCAAATATTATGAATCAAAATACATGCGTACATACATATATGGACACACACATATATAATATTCAAAATTACGTTGGATCACATTACAACTAGACTGAAGCTATAGTACCAAAAAAAGGACTAAATAAATTTGAGATTGGATAGAAATACAATATTATCAATGTTTTGAAAATTGGAATGGTCAGTGAACACTGAAGCGATCCTGGATTGGTCCGCTTAACCGATTCTTTTCGGTTCGATTCGAAACTTCAAATTCTAATCAACCCACTAATTCAACCTATTATTTTAAGCCTGGTTTAACCAAGTTCAACTGGAATTAAATCACATTTAGTTTTTTATTTACTCAAAAATAATGCTAATGGTGGGAGTTGAACCCTTAAGCAACTACTCTAATACAACTTTTTGCATGTATTTGATTTTAAATATTATTAAACTACTATTACTCTATAGAGCATCTAGTCCAAATAATATATATAATGTTTATGACGTATGATGGTGCGTATGAAATTTTTTTATGTATATAGTAAATATATACTATATATGTATTTTATTTCTATTTCGATTATATTTAACTGTACATTTTATATACATTTTGATTTACTTTGATTTTATTAGCCGGTTCAACCACTTTTTTTCACCAATTTGGTTTATTCTGATTTTAAATAATGATAATGTCATCATACAATTGACTGATTTGATGACATGGTTCAACTCGATCTGACCTTTTCGGTAAAGTTTCGGATTCAGTGTCTAGTTTGATTCCAAACAATGTTGATATTATTTATAATTTGATGCCGAAAAAATGTGGAACTACATGGAGGCGACATGACTAAGAAAATCTCTGATTCATTGATTAACTTGAATTCATAAGGAATCAAACAATATATTAATGAAATATCCAAAATCGAAAGTGGAGAAACCGTTGATCTTGAAAAGTTGATACAAAAAGGTACACCGACGTCACCTTCCCACCATATAAAAAGGTTCATTATGGAGGTTTGGAAGTTATAATATTTAGATCATATATGTGCCTTAATTTTTATCTAGAAAAAGTAATATGCTATAGATGAATGCGACATCATCTCACTTATACATGGCAACCATCCGTTTTAGAGATAAAAAAATAGATATGTCGAGACAATAATTACCAATCCCCTCTCTCTATTCGTGGTTACCTTTGATATGATGAGAAAAAATTATGGCAACCACAGAAATTATATTGATACAAACCCATGAATTTGACGTGGATACATATATTTTGATTGTCTTTTTTATTTTTTTAATAAAATATATACATATATGTTTGTTTTCTTGTGTGTGTATATGTATATGGATACATATAGATTTGAGATACATATGCAGTTGTTTTTCTTTACTATTGCTCACATCTTCAATAAAAAAAATGGGCTGTATTTTTTGTCAATATTAACGCATATGATATTTTTTGTGAACAAGTCAAAATAAATACAAGGTCAACAGCCCAACACCTCTCCAGTAACGATAACAGCATATTAACCAACATTCATCTCCATCACTCCTACACATTTGGTATTCAAACTTCCTTGCTACAAGAGTGCCTCTAGCGGCTTGTATAAATAGAGTAGTTTTACAAGTTATCAATTGATGCACATGTCGAATGAAGTTCGGTCATGGACATGTTAAAAAGGTGTCATTTAGGTTGACCCAACTTCACACTAAGTTGGTATGGAATTTTCCCGATTCTCATGTAACCTGATTGGTATGGAATTTGTAACCAAAATTTGGACCCTCGACATGCTCCTTGCCTTGTATTTCTTCCATGGAAAAGAATAGTTCAGACCTACGGGATTAGCTTGTATCGTCCCATCTTCATCACACATAAGAATGGGTGTGGTTTTGATGAGGTGAACCCATCACCGTGAGAAGGCTTCAAATCTTATGTAATTGATTTCGATTTAGCAATAGAAGACACTCTAAATCAGTCGTCAACATCAAGATAGAGGGAGGAATCGATCATCGACGCGCACAATATGCAGGAAAGATTTCGATTGAAGGGAGCTCATGGAAGAACTAATGCATCAAAAGAACGGGTGCAAAAAAAATGATTGATCTGGACATATATGGTAACTGGGAAGGTCGTCGGAGCTTTGCTACTGAACGAAGTGAGGTGATCGGATGACAAAAAAACATAACAGTCAAAAGATCATCGTAGGCTCATTTCAACAGAGTGATTTCCAGGTCCATTGGAGCATCCAAGAGTTGTTGGTCGACCATCCAACCATAGACATTTAGGGGTGTTCAAAATAACACGGTCAAACGGCTATCCGGTCCGACCCAATTATTTTGACCCTATGTTGATGGGTACCCAAGAAAACTATTCAGGTTGGGTACCCGTAAGTACCTGACCCGCTCAGCTTTTACAACTCGTTGGAAGACCCGTTGGCAAAACCGGGTACCCTGATGGGTATCAAATTACTTTGGTTGCCTTTTTCAGCAAACTTTCCACATGTCATATTCCTTCACGATAATAGTCCTGACAGCTCCTCTGTAAAAGCCTTTCTATTACGTCAAATATCCGAGCAATTCAGAGTGTCCACCTGGAGGAAAAGTTTGATTTCCGGATCCTACCTGATGGACCGGACTAGGAATCAAATCGGAGAGGGTAATGTCTCTAATTTCCAGGCCCTTGATGTATATTAAATATATTTTTTGAATGTGCAATAAATATATAATGATCAGTATTATTTGTTGATAAATCTAATCTCAACTAAATTGTCTGTTTACCAATAATATTATTTATGTTGATATAATTTGACGAGTTTTTATTAAAGTCGAGGTGGAAACCAATCGCGAAGGTGTTTACGGGTTTTTCATCGGGTCAAAATGGTTAATTACATCAAGTACTTATATTTACCCGATATCGATAATTTTCCTCGAGTACCTGTGAATATAATATCAAAATAACTGGATTGGGTTGGGTACATGTTTAACCTGGATACATTGAACGCCCTTATTGAGCATGAAATTTAGCCCTTAAATAGTATTTACAGTTAAATATCTTGAATATAACAGTCAAATCATATCCGTATACATATATTACATTAACCTTATGTAGAGCTTTGATATGCAGCTACTGCGTTTACACACTTGTCTACTTTGACTACTATGTTTGTCTGCATTTAATCTTTAGCATTTATTGAAATTTTGAAATAAAAAATAAAAACAAATTTTTATAAATGACTATTTACTTTTACAGCTAAAGGTAATGCTATGTTGTTTTTATGATTGTAAATAAGGACAATTTGGATTTGCTAAAGGTTATTTTTCTTGGACGAGATTCCACAGGTACTCGTGGGGTATTCGTTAGAATTGGGTACCCATTCAAATGGGTCGGGTTGCCCCATGACCTGCTAATGATGTGTTGGGGTGGGTCACGATCGAATAGGTCAGGGTACCCACCTAGCGAATACCCCTATTCATGGAGAGTGCCATTATCGACAGTGGTTGTGGTGCTTCAATGGTTAGTCAACCAATCGGTAGAAGAGGTGAGTTTGGTCCCCCTCCTCAAGGTCACTAAAAAGGTGTGTTTGTGCCAATCCCAGGAACCCTCGGTGGATCGTTCATAGCACCACCACTAGAAAAACTTAGCAAAACCTTATTTGGGTGGAGGGGCCATAGACCGACCCTCCCCCCTTTCCCTCCACCACTGCTCACGGCTGCTGGAACCCTCGATTGGTGGGCTTGTGAGCTTGCCTCGTCATGATTCCATGACATCTGAAGATCAAAGGAGGAGTTGAATGTCTTAGAACATGCAAGAGGTCTTAGGGGTCTGGTGGTATCCAAGATGTGCCACGGGAGAGGAGACACCAACTGAGGTGTTTCTCTTGTAAGGGGAGACATGATGACGTGTGTGAGAGAAAAGGAACCTTTCCAAGAGGTGGGAGCGGTGATCGTGGATCATGGGGTAAAGCACCCTAGAAGGAGCTTGTTGTGGTGGTTCTAGGGACATTGGTGAATTCAGTGGAAAGCGTTCCCAAGCTTGTTGAGCAGGTAGCTGGGGGCTCCTCCAAAAAGTTTTTTGATCTTGAGGTTGCATAAAGGGTTGGCATCCATTTGGTGGGGAATTCCCTATTGGGTTCCCAATGAAATTCCTCTCTTGGAACATGTGAGGGTTAGGCCAACCTGAAAAAAGGTTGGCGATTAACTCTATGTTGGGGGATTGGAACATCGACGTGGCTTGTCTCCAAGAAACTAAGGTTGACTTGTGGGAAATTACGTGATGGAATTCGGTAGCCAGTCCTCATCTCTTGGATTTTAGAGCGGTTTTGGCAAGTGGTAGTGCGAGATATTGCATGAAACAAGAATCTATTTTCGATGAGGTATCATGGTGTTGCTACTTTGTAAGGCAGATCATTCCCGTGTTGCGGTTTCTTTGATATATGGTGTGTCGACGGTCGCGCCAAATGATGCTCTACGGGACGAAATACGGAGCATTAGGGATTGGTTCTCGCATGTGGCTTGGGTGGTGGGTTGTGACTTTATTATCACTATTTATGCCGAAGATCAACCTGCTAGGAGAGGCGCTCAGGATTCTGGCTCTGAGCATTTTATAAATACATTCGTGGAGTTGAATCTGGAAGTGCTCGACTCGACGAACTGCAAACATGTGGAGGAGCTCATCGCCTAAGTCGCAGATTGACAGGTTCCTCTTATTGACAGAGGCTTTGGAGATGTTTAGCATGTCGTTTGTATGTTCACTTCTTAGGTCAAGGACCGACCACACATCCCTTTGCTTGGATACTAGCAACAACATGGGATCCTATTCTTATTTCAAATTTGAGAGGAGCTATATACCGGAAGATGGATTTCGTGACTTGATCTGTACCTTCTGGACATGTTTGGAGGTAGAGGGACCGACCATGGCAAGATTTGCAACCAAATTGGTTGCTCTGCGTTGCAGACTTTTGGAGTTCAGATGGGTCTCCAGGGAAGAGCGAGGGATGCGAATGAATCATGCCCAAGTTGAGATGGTGTGGCTGAACTTGTTTGAAGATGAAAGGGAACTGGAGGACGGAGACATCTTGAACAGCAAGGCAGTTCCAAAAATCTTGGAGGAAGAGGACAGAAAAAGAGAGGTTGAATGGAGGCAGAAATGATTGGAGGGTGATGTAAATACCAAGCTTTTTCATGCTATAGAAAATAGGAGACGCATTTGTCCACTCAATTGAGGTGGGGGGAGGGGGAAGTACCGGGAGAGGTGGAGATAGCGAGGGTGGTCACTGGTTGTTTCAAGAACATAAGCATGAGAGCACCACACTGTGGTTTGAGTGGTTGGGCTTGGGTGTGAGAGGTATCTCAGAGGTGGACGCAAAGGGGCTTACACGATCTTTCGAGGTGATTGAGGTTCGTGAAGCTCTGCTTGCACTCAACTCAGACGGATGCCCTGGTCCGGATGGTTTTCCAATCTTTTTTTACAGAGAACTCTGGGATCTCATTGAAGAGGAGTTAATGGAGGTTGTCTCGGAATTTTCGAAAGGGAAGTTAGGTTTCGATAGACTCAATCAATCCTTCCTTTTCTTACTTCGTAAGAAGGAGGTGGTGACCAAGGTGGAGGACTACCATCCAATTGCCTTGTCAAATGCAATTTACTTGATTTTGGCTAAGACTATGGCGAACATATTGAGGGGGGGTGATGAGCAAAATCATATCACCATCTTAGAGTGCTTTTCTCCCAGGACGACAAATGATAGATAGCGTGGTGCTTGCTTTAGAGATAGTGGTAGGCGCAGGTGCAAAAAAGGGGTGCTTTGGAAGGTGGATTTCTCCAAGGCCTATGATTACCTTGAATGATGCTTCATTTGGGCCTCGCTATACAGACGTGGTTTCCCAGATAGGTGTATTGCTTGGATGAGGAGATGTATCACGAT
Source organism: Ottelia alismoides (assembly GCA_037367405.1). NCBI lineage: Eukaryota > Viridiplantae > Streptophyta > Magnoliopsida > Alismatales > Hydrocharitaceae > Ottelia > Ottelia alismoides. The sequence goes on along the minus strand of JAZKJV010002190.1, from coordinate 449,512 downwards.
CGCATCATGTATACTTTTGGTGAATGGTCAACATAAGAGGTAATTCTTCCAGCCACAAAGAGGTGTTCGGCATGGTTGCCCGCTTGCACCCCTTCTCTTCGTTCTCGCTACAAACGCCTTGTCAGTCATGGTTGATCGTACGATCTCGGGTGGCTTCTTCATAGAGTTTTCAAAAGGGGAGATCTCTCTTCCCATCTTTAGTATGTGGACGATACAATCCTCTTTGTTGTGGGGTAGGGGGCATCTAGGTGTCGAGGCATGTCGACGGTCCTTGATCTCTTTAGGGTGGTGTCTGGATTGAATATTAACATGAAAAAATGGAATGTGTCGTTTGGGATGTCGGAGGAGTCCGAGACTTGTGCGGGCTGTTTGCGCTCTTTACGAGGGCATCTGCCTATAAGATATCTTGGTGTTTCAGGGCTAAAGGTTGTCGGATTGGAGATAGTGGTGGAGATAGATGGAGCAGAGATTAGCGGGATGGAAGTCTGTCTGCCTAGGTGGAAAACTTGTATTACTGGCATCGATTTTATCGACGATCCCAATTTTTTCCTCTCGTCCAATCTGCCTGTAAGAATAAGAAAGAGATTGGAGGGCATCATGTGAAGGTTCTTCTGGTCAACCTTTGGAAGGACAAGTGGTTTTCAACCAGTTGACTGGAAGATGGTTACGTACTCAAAGGATGATGGGGTTCTCGGGATCCAGAGCATAGAATGAACAATGCCCTACTCAGTAAAAGGGTTACTCACATCTGGGGTGACCGTGACGGCCTTTACACTTCTCTCTCTTTTTGCCTTGATCTTGAGGTACTGTGCTTGGCACTGTCATACTTCTGGAGAGGATTTTGTGGGATGGCTTCTGAGATTCGTCTGTTCCTGAGATTGAGTTTGGGGGATGACTCGGGCTTCAGGTTTTGGTCTGATGACTAGTTCGAGGGCATAATTATGGGGATGAGCTTCACACGTCTTATGGCTCTTTCTACTAGCCTGTAGACCTCCATGGTAGAGGTGTGGGACAGACCCTCTTTTTTTCCTACTTTCATGTCTGAGCTGTCAGATCAAAGATTGGGGGAGGTTGTGTTGATATTGTGGAGGAACTAGAAAATGTGACTGTCCCCACTCAAGGCAGAGACTGCTGGTGCTGGGCATGCTGGAGGGATGGTATTTTCTCGTTGGGAAAAGCTTATAAAGCCTTAGAAGGGCATCGGATATATGATCCAAAAGGATGTGAATCGGATTACATGAGGTTGTGGAAGTGGAAGGTAACACTTGTAAAGATTCTCCTATGGATTTGTAGAAGGGGAAGGCTGTTGACTGGGGATCAATTTGCACGCTTTGTCAGGAATGCTTTTGCATCTTGTTCGAGATGCATGGAGGAGGCCGAAGATGCTGATCACCTGCTCTTCAATTGCAGGAGCTCTGTTGAGATATGGTCACTATTTGGAAGTCACGCACCTCCGTGTGAGGATTGGGCAAGCTTCTAAGTAATGGAAGGTAACACTTGTAAAGATTCTCCTATGGATTTGTAGAAGGGGAAGGCTGTTGACTGGGGTTCATTTTGCACGCTTTGTCAGGAATGCTTTTGCATCTTGTTTGAGATGCATGGAGGAGGCCGAAGATGCTGATCACCTGCTCTTCAATTGCAGGAGCTCTGTTGAGATATGGTCACTATTTGGAAGTCACGCACCTCCGTGTAAGGATTGGGCAAGCTTCTAAGTCTTCATTGAAATGGGTTGGGGAGGTACGAATGTGGAGTTGATCATGTACTTAACGATCATCTGGGCAATGTGGTTAGCCAAAAATGGTGTGGTGTTCAGTCAGGAGACGATTTATGGGGAAAATGTAGTGACACACGTTAAGGTGCTCACAGAGAATTGTGTTATGTAATCTCTTTTCTAATATTCCGCCTACCCTAGGCATGTAAATCTTTCTAAAGGTGATAAATGAAGTTTTTGGGTACACACCTATACGATGGAGGCCTTTTTTTTCTTTCAAAAAAAGAATATACAATAATGATCTTATGTATTAAAAAAATAAGTCAAAGCTGTAAGTATATTCATTCATGGGTACGTTAAGAACTCTAATACCAACTGCCATATTCTTTCTCTCTGTAATTATTTGTCTAGAGCATGCAAGAGCAGGTTTCTAAGTTTTCATTGAAACGGGTTGGAGAGGTACGAAGGTGGAGTTGATCATGTACTTAGCGATCATCTGGGCAATGTGGTTAGCCAGAAATGGTGTGGTGTTCAGTCAGGAGCGGATTTATGGGGAAAATGTAGCGACGCCAGTTAAGGTGCTCGCAGAGAGTTTTGTTATGTAATATCTTTTCTAATATTCTGCCTTCCCTAGGCATGTAAATCTTTCTAAAGGTGTTAGATGACGTGTAAGGATTGGGCAAGCTTCTAAGTCTTCATTGAAATGGGTTGGGGAGGTACGAATGTGGAGTTGATCATGTACTTAACGATCATCTGGGCAATGTGGTTAGCCAAAAATGGTGTGGTGTTCAGTCAGTAGAGGATTTATGGGGAAAATGTAGTGACATACGTTAAGGTGCTCACAGAGAAATGTGTTATGTAATCTCTTTTCTAATATTCCGCCTACCCTAGGCATGTAAATCTTTCTAAAGGTGATAAATGAAGTTTTTGGGTACACACCTATACGATGGAGGCCTTTTTTTTCTTTCAAAAAAAGAATATACAATAATGGTCTTATGTATTAAAAAAATAAGTCAAATGCTGTAAGTATATTCATTCATGGGTACGTTAAGAACTCTAATACCAACTGCCATATTCTTTCTCTCTGTAATTAGTTGTCTAGAGCATGCAAGAGCAGGTTTCTAAGTTTTCATTGAAACGGGTTGGAGAGGTACGAAGGTGGAGTTGATCATGTACTTAGCGATCATCTGGGCAATGTGGTTAGCCAGAAATGGTGTGGTGTTCAGTCAGGAGCGGATTTATGGGGAAAATGTAGCGACGCAAGTTAAGGTGCTCGCAGAGAGTTTTGTTATGTAATCTCTTTTCTAATATTCTGCCTTCCCTAGGCATGTAAATCTTTCTAAAGGTGTTAGATGAAGTTTTTAGGTACACACCTATACGATGGAGGCCTTTTTTCTTTCAAAAAAAGAATATACAATAATGGTCTTATGTATTAAAAAAACAAGTCAAATGCTGTAAGTATATTCTTTTCATGGGTATGTTAAGAACTATAACACCAACTGCCATATTCTTTGTCTCTCTGCAATTATTTGTCTAGAGCATGCAAAAGCAGGTCCAAAAACCATACATTCTGTAGTACGTTTTGATAATGACAATATTCTATTACGAACTTGTGTAGATCTACATAATACGTGTGGCTGAAGTTTCCAAAAAGAAGAATGCAAAGAAGAAATTATTAGCAGTTCCTAGAAACGAGATAGTTGAAAAGAGAAGCAAGAAGGAAGAAGTTAAGCAACAGTGCACTGAGAAGATAAACATGTGAGTACTTTAGTCAGAATCAACTTTGGATCCCTATGAGAACTTCAAATATATTGATTCAATTAGCGAGTTCTAAATGAAAATCTTTATGTTGATCAACCTATTCAATCAACTTCACACTTCAGAAGAAGTCCTTGTAGAACAATATTATTTATGTTCAATGCGTCAACCTTCTGAAAATCTAAAGAAGCTTACAAAGAAGTTTATCAAGGGAAGCATATAAGCTTGTCAAAACTGGCTGCAAGTTAATAAGATTATCATTTTAAATATAAAATTTATCTTCACAATGGTCTCTTCTTCGAGTCACTTCTCTTTATACTTTATAAACTTTATATGCATGTGTGCATGTATGTATTTAATTTGTTGCAACCATTTCTCAATTTGGCTCCAGCAAGGAATGATATTCACACTAGTTTTAACTTTATTGGAAAATGTCATATTTTGCAGCTGTATCAAAATTTATGCATCCTTACATGTTACACTGATTGGAATCCTTTCCCTTGTTCTTGCCTCCCAAAGATACGTTAAAGTTTAGGAATCTTGTGAATGTTGCCATTTAAAACAAAGTGTGGAAGGAGACATTTTTTAATGAAGGTCCCTTGTTTATGCTATGAGAATCGTACTTTATTTGTCCTAGGTTTTTGACTGCATGCTATTTGAATAATACATGGCACTTTTTGTAATTCTTCTCTCTATATGTTATCTGTGTACGAATTTCACGTTGGTGTTATAAGCTCTCATCCACTCTCATAACATAAATACTTTTCCAATTTAATACATTTTTCCTTAGAAGGGTTCAACTTCATTACATTTTTATTTACATGTTATACCAAACTTTACTCAATGCCTTAAATGTTGGATTTCAATATCGTTTCAGTAAGCATGGAAAGAGAATTTGGTGGAATTTTGAAGGAATTTGGGTGAAATTGTCAGAAATTAAGGAAGTTATTTGAAAAAAAACTCATTTTTTTCTAAAATTGAGATTTCTAGTATTCTTTAACTCAGTAAATGAGATAGTAATACACCATTAAAATACACAACTTTTTTGCTAATAGTAAGATATTAACATGATATGTTACATTAAATTTCCATCCAATCGCTCCAACAGTCAAAAAAGTAGTATACTGCTCGGAATTAGAACTAGATCTGGAACTGAAATTAGAAGCCATTAGTTTTACTTCTTGAATATGAAGAGAAGGGTGACACATGCAATAATAATGGTGAAAAATGGGCTTACAAAGAGTACTAACAAAATGATATCTTAGGTAAGAAATTAAAGATCGAAATGATAGCCTAGAACTTGTATCTAGCCAATATACTTTCAACTTAGAAAAATATTTAATTTTAGAAATAAAATAAGGTTTACACGTACACACACAAACACAAATATTTCGAACATGTATGTTTAATAGATGCATTGTATAGCTTGTAATCGTAAAATTTATGTTATAAAAGATACAAACAAATTAATGAACACCAAGAATTGCGTAGCATTTACAAGCACAATCTATATCAAACATGATAGTAGGGAAATACTTATAGTCACAAGATTTGGAATGTTCATAACAACCTAACACTCGTATTGCCACATGTACTCTTATAGTAGAGAGAAGCCACAAAAAAGCAAAACCTTAAATTTCAGATATTTCGTTTCATTTCACCATGTCCGGAAAGAGAAATTTCGAAGAATTTTGGTAAAAATGTCGGAAATCTTCGAAATGACATTGAACTTGGCCTTTTCTCCAAAAACTAAATTTTTTAATATTCCTAGATCAGTTATCAAAATACAAATGCACACTTGTTTGTAACATAAAATTGTAAATATAAGTTTTGACGCAGTATTATCATCATAATCATCACACATGTTGATATGTAGAGCAATGTGTTGCCTAGAGTTAGAATTGTATGCTAAACTAGAGGCGAACACAAAGATAATCACCTCGCCAATAAGAATGGGATATCAAATATAATAACTACTTATTAAGACATATATTTCAAAATAATAACCTCATCAATATGAACGAGATGACACATAGAAAAACTACTTATCAAAACATATAGTTCAAAATAAAAAAGGATAAAAAATAAAGCTCTTCAGTTAAAATTTGAATTTAACTCTTAAATCTTGTATATAACTGATTTAGTTTGGACCCGGATCTAAAATTTAGAAACTAACTAAAGAAACTTCTTTAAACAATGTAAACTCTAACAACTCAACATATCGATGAATAAGTGAAAATTCATTAATATATGCAAACTTCAATGAAAGTGAAGGGCAGATTCCCTTATTTTGTTGTTTCGCTAAAACAACATGCAAAAATGATGAAATTTCATTGATATTTTGGTGATATTTCATTTAAATCCTGGAAAAAGAAGGTAGCGTTTCAATTTCGGTGACCTAGAGAAATGGAAATTTCGGAGAATCTCGGCAGAATTTCATTGAAAGTTGAGGCCATATTTTATTAAAATGGTTAATAGTCGCACTTGGGTTTCCTACATATCCCATCTATCTACGATTCATACAGGTTTGTGGCAAAAAGATAAGCGGAAAGGTTCACATCTTACCACCTACCAAGTGAAATAATTGGCAAATATATCAAGACCTTCAATATTCTATGTCAAGCTCCTTGCAACATTGTGAAGATGATATATGAGTTTTAAAGTCTAAGGAGTAAAATCGTGTCAACTGACAAATAAAGTATAAAAGTATGATTACGAATATCTCCTTTAGGTCCCATCTTTAGGACCCTACTTTTCTAAACATGGTTCAGGAAAGCGGTTTGCTTATGCATTCAGACAGGTTATTGAATAGCGATTAAGCGGTATGCGGGTCACATGCGAGGTGTATGCATTCTTTGTGGTTCTCTAATTTTTTATTTAAAAATAAATAAATATCAATAAAAGTGACTACAATTGAACTAAATTTATGAATAAATGCAATCCAACAAAAGATATAAAAAAATGACTTTCTTGTAGAGCTCAAAACAATGTCTAATATCTATCAATCAAATATCAATACAAAATCAGCACACAAATAATTGACAATAATCGCCAAAATATGCAAGTATCCGAAACAAAACAGAAATCTAACGCAAATAACAATTGGTAATGTCCTAATTAAAATAACATAAGATTAAAATGTTCATATGACAATATTTTATTTACAAAGTTATCCTAATCTAGACCATCATGAAATTCCACTACGATATTGTCTTCATTGTTAGTAAGATATGAAGACCTTCGTTATTAACAACCATTCATATCCTATACATTATTAGTAAACATTAACATACACTACAATGACATTCAAACAATAAAAAATCAAACATCTCATGAGAATTCAGACTTCTATATACATCTCCTTCATCATTACTGCATATGTAACATATTGTGTTACATTTCAAACTTCCGTTATATTTAAAATTCAATGTATTACTACATATAGACAGAAGTCAAACTTCTGTTACATGAGAATTCTGACTTCTCATGTAACACTATTGCCATAGGTTACCCGTATCTGTAACATTGTTGCCATAGGTCAATGAATAAAAAAGATAGTCCAGCTAATTTATTTGAGACAACCTTAGATTCTGTATGTTCATAAGATTGATGATTAAGGAATATGATAAAGAACATTAACCTCTCTCCCATGAGAATTCTGGCATCAAACAAGAGTTGGAGAGGGAGGGGGGCTATCTAGGGTTGGCTCAAAAAAATCAAACATAAAATTGCATCAAATAAGAGAAAAACATGATCGAGGGTTATTGGAAAGGGTTATCATGGTCACTGAGGAGTTGAAAGGTGGAGGAGCTTTGCAGGAGGATCTGGGAGGCAGAGGAACTTTGCATGGAGGAGCTTCATACGTGAGTGGCGAAGGTGCTCTGCAACACCATTGGAGGTGGAGGAGCTTCGTATGGATGCGGAGGAGCTTTATGGAGACTATGGAGGTGGAGGTTGGATGGGGCAGTGGAGATGGTGATCGGGGGCTCTGGAAGAGAGAACGACTCGAGAGCTTGCACCTCAACCCTATCAGGGGTTCTGGATCAACAAAAATCGATGGAATCAGGCTTCTCCTAACACTATCTTATCCAGGTCTTAAGATCCACATCTGATTACCCATTTAAGCATGCCACAACTTAAGTGAACCGCATGATGTGCATATGTGGCTCGCGCATACGCATATGGCGCGTAAAGGAGGGCCTCAGATATGTGGTGCATTGAGGAGGCAACGTACGCATATGTGACTGCATATGGGGTTGCACAAACAACTTTCATGAACACTTGTTCTAAATTTTTCAATGTGCATTGAGGAGGCAACGTACGCATATGTGACTGCATATGGGGTTGCACAAACAACTTTCATGAACACTTGTTCTAAATTTTTCAATATAATTAAATAATATTACGTGTAACCAAACAATAACAAATTGCAAACCAATCAATCAATCAAGCAAGTAGGACAATAATAACACATGGATATAACCTTTCATTCTTAATTGCAGTGCTCCTTGGGATGACGGCAGATCTTTGACTTTTCGATGGTGAAATTGGTGGTGTAAAGGATATAAAAACAAGCACTGACCTTAGGGGTTCATATAGTACACCTATACAGACTAATCCCCCTAAACGGTTTGATCCATGAACCAGAATAAGAATGATCCGACATTGAATGCTATTTTTCGATATGGTTAGGGGAGGTTACAAAATCGAGATCTATAATATATAAGGTCAAGTATAGGGAATAATAAGTTTTTTTCAATGAAGAGGGTGTAAACCCATGTTAGGTCACATTTAAACGTAAATATCGTATTTGTTGCGAGTAGTAGAAGCGAATATTGTAGTGGAGAAGGCTTATGATTTTGTTCCATGGGAGATATTGCGGAGAGTTTTGAGAAGAGACAAGTACATGTCCTATATATTAACCTTATAAAGGATATATATGATAGGGCTTCATCTTGTGTAAGGATCTAGTTTGGGAAGACTGACTATTTTTACGTAAACATTAGTCTGCATCAAGGTTTAGCTTTGAGTCCATTCCTTTTTACTTTGATTAGAGACAAGTTGACTAGCTATATTCAGAATGAGACACCTTGGTGTATGTTTTTTTATGTAAAAGAGGGAGGTCTCTTGAGGCGGGAGTCACCACAGCAATACTGATGATAATGTGTTGATTGATGAGACTAGAGATGGAATAAATGAGAAACTTGAGGTTTTAAGACATTCATTAGAGATTAAAGAATTTCATATAAGTAGGGCTAAGTCTGAATATGTGGAATGCACATATAGTGGAAGCAGTGGTGAAGGAGTTGAGGTGAAGATTGGTGACGATAACATTCAAAAGAAATATTCTTTTAGATACTTGGGATCTTTTATGCAACATGATGGGAAAATTGATGGAGATGTTACTCATAGAATAAATGTAGTTTGTCTAAAGTGGGAGAGAAACCTCTATTGTTCTAACTTCTATGTGATAATGAAATTCTTTTAAAAATCAAATGAAAGTCTTACAAAGCAACCGTGAGACATACTATGCTCTATGGATCTAAATGTTGGCCTATCAACCTTAGACTTGTTTAGATAATGACAATAGTAGAAATGAAGATGATAAGCTGGATGTGTGGTCATACACGTAAAGATCGAATTCAGAATGATGTGATCAGAAGGAAATTTGATGTTGCTTTGATAGAGGATAAAATTAGAGAAAATCACTTAAAATGGTTTGACTATTTGCAAAGGAAATCGGCTGATGCACCAATTCAGAGTTTGAGTTTTGGGATGTTGAGCTGATTAATAGAGGGTAAAGAAGGCCCTAGAAGTATTGGAATGAGATTATCTGAAGGGAACTTATTTTTTAGATCTAAGCCCAAGAATGACTCAACATAAGATCTGAATGGAGGCAAAGAATCCATGTAGCCTGTTGAGATATTAGTTATCTTTCATATCTTTTATGTAATATTTGTTTTCTTTATCTTCTTTATGTAATTTACCTAACATGTTACTCTCCTATATAAGAGAACCCTATGGCTTCATCAATAGGTAATTCATTCTTTCCTTTCCACATGGTATCAGAGCAACGGTCCTACACCAGAGTTCTGACCTGATTCCAACCGCTACCACCGACCTAAACTCTCGTGCGCTGCCAGGAGGACATCTTGTGTGACTCATGCATCGCAAGGAGGGCCTCCATGTCCCTTCTCGTCGCAGTCAGGCCACTTGTGGCCTCCATCGACGTTGTTGGTGCCCTCTATGGCATCCTAGTCCCACCATTAAGGGTCTTCAAACCTCTTCTCAGTGCCTCCATTACCACCTACGGCCTCCCTACGCGCCGCCAGTGCCCCCTAGGGTACCTTACTGCATATATGCGCCGACCAACAGTCTGATTTGGTCTGATTTTGGTTGGAAAAACATGATTTCAGTACCTAACATAAGATCTGAATGGAGGCAAAGAATCCATGTAGCCTGCTGAGATATTAGTTATCTTTCATGTCTTTTATGTAATATTTGTTTTCTTTATCTTCTTTATGTAATTTACCCAACATCTTACTCTCCTATATAAGAGAACCCTATGGCTTCATCAATAAGTAATTCACTCTTTCCTTTCCACATGGTATCAGAGCAACGGTCCTACACCGGAGTTCTGACCTGATTCCAACCGCTACCACCGACCCAAACTCTCATGCACCGCTAGGAGGACATCTTGCACGACTTATGCATCGCAAGGAGGGCCTCCATGCCCCTTCTCATCGCAGTCAGGCCACCTACAGCCTCCATCGACATTGTTGGTGCCCTCTATGGCATCCTAGGCCCACCACTAAGGGTCTTCAGACTCTTCTCAGTGTCGTCATACCACCTACGGCCTCCCTATGCGTTGTCAGTGCCCCCTAGTACCCTAGTGCATATATGCGCTGATCAACAGTCTGATTTGGTCTGATTTTGGTTGGAAAAACATGATTTCGGACCTTTGGATCGCATTTTTGGCTCTAGCGTGATCGAGGATTGAAAAGGATGGTTGTATGCGCCTACATGTACAACCAATCCTCCATATGATTGTGTAGACTTCCTCAAATTGGTCTACTACTTTAGTTGAGTTTCATTTTTTCCAATCGTTCTTCCATCATGTTAGAAAACAAGGATGACATATTTTCTTCATCCGGTGCATTTAAGGGCCCGACTCCTGTCGTAAAGATGGATGAGATCAGCTATGAGCTGTGGTGCATGCTGCTTCTGACCCTTATGCAATGCAAAAATAAGGAGCGCATTCTAACAAAGCCAGAGCTGACGGATAAGATTGGGAACAATGCTTCATGGAAGCAAGATGACGTGTATGTGCGTTTATGGTTTTTTGTGCCCCTCACCAATGATATTGTGAACCAGCTCATCACCAAGGCGGTGTGGGATATCTTGGCATCCATGTATGCCCAAGTGAAGAACGAGGCCAAGATTCTTCAGCTTTAGTTTGACATATATAGAGCAAAGCAAAATGTCCCTCCACTGCACACGTTCTACTCCTTGCTTCATGGCATGTTCAAAAAGCTCCACAGCGTCATGTCGATTACGATGCAACAGATGACAACATGAATTCCACGATGGTTTGAGTTTTCTAAGCTGCACTTGATCCAGAGTATGACGCAACATGTGTATAAATCCTTACTGGGGTGACCATACCTTATATGGAGGAGGCTTACAGTCGTTTCAGCATGCTTCTTATTCCACATACTGCCACCACACAACCCTCTGTGATGGTTGCTTCTCGCGATAGAGGAGGTTCTACTTAGTTCAGAGGGTGTAGTCTCCGTGGTAGAGATGGTGGACGCCAACGTGTTCCTTGCACCTACTGCAGTCGTCCATGATACTCTGAGGATACATGCTATCAGAAGCATGGAAACTCGCATCTGCTCGTGTTGTAGAGCAGATTGAGCCTTCAGATACTACATCTCCTTAGGGAGATCAAAGCCTTTGTTGGGAAAAATAAAGAAGATATTTATTCCATAAAATCCTAGACTCTCTTATATAGGGGAGAGACCTATAGGTAAATTACATAAGATAGACAGTAAGAAATAAACAATAAGAAACCAATACTCAGAGTACACAGAATTATCTCTACATTCCCCCTCAAGATGGAGCATAGATGTCAATCTTACTCATCTTGGAAGAGAACTTCTGAAGTGGTCCTCTGAGTAGTGCCTTGGTGAAGATATATGTCGTTTACTCTCCTGTGCTGACGTGGGAGGTGGAAAATAAGCCTTTCTGAATCATGTCTCTAGTATAATGGCAGTCTACTTCAATATGCTTCGTTCTTTCATGGAATGCAGTATAGTTTGCTATGAACATGGCATCCCGATTATCACATTGTAACTGCATAGGTAGAGATACATTTATATATGTCTGTTAGTACTGCCCGAGTCCACATCATTTATGTACTGTCTTGTACCATAACTCTATATTCAAACTCTGCACTCGATCTAGCCACAACTGTTTGTTTCATACTTTTACAAGAAATAATGAATTGCCAACAAATATTACATAGCCAGACGTAGACTTCTTGTCTTTAGGACACCCTGCATAGTCAGCATCAGCACACGCAGAGAATAGAAAGAGTTGCTACTTTCCTGAATAATAAACTTGCACATGGAGAAGACTTTAGATAGCGCAGTATCATGTATATAGCATCCATATGTACATGTCGAGGCTTCTCCATGAACTGGCTCACCCGACTCAATGCAAATGAGATGTCAAGTCTAGTGATAGTAACATATAGGAGCTTCCCCACCATCTCTCTTTATCTTCCCTTGTCAACCTCTTCTGTATCGTCATCATATAGTTTCATGCTAGGATCCATAGGAGTAGTGGATGGTCGATGACCAATCATTCTTGTCTCAGTAAGCATGTCTGTAACATACTTCCTTTGGGTCATCACGAGACCTTGTGCATTCCTAGCAAATTCTAACCCTAGGAAATACCCTAGGGTGCCCAAATCCTTCGTAACAAACTGATGACCCAGAAATTCTTTTGCCATTTTTATCTCCTGCGCATCATCCCCTGTAACAAGAATATCATCCACATAAACCATGATAACAATTGTATCTCTAGGTGTCTTCCGCACAAACAATGAGTGGTTTGTATTTGATCTCTTGAACCCTTGCTTTTGAAACCAAGCCCTTGGACTTTGCTTAAGGCCATATATTGCCTTATGGAGCCTACAAAATGCTGACGCTCCCCCTCAACAATAAACCCCGGAGGCTGCTACATGTAGACTTCCTCCTGTTGATCTCCATACAAGAACGCAGTTTTAACATCTAAGTGAAACTAGGGTCAATCACATACCATAACAACTGAAAGAAGGACCCGTAAAGTGGAGTGACACGTAACAAGAGAGAATGTGTCCATCTAATCGATTAATCCACACCGTAGGTCTAAGTAAATCCGCGAGCCACTAATCTTGCCTTGTAGCGATCAATGCTCCCATCTGCATGGTGTTTAACAGTAAACACTCACTTGCAACTGATAACAGGGCTCCAGGAGGAGCATACACCAAACTCTAGGTACCACGTGATTGCAGGGCAACCATCTCTTCCTCCATAGCTAAACGCCAGTGACTATCCTTTAGGGGCTCATGGTAATTTCGTGGAATAGCCACGACAAATAGAGCAACTACAAATCTATGAAAGTCCCTTGTCAGACGATGAAAGGAGACTTGGGACGCAAGGGGATAAGATGCACAAGTACGCTTTTGCTTTCGTAATACGATGTGCACATCCAGGTCATCGGTAGCATCAGCCATGTAGGGACTAGTCTCCTACAAAGACCCCTGCACAGATATATCTCTAGTCCCATTATTGGAAATCATGGTATCGGAACAAACCTGAGGCATGCTGGATGACGAGCGATTACCTTGAGCAGAGCCAGATCAACGGTTATAGAATTTTGGTAATAGTGGAACAATGTGGGACTGGGTAGAAGGTGGTGGTGATGGTGGTGGTGGTGGTGTTTGTATAGTAGGCACATGCTAAGGTGAAGGCAAAGACATGGGAGGAGGTTGCATGCACACCTCATCATCTGAATCTGATACCGCCAACCTGTCTCTTGTAGGGGAGAAAAACATCACAGACTCGAAAAAAGTCACATCAACACTGATGTAATATTTCCTATTCAAAGGATCATAACACCAATATCCCTTCTTGGTCTTGGAGTACCCAACAAATACACATTTGACATCCCTAGGAGAGAGCATGTCAAGACCCGGAGTTAACCGGTGTATGAATGCAATATAACCAAAGACACAAGGAGTAAGTGAGAATTATTACTTATTAGGAAAAACAATGGAGAAAGGAATTTTATCACCCAGAACAGACGAAGACATGTGATTCACCAGGTAACATGCCGTAAAGATAGCATCACCCCAAAACGAATGTGGGGCTCGACTTTGAATAAGAAGTATCCGAGTGATATCAAGTAAATGGCGATGCTTTCGCTCTGCAACACCATTTTGCTGAGAAGTATAAGGACATGTGGTTTTATGAATAATGCCACAGGAGGAAATGAAATGAGATAGGGTGCGTGTACAGAATTTCAAAGCATTGTCTGTTCTCACATATTTCACAAAAGAAGAGTAAACATTTTGCACTTCGTTGATAAAGATTTTGATCATATCTCCTACTTCAGATTTATTTTTCAATAAGAAAACTCATGACAAACGAGAATAATCATCAACTGCAACAAGATAAAACATGTTTCCCTGATGACCAGGAACACGATTTGGACCCCAAATGTCAATAAGAAATAATTCAAAAGGGGAACTACTGCTTTGACTGTGACGACTCGGCAAAGTCGGTCGATGACGCTTCCCCAATTGAATGTGGGGCTCGACTTTGAATAAGAAGTATCCGAGTGATATCAAGTAAATGGCGATGCTTTCGCTCTGCAACACCATTTTGCTGAGAAGTATAAGGACATGTGGTTTGATGAATAATGCCACAGGAGGAAATGAAATGAGATAGGATGCGTGTACAGAATTTCAAAGCATTGTCTGTTCTCACATATTTCAAAAAAGAAGAGTAAATATTTTGCACTTCGTTGATAAAGATTTTGATCATATCTCCTACTTCAGATTTATTTTTCAATAAGAAAACTCATGACAAACGAGAATAATCATCAACTGCAACAAGATAAAACATGTTTCCCTGATGATCAGGAACACGATTTGGACCCTAAATGTCAATATGAAATAATTCAAAAGGGGAACTACTGCTTTGACTGTGACGACTCGGCAAAGTCGGTCAATGATGCTTCCCCAATTGACACACTTCACACTGAAAGGAGCACCCTGGCAAGATATGACACATCTTCTTGAGCGAGAGATGGCCAGAACGAAGATGCCAAGTAAAGGGAGAGACTGGTTCAGTTGAGATAGAGGATGTGTCTGCATAAGGTGTCTGGACCAGTCGATAAAGACCACCCCACTCATGGCCACAACCAATCACCCTGCCTGTAAGGCGCCTGCATAAGGAGTCCGGACCGTCGATAAAGACCACCCTGCTCACGACTACAACCAATCACCATGCCCGTAAGAATATCCTGAAAAACAAGAGATAGTGGGTCAAAGATAGCTCGACAATGCAAATCCTTCGTAATATGATTGATAGATAACAAATTCATAGAAAATTCAGAGGCATGTAAGATGTTCTACAGACACATTTAAGGTGTCAAAGTAATCTCCTCTTGTCCTGTGATTGGGGAATGAGTCTCGTCGGCTATCACCATAGTTCTTCCCGGTGCAACCTGTTTGTATGCTATAAGCTGACCTCTGTCTCCGCATAAATGATGCGTCGCCCCAGAATCCATAATCCATTATGTAATTTTCAATCCAAACATGATTTATAGGCACAAGTACTACCTGAGGTATTGGTCGTAGCAAAGACACTGACGGAGGCTGAAGCAACAACATCGGAATGGCCTCCTGGAGACGGTGAAGGAGACATGATATCTCGCAGTCTGGCCACAAAGTCATCAAATCTCTAATCTGAAGTAGGAGTAGCAGGAGGCTCAGTCTGCTTTGCTACACGAGCTGATGCTGGCAAACCATGCTTGGAGTAGCATGTCTCCTCGGTATGACCCGAACGATGGCAAAACGTGCAAGGCTGACGAATGCAACCTCCTCTACCATGAGGTCCTCGGACACGAAAAGAAGAAGAGCCTCCTCTACCTCGAGAAACAACCATCGTCAAAGAGGTTTGACTAGTGGCAGTAGATGGAATAGTGATCTCGTTGATCCAGCGGAATGCTTCCTCCATAGAAGGAATAGTAGAATCTGCAAGAATATGAGAGCGAGCAACATCATATTCAGGGTCCAGAGCTGCTAGGAATACACCAACCATCATCGTATTCCTATATGTCTTCTACTGCTCTTGGGTAGCCGTGAGTGGCATGAAGCTGTGGAGCTTCTCAAACATCCCACACAGAGATGTATACAGTGAATGGAGAGGTTGATCGTTCTGCTTGATAGTGAATATATTGTGCTGAAGTTGAAGGATCTTGGTTTCATTCCTCTCTTGTGAGTAAGTGGCTACGAGGATGTCCCACATAGCCTTAGTCGTAGGCTAATGTAACACATCATTGGCGATCTCTATCTTCAATGTCCCTGAAAGCCAGATTTTGGCATATGCATCATCCGCCTCCCACGAGGCATTAACCCCGGTCTTCTCCACTGGCTCTTCCTTCGTAAGAATATGTTTCTTACCATTTGACTTCATAAGGCTCATGATGCATAGCCCAGAGCTCATAGTTCATCCCGTCCATTTTGACAATAGGCGTTGGACCTCTGAAAGCGCATGTGGCGGGTACATCTACTTGTTCTCAGACATATTGCCAGTTGTGGAAGACTAGGGTTTTGTAGACCAAAAATGAATATCTACACAAACGTATGTAGATTTGAATGCATATGTAGACTTATGCACCCAAATCCATCAAGAAGATGGAGAAACTGACGTCGACGATGGAGTGAGCCACGCACGGAAACGCCGCACGTATGCAAAGGCAGCACGTTGGGCATGACAACGCGCGAGATATCGTGCGGGGGAGCGGTGGCGAACGGTTTCCCACAAGGGAGGAGCGCACACAGGGGCACGAGGTTGCTCACGATGCAACGTAGGGGCGTGCGAGGAGGGCACGCAGTACGACGTGCGAGGTCACGCTGGGTGCTGGGCGCTGGATGGCGCGCGAGGTCGCGTGGGTGCTGGGTGGCGTGCGTGGGGTGCGGGGCAGCAATGCACATGCGTGAAGAAGGGAGGGCAGGCGAAGGGTGAGGTTAGGGTTTTGGGTTCGAGAGATCCGGCTTAGGACCACCGCTCTGATACCATGTTGGGAAAAATAAAGAAGATATTTATTCCATAGAACCCTAGGCTCTCTTATATAGAGGAGAGACCTATGAGTAAATTACATAAGATAGACATTAAGAAATAAATAATAAGAACCAATACTCTGAGTATACAGAATTATCTCTATAGCCTTGATGACATTGTCTCATGTATTCGGGAGATCATGACTCCAGTGACAGGCACTACCATTACGGGATCCACAGATACTGCAGCCGCAGCTAGAACCTCTTTGAGACCCTCAGGTATCCCATACGTTTTCACTAGTAGTAGCAGTGCAGGTATGAAAGAGTGGATCTTGGACTCCGGTGCATCCCACCATCTGTGTGGAGACAGGGCCCAGTTCAGGTCTTACAAAACTATACCTCATGTTAGATGGGTTGTTATTGCTAATGGGATCCACTTACCCATCGCTGGATAGGGGGAGGTGTATTTGACACCATCCATATGCATGCATAATATTTTATATGCCCTTGATTTTCAGATGAACTCATTTTCTATTAGTCAGATTACTAAGGATTTGCATTGTCGTCCCATTTTTGACGTTTCTCTTGTGTTTCAGGACATACTCATGGGCATGGTGATTGGATGCGACCGTGAGCAGTGGAGGCTCTATAGACTGGTCCAACCTCCTCATACTGGTGCCTCTACTATTCCTATTGGACCAGTCTCACCGTACTTGTGGCGGCTTCGTTTGGCGACCTTCCTCTGCAGAAGCTGTGTCATATCGTCCCACAGATCTCCATGTAATCTTCCTTCCAGTGCGAGACTTGCCAGCTTGGAAAGCATTACCGTTCCTCGTTTCCATCTCATTAGAGTCGAGCAATTCTTAGTTGTTTGAGCTCCTTTATTTAAATATTTGGGGTTCGAGTCATGTCCCTGATCACCAGGTATACCACTTTATTTGGTTGTTGTAGATGACTTTTTATATTTTCTTGAGTTTTCTTATTAAAGAATAAGTTTGAGACTGGGTCTGCCATTAAGTCATTCATTGATGAGATAAAGAGTATTTTTTCTGCTATTGTCAAGTATCTGCATTCTGATAATGCCTTGGAGTTTTACACCTTACAGCTATCTGAGTTTCTCAGGTCTGTTGGAATTGTACATCAGACCTCGTGTGCCTATACATCTTAGATTCTTAGCAGAATGGTGTGCCGATCGCAAACATCATCATTTGCTCGATGTGACCAGAACCCTATTGATTCCAAACCATGCTCCTCGTACTTTGGGGCGATGTATTTCTCACTGCATGCTATTTAGTTAACCGTATGCCTTCCATTCCACTATTTTGTGAAAAAATATCCCTCTCTTGGTTGCATTTCCCAAGAGGGATCTGTTCTCCCTTATACCCCGTGTTTTTGGATCTATGGCCTTTGTTCACAATCTTTCACCTAGTCGTTACAAGCTCTCCCCAAAGCTGTCAAGTGTGTTTTTGTCGGCTACTCTCATATCCAAGAAGGGTATCGTTGCTTTGACCGCTTCGATGAAAATAATTTGTCAGTGCTGAAGTTACATTCTTTGATTTTATCATGTATTTCTCTCCTACAGGTAACAGACTGGCCCCATTTGACTTTAATGAGATCTACATGCCTCCACCTCCTACATCCCTACCACCTCCTGCACCTGCTCTATCACCTCTACCTTCCTCTGCAGAAGCTGTGTCATATCGTCCCACAGATCTCCATGTAATCTTCCTTCCAGTGCGAGACTTGCCAGCTTGGAAAGCATTACCGTTCCTCGTTTCCATCTCATTAGAGTCGAGCAATTCTTAGTTGTTTGAGCTCCTTTATTTAAATATTTGGGGTTCGAGTCATGTCCCTGATCACCAGGTATACCACTTTATCTGGTTGTTGTAGATGACTTTTTATATTTTCTTGAGTTTTCTTATTAAAGAATAAGTTTGAGACTGGGTCTGCCATTAAGTCATTCATTGATGAGATAAAGAGTATTTTTTCTGCTATTGTCAAGTATCTGCATTCTGATAATGCCTTGGAGTTTTACACCTTACAGCTATCTGAGTTTCTCAGGTCTGTTGGAATTGTACATCAGACCTCGTGTGCCTATACATCTTAGATTCTTAGCAGAATGGTGTGCCGATCGCAAACATCATCATTTGCTCGATGTGACCAGAACCCTATTGATTCCAAACCATGCTCCTCGTACTTTGGGGCGATGTATTTCTCACTGCATGCTATTTAGTTAACCGTATGCCTTCCATTCCACTATTTTGTGAAAAAATATCCCTCTCTTGGTTGCATTTCCCAAGAGGGATCTGTTCTCCCTTATACCCCGTGTTTTTGGATCTATGGCCTTTGTTCACAATCTTTCACCTAGTCGTTACAAGCTCTCCCCAGAGCTGTCAAGTGTGTTTTTGTCGGCTACTCTCATATCCAAGAAGGGTATCGTTGCTTTGACCGCTTCGATGAAAATAATTTGTCAGTGCTGAAGTTACATTCTTTGATTTTATCATGTATTTCTCTCCTACAGGTAACAGACTGGCCCCATTTGACTTTAATGAGATCTACATGCCTCCACCTCCTACATCCCTACCACCTCCTGCACCTGCTCTATCACCTCCTTTGCCATCACCACCCCTATCTACACCCCCATCTACAGTACCTATACCTGCTCCTGTGGCTGCCTCAGGACCACCACCCACCTTGACTTAGTTTTCGTCACGTCTGTTTGTTCGCAAGTTTCGCTCTATTTCCCTTGCTCACTGATCTTCCCCATCATCCAACATTCCTTAGGTATGTAATGAGCACATTAATTTTACTGATTTTTTAGGTGAGCATATACCCTCTCAAGAGGGAAACTTACAGGTCTTGTAGGTGGCAGATGTTATCGATGTGTCGATTGCTCTGCAAAAGCAATGATGTACTTGTGCTTCATATACTCTGGCATCACATGTTTCTTTGAGCATACTTTTAGCGGATAGATTTACCTTGGTACTGTCAGTCGTGGAAATACCATGGACATATCAAGATGCTATTCAGGATAACTAGTGGCGCATGGAGGAGGTCACTCTACAGTTGTGTGGCATTTGGAGCCTTGCTTTAGCTCCAATTGACGCATCCATTGTTGGGTGCAAGTGGGTGTTCACGATGAACCACCTAGCAAATGGCAGTCTAGAACACTACAATGCAAGATTTGTGGCGCGCAGGTTCACCCAGACATATGGGGTGGACTATCAAGATGCTATTCAGGATAACCAGTGGCGCATGGAGGAGGAGGTCACTCTACAGTTGTGTGGCATTTGGAGCCTTTCTTTAGCTCCAATTGACGCATCCATTGTTGGGTGCAAGTGGGTGTTCAAGATGAACCACCTAGCAAATGGCATTCTAGAACACTACAATGCGAGATTTGTGGCGCGCAGGTTCACCCAGACATATGGGGTGGACTATCATATAATATTCCTTCCAGTGGCCATACATTCTACTCTGTGTATCCTTTTATCAATTGTAGTGAAGAATGCTTGGCCTCTCTATCAGCTTGATGTGAAGAATGCTTTTCTATATGGTGACTTACAAGAGGAGGTTTACATGTAGCAGCCACCTGGGTTCGCTACTGAAGGGGAGTGTCAGAAGGTTTGCATGCTTCACAAGGCAATTTATGGCCTTAAGCAGAGTCCAAGAGCTTGGTTCCGGGAGCTCTCGAACTTTATAGAGCAACATAGGTTTGTGCGATCAACTGCCGATCACTCTCTGTTTGTTCACATAACTCAGAGATACAGGTGTCGTTCTTTTCTATGTTGATGATATCATTATTACTAGGGATGACGAGTAACACATTCAGGTTGCTAAGGATTTCCTAGGTCAGTAGTTGGGACCAAGGACCTTGGTAGTTTACGCTACTTCCTTGGACTGGAGTTTGCCAGGAACCGACATGGTCTTGTGATGACCTAAAGGAAGTATGTTACGGATCTTCTTTCTGAGACATGTATGGTAGATTGCAAACCTGCCACTACTCCTATGGACTCGAGTACGAAGCCCTATGATGATTACACTGAGGTAGTCGACAAGAGGAAGTACAATTAGCTTGTTGGCAAGCTTCCGTATGTGACTATCACCAGACCAGATATATCCTTTGCCGTGAGCAAAGTGAGTCAGTTTATGGAGCATCCTAGATAGGCACATATGGATGCAATCCATATGATTCTGAGGTATCTGAAGGAATCACCTGGCATCAGTCTTCAATCTAGTAGAGGTACATCCCTTACAATTACAGCATGTGCAGATGCAGATTATGTTGGGTCTCCCAAGGATAAGAAGCCTACTTTTGTCTTAGCAGTATTCATAGGAAGTTTCCTAGTGTCATGGAAGAGCAAGAATCAGACTCTGGTTGCCAGATCTAGTGCTGAATCAGAATACACCTCTAATGCGACAACCAAGATGCTCTTTTTATTGCAAGTTAGTACATAGATGATGTGGGACAAATCTGTTCTTAATGACCTGACTATTGAGATGCCTCTTCACATAGACCTCTAATGCGACAACCAAGCTGCTCTTTTTATTGCAAATAACCATGCCTTCCATGTAGGACCAAGCACATCAAGGTGGATTGTCACTTCACTCGTGACATGATACAGAAGGGTCTTATTGTCACTACTTATGCCAGCTCTGGAGACCAAACATCAGATGTACTTACCAAGACCATAGCCAGGAGGCCTTACTAGAGATGCTGCTCTAAACTGAGCCTGATTGATATCTACGCTCCAACTTGAAGGGAAGTGTTGAGATATTAGCTATCTTTCATATTTTTTATGATATTTTTTCTTTATCTTCTTTATGTAATTTGCCCAACATGTTACTCTCATATATAAGAGAACCCTAGGGATTCATCAATGAGTAATTCATTCTTTCCTTTCCACATAGCAGACCCTACTTAATGTGGGAAAAGTCCTTGTAGTAGTAGTGGTGGTGGTGGAAGCAAAGAGCATACACACAGACGAGCAAACCACGTCAAGGTTTACACATAACTGGGTTACTTGATCTACGTCATTGGGTGATAGCAGTCTGTTTCACTATATGTGGAGAATGGGAATATTCTAGTTGTATTTTCTTTAGACTTCTAGTGTTACTTCTGCAGATCATACAACAAATATGTTCACTAAGGAAAAGCACCAATATAGAAGGTTGAGAAAGTTGGACATGTATGATCTCGCTTGGGGTGGGGAGTGGGGGAGTGTTCTAATGTGAGTATTAGGGTTAGGGTTTGAGTTCCACCCTTCAAGATATTTATGTATACTATTTTTGCCATTTTTAACCCAATCTAAGCTCATCTCCATATGATGAGGCATATGGCATATTGTTCATTACTTTAAAGTAACTAATTCCATAAATAAGCTTAGTTGATCCTTGGTATATTTATTGTTTTACTTGTATACGTCTATAGTTGACTTCTACTATAAAGATTGTAACATTTTTTGTAAAATTGTTGAGAAAACTTCCACTTTGATAATGCTAGAATATATGGATTCCTAGTTGGCTGCCAGATTATTTGGACATGCATTTGCTAATAAAATTCATGAAATACTATACTTCCAACAAAGTGTGGCTGAACGAAGGATGAAGTTATTTGTGCTCTTCATAAAGGAAATCATATCGAAGCATTTAACAGATGTAGTTCTTACTTGCATGTTTCTCGCAAACTGTCCCTAATGAAAAATATTATTTTTAATGTTGTTTCGTGGTCTCACTAACACATGTTAAGGGACCTGGCTATGAAAATTCATTGAGGCACACCAAACATATAAGGCATGGGTTTTGGGGACTCAAGATTGCTATGCTCCCTACGAGAGGCCCAAAGACTACATAGAATAAGGAACATGGCAGCTCAACCATAAGCATTCTGTATTGAATTGACCCTTCCCTTGTCATTTTAATCAAGGCTAACCAACAATTATCTTTGCTTCTCTTTGAGCGATGCAAGATGAGAACATTAGGTGCCCGTGTTATTTATTCGAAGGGGGTGTAAAGGAGAACTTTGTGTTTTTAAGTAGCCCTCTAAGTAATGGGAGTTAGGGAGAAGGATCATCATACGTCTGGCACAAGGAGGACATTGCCCAAGTGGCTTCAGTTGTCATGGTATGAATGAACCAACTTGTTGCCAACTGATGCTTTTATTGAATTCGAATTGATTAGGAACCATCCATATATTAAATGATTGGTGAACTGAGCAGGGATGTTGTCTCAATTAGGATGATTAAGGATCCTAATTGACTAGGGATCTATTCAGCTCCTAATTATGTTCTAATTACGAGACATCTTTACAGGGTTTATATAAATCCCTATAGAGTTGGAGTTTGTGTCATCCTCTGTACCACTATCGAAAAAGTTCCACTAATGATGTCGATGACGTAACCCAATTAGGGGTTAACTTCATACATCATGTACTATGGCTATATTTGTGATTGCTTATCTACATGTTTGATTTGTTCCTTACTTCTGATCTGCATAAAAAGTTGGTATCGGAACTTTGAGTTTGTTTAAAGTAGAACATAATGGCGTAGCATAATATGAATACCGGAATTCAAGATGTGAGCCTTTTTTAAGCAGCAATGCATTTGCGTATCTTTAGAGAACAATAAGGCGAAGGCACTAGAGTCCTCATTGTTGCAGGAGTAAGGAAAAGAATCCTTTACTTAATCATCATATTATGTATGGTGGAGATTGTTACGAAGGTCGTTGATGATAAGACTGTTTATGGTTGAGGTTGGAGATGAAGTCTCTGACCAACAAGTTTTATGAAGAAACTTTTGTTTTCCCTCCTTATGCAAGAAGGTACCTCTGTAAAAGAGCATTTAAATCCTATAAATATGTTACTTCTAGTTTTGAGAATCATAGAAGCTAAAATGGATATTGAGAATGCTGCTTTGACAGTTTTGATTTCGTTGTTGTCGTCGTCTGAGAGATTCGTTTAGTCATTCAAAGTTGACAGAGAGGAGATAATCCTTAAAGAGGTTCGGTTGAGTCACTATACCGGAAGACTTCTCACATGGCTTCTCCTTACTAGGGTTGAGCACATTGCAGGGTTGGAACAAAACTCATGAGAAGAGATATGGTGTTGCGATGAAGTCTCGTAAGAAGTGATAATAAAAAACAAAACCAAAGAAGATAATACAAATTGTTCAAAGAAGAAATGCAATGTCATGTTGTTGTAGTGGCTCAGGAGGAGATGCTTGGGTGTTGATTACATACTCACTATCATTTTCCAAACATTTTACTAAAATACATGTACTCTTGGTTCTGATTGGTCCTACCATGTAACACATTGTAGAGAAATTTTCTACCTATGAGAACATCAATGGGGGAAACCTACTTATGGAGAATATCACATCACGTATGTTATTGACATTGATTTTATGAAAATCAAGATGTATGACAAGGTAAAGAGGACCCTTTTGGTAGTTTTATACGTCCATACTTGAGGAAAAATCGTATATCCCTTATAGTCGTGGACTTTTTAAATGATACATTTATATAGTTGCGAGGAGGGTGTTGAAGGTTGCCAGGGAAGAGACGGTCGTCATTCTAGGCTTTAAACATAAAACTCTTCATGTTTTGAAGGGTCTTCATCATGAAATCCGAATCTGAAGTATGTTATGCGGCAAGGATATATGAATCAGAAAGGGATGGACATCCTCAATTAGAAAGATCTTCTTGGAGATCTCAAAGGATCCAAGTTGGAGTTCTATAAGCATTATGTGTTTGGAAAACAATACATGAAATTCAAAACAAAGCAATTTACATGACGAAGTGGACCTTGATTATTTTCACGTTGATTACGCCTCTCTGGTGTTTCATGAGGTGATAAATATTTCTTTTCTATATCAATATTAATGAGTGATGGTTCGGGTTTCATGGTGAACAAAAGTGCAATAGTTAAGGATTCCGGATAGTGGAAGATCTTGGTAAAGAATCAAACCTCAAAGATGATCAAGTGTCTTTACATTGATAATGGTTTGGAGTTTTATTCATCAGATCTCAGCGAATTTTACAACGTGGAGGGTGTTACAAAAGACGACACTATCAGAGTCATAATGGAATGGAGTTGCATAATGAATAAACAAAACACTTCTAGAGAGAGCAATGTGCATGTTTTAAATAATAGCCTTAGTAATATATTCTAGGTTGAAGCTTGGAATACAAATTGTAACTTTGGTGAATTGAAGTCAGGTACCCATCATCGACCTGTAAATCGACCCTTGAGGTATGGTCTCGTAATCACACTGTTTATTTTGTTTTTCGTGTCTTTAATTATGTTGCATATTTTGCTGATGAAGGAAAGATATAATCAATGACGAAAAATGGGATGATTACAAGAATATATATAGAAGCAAAGGGATATATCTCCTTATAAATATCTAGTAATTGATAATATGATTGCTACCTTTGATAACAATTCTAGGCTTCACTCAAGGGTCGAATTTGTTAATGCAAGGACATGTGATGATTTCCTCAAACATGGGGAGTTTGAATTGTCACTAAATTGTGATCAAGTAGTTTGTTACACTACTTTTGATCACGTTGTTAGTGGGTATGAAGTTGCTACTCATAACATTGTTGCATATGATCTTATAAAAAGAGATATATCCTCCTCAAAGTTAAGACTTTGAGGAAACGGTTGCATTTGGACTACCTCTTGTTGAGAAATAAATCTATGAATTGTAAGCGAAGAGATGGCATCTCTTCGTAAAAATCAAACATAGGAGCTTGTCAAGTTGTTAAAAGGGAGGAAAGTCATTCGTTACAAATGTGTCATCAAGAAAAAGATATGAATCTCGAGCAATGAAAGCATCAAATATAAAACATACATAGTTGCCAAAGGTTGCAACTAGAAAAAGGTATCTATTACAATGAGATATTTTGTATTTTGTGCTACAAGCATCCATTAGGATGCTACTAGATCTTGTAGCACATCGAGATTTGGAGTTGTTGAGATTAGAGGTGAAAATAATTGTTTTGTATGGTGAACTTGCAGAAGATATTTTGATGGATTCACATTTGAGGTGAAGAAGATAATGTTTTTGTGGAAAAATAGGGAATGCAGAACTTATCTTATTCAATGGGTTTAGGACTCGAATGAAGCAAGAGTCAACTTCAATGTGCTTAGTTTGCTCATGAAAAACTGGATCGGTGGCGATATTGGTAGTAGACTTATTATCGCAATATAAAGGGACAAGAGTAGTAGTACGAAGTCCAAGCATCTGTATAAAATCGACAATCCAGGTAATCCACAAGTGGCTTGGGTCATCGCCCCATATTCAACTTTGCTCTCCATCTCGAAACCAACGTTTGCTTCTTGCTACGCCATATAACAAGGTTGCCATCAACAAATATAGCATAACGTGTAGTAGATTGTCGTCCTCAGGTGAACTGACATAATCTGCATCGGCATATGCACTGACATTAGTATGCTATTGTCCTCGTAGTAGAGGCCTTACCTTGGAGATTCCTTCGAATATCGAAGGATCGAAAGAACATCCTGTTTATAAGTATAGAGAGGTCTTTCCATTACTTGCTCGCTCATCTCACAACATACGATATAATTGGTTTAGTGATAGTAAGGTAAAGAAGTTTTCCCACTAGGCTTCTATATCGTGTAGTGTCCTCAAACTCAGGATCAATATATGTATAATGTTTTTGTAGTTCTGCAGAGATGCCAGATGGTTTGCATCTAATTATTTCAACCTATGTAAGAATATCTAAGCAATACTTCCATTGTGATAGATGAATCTCTCTACTGTGGATATCGCCTCAATGCTAAAAAAGTAGCGATGTTGACCAAGATCCTTCGTGATAAATGCCTTCTAGAGAAATACCTTGTTCTCTAAAATGCATGTTTTATCATGACCAATAACTATCATATCATCAACATAGACGACCAGTACAACCATGCCAGTGGGTCGGCGTCTGATAAAAATAGAATAGTCAGATGTCATCTTGTAGAAGCCACGAGAGATAATTTTAGCCATAAGCATGTTAAACCAAATTTGTGGAGTCTGTTTTAGGCCATAAATGGCCTTAATAAATCAGCACACATGCTCCCGCTCGATTGAGTAACTCGGTGAGTACGTCATATAGATCTCATCTTTGAGGTTGCCATAGAGACAAGCATTCTTCACATGTAGCTGAAAGATGGGCAAGCTCTTA
Organism: Ottelia alismoides; assembly: GCA_037367405.1. Classification (NCBI taxonomy): domain Eukaryota; kingdom Viridiplantae; phylum Streptophyta; class Magnoliopsida; order Alismatales; family Hydrocharitaceae; genus Ottelia; species Ottelia alismoides. Next base: position 422,519 of record JAZKJV010002190.1, on the reverse strand, counting down.
TTAGCTTTAATAGAAAGAATAGTGTGGATAGATCCTATTAGATTATAGAGAATGCAGAAACAATTGATAAACAGAGCATGAATCAAAAAGAATAAACTTGGAAGAACACAAAAGATTTTACGTGGAACCCTACTCCCTAAAGAGCGGGATGAAACCACAGGAGAAGCCCTCAAAGGGATGGATAATGCATTCCTTTTTCTCAATGGATACAGGAGGTCTGCGGCTCCTTATATAGCCTCAATAGAGCCTCCAAGTCCCACCGCTGGTAGATGTGGGATTAAACACATGGGTGTGGCAAATGGATCCTGGAGTGATCCATTTACCCACCTACAACTTAAGTAGCGCACAACCAAATACTCCAACACTCCCCCTCAAGCTCGAGCATGCAATGCTCAACTTGGATAAACAGAAAGAAACTCAACTCACGCTACATGACACTACCGACAATATCAACTCAATGCGCACAACTGTCGGTTGTTGTCGAGGACATTGCTTCTCATGCTATGCAGGTGAGGAGGACGAACATGCTGGAGTGTGAGTCAACAGAATCTCCTCGTCGGAGAGCATGTGCTCTGAACTGCGCCTGTCAGAGTCACTGCAACTGAAATGAGTCTCCTCGTCGGAGTACTCTGGCCCGCCACAACATGTGGACAACTGCTCCATCTCTGAAAAGGGTCGAACTGAAAAAGGCCGTGGAAGTGCAATCCTCGTCGGAGTTCACGGTCGCTGGAGAATGGAGTCTGAAAGTCTCATTATCGGAGAACTGGGTCTCTCCCATCATAATGGTATTATACTACGGAGTACCTATGATACCACATGAAAACCCTTGCCCACATGGCATAGGGAATGGTCCTCTGCTCTAGAGTCCCTATGGCTCACATGAAAACTCTGGCCGACAAAACAAGAACGATGGGGACCATGACAAAAGATGGCAAACACGTGCTTATCTAAAAAGACCGCATACATGTGATTGTCTGAAATTGAATACCCGAAACCAATTGTCGAGTCTGAAAATATGACGAACTGTAGAGTCTGGAATCTGAATGGCTTGCAATCTAGAGTCTGGAGAATCTGGGAAATCTGACAACTGGCCTGTGACTACACAATACTCCCTTTCTCCCATACTTGTCGGAAAATGGACATTGACAATGTTGGGGGAAGACAACAAAATAGGGGTTAACATGAATATTCTCAAAAAAATTCTTGCGGCTTCTCTCTCTCTCTCTCTCTCTTTTTAATAAGCTGTCACATCTTTTTTTGAAAACATTTATTTTTTTCTTTTTTAAGATCCGTTTCGACAAATTTTTATGGCTTTTCCTTCCTTTTTTTTGCAAATATTTTGCGTACAATTTTTTTGGTACGTGTCTCTTTCGATTTTTTTATTATGTATCCATGTGGGCCTAACTCTCTCTCTCTCTCTTTCTTTTAACTTACAGCCCCCAATTTTTTTCTAAATACAGTACAACTGGCTGCCCTTCTCTCTCTTTCTCAAAATAATTTAATTTTTTTAATATCCTAAGCTCCTTTAGGGTGCGTTTGGTACGCGGGTTAAGCGGGTTAAACTGGTAGAGGGTAACCCGTTTTTGAGTTTTGGTGTTTGGATAGAGGGTTAAACTGGGGGTGGGTTAGAAGTGGGTTTGTTGTGATATGATTGTGTTGGAATTTGAAAAAGTAAGTAGTTATTGTGATGTGATTGTATTGAAGTTTGAAAAAGTGAGTAGAAGTGGAGTAGTTTACAATTTTTATATGATATGATGGTATAATATATTATTTGTTGATAGGATTGATGGTGTAAAATTGATTTATTTAATTTTTTTAAAAAAGGAATAAAGTAGGGCCCACATGAGAGAGAGGGAGGGAGGGTTAAGGGGGGTAAACTCCCCCATGGGTAGTTTACCCCACCAACCAAACACTACCTTAGGGTTCCCAGTTGGGAACCCTATTTCTTCGAACCCACACCGCCATCAAACCTATGTTGCCGATGCTTGTAAGGCTCCACCGTTGGAGCCCCTCGATCTCGCAACGGGATACGCCTCTGCAGAGGAATTTGCAGGAAGGAGGTTGTCGCCATGGAGCCTCTGCATCGCTTGGAGGTTCAAGAGGGGGGCTTGTGGGGAGAGGAGCACCTCACGTAGAGGGAGGATGTACTCTGGAGGAGACCTGCGTCACCGGGGGGAGGAGAGGCGCTGCCGTTGGGGAATAGCAGGCCGCTTGAGCGCGCGAGGGGGGGGGTGTACCTGGGAACTGCGTGCGTGAGGAGGGTTGCTTCTTCACTTGGGCTGTTCTAGAAAGGCTGCGAGGGTAAGGGGTCCACCGACTGGAGCTGGACGATCGCCTGATAGGGCACACAAGGGAGAAAGCGCGCACAAGGAGGCCCATGCTTGGAGGCATCACGCGACTGTAGGGGTTGCTCCACCGCGAGGGAGCCTTAGGGCTCGTTGCCAGGAGCCGCTTGGGGCCTGAAAGGAGGGTTGTGCCGCGAGGGGCTCTGCCTGGGCAACCATAGGGACTAGGAGTATGCGTGAGGGCTTCGCCGTATTGATCTCCTATGTACGAGAACTGCACTTAGGCCAAACCCTAGAAATAGGATTCTAAAACAGAACCCTAGAACTTAATCTTGACCAGAACAATGATCTTCAAATGTTGATCTTCAATAACAATTGACAATGAAACTGATGGTCGAATCTCGAACAGAGAAAACTTTCAAGAACAAATCCGCGAGAATTGAATCCGCTTTGGTACCATATTAGAAAATAGAGAATGCGGAAGGGATTGATAAACAGAGCATAAATCATAAAGAATAAACTTGGAAGAACACAAAAGATTTTACGTGGAACCCTACTCCCTAAGGAGCGGGATGAAACCACGGGAGAAGCCCTCAAAGGGATTGATATTACATTCCTTTTTCTCAATGGATACAGGAGGTCTGGGGCTCCTTATATAGCCTCCACAGAGCCTCCAAGTCCCATCACTGGTAGATGTGGGACTATACACATGGGTATGGTAAATGGTCGAATCTCGAACAGAGAAAACTTTCAAGAACAAATCCGCGAGAATTGAATCCGCTTTGGTACCATATTAGAAAATAGAGAATGCGGAAGGGATTGATAAACAGAGCATAAATCATAAAGAATAAACTTGGAAGAACACAAAAGATTTTACGTGGAACCCTACTCCCTAAGGAGCGGGATGAAACCACGGGAGAAGCCCTCAAAGGGATTGATATTACATTCCTTTTTCTCAATGGATACAGGAGGTCTGGGGCTCCTTATATAGCCTCCACAGAGCCTCCAAGTCCCATCACTGGTAGATGTGGGACTATACACATGGGTATGGTAAATGGATACTGGAGTGATCCATTTACCTACCTACAACTTATGTAGTGCACAACCAAATACTCCAACAGATCCCATCCCGACCATTGGAGAAGAAGTCTTAAAATAATCTACGCCGTAAGTCTGAGTAAAGTTTTCGTTAGAAGCACGATCTTCAAGCTGTCAATAGAACAATCAGGTGATTGTTTGGTCGTGAAGTCCCATCTGCAGGAAACAAGCTCGACAACAGGGGGACATGGCACAAGATCCTACGTACCCTTGGATGTGAGTAAATTCATCTCCTCATCCATGGTCTTTTCCCAACCATGGTCCTGCATTGCACCATGATAGAAAAAGCCAGAGCATCTGTAATTTGCGTACCACAACTAGATAGATTGTCAGTGGAAAAAATATGACAAGGGATGTATGATACATTGCCTTTTGGTCCATCGTAGAGCTATAGGGTTTTCTGATGGAGCATCCGGTGCTGCAGTAGTGGAAACACATGAAGGGCACATCATCCTATAAATAAGGAACATGCAACAATAGAGTCAGAATGGCTGGTATGTTTTCTTTTGTAGACAATGGGTGGTGGTAAGAGCTCTAAGTGTATGCCACTGGCAAACTGATTAAAGTAGCTAGTATGATCAAAGAAAGTGGCATAAACAAAAATGTAGTGCTATGTCCAGCAGTGCGGTGAGTAGCAAGGAAAACACTTTTGGTAGCACAATGAGATAGTTTATTTGTAGTCTGAAAATTATGAACAAATGCAGAGCATACAAAAATTCTCAATAGGAGTGGAAAGGGTGTCTCATCTAAATGTAAGATAGAGAAATTAGTTCCCTTTTTAGGACAGAAGAAGGGACCCTATTGTTGAAATAAATGGCAATAAGAATGGCATTTCCCCAATAGGGCACCTTCGTGTGAGTACACAATGCACATGTAATGTCTAGAAGATGGTGAAGTTCCTTTCTGCTACACCATTCTGTTGAGAGGTATACTAATAAGATATCTGATGAAGGGAAGTAGAGAAAGACATCGAGTCATGTTGGATAAACTCAAGAGCATTTTCAGCTTGTATAGTCTGAGTACAAGTAGATAATGGTGTTTTAATTAACTGAAAGGTCTTGAGAATGTTACTAATTTATAACCATTCCTTAATCAAATAGACCAAGAAGACATGTTGTAATCATGTACAAAGATATAAAATTAGAGAAAGATGTTTTAATTAACTGAAAAGTCTTAAAAATGTTGTTATTTTTTTATCGTTCCTTGATTAAAAAGATCCAAGAAGACATGTTGTAATCATCTATAAAGACATCAAACTATTTGTGATCGGAAGTAGTATGAATAGGACAAGGCCCCCAAATACCATAATCGACCAAACAAAATGACGATGATCGACATGGCTCAGTCCTAAGTGAAAAAGAAGTGTGGTGATGTTTGCCAAATTGGCAAGCTTTGCACTCAAATGGTTTCAATAAGGACAACTCATGAAACATCTGAAAGGAGCACTAGTAAAAGGATAATCGAGCTGCGAATGCCATAGGAACGGGTCAGCAGAGATGGAAACAATGCCCACAAAGGTTGAGTCGGCGGGGATATCAAGGTAGTAAAGGTTGTTCTTCTCATGCCCCCAACCGAAAATCTGCATCGCACGGATGCCTTGAAAATAGTAACAGAACTCGTCAAAAATCACGTGACAGTTTAATTCAACACATAGCTCATGAACTGACAATAAACTTAGAGGAAAATCAGGTGTGCAGTAAATGCCAGAGAGTCTGAGCTTGGAGGAGCCAACGGTGGTAAAAGGAGAATGAGTATTGATGACTAGACGAACCGATTTCATGATAGAAGAGAATTGAGAAGAGGTCATAAGATTGCCTTCTCCGGTCAAATGGGTAGACACACCCAAATCAATGATCCACGTTGGTGTGAAGACTGAAATAGAGGTTGCTATGGTATCTGAGGTAGTACCTAGATGTGTGGTAGCAACAGTCTCCTTGGGTGTATAGTACTGCAGAAACATTATCATGTAGGTGATTGAAGTCCCCTGATTGTCGATGAACACCTTGAAGGCACGAGACCTGAGCATGTAATTCTACGCACCCTTGAGTTTGATAGAAGTTCCGTATTCCATCATAGAAGGCGTAGTATATAGAGATTTGATCGCGATAGAAATTGATGCCCTTGTGGTCTGATAGACAGTTCAAGAAGTAGAGTTATCCCTTCAATCATGCATGTAGGCGACTAGAACCAGAGTTTTAAAGTCTGAGAGGGGTTGGAATCATTGTGATGGCTGCAATCAAGGGAATCGTCTTGGCAGCAACAAAGAGGGACTAAAATTTGCCTTAGCTTGAGATTCGCCAATTGGTATGGGACATGTTGTTGTTGGGAACTTAAAGAAGGTCTAGCGCCTCCCTGTATGGGGCTACCAACCACTAGAGCATGACGACAACATTGGGGACGGTGGTGGTGGAGTAGGGAGGGGGCCTATTATAATAGGTGTTGCCCTAAGGGCTAGTTTGGTTAGTGGGTTGGGTTGGGGTAACTTCCTATGAATAGTAATTGTTTAGATGGTTATGAGGGTCAGTAAAGGGTTGGAATAAGGAAGGTGATCTGATGTCATATTGATTTGTGATGGAGTTCCAACACAAGTTTGTAGGGTGGTTTACTAGGTTACCCCGGGGTAACTCGGGATACACCACCAACCAAACGAGCCCCAAGATATTTAGGGCTGGCAGTAATGCCCTAGAAGCAACGAGGGGCCCTGCACAAGGCTTGCTTGATTAGGGAGATAGCCTATGTTTGGTCAAGACGGAGGCGGATGGTTGGGTATGACCCCTAGTCTAGCGTAGTCGCTCCGAACTTATGTGGAGAAAATTAGAGAATTAGTGATTTATCTTATTCAATAAATCTGGGGTTGCTTATATAGCGTGAAACCATAGAAAGAAAAAAAGAAATAATTACATAGATTCCTTAAAGGGGTTACAAGACTCAATAATTATAAAAATAAATAGCCCATTAACTATAACAATTTGCATATTGAAGAAGTCCTTATATGGACTCAAATAATCTCCCAGGCAGTATTACAAGAGGTTTGACGGCTTCAGGGATGATCTTGGGTTAGACATGAGCATATATGATTAGTGTTTTTACCACGATAAGGTGGAGGGGACCTTCATTTTTATCTTGCTTTATGTCGATGATATGTTGATAGCAACTAAGAAGAAAAGTATCATTGATGATTTGAAGAAGCTCCTTAATTTAGAGTGACGAAATGGAGACTTGATATAACAAAGATGGCTTCAAGGATGGAAATCGTCGAGGATCGTGTAGATGAAAAGGTCATGGTTGGTCTTGGGTTCGATAAAAACTCATATAGCTATTGTGTTCCCCATGATAAGGTGGAGGGAAGAGTCAATCTATTTTTCCGTGCACATATCACAAATTCCCCAAGTAGTTCGAGATTTTTTGTATGGCATGGTATGTAGAAAACTAGATATTACTCATGACGTGAGTGTTAGCATATTAAAGGGAAATCTTAAGAAGGAGCATTGGATGGTAGTCAGGTTGATTTTTTGGTATCTGAGAGGATGTCTAATATTGGTCCAATCTATAAAAGTGATTCAAAATAATTGGATGTTGAATATTCAGATTTAGACTACACTGCAAATATTAATGAGAGTAGATTAATAACAACTTATCTTTATTTTGGAGAACTCTGTTATTAATTAGTTGGAAAGCTTAACTTACAACTTTCATTTACTTTGTCTACCACATAGGTATAATATATGGCATCAATGAGAGCTACAACAAAAGATATTTAATTGAAAGGCTTGAATAAATATCTCATTCTACAACAAGATCATGCATTCATATATTATGATGATCTTAGAGCAATTTGTATAGTCAATGATAAAGTGCATCATGAGAGGACAAGCATATTGATATCATGTTTCATTTCATCCATCCTAAGAAGATATAACTCACCTGATATGTTCACCAAGGCAGGTCCTGGAGTAAGTTCAAATATTGTGTGGACTTGCTCAATTCTGACAATTAGTAGTAGCTCTATGGAGGGGAAATTGACGATGAAGTTTAATAGTTGTTATTCCGGACTCCAGTCAACAATGCCTTGAAACCATCTTTACCAAGATACCAGCCAGCATTCTTATGGTAGCCTGGTGGTTCATGGCCCAAGGTTACTATTTCTTGGGGATCAGTTAGCCCATTTGACCAATGTATGCATGCTGACGACGGAGTATGATAGGAACGTCACGGACTTCCCTCCCTCATCAAAGGTAGAATTAAGGAAATTTACACTTGCGCCCTTTCGAGTTATTCCAATAACATACCCTACCTTTTTATGAACACACTAGTGTCCCTATATTCTTATGGAATTCACAGTAGTACCCTTTTCTTATTATACTTGTCGTGACAGAAGGGCAATACTGTGAATCTCGTAAGAATTAACATACAAGTGTAATTGCATAAAAGAAAGGGGCACAAGTGTTATCGGAAAAACTCATAAGGACACAAGTGTAAAAATCCTTAGGATTAAAGAAATATGTTTAAGGTGGTTTGAAATGTGCATATGGTCTGAAGTGTGAGATGTAGGATGTGAAACCTACGGATCTGAGACGACTGACAACAAGCTGAAAGAAACTGCTAACATGGAGTATTTGGATTTGGTCAAGATATGGTCACTAGATAGATCAGGTTAAAGGTGAAAAGTGGATGATGTTATACTCCACATATAATTGGGGAAACTTAGATTTTGGTTTAAACAATAAGTTGCCCATTAGACTTTAAGTGGAATGTGTAAATAACATTTAATACTCATGTAGTGTAAGAATTCTATGTTTTTTCCCGATTGCTTTTAGGGAAATCCTCAAACTAACCATTCTTTTGAGTCCCATCTTAAGTCTTGAACTCCCTCAAACTTGGATGGTTTGAATTTTTTCTCGTAATTTTGACTTGTTTTCTGATCAGTTTGATTGTGACTATTGTTTGCTTTGGTAATTTCAGATCTACAGAGGCGCTGCATATGAACGAGAAGAAGGCGGTGCATTCAAGTCGCTCAAACGAGCAGCGTCATGTGAAGGATACAAACCATCAAGAACAGAACAGGAGCCAACCTAGAAGATCTATCCACCAAAGCCAATCCTGTCAGTCGCATGATGTTAATCCAAGCATGTCTGTTGAATCTGCCTCTTCCGAATCGAAAGAGTGGTCAGCTTATGAACCATCTACATCACTATCGGCATCTCCATCAACAACATTGTCAACTTCATTGGATGCTGCTGCCAGCGAAGATGATAATTGCAAGGGACAAGGACTTGCAACTTCCAAGTTGAAGCACAATGCTGTTCATGATGATTCCAAATCAAGCAAGTTCGTCAAAACCGCATCTTCCGAATCGAAGGAATGTTCAGCTTATTCTACTACACTACCAGCATCTCCGACACTGTCAACTTCTTTAGATGACACAGCCACTAATTCCAGCAAGGAAGCCAATTGCAAGGGGCAAGGAATTGCAAGTTCTAAGTTGAAGCAAAATGATGTGGAAAATAGAGTCCTGGGTGTTGGCACAGCCAGGGGTTGCACCCAGTGCTTCAGATTAAAATGTGAACTCAGGCGAAAAGTCGAGGAAGCCGAGTCCGCCTTGGGTGAGAACATCGAGCTAAGGTATTTCAGGACGTGCAAGGTGTGCATGGAAGTGGATATTTCCGTGCTACTCATGCCATGCAAGCACCTTTGCTTGTGCAAGAATTGCGAGCCGCAGCTGCATGTTTGCCCCATCTGCAACACTGCAAAGGTTAGCAGTGTTGAGGTCTTCTTAACTTAGTCATACTTAAATGGCGGTAGCTATTTGTGATACGTACGCGACTCTTGTTCATTTGTCCACTATATACTTTGTAGTAGTAGTATGCTAGAGTGTCTTTTGCGATCAGACGAGATTGCGGAAACATTTGGTAAACAAGATGGCTGCAACATGATATCTATGCTAGAAAAATCATTTCGGTATGGACTTTTAGGAATGGTTATATGATATGATCCTAAATGCAGATTGAAAATCTTGTTTTAAGAGGATACTGACAGGGCTTTTGCCTCAGGGATTCGATTTGTTACTTGGGCATCTTTTGGGTAAACTCATAATTGTTTATTTGCAGGGGTTTGGGAGGATTGAACTCCTTGAAAAGGCCGTGATTGCTCAACTCCATTTCACACTCTGGAGATTTTGGTCAGTGGTAGGGGTTCTGTGAAGAAAATATAAGTTCATAAAGAACCTCCCCTTGATTTTTCCATAGTATAATGTGAGTTTGGCGAATGTCGCTTATGCGCATTGCCCTTTGAAGTCCTCCATCCAAATGGTCCCATATTGAGGTTGTTGATATGCCTTGAATCCTAACCATCTGACCCAGGTTGGAGAACTGCATATGCATCCCCCTGCCATACCATACCCCAACAAGACGGGGGTCTCCTTAGGGTATTTGGATCCTTCTATTTTTAGGGATCCGTCTGTATGGGAGTGCTATATAAACTCCTTAGGGTTAGGGTTCTAAGTATCCTCTGTATCCATTCTTTTCTCCACATAGTGAAGCCGATCGCCGCCGCCCAAGGACGTAGCCCAGTTACGGGTGAACCTTGTAAATCCGTGTGTTTGCGCTCTTGCTTGTTTGATCGTGTTTGTGCCTATTCGCTTCCGCGATTTGCAACAAACTGGTATCAGAGCTTCGAGTTCCGTCAGGATCATCCAACAAGATGTCGTCACACAATATGAAGATCGAGAAGTTCACAGGGTAGAACAGTTTCAGTTTATGGCAGATCAAGATGCGCGCCCTTCTGAAGCAGCAGGGCATCTGGGCGCCGTTGGACCAGGAGCGTGCGAAGGCACTCGAACCCTCCGAGTTGACGGTGCAGGAAGAGAAGGCGCACTCGACGATTATGTTGTGTCTGGCGGACGAGATTATCGCAGAGGTTGCTGATGAGACTTCTGCGGCCGGTCTGTGGTTGAGACTCGAAAGTCTATACATGACGAAGTCTCTGACCAACAAGTTGCTTTTGAAGCAACGTTTGTTCTCTCTACGCATGCAGGAAGGTACATCTCTTAAAGAACATCTAGATCGCTTAAATACATTGTTGATGGATTTAAGAAACGTAGATGTTAAGATTGAAGATGAGGATGCTGCTTTGATTTTGTTAGTTTCTCTTCCATTATCATTTGAGAACTTTGTTCAATCGTTCATTGTGGGAAGAGAATCGATAACCCTAGAAGAAGTTCGCGCGAGTCTGCATACGCGTGAACTTCGACATATGGCTACCGGGAAGCAGGACTCTAACGCTGCAGGTTTGGTTATGACTCATGAGAAGAGTCATGCCAATTCTGGCTACGCAAAGAAGGGAAAGCAGAAGTCCAAATCAAAGAATCACAATGCTAGGGACATTTGCAATTACTGCAAGGAACCTGGACATTGGAAGAAGGACTGCCCGAAGAAGAAAGGGAAAGCCACAGTTGCTGCCGTGGCTCATGGAGGCGCAGATTCTGAAGATGACCTGGTTCTCACCGTCACAGATCAGACGACCACAGACAACACATGGATTCTTGATTCAGGCTGTTCTTACCATATGACTCCCAATGAAGACTGGTTCTACAACTACGAGAAGATAGATGGTGGGAACGTTGTCATGGGGAATGATGCAGCATGCAAGATAGTAGGGATCGGCTCTGTGAAGATCAAGATGCATGATGGAGTCGTGAGGACGGTCACAGAAGTACGTCATGTCCCTGATTTGAGGAAGAACCTAATATCCCTTGGAGTCTTGGACTCTAAAGGATATAGGTACAGCGCTGAAGGTGGAGTCATGCAGGTTGCCAAAGGCGGGGTGGTTGTCATAAAGGGCAACAAGCAGAAGACCCTATACATCCTGCAAGGGTCTACAGTTACAGGTTCTGTTGCAGTGGTGTCTCAAGCCGTAAGATCAGTGTTCGAATTGTGGCATATGCGGCTAGGACACATGAGTCAGATGGGGATGAATATCCTCAATCAGAAGGGTCTCATCGGGGATCTCAAGGGATCTAAGCTGGAGTTCTATGAGCATTGCGTGTTCGGGAAACAACACAGAAAGCAATTCAGTAAAGGTATCCACAGGACGAAGGAGACACTTGACTACATCAATGCTGATTGTTGGGGCCCTTCACGGGTTCCATCTTTGGGAGGCGCCAGGTATTTTCTATCTATTATTGATGATTATTCCAGGATGGTGTGGGTGTATTTTATGAAGCACAAGAGCGAAGCATTTCAGACCTTCAGGCAGTGGAAGATCTTGGTGGAAAATCAGACTTCTAAGAAGGTGAAGCGTCTTCGCACAGATAACGGACTGGAGTTCTGTTCATCGGAGTTCAATGAGTTCTGCAAGGAGGAGGGTGTTGCGAGACATATTACCGTTAGAGATACGCCACAACAAAACGGAGTTGCTGAACGAATGAACAGAACGCTTCTGGAGAGAGCAAGGTGCATGCTCTCTAATGCTGGACTTGGTAGAGCATTCTGGGCTGAAGCTGTGAATACAACCTGTTACTTGGTGAATCGGAGTCTCGCATCTGCCATTGATTGCAAAACACCCATGGAGGTATGGTCTGGTAATCATGCTGATTATTCTATTTTACGAGTCTTTGGTTGTGCTGCTTATTATCATGTTAGTGAAGGAAAGTTAGAACCAAGGGCAAAGAAAGGGGTGTTTACAGGATATGGTGCAGGAGTGAAGGGGTATAGAATCTGGTCCCCTTCTGAGCATAGAATTATTGTTAGCAGGAATGTTACTTTTGATGAGAATTCCGTGCTTCACTCGAGTAGTGAGTCTGTTGATGCAGGGACAGGTGATGATGTGTCTGAACAGGTGGAGTTCGAACTGACACCAAGTAGTGATCACGCAGTTGGTCACACCACTCCTGATCAGGCTGTTGTTGAACAGCCTGAAGCAGAGCAACCAGAAGAGAGGCAACCTAGTATTGCTACTGATCGGCCCCGTAGAGAGATACATCCACCGCAGAGATACGGATTCGAAGACATGGTTGCATTTGCACTGCAGGTTGCGGAGGAGGCAGAGTCACCAGAACCCTCCACTTACAGGGAGGCAATATCTGGGGCAGAATCTGAGCAGTGGATTGCTGCTATGGGTGAGGAGATGGAGTCTCTTCACAAGAATCAGACATGGGAACTTGTCAAATTGCCAAAGGGGAGGAAGATCGTTGGATGCAAATGGGTCTTCAAGAAAAAGACAGGAATTTCAGACAGTGAAGGCATCCGATACAAAGCACGCCTAGTTGCAAAGGGTTACAGTCAAAAGGAAGGTGTGGATTACAACGAGATATTTTCTCCTGTTGTAAGACATACATCCATCAGGGTGCTACTAGCTCTTGTAGCACATCAAGACTTGGAGCTGGAGCAGTTAGATGTGACGACAGCCTTCTTACATGGTGAACTAGAAGAAGACATTCTTATGAGCCAACCAGAGGGATTCCTATCTCAGGGTAAGGAAGATCATGTATGTAGATTGAAGAAGTCTTTGTATGGGCTTAAGCAGTCTCCCAGGCAGTGGTACAAGAAGTTTGATAGTTTCATGACTGATCATGGGTTCAAAAGGAGCCCATACGATTGTTGTGTTTACCACAACAAGGTGGAGGATGGATCCTTCATCTATCTGTTACTGTACGTCGATGATATGTTGATTGCTACCAAACAGAGGAGTACCATAGATGATCTGAAGAAGCTCCTTAGTTCAGAATTTGACATGAAGGATCTTGGTGCAGCGAAGAAGATTTTAGGGATGGAGATCATTAGAGATCGTGCAGAAGGGAAACTTTTCTTATCTCAGAAGAACTACATTGAGAAAGTTCTATTGAGATTTGGGATGTCTACAACCAAGCCTCTAAGTACTCCATCCGCTTCAAATATTCATCTCTCAGTCTCTTGTGCACCACAGTCAAATGCTGATAAGGAATACATGTCACGTGTTCCCTATGCCAGCGCAGTTGGGAGTCTTATGTATGCCATGGTATGCACAAGACCTGACATCGCTCATGTTGTGAGCGTTGTTAGTAGATTCATGGGTAACCCAGGAAAGGAGCATTGGCAGGCAGTCAAGCGGATTTTCCGCTATCTGAAAGGAACAACAGACATTGGCCTCATTTATAGAAGTGATTCAGAGTGCTTGGTTGCTGGATATTCAGATTCAGACTATGCAGCAGATATTGATGGGAGGAGATCGATGACAGGCTACGCTTCACTTTAGGGAATTCGGTCATCAGTTGGAAGGCTACCTTACAGCCATCGGTTACTTTGTCCACTACAGAGGCAGAATACATGGCACTGACAGAGGCTGCAAAGGAAGGCATTTGGCTGAAGGGCTTACTTGGAGACCTCGGTCTGCAACAAAATCAGGCTATAGTATATTGTGACAGTCTTAGTGCAATATGCTTAGCCAAGGATCATGTTCATCATGAGAGAACCAAGCACATAGATGTCAGATATCACTTCATTCATTCTGAGAAGAGGATCAAGGTGAAGAAGGTTGGTACAGCAGATAATCCAGCTGATATGTTCACGAAGGCGGTTCCTGGGAGTAAGTTCAAACATTGTTTGGACTTGCTCAATGTCGACAGTTGGGAGTAGCCCCAAGGAGGGGCTGGCGACGGCACGGCGAAGCTTAGCGAAGCTTCTCAGAGGATTCAATTCAAGGTGGAGATTGTTGATATGCCTTGAATCCTAACCATCTGACCCAGGTTGAAGAACTGCATATGCATCCCCCTGCCATACCATACCCCAACAAGACGGGGGTCTCCTTAGGGTATTTGGATCCTTCTATTTTTAGGGATCCGTCTGTATAGGAGTGCTATATAAACTCCTTAGGGTTAGGGTTCTAAGTATCCTCTGTATCCATTCTTTTCTCCACATAGTGAAGCCGATCGCCGCCGCCCAAGGACGTAGCCCAGTTACGGGTGAACCTTGTAAATCCGTGTGTTTGCGCTCTTGCTTGTTTGATCGTGTTTGTGCCTATTCGCTTCCGCGATTTGCAACAGAGGCTGTACATTACTTAGCAGTCTATTTATAAATGAGATTGTTATGTTCGTTATTTGCTTTATGATCAGCGTTGTGATTCTGATGATGCCTTCAAATTATGACTCCGTGTATCTTGATCATAATCATTTACGATCTAGCCTCGTACCGAAAAAGCATAACCCTGTGTGCGAGCGATAGAAATATCCACCATTGCCCACAAGAGATCCCCTATAGAAAATCTGACCCAAGATCCGCCGCAAGCGTCCTCGCGTTGATGAAATACAAATGTGACATTTTCAAGACACTTCTATTTTCTCCTTGTATGTGTCCAAAGATCCTTAGATTGTTATAGATCAGATCCTTTGTTGTGGCTTGTCCACATTAGAGACTGATGTGCTTGCTAATTAATTAAAATGATTTCAACATGATTAATGCTGATAGCTTAAAGATGAATGAGTTATAGACATCAGATCAACATGAAATTTAGCACACAAATTGAACAAAGTGCATGCTTTGAATCTATAGGGTTGGACCTCCTTTTAAATTTTATTTAGCAAAATAAAAAAGTTGGGTGTGGGGGGGGGACCTTAGTCCTTGTTGTAGTCAAGCCACATCAGAGGTTCTACTCCGAGTTGGTTAGGATTTTAATGCGTGAAATACTAAGCTATTGAATCTTCTAATTAGGATTGGAGCAAGAATCCATGTAGCCGAACCTAGGCTTCGCCATTTTCTTTAAACTCTGAGCTGTCAACTTTCCTCTTATATTAAGGGGGATGGCTTAACATGATTAGTGAGTCTGTAGAGGTTTATGTTATGTCATGATGTACTGTTACGTATTTCCTATTTATGTCATGTACATCTATGTAATTTACCCAAGGGTTTTCTCTCTATATAAGAGACCCGAGGGCTCTATGGAATAAGACAGAAGAGTATCATTTACTCTAACATGGTATCAGAGCCAAAACCCTAGTCTAGGGTTTTTCTCCACCCACCGCCCCCCTACCGCCGCCGCCTCTCTCCAGCCGGGTCCCCTCCCCTCGCCGTCGGGACCCCCCTACGCCACCAGGCCCTCCCGCCGACCCTCTCCAGTCGTCGGGTCCCCTCCCGCCGCCCCTCTCCAGTCGTCGGGTCCCCTCCCGCCGCACCTCCCCTTGCAGCCGAGACCCCCCCTTGCTGCCGAGAACCTCCCCTTACCGCCGGGGCCCACCCCCTGCCTCTCACTCGCCGTCGGGCCCCATCCAGCGCTGATGGATTCAAGTGCATAAGTCTACATATGCACTTGGATCCTAACGTGTCTGTGTAGACACCGGTTTTGTTGTTTCTCATCCCTTGGTCTTCCTCTCCGACGATATGTCAGACCAAAAGATTGATATGCCCGCCATAGGTGCCTTCAAAGGCTCGGCACCAATAGTCAAAATGGACGGGACGAACTACGAACTCTGGGTTATGCAGTTCCTGAGTCTTATGAAGTCGTGTGGTAAGAAACATATTCTTACCGAAGAGGAGCCGGCAGAGAAGATGGGGATTTATGCCTCATGGGAGGCAGATGATGCGTATGCCAAAGTTTGGCTGTCAGGAACGCTCACGATGGAGATAGCCAACGACGTCCTCCATCAACCCACCGCCAAGGCGATGTGGGATATTCTGGCCACTACATACTCTCAAGTGCGGAACGAGACGAAGATGCTGCAGTTGCAGCATGATATTTTTACCACGAAGCAAAATGGGAGGCCTCTTCATTCTCTGTACACGTCTCTTCGTGGAATGTTCGAGAAGTTATATAGCACCATCCCGCTCACAGCCACACCCGAACAGCAGAAGGCGTTCCGCAACGCCACTATGGTGGGCGTATTACTTGCTGCCCTTGACCCAGAGTACGAGGCAGCACGCTCTCAGATCCTTGCCGATGCCACTATTCCACCGATGGAAGAAGTCTACAGGAGGATCAGTCGTGTCCCAGTTCCATCAAGTACAGCGACTCCACCTCCCTCAGCAATGGCAGTCTCCAGAGGACGAGGTAGTTCGTCTTCATTTCATGGCAGAGGAAGTGGTGGACGTGGCCGAGGAGGTCGTGTGCGTTCTACGTGCTCATTCTGTCGTCGTACTGGTCATTCTGAGGATACATGCTATTCCAAGCATGGCTTCCCTCCTTCTGCACGTGTCGCTGATCATGTTCAGGGTCCACCAGCATCTACTCCAGATAATAAGTTCGAGGAGCTAGTGACACGGCTTCGTGATATTATGCCACAGTCATCTTCAGAGGGTGCTGACACTTCCGACGTTGCGGCTTCAGCGTCAGCTAGTACATCTGCTACTGCTAGTACCTCAGGTAGTACTTCAGTCTCCTATCATAACCATGATCTCACAGGTTGGATTGTTGATTCTGGAGCCACCCATCATCTCTGCCGTGATAGAGATAACCTGCAGTCCTATAGAGTTGTTCAACCTGGTCGCTCAGTACTCATAGCTGATGTCACTCATTCCCCTATTGTCGGTCAAGGGGAGACGATTTTGTTGCCCTCCATGCACTTACAGAATGTTCTACATGCACCATAGTTCTCTATGAATTTATTATCAATTAGTCAGATTACAAAAGATTTGCACTGTCGTGCTATATTTAATCCATCTTCTGTCATTTTTCAGGACATACTAACGGGCAGGGTGATTGGCTGTGGTTCTAAGCACAATGGCCTCTATCGTCTCGTACGGAACTCCTACGCTGGCGTATCACTACACTCTCAGGGTTCCGTCTCTCCATATACATGGCATCTTCGCTTTGGTCACCTGCCGCTGCAGAAAATGCGTCACCTCCTGCCTCAGATCTCTCTGAATTCGTCATTTCGTTGTGAAGCGTGTCAGTTAGGGAAGCACCATCGCTCTAGCTTCCCCAGTCGTCAGGGTCGGAGCAGTCGCTCCCCATTTGAGTTATTTCATATAGATATTTGGGGTCCCAGTCGTGTCCCAGATCATCAGGGGTACAGGTTCTATCTAGTTGTAGTTGATGATTTCTCTCGAGTGTCTTGGACTTTTCTTCTTAAAAATAAATCAGAAGCAGGAAGTGTTATTCAAAACCTTATCAATGAAGTGCAAAATATTTTTTCTTCTACTGTTAAGTATGTGCGTACTGACAATGCATTGGAGTTCTGTACTCGTTCTCTTGCTCAATTTCTTTCCTCTAAGGGCATTATCCACCAAACCACATGTGCATACACATCTCAACAAAATGGTGTTGCAGAACGGAAACATCGACACTTTCTTGATATTGCTCGCACATTACTTATTCAGAGTTGTGCCCCCTTAGCCTTTTGGGGGGATGCTATACTTACAGCACGCTATCTGGTCAACCGCATGCCTTCTACTGTTCTTGGGGAAAAGTCTCCTATCTCTGTTCTCTTTCCTGACAAGGACTTGTTTTCACTTACACCTCATGTCTTTGGCACAGTTTCTTTTGTTCACCGGTTATCTCCAAGACTTGATAAGCTCTCTCCTAGAGCTATCAAGTATGTTTTTGTGGGCTACTCGAGGACACAGAAAGTATCGTTGCTATGACCCCATTCATGACAAGTCCTATGTGAGTGTTGATGTTACATTTTTCGAACCAGTTATGTACTTCTCCCCTGCAGGTGACAGATTGGTCTCCTCCATACCCACGCATACTAATGTCTATGTGCCTCCACCTCCAAGCCTGGGTCAATCCGACTCCACTACACCACCACCACCACCACCTCCACCACCACCACCTCCAATTGTACCATTCCCTAAGTTCTACACAAGGCGGTCAGGCCCTACTCAAGCTACATGCCAACCATCCAGCACGCCTCAGGTATGTTCTGATGTTATCACTAATGATGGGTTAGATAATGCACTGGTGCAGGAGCTTTTACTACAGGAGGAGGATCCGCCAATCACCACAGTGATAGATGATCTTGATCGGCCTATTGCTCAAAGGAAGCTAAGAAGACAATGTGCATCATATCCTCTTGCGTCTCAAGTCTCATTTCATCGTCTCAATGGTGATTTCCAGAGATTTGCAGCAGTTGTCTCGGCGGTTGAGATTCCACGGACCTATCAAGAAGCCATGAAGATTGATTGCTGGTGTCTAGCTATGGAAGAGGAGATGCATGCCTTACAGTCTCGCGGGACTTGGTCTCTAGTTCCCATTCCTCTAGGTGCCTCTGTGGTGAGTTGCAAGTGGGTGTTTACGGTGAAATATCATGTAGATGGGCGTCTCGAAAGATACAAGGCCAGACTTGTTGCACGTGGATTTACCCAAACTTATGGGGTAGATTATTTGGATATATTTTCACCAGTGGCTCGACACTCCACTCTTCGCATCCTCCTATTTGTTGCTGTGGTACGTGACTGGACCATTTTTCAGCTTGATGTCAAGAATGCATTCTTGTATGGTGATCTACAGGAGGAAGTCTACATGCAGCAGCCACCGGGGTTTGCTGTTGAGGGGGAGACTCAGATGGTGTGCAGACTTCATAAGGCTATCTATGGCCTCAAACAGAGTCCACGGGCATGGTTCCAGAAGCTTTCCCAGCTGATTGAACGACATGGGTTCAAGAGATCAAATGCGGACCATTGACTGTTCATCCAGAAGACTCCTAGAGGTACGGTTGTTGTCATGATATATGTTGATGACATTTGGTTACAGGAGATGATGCTCAGGGAATTGAGATAACCAAATCCCTGTTGGGAAGTCAGTTTATTACGAAGGATCTAGGAACGATACGATATTTTCTGGGGATAGAGTTTGCGAGAAATGCACAAGGAATGGTAATGACTCAAAGAAAATATGTCACAGACTTGCTAGTTGAAACAGGAATGACTGGATGCAGATCGTCGAGCACGCCTATGGACCCAAGCATGAAGCTGTACGACAATGATACCGAAGAGGTGGACAAAAGAAGATATAGAGAGATGGTGGGTAAGCTCCTATACATTACCATAACTCGACCGGATATTGCCTTTGCAGTAAACCGGGTGAGTCAATTTATGGAGCAGCCTAGGCAAGTTCATATGGATGCCTTGTATATGATATTGAGATATCTGAAGCATTCCCCAGGCACAGGGTTGCTATTTAGAAAAGATACAGATCTGTCAATTTCAGCTTGTGCAGATGCATACTATGCATGATGTCCAAAGGATCGTAAATCTACTTATGGATTTGCTATCTTCATAGGAAGCTCTTTGGTTTCTTGGAAAAGCAAGAAAAAGACTGTTGTGGCGAGATCCAGTGCTGAATCCGAATACAAAGCCATGGCACAAGCAAGCGCAGAGATGATGTGGGTTAGAGCAGTCTTAGAAGATTTGAATGTAAATGTCTCCTTGCCCATGAATCTTCAATGTGACAATCAGGCAGCATTGTTTATTGCCAATAACCCAGCTTTTCATGAAAGAACAAAGCACATCGAGGTAGATTGTCACTATACTAGAGACAAGATCCAGAAGGGCTTCATTTCCACTTCTCATGTCAGTTCAGAGGACCAGACTGCTGATATATTTACCAAGCCATTGCTCTAAGGACCTTTCCAGAGATGTTCTTCCAAGCTGAGCATGATTGATATCTATGCTCCATCTTGAGGGGGAGTGTAGAGGTTTATGTTATGTCATGATGTACTGTTACGTATTTCCTATTTATGTCATGTACATCTATGTAAATTACCCAAGAGTTTTCTCTCTATATAAGAGACCCGAGGGCTCTATGGAATAAGACAGAAGAATATCATTTACTCTAACAGAGTCCAATCATCTTCTAGTTTTTGTGAAGTAAAGTTGTGATTACAATAATGCTTGCATTGTCTAGTTCAAGAATTTTGAATCTATACTCTTGAGTACAAGATATCCCACTCATATTGGGAATCTTTTTCTGCAACATACATGGATACTTAGAATATAGATAGAGAGATTATATATCCATATATGATGGCTTAAAATTAGATAGAATCAAATGCTAGGTCCAACTAATATGTTGGGTATTGAACCTTGTCAATGATTAAAGTAAACTTTTTCTGATTAATCTCTAAACAATTTGGAATTTGATTAGTAGGTCTATCCAAACTTAATCAAATTAAATATCCTCAACTCTCATAAAACAAAGCCATTAAAATCTACCTTTTCAGTATCGTTCTCTAAATAATCCTAGAAAATAGGGATTAATAGCCCTTACATGTCAAGGTCTATAAAAGAATTGGTATGATTTAGGGATGAACGGAACAACTGAACACTTAAATCTAAGAATATGTAGAAAGTCAAGAAGTTGTCAATGGAAGAATAAAAATCAATATATGGTAGCAAAAAAAGAAAGCGAAAAAAACATGTCCAAGTCGAATCGGAGCTTTTTCACATCTATTTATAAGAACCCGAGCGCAGAAAGAGAAAATCTTCTGCATCTATGGATAGGAGTTTAGAATATAGCCTTAAGTTCATGCCAACTATAGGTATAGTATATGAATATTTTGTTAAAAATGAGGTAGGGGCATAGTTGGTTGCTTGTGTAACAAACATTAATAGTGGATCCAGATCTGTTGTAGTGAAAGAATAGGTTCTGTTTTTTTCCTGATTAGGGAGATGATTATATATTGGATCTTTATTTATTTTGATAGTTTTGAGTTTTATTCAAATTTTAGCTACGGCTTCAAAAGTTTAGGATATAATCTATCCCCACTTTCAAAAATCTTTGTTAATTTTGTCCAATGCCCCAAGACCAAGCTAGTTTAGAATAAAAAGGTCATTGAGATTTGAAAATTTTAAAAAGTAACCTAAAATAGAAGAGAAATATTTTTTCTAACGTTTTAATTTTTTAATAGTGTTATTATTTAGTTAAGGAAAATAACTTGGGTTTGAAATACAATTGATGATTAAAGTGTGAAATAAAAGATGTAAAATATTAGAAAAAAATTCAAATTTTACTAAATAAAAATATTTTATAAAACATAGTCAAATATTTAAAATTTTTATCATGAAGCAGTTAAAAATAAAAATATAACTGAGCAAATAAATTTAATATATAGGTAAATAAAGATTAAAATGAATTGTCCTTATATTTATGTATTTAAATATTAGTTAACATTTAATAGAGAGATAAATAAATAAAATCATTGCCAGGCTAAAAAATGATAAAAAAAATTTAGAAAAATCAAGTAACTAATTGTGAGCAACATGGGATAAAAGTAGGTATATTATTTCAGATTTTTTGCAATTAAATAAAAATATAATATATATATATATAAGTAATAAATTGTCACACTGTTTTCTTTTGGAATTTTTACACCACGACCTTATTAGCTTTGCCAATTTTGTGGCATCCTTTGTATACTTTATGTTACTCTACAAGCCCTGTAAACTTGCTATGTTTAACACAATGACCTCTACCGTCGATCGATTGTTTTCTTCAGTCAACTTTTACTTAATCAAATTTAAAAAATATCGAAGCCTTCTCCTACTATAATTAGGGTAGACTACATGGATTCTCGCTCAAATCCATGTTGAAAGATTTAATTATTTTTTACGCTAGCTGTCAATTACCTAACGCAACCCCCACAGGGGGTATTTGAACCCTGATCTTTTTGGTGGTAGGCACACTACACTACCATCAGACCATTTAAGTGGGGGATTCCGGCTCTCTCTAGTTGTCTCCCCTTTCTTCTACCTCTCTCTTCCACTGTATCGAGCTCACACCCCTTTGAGAAATATATCTTCATTGGAAGTCCGCTCCACCTCCTTTTTCTTCTCCATCTCCTCCATTGGCTGCCACCCATCTTTGACCTTGACCGTAACATCACCTCTGTACCATGATCCTTTGTGAGTAGCGAGTACAGTCGAGACTGGGGAGGGGAACTATGCGACGGTGTGAGGGAGGGGTTAGAGATTAGGCGATGCTTCTATTTTTCTGTGGCACCCCATATCACAAGTAATGTCCTTACATGCACCATAAGGTACATCCTCATCTAGATGTTTTCAATTTCATGGTCTCCAAACCAGATTATATGGGAATGCTAGTGTTGAAAATTAGGCGATTCTTATATTTTCCTTGTTATTGATGTAACATTGGGGTGCTTGGTGATCCGTTTACACAACTGACCCGACTTAGCTTGACAACCCTACTCCAATTTCCAATATTCTATCGAGTTGGAACTTAGAGTTGGAGGTGTGTTCAACAAGATTACTCCCAATAAGGGCTTATTTATATTTAAGAAAGATTATTGTCCTCAATTTTGCATACTCATATTAATAAAACAACTTTCTCTAGAGTTGTTCTTCTCTCCCTCTCTCCTTCAAGGTTCCAAGCATTCTTAAAGAGATTTCAAATTTTGAGAGTTGCTCAGACAATTCAGATATGGCAAAAGCTCTCAAAGTCAGCATTCAACTACCTCCAAGCTATCAAGTTCACATGTTACTCGTCAGAGATATTCTTTACAAGTAGCAACATTATTAGGGTATTTTTTTTTCCAAGTGACATTATTTTTTATTCAGATGTGCTACTTTTGTCAGAGATAACCTTCAAAATTTGAAATCTTTGTCTATGTTATTGCTATAAGAAAAGATTATATTCTATGTTTTGAGATAATCCTTTTCTGAAGGAAATCTTGGTGTTAGATCCAAGTGTTGAAGGTTTCTTGGACAGTCAAAGTCCGTCCATCCAAGAAGGTCAAAGGATAGTCCGAGTTTGCCCACCCTTTTCAGATTACCTTAGTGTTTGATCCGCTGGTGTTAACTTTGATTTATTGATCCAAGGTTGTAAAGCGTATTCGTGTTTTACCCGGGATGTTTGCATATGGTTGAGTTATCCGTGCAAATAACTCAAAATAGTGAAGCACTTGATTGGCTCGACTGATTGCAAATCCTAAGTCAGGAAGACTTAAAGTCATGGTTTTTACCCCCTAGGTTTTCACGTAAAACATCTCCCTGTATTGTGCTTGCATATCTAGTTTGCTTGTTTATACTATGTAAATTTCATAAATTATTTTAAACTGTCAAATATTAGATACTATTATTCAACTTCAACTCGTGTCACAATCACGAAGAACTCTCAATATGCCTTTATGGGTTATTATAAATGTTACACCTTTTCCTGTAAATAGCATGTGGTAGTAGAGGGCACCCCTTTTACCAATCTCAAGTCATCTAAAATACCCTCATGGATCCCAAAAAGCCTCATTATTGAAGGCAAGAATGATGAATAGTTGGAATTATAGTTGTCTGAATAGCATTCTTCACCCATTCGTATACAAGTGTTATATAAATGTTGTTGATATTACCAAAGGAAGCATATATGTTAACATAACTCTGATAATTCTATTATATGATGTTTGATTATTGTTAGAAACATTAGCCTCTAGCATGGCTATTTGCAATTATATCATTTTTTGCACATGAAGATATCCAATTGGGTTTAGATATATCAAATCCATGAACAATGATTCAATATATTAAAATTGAAGAATTCAAATATTATTTATTAGTGAGTTAGTTTTGTGTATAAGATTCATAGAAATCAAGGAGTAATTCACATATGGATGTAGCGCTTATCGAGCGAACTAACTAGGGTTAAATCCTGATGAGATTGGCTTCCTATCCTCAATCTTATAAGAGGGGGTGGACGGCCCTAGGGTTTCCAATTGGAAACCTTAGCTGCGTATGACCCTTCTCACCCTCTTCCTTACACATCCAATAGCATGACACCTTTCCACAATATCACAAGCATGCTTCTTATTGACAATGAAGTAATGACTATGTATGGTATAATCTAGGATCAAGAAGAAAATTCTTATAAAGGATCCATATATGCACACGAGGAGAAGAAAAGGATATTATTAAGGATGTTTGTGTTCAAATTTCATTAACGCATGGACACGTGCAATGAGACTTACGATTAAACCTACATAGATCTCTATGAATCTGTGATCCACCTACTTTATACTATAACTTCGGCCCAAATTCCCTTGCAAACACGCGCAAGAATCACATAGATGTCCTTCTTGTACAAATAACATTGTCAACATACCCTATTGTTGATACAATATAACATAAAAAAGAATAAGTAAAGAGATAAATTTAGGGAAAGACCAAAAATAATCTCACTTGCGCATAAATTCTTGTATATAATATCTCTAAAACCCCAACTAGGTATCAATTCATTCCAACTCCTCTTGAAAGGATTCTTGTCTTGTCTTCCACATACATAATATGAGATAAATAAAATAATCTGCTAAAAATAACATCCTTAACAACTGAGAAAAAAATCTCAAACAGTAATATACCAAATCCTGACTTCCCAAGCTTGTATCTATTTTCCAATAAGTCCAAAATACTCAAATCACTTGATCAATTTTCATAAAAGCTTCAATGTTCTCAGAATAATAAAGTTAAAAATATAAAAAAAATCTTAAGAGCTGAGTTGTTTGTTTCTTAACTACATTGTACATCGGATCAAAATAAATAGAAATATTATTCAGTTTCTATAGAGGTTAAAAAAATAATATGATTCCTTTTGCAATCACTCAATAAAAATACAAAGGAAAATACAAAAGTAATTCAAAAATCTTATTTTGCTCATATACCAAGAAAATTAAACTCCCTCTAAAATCAATATCTGGAGCACATGAGGCCTAATTTAACTCTAATTACCTCTAGAGTTGTTCTTAAAAATATGCAAATTTGTAGAATAACATCTAGGTGAGTAGCGTTCATAAGTACAAAGTAGGTTGTGGGACTTTAACAATGCTTACAATTATTCCAATTATTACATATCCGATTTGACCTATGGATGAATATACAAGCATACGTTTCATGCTTGTTTGAGTAATAGCAATTAGATTCCCCAATATCATGCTAAGAATCGCTAGGATTCACAGAAGATTATGCCATTCGTTTGATGAGAATCTCTATCGCCCCACCACAATTGTCAACTATGAGACTTCATATACCATAAAGTTCATAGGATGAAAAGAGGTTATTTTCAAGCCTTTTTTGGATCTTTCTCAATGTCTTGACTATTTACAGAAGGTGAGAAGCAGATGAATAACCACCCACTTCTGAAATAACTGAAGAATTTCTTGGGAATCCCACAAGATCAATTTGTTCTTTTTTCTCTGACAAATGGTCAGAACTTCATCTAGATTCGAATCCTACTGAGGGATCACTAGAGATCACTATAGGATGTCGTGTGTGTGTGTGTGTATCAAAAAGATGTACAATCAAAGCTATTTCTCAATTCAATAGAAGCTCCAAGAAATTAATATCCTGCCCTCCAAAAATATAACGATAGATATGTCAAAAGTAGGTTCGATTATGCCTATTCCTACTTCGAACTTCATTGACCAATAGGGTAGCTCAAGAAAACAACATTAACAGCTGCAACAGGAGCTGAATATGCAACATAATTTAAGGGGTGCATACCCAAGCAGAACTAGAAGTGACGTGGATTATTCAAAAATCAAAGTTGATTTTCTTTATAAAAAAAAGATTAAGATATATTTTAATAATTTATGATGATCTATCCAAACATGCACAAGCTTATTGTCGAATATCTCTTCTACTAAGATCCCCTGGGCGTGAAGCTTATCCGAGATGTTTTTTATTTGCATTCATGTCTAGCCGCTAAATTGAGTTCTTAGGTGAAGGAAATATGACCTCTTTGTATGTATTTCATGATATTGTATTTCACAAAAAAAATATCTCAAAATAATAAAAATAAAAAGAATAGAATAATTTATATTACCAATGAAAATAAATATGCATACCCTTAAGTATGTAAAGTAGTATATATTAATAATAACATGAATATATATACAAGAAAATAAACTAAAAATACCAAAGATATAGGAATATTATTAAATGCTAAAAAAATAAAATACCAAAAATAATTCTTAAAGAAGCCACCTGATTTCTTACTAGCCTTTTATGGAAATAGTGCGAGATTCTGGAGTTATCTTCTCAATACATGCTCATGAAATGAGTAAAAAGATACAACCAAATGGGGGTCAAAACCATTAGACATAAAAAAGCTATATTATAAAACTCTGATTGCTGAAGTATGCTGTCATTTCTGAGCCAAGCAATAATTGGTAGAAGGTATATGATGAGGATAATCCACTTTCTTGCTGGACCTTAATTAAGGAGAATTGTATTGATAAACCTGAAGTTGAGTATTTCTATGGAGCCCAAGAGAGAACAATCTCCTATATCACATTCCAGGAATATTCCTTCAGCTCTATAACAAATGTTGATAGAATTTCTTGCGTCTGAAACAATGAATTCATCTCCACTGCCACGATTAGAGATCCCACACATTTCCGGCAAAACAACCAAACATTTCCCACGTGAGAACAGAATTTTACCAGAAAATGTGAACACAATGGTATGAATTTGTAAGTAGTTCTACAATGAATCCAACCGGTATTTTGCTAATAACAAGAAGACCACCAACAGGTGGCATATTCTAGGTGTACATCATCACATCAGTAAAATAGGATTAAGTCGACAGGAAGAAATCAAGAAAGGCAAAGTACAATCTCAAATCACCATTAAGAAAGTTCAACTGAAAACTTAACCACTTAACCGCGAAATTCTAGAAAGGAAGATGCAATCCAAGTGAAGTTATCAACACCATTAAGATCCTTAGGCAAACATCCGTGTACTAGTAAACTACTTGAGATGAATTTATTCGATCAGAAGAAGACAAGATACAAGGAAGCTCAGTGTGATGGTTGTGCGATAGCAGTTTTCTTGAAATCAATTTTGTCGACCTTCACCTCCCCGTCGATGAGCTCATATACATACACCACGACTCGGAGGCCATCAATGTCCATTAGAACGAAACTTGGGTTGACATCGAAGGTGATGCTGCTGCATGCACCAGTTGCAGAACCTGGGTTTATAACAACCCCGCCTTCATGTTTGTAAGCCTTGAACTGGTGGGTGTGCCCTGTGACAAGGATGTCCACATCCAGCTGCCTCTGTAACATAGCCAATGAATCCAGATCTCCCCAAGGAACAATCTGTATTGTTAGAAAGATCAAGAAGCAGAAAAGAGATTTTTCCTTGGACTAAAATCAAGTTATAACTTTGCAAAGAAAGGTTGGTTTATTTGAAGTTTGAATCTTGAGCACCACAGCATCAGGTTTTACCTCTATTTGAAAAGAAAAGCAAAGGGGACAAGAAAAAATGATAGGGACAAATAGTAGAAATAAATTATGAAATACTTTAATCTCGTTTTAAGCACGTTCCTTCCATCCCCTCTTAATCAATCCATCTTAAATATACCAAGGGAAGAGCATTTCAAATATGATTGATATTCTCATAATAACTATATTTCAATCTAAATATTGATTTGTTATAGTGATCTTTGATTCTACATGAAAGGCTTTCTTTCCATGAAAAAGTAATCCGCACCTACTGTGAAGCTTTTACTTTATCATCCAAGAGAAACTAACGACTGTAACAATAGAATTTGTCCTAGTTCGTTTATACGTCTAACAAGAAAAATGTGGGCATTGCTTTCGAAAAAATGTCTGTTAATTAATGCCAATCATTTCTTTTCCATTCAAAAGGGCAAATTTTGAACCCTGATTTGTTAAATCGGATTGTACGTGCTCAAGTGGACCATTACAGTCATAATGCCTACATGCTGCTAGTAACCAAGTATCATACAAGCTCAATCGTATTGCTCACACCCTAAATTTATAAATATTTAGCACGCAAAATACACCATTTTGCATATGATCCTACTATCAGAACATGGCATTATTCAACAGCCAACTAGATATTTACAGAGCCTGTCCTGCTTAAACAAG
The DNA here is from genome assembly GCA_037367405.1 of Ottelia alismoides. Lineage (NCBI taxonomy): Eukaryota > Viridiplantae > Streptophyta > Magnoliopsida > Alismatales > Hydrocharitaceae > Ottelia > Ottelia alismoides. Next base: position 394,337 of record JAZKJV010002190.1, on the reverse strand, counting down.
TCCCACGATGTTTGAACTGTGTAGGCTTCCCCATCCCATTACTAGAGCTCCTCCAACTACCCCAGAGAGCCATTTGACCATGCTGCTGCAGATACATAGAAGGGGAAAAAACCATATAGTTTGTCATATATGCTCCCTACTACAATATGAAGAAGCCGTAACCCACGGCAAATTGATCACTACACTTTTTCTACAAAAAAGACACATATAGACACCTATCTTCAACAGTGGTTTAGTCTCCTAAAGAAACCAATAAAAGTTTCAAGACAGAGCTAGTAAGCCCTTCTACAATCACCCCAACGCCCTAATTAAACAATTAAAGTTATGCTTATGCTTTGAAGTTATGCTTCGATGGATGTGTTAATTGGTTGTGTTTTGGGCCCCTTCCCAGTGATTGCGGAGTTTAAGAGGGAAGGCAACTTCTAGGTATCACGGGCCTATATTGATTTAAGACATCCTGAATCCGAGTTGGACCAGCTACTAGCAGGAGATTCGAAATTGGTTTGGAAGATGGACCGCCAGCCAATTCCCGAAGGTATATTGGGCCAAATGGGGCAGCTAAATATGACGCTACCATGCTTATGCTGGAAGATTGACGATGTGCATTGGGTAGGTGCATACAGAGAGAAGGAATCGACTCACGCAAGCAAAACTGATGCAAACAAAATTTTGCAACGGTATAGAAATAAGTTTTGGTGGAAGAAATATAGAGAGGGAAAGAAGAAAATGAATAACGCGTCGGTTGCGCGGGAATTTGAAAAGGAATCGTGAAGACCACGTTGAGAGAGAGAGAGAATAATGAAAGAGAGAGATAACGTAATAAATCTAATAATGCATAAAGAAATATTCAACGGTGGAAAAATAAATTTCGGTAGAAGAAATATAGAGAGGAGAGGGAGAAAGAGAACATGCCGGTTGCACAGGGTTTTGGAGATGAATCGTGAAGACCACGTTGAGAATGAATAACGAAAGAGAGATAATGAGATAAACTCGATTTTCATATCATCTGAACTGTATTGTCCCTTACAATAGAATACCATCCCTTTTATATAGATCGGGTAGGATTACAAAAATAGAAAGTGAATCAAATTCAAATCAAATTAAAATACGACTCAATCCTAATTGATTCTAATTGATTTGGATCAAAATTCAAATCCACCTTATCCTAATTAACTCCAATTTTAAATTCGAAATTCAAATTTAAAACCGACTAACTAATTTTGAGATCACACACCATCTCTTTTATTTAAATAAAAATTGCGACGACTCAAAAAAACGTAAATAAAATTAGACTCTAATTAACGGATAAAAATCAGGTCCTATTTATTAATTTTGTGATGCATCAATTCTCCTCCGCTTGAAAAATTCATCTCCTGACGAATTGCTTGATCTTCAATTCGCCAGTGGAGAATTCAATAGGCATTGGACTCTCCAACTTGACTTCCTTTCCATATTACGTTTGTAGTTTCTTTCCACTGAGGGATATGGCTGCAATTGTTCTAGCCCTTCACTTAAAATATACCAATAACATGACTTTCCCTCCCATTGGCCCTTTATAAAAAGACTATTATGAGGAGGGGTCTGCCTATAATTTCTCCAAATTATCTCATCCCTTGTTTTAGTGAATCCGATTGAGGTGGACTCTCTCACTCTTGTTAGGGTTCCGTGCTTCCATACTCAAAGGTGGCAGCGACGGCAACAGGCTGGGTTAGGAGGCCATAGGCGTCGACCTCACAACATGCAAGGTGGCCTCGGTCGGCGTCGAGGAAGGCGTGACGACCCCAAATCGCACGGGCGGTGGTGATCGTGCCTAAAACATGCACGACAGCTGCTGGCGTTCCAGATCGAGTGGTGGTGGCCTGGATCGGATGACTTTGCGCGGCAGCATCAGTCTCGGTTGGAAGACCTCGTGTGACACCCCACGTGCGAGTGGCTTCGTTTACCGCAGCGATGATGACCATGGAGGCGGCATACCGGTGATGCCCCGATCGTGCGTACATCAAGGCTACCATGAGAGCAGTCCTTCGGACGGTGGGAACGTAGGTGGATATGACGGCTACTGCATGGATTGGCACCCCACCGAGGGGGTCTCCTGATTGGGTGATGGCGCCGGGGTGAGGGGAGGGATTGGGTTGGTGTTGACCGTGGAGTTGGAACACATGGTAGCAACATAGGGGTTGTTGTAGGTGACCCCAGGACCAACATTTGTGTGGATTCACCCTCCTTGAGAACAGCAACGTCGATATCGAACGAATCTAGGGTTTCATATCCCTCTTTCACTGGTTCTTCACAAAATATTGGCTCCAGATCTTTATTTTTTTCATTTTTGATTCATGGACAGTTACTTCAACTTCACATAAATCGATAATTTCATATTCTTCATCCGTACTTTCATAAAAAATCGGCCCTATATTTTCATAGTTTCGTTGCACATGAGTTGTATTAAATAAATATTCTTCGGGACTAAAAATACCTTCGTTTTCTTGATCAAAAATAGGTTTTACAGCAGCTTATGTGATCTGATTGTTGTTGTCGACGGGCGATTCTTCCTCAATTTGCACGTCCAACCATGCTTGGACTTTAAAACTTGATAGGAGGTGTTTCTTGAATTTCCTCGAACGAGAGCGTGAATAAGAGCCATGGGAGAGACGACTCAGATCGTACTGCAACCGCCAATATGCGACAGGATCGTCGAATCGTAGGAACGATTCGGTTGCCATACTCTGATACCAAATGATGCAAACAAAATTTTGCAACGGTAGACAAATAAGTTTTGGTGGAAGAAATATAGAGAGGGGAAGGAGAAAATGAATAACGCGTCGGTTGCGCGGGAATTTGTAAAGGAATCGTGAAGACCACGTTGAGAGAGATAGAATAATGAAAGAGAGAGATAACGAAATAAATATAATGATGCAAAAAGAAATATTCAACGATGGGAAAATAAATTTCGATAGAAGAAATACAGAGGAGAAGGTGAAAGAGAAGAAAACGCCGGTTGTGCGGGGTTTTGGAGATGAATCGTGAAGACCATGTTGAGAGGGAATAACGAAAGAGAGATAATGAGATAAACTCGATTTTCATATCATCTGAACTGTACTGTCCCTTACAATAGACTATCATCCCCTTTATATAGGAGGGGTGGGATTACAAAAATAGAAAGTGAATCAAATTCAAATCAAATTAAATCTGACTCAATCCTAATTGACTCTAATTGATTTGAATCAAAATTCAAATCTACCATATCCTAATTAACTCTAATTTTAAATTCGAAATTCAAATTTAAAATCGAATAACTAATTTTGAAATCACACACAATCTCTTTTATTTAAATAAAAATTACGACGACTTGAATAAACGTAAATAAAATTAGACTCTAATTAACGGATAAAAATCATGCCCTATTTATTAATTTCATGCTGCATCAAAAACTTAATGATTTTGTTTAAGTGGTGTTCAACTTGAAAGTTAACAGACAAGGAACCCAAGAAAAAGATTATCATGGATCCCATATGCTTTGGATGTTGTGGATTCTGATGATGAATGAGTATTAGAGCTTCAGTTTTGTGAACATGATGCATATCAAGATCTTGATGCAAATACTCCTCTCGAGGATGTTGAGGAAGCTAAGGAAGAACAAGATGATTCTCGTAGGAAGAAGGGGAAGAAAGGTAAAGGTGATGTTAAACTTATTTTGTTAGCATGAAACACGATATAAATAACAATGGTGTTATATAATACAAGTAAAGATGTAATTGATGTTGATGAGGTTCATGGTGGTCAAGTTAGTGATGAAGATGTTGATGAAACAAATTTGAAGTACATGGATGATTCACTAGATGATCCAACAAGCAGTAGTGTATCAAAGGATGATGGTCTTGATGCAAATGCAGATAATAGAGTTCAAGGCAATGAGTAGAAGAATTTCAGGAGTTTAAAACATGGATTGTGCATTCTACTTATTCATATTGAAACTAGAATTAGAAATTGGAACCCGGAACTTATTATGTTTTGTACTTCTTATTTTGTTTCGTGTTTAATTCTAACACAAGTTGTAACATTTACTAATATGCAAGTCTACGACAATGATGAATTGTATTAAAAATCATTTACTTGCTTTTCATACTTCAAGATTTGTGTTATAGTATAGCTTTTTTAATGTTGATATGCCTTGAATCCCAACCACCCAGGAAGAAGAACCTTCTATACACCCCCTCTTGTCGTACCATATCTGACAAGACAGGGGTCTCGCAGCCTGGTCAGCAAGCTTGGGGGGGGGGGGGGGGGGGTTCTAATGGGGAGAAGGTGTGCTCCCCCCTTTCGGGAGTGTAGGGCTCAACGAAATTTTTTGTGGGTGGTTCTACTTTTTATTCGTGTATATGGTTCTGTTTGTTTCAGTGATTCGTCTGTACGGGAGTAATATATAAACTCCCCTAGGATTATGGCCTTTTGTATCCTCTGTAGTCCTTTCTGCATAGAGGAAATCCATCGTCATCGACCAAGGACGTAACCTAGTTACAGGTGAATCTTGTAAATCTGTGCATCTTCGTGCTTGCTTGTTTGATCATGTTTGTGCGTGTTTCTACGATTCACAAAACTTAACTTTGATATAAAGTATAAATTACAATTTTTTGGAAAACCAAAGGCTTATGCCTCGATCGCCTCGAGTTCTGGTGAAACCACCTCGTACTCTTTTGTTCTTTCAAACCTTGATCACGGTTCATTTTAGATTCTATATTTTCACGGTGTTGCAGAAGACGGTATTCGGTATTCAGTCGGAGGGGTCACTGAATAGAGAATAATCAGTATTCGGGTAACTATTCAGAATTATTCGGTTTTGTATTTTTTAATATAAAAACTATTTATAATACATATATTATTATATCTTTATACATATATTGTAATTATTTAACTTGAATCCAAGATAAAAGTACCAATCAATATAATAGATATATAGAATTTGACATTTGTGGCGATACCGTAGTAAAATGTAACCCATAAAAATTGAAAAATAAAAATAAAAATAAAAATATCAAAAGTCAAACTTCAGTCAGCCTAATAGTCGGGCCAATCGGCTGACTATTCGGTCGGGCTGACTATTACCTGTCTGGAGGTCTGTTCAATCGGGGACCCCCCGCATCGCATAGTCGGACCGACTATTCGAGATAGTTGGTCGACTATTACAACAATGTATTTTCATTTGCCCCAGAACAACTCATTTTCTTAGTTAACTAATACTATAATTGTTGAGTTTCCAGTCGGCGACTCAGTGCCTTGGTTAAGAGATGGAGTTGTAGTAAATCAACCTAAGGTTGATCTAAGGGGCAATTATCATTGTTATGGACTCGAACTAGGGTGATCTATCCTGCATGAAGCTTGGGCAAAACTAAATGGAGATCCGAACCGAATGATAAGAATCAACAAATGAGTTGTTGGGAAGAAATGCCATTCGGACATAGAGCTAATAGGCCATTCCTGAAATACGCATTTATATTAAAATTTTAATTTTCCTTAATGATGTTCTAGAGCATTAACATAAAAACGAGGTACTTGCAAAGCACTCATCACCGTCCCCGTGCTTTTTTTAGGCTGCATATTTGTATTTAATTTGGTAATTTACATTAGACCAAGATCCAATTGAATATATCCATTTATCACTATCTTGTTCACTTTCAAAAACTATAAGAGGGAAATACTAAACGGTAACTAAGGAAAAAGGATTGGGTAGGCTTTATAAAATGATAACTTCATCAATTGCTTCTTCAATGTTGATACGGATATGAAGTTTCTTTTTTTTTGCATTTTCCTTGATCTTAAAATTCTCTTTTATTTACCTAAAATACAAAAATAGATTATGTAAATGTATATTTAAATTTTAATATATTCATTATATCAAAAGAAATAATTAATCTTTTAAATTCAAATGAAATGATTCGAAATTGAATAGTTCAAAATCGAATGAATTGAAGTAGTATTCATATAAACAAATTCCTTCATAATTATATTCAATTCAATAACGAATATGTCTGAATCTAGGTGAACTTGAAGGTATTCAATTTAGTTAGCACATTAGTATCAGCTCATATAAGTAACAAACATGAGACTTATTTAATAATATTACAAATATGAAAAGTGTCAAGTTAGGTTTGTTTCATAGTGAAGAATCCACGTAGCACGTCATTTGTAGTGGGAAGGATTGGTGATGTTGATGTATTATTAGAATGAACAATAACAAAGAAAGAACACTTACATTTATAAGGTTCAAGATGGTCGAAATGCTCCAATGGATACGGACTAATGTTACTGAAATCGGATCGGATTGGTCGGTTCGACCGATTCTACTGGAGGACCGAACCGGTTAAGATAATCGGTTTTGACTGCTCGAGTCAAATTGGTGAAATTTTGGTTCAACCACCGGTCAAATCGACTATTTATTACTCAGTTTAACTCGGGTTCAATCGGAATTGAACCACTCAACCACAGTTCAAAATTGAATTTACGTTAAAATAATAATGATTGTGATGAGTATTGAACTCATGAACCCATCACAGAGTACCAACCAACTAATCTGCTTCAACTTTTTGAAAGGAATGAATAATAAATATAATTAACCTATTATTATTATTATTGAGTATTTAGTTCAAATATTATTTATATTTATATGAATAACATTTAAAGTTGCATATTCAAGAAAAATGTATAAAGTAAGCTATTTACATTGTTTGTTTATTTTATATTTATTTTAAGATGTTTGAGTGCGTATTTTGTACGTATTTTAATTCATTACGCTTTAGTTACACGGTTCAACCTTTTTTATTACCGGATTGGCTTAATCCACTTTTAAAAATAATGACATTATGATCAGGTTGAACCAGCTTGATTCAACCTTTTTGATGAGATTTCCGATTTAATTTTCGGTTCGGCATCAAAAACATTGATATGGACCTCAACTTTGACCTTTTATTATTTCTAATCATTAAAACTAGTCCATAATCATGTATATTGGCTCCATTCATTCACAACCTTCGCTCAGTTGGTGATATGATGAATGATTAGATACTACACACAATTAATGAACCCTTGACCACAACTTACCATGTTAACTCAAACCTTTGCTAACCTCGGTACCCATCCAAAGTTGAAGCATGCAACGCTTAACTTTCTACAAACAAAATCTCACATTCACAAAGTACATAGTGATACAAACCAACTTGAATCAAAGTATAGTATATTGTAGTTGACGACAGCAACAATGAAACTCAGGATATAATGAAGTGTGAAACTAGAGGGCAGAAGTCTGGAACATTGTATTTCAAGATATACTCAAGCAGACTGGATAAGGGGTGACAGATGCCAGGAGTATGAACAAAGAACGAGGCAACAGTGGGTGAGGGAGTTCAGGGAAGGAGTGGAGGTGAGGAAGCTGGTCAGAATGGCAGGGGTTTAATGATCATATGACGATAAAGATCTATGAGATGCCAACAAGGTCATGAGTTTTCGCATGCACCCTCCTCACCCTATCCACACGGAGGTGCTCTGGGGACCTCTGAAGTGAAATGGTCATCATTGGTGGGCTTGACCCTGTAAGGATTCTTGGGTTCCATACTTGGCAACGGTTGAGTCTTAAGACTTCAGAGGTAATGGCTAGGATGGTGGCAGAATCATAGGCAACCATCCTAACCATAGACTCACAGTTGATGAAGACATGCCTTAAAAATTCAACCCGATTAGGACCAATGTCAGAACAAGATAATGATAAAGACAATTCCAAAACAAGACAACAAACTGTGAATCAGTCAAAACTTGTCTTATTAGCCAAGGATAAATTTTGTTGAAATTTGTTCATGCTTTTTGAATCTCACCTTACCTTGTTTTGAAATTTTATCTCTAATACCATGTACCCCATATATACTTGTATTACGGTAAGCATGGGAAATCTGAGTGTACTTCTGGGAGAGTGCCGCACCATAGGATTTTCTGTATCAAGTATAATCTTAGAGTCTACTTACCGGAGAACATCACCTCCAAGAGTTTTTTGTATCTTGTACTCACTTTTCTTCGTAGTGAGATTTCTCTTTGCCCATAATTTATTCCCTACTACACAGGTGGACGGTTGTCTTCTCCGTGTGATTTCTTGTGGACTGTTGGTTGTTTGGACAGTTTCTCAACAGTCCGGTTATTTTACATAAGGGTCTACCAATTTTTTTACAAAGGACCTTTCCGAATTGCTCATTAGTCAGCTAATCTATTATTACTCAATATATTCTCCTTTCCAATAGTTTCTGTTGAGATATTTATTATTATTGTTGTTTTTTTCTTATTTTCTATATATTGTATCCTCTTCTTGTAATTTGTCCAAAAGATTTCTCTCCTACATATATAGTATTTGTTGCGTTATGGGCGATTTGGCATGGGAGAAACGAGTGCATCTTTAAGAGTGTTAGATTCTATCCCGAGAATGTCTTGATTCACTGTACCGCCCTTTACTATTCCTGGGCCTCGAGCTAACTTGTAACGCCCTTTATTAATACATAGCGGGAACTCCCACCTTGGGAGTTCACCCATTTTCTATTTTTCAAAAAAAAAAAAGATTTCTCTCCTACATAAGAGAATCATAGGACCTCTCATTAAGGTAATTCATTAGTTTCCCTCTATACGGTATCGGAGCAACGGTCCTAGACCGGAGTTCCCATATCCCACCCTCTAACCCTAACCCTACCCCCCTTCCTCCTCGTGCTGTCACGTAACCAACCCTCCACGCCAGGCTGTCGTCGAGTCCCAATGCCGTTGTCGAGAACCACCCCCCCAGCCCTCTCCTAGCCGTCATGCAGCGTCGGGAACCGATCCCAAGGCCGCTACCAAGCCCCTCTCGCCCCCCCCCCAACCCCCGTATGGTGCTGGGAACCGATCCCAGGCTGCAATCTGGTCACTCCGGTCACCAAGACTCCTATTGAGGCTTCTCCAGACCGCCGGTGGTCGCCTACCGGCCCTCTCAAGCCGTTGCAGTCCCTCCCGTGCGTCTCCAAGCACCTCTGCGACTTGATCTGCAGTTTGAATTGATCTGATTTGATCAGAAAATGCGATTTCAGGTATACAAATCGTGTTTTCCGGCCCTAGCGAGTAACGAAGATTGATGAGGATGGTTGTATAAGTCTACACATACAACCAATCCTCCGTATGGTCGTGTAAACTCATTCATATCGGTCTACTCCCCAGTCGAGTTCCGTTGTTCGGCCATTTTTCCACCATGTCAGAGAACAAAGGTGATATTTTTTCGTCTGAAGCCATCAAGGGCCCAGCTCCCATCGCTAAGATGGATGGGACCAACTATGAGTTGTGGTCCATGAAGTTTCTCACCCTCATGCAGTGCAACAAGGAGCATATCCTGACAGATCTAGAGCCAACGACAAGAGTGGGGCAAATGCTTCTTGGAAGAAAGATGGCGTGTATGCACGTGTTTGGCTATGTGGGACCCTCACCACAGAGATAGACAATGATATCCTGAACCAGCCCACCGTCAAGGCAATGTGGGACACTTTGGCTTCCACCTATGCTCAAGCGAAGAATGAGGTCAAGATTCTTCAGCTACAGTTTGATATCTACAATGCCAAGCAGAATGGTCATCCCTAGCACATGTACTACTCTACACTCTGTAGCATGTTCGAGAAGCTTAATAGCTATATGCCTATTACGACATCTCTATAGCATCAGAAGTCGTATAGAAACTCCACAATGATTGGGATTTTCATGGCAGGCCTTGATAAAGAATATGATGCAGCGGGCACACAACTTCTCACTGGGGCTACCATACCTCCAATGGAGGAAGCCTATAGGCTATAGCCATCTTAACTGGATTATCATGCCTTCTATGGCCACTCCTCCGCCATCTTCTGCTATGGTCGTTTCTCGTGGACGGGGAGGGCCAACCCATTCTAGAGGACATCCCCTCGTGGCAGAGGTGGTAGGCGTCTGCGTGATCCTTGCACCTTTTGTTGTTGACTGAGACATGCAGAGGATACATGCTACCTAAAGCATGGATATCATGTTTCAGTTTGCATGGAAAAATAGATTGAGCCTGCAGAGACTCCAGCTTCCCAGGCCGATCCTCGCCTGGATGATATTGTCTCTCTATTCAAGAGATCATGACTCGTACTGCTAGCACCAGCACTACAGATACAACAGCCGCGGCTAGAGCCTCTTCGAGCTCCTCAGGTATCACATATGCTTTTATTGGTAGTACTGATGCAGACATGACAGAGTGGATTGTGGATCTTAGTGCTTCTCACCACCTGTGTGGAGACAGAGCGCAACTGAGATCCTACAGGACCATACCACCTGGCAGATGGGTTGTCATTGCTAATGGCAACCACTTAGCCGTTACCGGACAGGGAGAGGTGCATTGGACACCATCCATGCGCCTTCTGAATGTTTTATATGCTCCTGCCTTTCAGATGAATTTACTTTCCATTAGTCAAATCACTAAGGATCTGCATTGTCCAGCCATCTTTGACCCTTCGTCTCTTGTGTTTCAGGACATACTCACGGGCATGGTGATTGAATGTGGTTGTGAACAGCGGGGGCTCTACAGACTGATCCAACCGCCTCATGCTAGTGTTCCAGTCTCTCCATATTTGTAGCATATTCGTTTTAGTCACCTTCCTCTGCAGAAGCTGTGTCATTTTCTTTTTTAGATTTCGACGGGATCCTCCTTTAAATGTGTGGCATGCCAGCTTGGGAAGCATCATCGTTCCTCCTTTCCATCCCGTCAGAATCAGAGCAGTTTTCAGTTATTTGAGCTCCTTCATTTTAGACATTTATGGACCGCGTCATGTTCCTGATCACCAGGGACACCATTTTTATCTTGTTGTTGTTTATGATTTTTCTAGACTTTCCAAGGTCTTTTTATTGAAGAATAAGTATGATGATGGATTTGTGATCAAGTATTTTATTAATGAGATAAAGAATATTTTCCTGCCAATGTCAAATATCTCCGTTCTGATAATGCCTTGGAATTATGCACCTTACAGCTTTCTAAGTTTCTTAGATCTCATGGCATTGTTCACCAAACCTCATGTGCTTATACTTCACAGCAGAACGGTGTTGTCGTGCATAAACACCGTTGGTTGCTTGATGTGACCAGAACCTTGTTGATACAAAGTCGTGCTCCTCGCGCTTACTGGGGCGATGTTGTCCTTACTGCTTGTTATTTGGTGAACCGTATGCCCTTGTCTGTGTTGGGAGAGAAGATTCCTTTCTCGATTGTGTTTATCGAAAAGGATCTTTTCTCCCTTACACCTCGTGTATTAGGATATGTTATCTTTGTTCATGATGTCTCCCCAGGTTGTGACAAGCTCTCTCCTCGAGCTGTCAAGTATGTATTTGTCAGCCACTCTTGTACTCAGAAGGGGTACCTCTGTTTTGATCCGCTAAGGCGGAAATACTTTCTCAGTGCTGATGTCACTTTTTTTGAGTTTGTCATGTATTTTTCTCCTACAGGTGACAGACTTGCTCCATCTGACTCTGACGATGAGATCTACATGTCTTCACCTCCTATTGTCGGTCATCCACCTCCCTATATTCCTGCTCTACCATCTCCTCATACACCAGCGCCAGCACCACCTGCTCCTGTGGTTCAGTTTTTGCCACGTGTTTTTACTTGCAGGTCTCGCTCAGTTCCCCCTACTCACAGGTCTTGCTCGTCATCTGGCACGCCTCAAGTATGTAATGAGCATATTATTTCTGCTGATGGCACTACTGAGTTTCTGCAACAGAATTCTATATAGGATGAGAAGGTGCCCTTTCCAGGGGGAAACTTACAAGTTCAGGATTTGGCAGATGATTTGATGTGCCAATTGCTATGCGAAAGCAGAAACGTACATGTGCTACTTACCCTCTTGCAGCCCAGGTTTCCTTGAGCAGAATGTCAGAGGATTTCAGGAGGTTTATCTTGGTACTATCAACCTTAAAGATACCACAAACATATTAGGAGGCTCTTCGGGACAGTCAATGGAGATTGGTCATGGAAGAGGAGATGGTCGCGCTACAGTCACGTGGTACGTGGAGTCTGGTTTCTGCTCCATTTAACGCATCCGTTGTGGGATGCAAATGGGCGTGCAAATGGCAGTGTGGATCTCTATAAGGCAAGACTTGTGGCACGAGGGTTCACCCAGGCATATGGGGTGGATTATCATAATACTTTCTCCCCAGTTGCCAGACATTCTACTATGTGTATTCTACTTTTTTTGTTGTGACACGAGATTTACCCCTTTACCAGCAAGATGTGAAGAATGCCTTACTCTATGGTGATTTACAGGAGGAGGTCTACATGAAGCAGCCACCTGGGTCTGCTGCTGAGGAGGGGTGTCAGAAGGTTTACAGGCTACGCAAGGCTATCTATGTTCTTAAGCAGAGTCCAAGAGCATGGTTTCAGAAGCTCTCGGACTTAATAGAGCAACAGGGGTTTGTGCGATTGACTGTTGATCACTCCTTGTTTGTGCAGAGGACCCAAAGAGGTACTATTGTCATTCTTATTTATGTTGATGACATTATTGTTACAGGGAATGACGAGCAGGGCATTCAGGGTGCCAAGGACTTCCTAGGTCAGCAGTTTGTGATCAAGGACATTGGACATTTATGTTACTTCCTTGTATTGGAGTTTGCCAGGAACCAACGACAAAGGAAGTACCTTATAGACCTTTCAGAGACATGCATGGAAAATTACAGGCCTGCCACTACTCCTATTGACCCGAGTATGAAGCTCTAAGATGATGACACTGAGGAGGTCGACAAGAGGAGGACAAGAGGAGGTACATGGAGCTTGTTGGTAAGCTCCTATATGTGACTATTACCATGCCCGTCGTGAGCAAAGTGAGTCAGTTTATGGAGCAACCCATACATGCACATATGGATGCAGTCCATATAATTCTGAGATATCTGAAGACTTCACATGGTACAGGATTTCTTTTCAGTACAAGCACATCTCTTTCAGTTACGACATGTGCAGATGCAGATTATACCGGGTGTCCAAAGGATAGGAAGTCTACATCAGGCTTTGCTGTGTTCATAGGGAATTTCCTAGTTTCATGGAAGAGCAAGAAGCGGACTATGGTTGCTCGATCGAGTCAGAGTACATGGCCATGATGTAGGATAGCACATAGATGATGTGTGTCAGATCTGTTCTTACTGACCTGACTATACAGGCGCATCTTCCCATACACCTCCAATGTGACAATTAGGTTGCTCTCTTTATTGCCAACAACCTAGCCTTTCATGAGAGGACGAAGCACATAGAGGTGGATTGTCACTACACTCGTGACATGATACAGAAGGGTCTTATCACCACTACGCATGTCAGCTCTGGAGATCAGACAACAAATGTTCTTACTAAGGCTTTAGCCAGAAGGCCTTATCAGAGATGTCGTTCCAAGCTGACTCTGACTGATATCTACGCTCCAGTCTTCCCACGTTTTTCCTTCGTAAGAACTATCCCATGAAGGGACGATGTGGAGAATTAAGGTTGATTTTTAAATAATGAGACAATGTTTGTCACAGGTCTCATACCTACATCTAGTTGTAGGATCAAGGCATTTTCCATTTCCAAGTAGTTGAGTACTCTAGACATGCTCCCTTTACAAAATGAGGTCCATTTTCCCATGTCCAATGTTGTATCTGTAGAGGCAAATACATCTAAGAACCCGAGGAAGAAGTAACTACGATCCTGCTGCTTTCATTTGGTGAATACAAGTGATGATGTAGGCACTTGTAAAAATAACATTTTGAACAGAATTTCCTTGGAATCGTCGTTTGATATTAGAAGGCTCTGGCATGTCAAGATGATGGCTCTTCCGTTCCATAACCCATTTTGTTGTGATTGGCCAAAATAAAAATCTCTTGAATGAATCACTTCTTCTGTAAGAAAGTTTGTAAGGATGCAGCCATGCATTCCTTAGAATTGAATGAACAAAGAACTCCATATGATAAACTAGTTTTGAACCATCTTAAAATAGCATAGCACTAGCAAAATGATTCAGATCTATTTTTAAGGAGGTATATAAAGACATATACAGATCATCAGTAAAAGTGACGATGTTTATCGCCACTAATAGGCCTAACTCTAGCAGGCTACTTGATATTGAAATGAAATAACCCAACTAGATACGAACTTTTAAATTCGGGAACAAGATAGATTCATTCCTTTCAGAAAACGATGAGAGATTAATATGTGTTTCTCCAGTTTGACAAACTCCATCCTGCAGCAAGCTAAAGTCAATACCTTTAAACAAGTCAAAAGAGACTCTTTATAACAGCAAAATGCAAATGGCCAAGACATCTATGCCATGGTAGCATATGAATCTATTGTCACCCTGCTTGTAAGAATGAAAATTAAAGGCCAATTTTCCAGTAACTTTATAGAAGTTATCAGGGATATACCAATTCCAATCTACTTCATTGTCGTTTGAGTCTTCCAGGCAATCATCCTTTTAAAAAAATCATGCGAAAGTTGCAATCTTAGATAATCTTGCAGATAAAGTTCAGAGGTAAGTCAGGTACTGTAAGGCAATAGATAAAGAAAAATGGACATAAATAGTTATATTCCCTTAGCCTGCAAAAGAGACATTCCATTCATCAACGAAAGCCACATGGTCATGTCCAAACTCAGGTTTGTATTGAAATAAAAACTGAGCATTTCTGATGCAACTGATCACCATGGCCATAAATAGTTATATTCTCTAAGCCTACAACAGAGACACTCCATCCATCAACAGAATCACCATGCAATTATTCAGTTTCTTACGATGATAGATCAAGAAATAGCAATTGCGATAGCGGTCAACCACTCATATGACTGATCGATCTCAGGAGATTGGTAGTCTGGTTCGAAATGAGAGGGGGAGCAAGCATGGGGATGAACGTGAAGGCAGCGAAGGGGAGAGATCTCAGGTTAAGGAAAAGACAATGGCAGAGGTCATGGCCCCCACTTGTGGTCTCTCTATAGCGAAGTAGAAGATTAGGGAGACTTGGTGGTCAGTCGAAGGAGGATGACTCTTGGTGCTTCCACCATGCGTGCCTGCGGGTGAATGAGGGGGACTTGGTGGGGCTACAATTATTGGTCAGGCTTTCATTGTGGAGGGAGGGGTCGCCACGCCTGCCCAGTCATTTCAGAAACCATTAAGATATTTCTAATGTAGACGCGTCCAGGCACAAACAAGCTTATTGTGCACAAAGGATCTGACGTTAGCATATTTCTACGGCGGAGTGTGGTTTTTGTCATTTGGCAGTGAATGGGGTATCGGTGGGACTGTGTGATGTAGGACAGTTTTCTGAAGTTGAAAACTCTAGCAATTGGTGTTGTTCTTGGTTTTTCTTCTTGGGTTTTCATTCACAAGTGATGTGGTTTATCTGGAGGGATCATTGGTGTGTGCTTGTGGGTTACTAGGACCCGGGCTTCGACTGCTTCTGCTGACAAACAGTGTTAAGGGTTCCCCATTAGTGCGATGAAGGAGATTGCTACTCAAAGTGGAATGAGGAGTGGCTCCCAACCAAGGTTTCTTATAGTTACATATTCCTGCAATCCCAAAGGGAGGTCCCTTCATGTAGTAGCATACACAAATGCAGATTATGTTGGTTGCTCAAAGGACAAGTCCACAACTGGAGATAATTAGCGGGCCTATGTTGGTGCGAATTTTGTCAACATATATATCTCGGAGCAAGAAATAACGAGTCATTGCCAGGTCTAGTGCAGAGTCAAAATATTGAAGGTGACACTCCGGAGTCGCACGATGGAGCTCTTGTGATCAAGTCTTTCAGTATTTGGTGGAATGGTCATTGTGGTGTCAAATGGTTTAGTGATGGAGGTGATCCAAACACTTACATGATTCCACCCTCTACCGACAGAGGCAATCCTTATTGTTGGTTGGGTTTCCTTCCAACTCTGTATGTCACAGGAGTGAGGGGATTGGTATTACAATTGGTTGTGGTAGTGCGGTGGGGGTGGCGGATTGTTTTTAAAAACGTGCCTCGAGGCGCTGAGGCGTACGCCTCGAGGCGTTTTTCAAGAAAAAAATGCCTCGAGGCTGTAGCCTCATGCAGCCTCAGTGAGGCGTGTGCCTCGAGGCTTATGAGGCGTGCCTCAAGGCGTACGCCTCGAGGGGCTACCTCATTTGTGTGTTGATTTTTTTATTTTTTTTCTACAATATTTTTTTCTTTTCTTTTTGATTGTGAGCTTTTCATCTTTCGTAGACAAGTATTTTCAAGTCCTTAAGCTCACAATTCACTGAAATATATTTTTTTAGTTTATTAAAGTATTAAGCTTATTTTACTTTGTTATGCATGTTCTTTATAAATCAACATGAACAAAAATTTGGGTCTTGAGTCCTTAAATCGAATGCATCTACTCTTTAATATGCATCTTGTGTTACATCTAGCACTTTAGTTATATTCAAGACTTTAAAATTTGCGGGAGTTGCCAATTATTGTGCTTGCATATCCATATTTACTTGACTCCTTACAGATTTAAAGTATAAAAAAAAGAGTTATATACAAACTTGGATGTTTAAACCATGATGTTAGCCTTGAAATGGCATGGAGTTATGTATTTAATCATAATTATTTAATTTCTAGAACTTGAATATTGTCATTACGATTAATTATTATGTTTTATGAAAAAAATTCTTTCACGAGTGAGGCTTACGCCTCGTATGTCTCGAGGCAATACTGGGAAAATGCCTCGATACGCTTCACGCTTTTTAAAACCTTGATTGCTACAAATTCAAAACCAAAAAGTACGGGAATCGGAGTATCTCCAAAAGTTGTAGCATCAAGATCATAGGTCTTCCTCAACATATTGTTTCATTTTCCCTATTTTACAGCTTAAAGACCAAAAAAAATGGGAGTCGAAACGATGCTTATGATTGTGGGGTCAAGGCAAGGCTGCTTTCGTTTCCTTCATTTGCCCAGTATGGATCATATGTTGACACTTCCTCGTCATCGGACTGCCTCGTGAGTTTACTTGGATCCATGTTGAAGTAGAGTCATTTCTCGTTTGGGATTCTCTCTCTGAAAAGCTAGTCCTTCATTGGGGTCCGGAGCTAATGAAAAAGAGAGGTCAATGTACATAGGACAAATGGACGTGTTAGAGATGCAGATCATTGTTTGCTGGCGGGTGCTCAAGCAATTGACTTTGGCATTGCCAGAGATGTTGGGCAATATCAAACGGGAGGTGTCTGTTGGGACCAACGGTTTCTAAAAGAGAGGCATCATCCTTGATGAGGCCTAGGTTGTGTTATGGGTGGTTAAGAAGGAGGGCAATGACCAACACATGAGTGAAGGGGTGGATGCCAGGAACCCGATGGCGGGAGCTAAGCCAAAAGAGGTGCTGTTTACAAGAAAACGATGGAGAACGATTGATGTTGTTAGGAAGGATCATGAGATGCAATGGATGGCTAAGGGAGAGGGTGATCTGATGGGGTTTGGTTCGGTTGTTGTGGGTAAGGAGGATGGATTGAAGAGGGGAAAAGATGTAAACGAATGTAAGAATGGCAAACACATGATAGTACCCAACGTACAGGTATTACCTGAACCAACCCTAAACCAGAATACATATACATATGCATGTGTGGGTGTTTATGTGTTTTACCCTATTCAAGCTAGTCAAATCAAAACTATGCATAGCTGTTTTCTAACACAACTATATAAAAACCTTGCTGTATCTTCCCCTATCCACGTAATGATTCGGATACAAATATTTTTTTCTATCTCCGATATAAAAATGTTTCTAATCCACTAGAGACAAACTGTCCAATTAATATAAACTCATGATATTCCATGCACATGAGTTGCATATATTTGACATCCCCATACGGACCTCACATATTATGTGGTCAACGTGTTGCGCACGTCAGTATCCCATGTAATATATCTGTGCCGTTCTCAAACTATTAATGCCCCTAATTGGTTGAGGATTGACTCTACGTTGGATATGAGTGTGAAATTTCTATACAACTTAATTTTATTATCTTTTTTGTGAAGATATAGTGCATTTGTAGTTAGGTAAGGATTATTTTTACTCAATATAAAGGACACCCATTTGGTAGATAGGTATTTACTTAGAACTACTCATCTAATAGATGCTCTCAATTACGTAGTGGTTTCATAAAAAGGTATGGGTTTGGGAATTATTGATATAAGCTCGGAACCAACTTGCTAGCATCCCTAGTTTGCTCTATAGGGTCACCGTTGATTCCTCAATGAAGTTCACTGCATGGAATTGCTGGGGCTTAGAAGAGTGGGCTTAGAGGAGCCCAAAAAATGGAATATGGTATACAGTTGATTGATATTTGAGTGACATATTTAGTGCTTCCACAAGAGACGAAAATCAGCTATTGGGATGATGAGATGTGGAGGTCCGTGTGTGGTTCGAGGCTATTTGACCTCCATAGAAATAACGAGACTATGTCTAAGTTTAGTTGAATCGAGGTAGAGGGCTTTACCAATCAACGGATATACTTATTCTACAATTATGTAGATATTGTTAAGAAATAGGAAGCGGAAGCGAAAACATAGAAAAAGATAAAGAAAATAAGAACGTGGGATTTAAACGTGGAACCCTACTTCGTGAGGAGCGGGATGAACCCACGGGAGAAGCCCTCAAAGGGGCGTGTTGTGCATTGCACTTTCTCAATGGATACAGGAGGTCTGGGGCTCCTTATATAGCCTCTCCAGAGCCTCCAAGTCCCACCACTGGACAATGTGGGACTAAACACCTGGGTGGGGTAAATGGATCTTCTCCAGAATCCATTTACCCTGCTACAACTCAATGGGCGCACAACCAAATACTCTAACACTCACCCTCAAGCTGGAGCATGCAATGCTCAGCTTGGACAAACAAAAAGAAACTCAACTCAACGCTACAGGACACTACGGACAATATCAACCCAACGCGCATATTGCTGCAGTCGAGGACGTTGTTTCTCATGTCGTGCAGGTGAGGAGGACGAACGGGCTGGAGTGTGAGTCTGTTGAATCTCCTTGTCAAAGAGCATGTGCTCTAAACTGCACATGTCAGAGTCACTGCAACTAGAATAAGTCTCCTCGTCGGAGTACTCTAGGTCTCTCCCATCTGGCTCAGAGAATGGTGCACTACTCTGGTGTACCTATGATACAATATGAAAACCCTTGCCGACATGGCATAGGGAATGGTCCTCTACTCTGGAGTTCCTATGGCTCACATGAAAACTCTGACCGACAAAACAAGAAGAATGATGGGGACCACTAAACAAACGATGGCAAAACATCTGCTCATCTGAAAAGAAGATCGCATCCATGTGCGTGTCTGAATGTCTGAACTGTAGAGTCTGGAAGTATGGATGGTCTGGAAATCTGTATCTGGATCTGAGGAATCTGCAATCTGGAGAAGATATCTGAGATGATCTGTGACTCTAACATATACTCCCCCTTTCTCCCATACTTGTCGGAAAATGTGGACGTCGACAAAGTTGGGAGAAGACAAGAAAGATGGGGAAAACACGAAACCAATAAGCCGATTACAAAATTTTCGGCTTCTCAAAACATGGATAATGTTTGGCCGTTTCAACTCTTTTTTTTCGGCTCTTTTTTTTCATTTTTTTGAAACACTTTTTTAAATCGTTAAATTTTTTTCGGCTTTCGAATCATTTTTTTTAAACATGCGCACAACTTTTTTTCGGTGTACACCTCTCTTTTTTTCGTTGCATATATTTTCCGCACGACTTTTCTTTGTGCGCACCTCCTTTTTTGCAAAAAAACTGATAGGGGGCCTCACTATTTATAGCCACGGGATGGTTTTTTTAATAAACCTCGGGTCCCCCTTAGGGTTCCATCATTGGAACCTTCTCACAAGAGGGCGCCGCCCCTAATTGGGAGAATACGGAGATGCAGAGGGAGACGCCTGGGTGGGCCACCTCGATGGAGCTTTGCGGCACATGCCGCCGCCTGGAGGTCACACGAGGGAGGATGCATCCAGCGCCGATGGAGGCACCTGCTGCTGGAGGATGCATGAGAGGGTCGCCTGAGGGCCGCCTGCAGGTACTGCCGATGTTGTTGGGGCTTGCAAGGGAGGAGGAAGGATAATACGGAAGAACGATCACAAAGACCAAGAATCCGACCACCGAAAAAGAAAGAGCAACGAGGAATCGACGGACTGTCGTGATGTTGAAGAGTCTCCTGTGCACCATATTCCTCTCCACAACAAAATGATAAATCACAAAAAGTATGAAGCCAATCCCAATGCTTCTTGCTTGGACCAGAATCGTTATCTTCTTAGAAAGCAGTGATAACCATGAATTAAATTAAAGTGGTCATGTTCTCTGTTGTGGATGTAACGAAGTATGCTGCTTGTAGTTTGCGTGTGGTGGAGGACCTGCGATGCCTTAGCACCTGTGCGCGCCACCCTGGTGATGGCAGATCACCACTGGCGCCTGTGTTGATGACATGGATGCGACGGTCGCCTAGCGCTAGGGTTGTGGGCCTGGAGTCATCGTTGCTCCTGGGACTAGATCTCGCGCCACCTACGCGAGATTCAGAGGGAGAGCCGCTAAAGGTACTGCTTGCTGGAGGTCCGGCGCAAGGCTCCGCCTGAAGCGGTTCGGGTGTTGCGAAGCCATGGCTGAGAGGAACCCGTAGGAGTCTGAAGGCCTGGATGACTTGCTGTACCTTTTTTCGTCAATCTGGAGTTGCGCAAGGGTGCGCTGCACGAAGCCTGGGACTGGATCTTCACGAAAATCGATGATACCTTCAGATTTAGGATTTTCAGTAAAACCCTAGAACAATGAATCTCTAATTTTGAACAAATGGCTACATAATAATCTCCAATAACAATGAATCTCGAACAAATGATGAACGAATGTAAAATCCTCGAAAATCGACCCGCTCTAATACCATGTTAAGAAATATGAAGCAGAAGCGAAAACATGGAAAAAGATAAAGAAAATAAGAACGCGGGATTTAAACGTGGAACCCTACTCCGTGAGGAGCGGGATGAAACCACGGGAGAAGCCCTCAAAGGGGCGTGTTATGCATTGCACTTTCTCAATGGATACAAGAGGTCTGGGGCTCCTTATATAGCCTCTCCAGAGCCTCCAAGTCCCACCACTGGACAATGTGGGACTAAACACCTCTGTGGGGTAAATAGATCTTCTCCAGGATCCATTTACCCTGCTACAACTCAATGGGCACACAACCAAATACTCTAACAGATATACTGTCTAAAGACTTTCAACCAATTGTATTGAGATTTCGGCCAAATTTATTTGTTTCAATCCACTAACAGAATCTGTCAGTCAGTGGATTAGTTGACAGTTGTTAGATGTTCAAGGGAAAAGGAACATCTTCTAATTAACAAGATTAGTGCCTCTTTAGCCTATATAAGGACCCAGGCTTTTTTCCACTGCATTCAATCCCATTCTTTTAAACAAAAAGAAAGAGTCCCTCGCTCGCATCAACTCTGTTTTTTAAAAGAAGTGTTATACGCATTGTGCTTTAACACATCCGCCTTAGGCTATTAAAATGTGCAATTTTGTTTTTATTGAGTGTACTAGCATTCTATATCACTTAAGGTCATGAGATCAATTTTCCTTGTACTTTATTGTATGGGATACTCAGATTGTGAGAGAATCTCTTCCGATTTAGGGGAGAAGTTTAACATTAATGATATATGTTGAGATATTAGTTATCTTTGATTTCTTTTATATATTCTCTTTTATTTCCATCTTCTTTATGTAATTGGCCCAACAGGTTTCTCCTCTATATAAGAGAATCCTAGGGCCTCATGAGTAAGCAAGTTATTGTTTACTCTCAACATAGTATCAGAGCGACGGTCCTAGACTGGAGTTCTTGTACCCCACCCGTGCCGTAGCCACCACCCGCCGCCCTCTCCTCTCTCATGTGCATCGTCGGCGACAACCTTCCAGCCCTCTACGCACCGCCTCGCGCCTTCATGCAGTGCATGTTGTTGCTGCTAAGTTGTATTGTGTGCCCGGTCAATCTGGCACCGCTGCAGGGTCACTAGATACGTTCCCCAGCCCCACAAGCGCAACCACCGGACACCGTGATCGATTTCTCTCCTCTCCGTTGATGAACTGCAGTATGAAACGATCTGATTTTGACTGGAAAAGGTGATTTCAGACATATAAATCACTTTTTCCGACCCTAGCGTGGATCGAGGACTGACAATGATGGTTGTATGAGTCTACACGTACAATCAATCTTCTATATGATCGTGTAGACTCACTCGGATCGATCTACCTCCCCAGTCGAGTTCCATTTCGGCCTTATTTTTCATCATGTCCGCAAACAAGGGTGATATGTTCTCTTAGTCCGGGGCTTTCAAGGGTCCGGCTCCAATCGTAAAGATGTATGGGACCAACTATGAGTTGTAGTCCATGCAGTTTTTGACCCTTATGTAGTGCAATAACAAGGAACACATTCTGGCAAAGCCCGAGCTGATGGATAAGACAATGGACAATGCTTCGTGGAAGCAAGATGATATGTGCGCGCATGTTTGGCCTTCTGGGACTCTCACGACAAAAATCCCTAACGACATTAAGAACCATCCCATAGCAAGGTGATGTGGGATATTATGGCAGATATGTATGTCCAAACAAAGAACGAGACCAAGATTCTTCGGCTACAGTTTGATATATACATTGCCAAACAGAATGGTTTGAGCAGTAATGCCGCTTGGAAAAAATATCATCAGTAATGTTGATGCTTGTAAAGAATATCTCTGACGAGTAGCAGAGGAACTTGATAGCTTGGAGGTAATCGAATGATGACTTCGAGAGCTTTTGTCATATCTGAATAGTTTCTGCAGCTCTCAAAACTTGAATCTTTTTAAGAATACATGGAAGCTTGAAGAACAGAGAGAGAGAGAGTAACAACTCTAGAGAAAGTTGTTTTATTGATATGAGTTGTGGTGCAATACATGGCCAAGCAGAATGGCATACTGTTTACTCTTCGCTTCGGAGCATAAGCATGTTTGAGAAGCTTCACAGCTTCATGCATGTTACCCATGGATCGAAATATCACAATATATCCTCGATATATCAGCAAGCCAAGGACATCGATATTACCATGGATGTCATTTTCAACCGATATCATGCGATATATCAACGATATTTCATCTAGTATCATCGATATCGATGAAATTTTAAGTGTTTAATGCCAACTTTCCATCATTTAAAGTTATATCATCGTTATAATGTCGATATCGATGCTCAACTATCGATATCAACTATGTTAGTTGAATTCGTTACTTGCTTTATAAGGAAAGAAGCTAGCAACATAATTTTTTTTATTTTTAAACCTAAAGTTGAATTGTTGAGATTTTCTAGGTACTCCATATATTTACATATTTGGAAACAAATCCAATACAAATAAATAATCAAATTTTGATTTATAGCATGGTTCAAAATATCCCGAGCTATCGACAATATACCTCGGTATCGCTAGAAGGAGGGTTTCAATATCAGGTGTATATCAAATTCTATGATATCTCACGATATCTTGTGAGGTATCTGCGAAATATTATCAATTCATTTTGTACCGATAAAAAATTGAAGATTTCAGGTCAAATTTTCCCAAATAACGATCGATATCAATCAGATACCATTGATATGGTGCTGATATTGCTCAATGTCACCTATTTTTAAATTGGAATATTTACACCCATAACCCTGAGTACTCATAATTACCCCAGATACCCTCTATAATCACGAATTATACCCAAGACCCTAAAGAACCACTCCGTTTTACACCCATAACCTTCCGGTTTAGTTCATTAACTCAACCAGATAGCTGAGCTAATCTAACCCAATTCCTGATCTAACGGCTGAGATTAATCAAAAAAAAGAAAAGAAGGAAGAGGTGGGTTCCATCCTGGAGCTTGTTGCAGCCTGTGGGGTCTTTCACGGAGGACGGAGGTGCGTGCAGGATGGAGATTCGTAGGAAGGAGGTGGGGCGGGACCTGGATCTGGGGGGGAGAGCACGACTTGGACCGGGGGGGACTGCAGGCGGAGGCCTGAGGGGTGGGGGGAACCTGCAGGCGGAGGCATGGGGAGGACTTCCCGAAGGACCACAAGGACTTCCCAAAGGAGAGAGGGAACTGTGCCCTAATCGCCCCGTCTATGCCCTCATCGTCCATTGCACATAAAGCTGTGTAGTCTCCTCCGTCTCTATAGCTTCTCCGGACCACGAGGGGGGGAGGGGGGCAAGCGGAGGCGCGAGCGGGGTGGGCTTTCAGGCGAAGGGGGGGCTACGGGACCAGGCGGAGGCGCGGGCGGGGGGTAGGGGGGCTACGGGACCAAGCGGAGGCATGGGTGAGGAGGGAGGATGCGTGCACGACCTGGGGAGGGATGCGGGGGGTGGGTACAAGACATGGAGCTTGCGGCGGCGGGGCGGTGATTGGGGCTTGCAGGCGGAGGCGCAAGCAGGGAGGGGAGGGGGCTCCGACCTGAGCCGGGCTTGCGGGCGGGGAGGAGGAAGGGGAGGTCGGCAGACGGGTGGAGGTGGGGCGGCCGGCGGGGGGTGTTGCTTGGAGAACGAAGGGGGGAGGGAGGAGGAAGGGGATAGTGGTGTTATTTGTAAATAAGTGAAAGTTAAGGGGTATAGAATATAAAATACATGACGGATACCGTCATAGTTAACGGGAAATTGGATGGAGACTAACACAGGGTTATGGGTGTAAGAGTTAAGCATTACTCAAGGTCTTGTATGTAATTCGTGATTATATAGGATATCCGGGGTAATTACGAAGTTACTCAGGGTTATGGGTATAAACATCCCTTTTAAATTTTTGATATAATAGTATTAAAAACACATTATGATTTATATTTTTTTGGTTTGGGGGGACTCCTCCTTCGTTTGCGATGGAGATCAAACAAATCTAGAATTGATCAAGAAATGTCTATATACATATATATTATTATGCTCATTAGCTTGTTCGTATGATATTCGATATAGTTCGACATTTGTTATATATAAAATATGTGATGTGATGTAAGGTTGATGTACTAAATACACCTCCTTAATGTCACTAAGTTATTTTTTTGAATTTTCTCGTTTCCTTTCTAATATCTCTTAGCAGTCAGAGCATTGACAACAGTGATATGTCCGTTATGATGTGTATTGATTTGCTAAATATACCTTATTCTTGCATATAAGTGTGTATTAGTGTGTTATTTGTTACTTTAAGAATTAGTATGATCTTAGTTTACAAAAGAATGACTTTTTTACGTCATTTCAAATATTTCCACTGATATCGTCGATATATCCTGAATATCACCGATATATCCCTTTTCGAGTTGACCGATACATTATCGATATTTTGAACCTTGTTGTTACCACTTCTACGGAGCAACAGATGGTATATAGAAGCTCCATGATGATTGGTGTTTTCTTGGCAGCCCAAGATCCATAAACACGGGAACACATGTACATCTTCTTTCAGATGCGACCATACCTCTCATGGAGGAGGCCACAGTTCCCTCAACAAGATTCTTATCCCACCACCTGCCATCATACAGACCTTCTCGATGATGGTTGCATCGCGTGACACGGGAGATTCTACACAGTTCGGAAGGTGTGGTCCTCGTGGCAGAGAAGAAGGAAGCTAACGTGACCCCTACACCTACTGTCGTCATCCAGGCCACTCTGAGGATACAAACAAGGTTCAGAAAGTCAGTATTCGGCATTCGTTTGGTCAGGCAGTCTGAAGCGAGTAAGTAGGCAAGAGTATATGTGGATTATGTACTATTTTAATTAGTACTAATAAATTCAAATATTAGCTATTTATGTTTTGAAAAAAAAACATAAAAAAATGATGCATGGACTTTTTAGTACGGCATAATTTCAATAAAAACCTAAGGAGTACAAACTTTTGAGGGAGATATTTAGGTTAAAAATTATTGTTGCAGAGTATATGAATAAATAAGAAAAGTATTGAGTATATATTTCATGAAAGATGAAAGAAGATGTAACAGAATCTAAAGATTCTAAACATGAAATCAAATTAAATAAATGTATAAAACAGACTACAACATTTGAAGCTATTAAATAGATTAATATTTACAATTTACAGCAGCAACTAAATAAATTTACATTTATTTTTTCCATTAGTAGAAACAGTATAGCTGAAGCTTGAAGGGACCGACGGCAGTTGAAGCCATATATCAGTTGAAGGGTCTTTCCAATAGGCAACCGTATATGCATCTGCATATTTAGTCGACCACCTACTCGCCAAAACTGCATATGCACCAAATACTGTATATGTGGTTTGGTAGAGTCACCATGCATATGCGGCCACATATGAGGCCGTCTAGCTCGCATTTCTGAACATTAGACACATGCTATTAGAAGTATGGATATCCTGAATCTGCTTGTGTAACCGAGCAGATTGAGCCTCCAGATAGTTCGACTCTTCAGACAGATTCACGCCTTGATGATATTGCCTCCTGTCAGAGGGAGATAACGACTCTTGTTATTGGTACCACTACATGTTCTCCAAATATTACAGCCGATGCTAGAGCCTCTTCGAGCTTATCATGTATAGCCTATGCTTTTACCGGTTATAATAGGGCAGATATGACAGGGTGGATCATGGACTCTGGTGCTTCTCACCATCTGTGTGGAGACAGAGCATAGTTCAGTTCTTACATATCTATACCCCCTGGTAGATGGGTCGTCATTGTGGATGGGGTTTACTTACCAATCACAGGACATGGGGAGGTGCATGTGACGCAATCCATGCTAGAATGTTTTATATAATCCTGATTTGCAGATGAATTTGCTTTCTATTAATCAGATCACGAAGATCTACATTGTTGTGCCATTTTTTATACATATACTCTTGTGTTTCAGGACATACTCACATGCATGCTGATTGGATGTGACCATGAGCAGCGGGGATCTACAGACCGGTCCAGTCTCCCAGTGTCAGTGCCTCTACAGTTCCTACTGGATCGGTCTCTCTTTATTTGTGGCATCTTCATTTTGGCAACATTGCTCTGCAAAAGTCGTGTCATGTCCTCCCACAGACCTCCACACGTTCTTCCTTCCAGTGCAAGGTTTGTTAGCTTGGGAAGCATCATTGCTCTTCTTTCCATGATCGTCAGTCATAGCAGTAGTCATTTACTTGAGTTTATTCATTTAGATATTTGGGATCCCAGTCATGTTCACGATCCCCTGGGACACTATTTTTATCTTGTTGTTGTGGATGATCATTCTAGACTTTCTTTGTTTTTCTGGTAAAAACTGTTAGAGTATTTGGTAGTGCACCTATTGAGTTGTAGCAGGGTAAATGGATCCTGGAGAAGATCCATTTACCCCATCCTGTGTTTAGTCCCATACCGCCCAATGGTGGGACTTAGAGGCTCTGGAAAGGCTATATAAGGAGCCCCAGACCTCATGTATCCATTGAGAAAAAGCAATGAAGCAGATGCCCCTTAGAGGGCTTCTCCCGTGGTTTCATCCCGCTCCTCACGGAGTAGGGTTCCACGTAAAAATCCCGTCGTTCTTCTTGTTCTTTATTTCTTTTCCATGTTTATGCTTCCGCTTCATATTTTATAACATGGTATCAGAGCGGGTTCGATTCTCGAGGTTTTTCACTTTTGTATTGATTCAAGATTCGATTGTCAGATTCATTTTCGATTTGAAGATCGTTATTCTGGTCAAGATTCAGTTCTATGGTTCAATTTCTTGAACCCTATTTTCAGTCAGAAATTCCTGCAAGTATTGGCTAGCGGCAGATTTTATTCTTGGTTTTTTTAGGGTTCCAATCAGGAACCCTAATATCCTGTCATCTTCCAGCCCTAGCGGCGACGGCATTCTCCACGCGAACATCGCGCAGCACCGCGCAATGGAGGTGGCGCCTCTACAGACGGTCTTTGTTCCAGTCCATCTCCTCGCCGCACACAAGCCTCAGCCAAAGGATTTTCCAAAGCGGCAACAACAACACCAACAAATCAGGGGCTCTTCTTCCTCGGGCTGGAAGTCGACAGGGGAGAGCCCTAGTGTTCCAGCGATGCAAGTCGCACCTACCGGTTGCCCCCTTCTACGCGATCTTCCTCTCGCCAGCAGTCTCTCTCGTCTCACGCAAGCGGCGCGAGACTCTCCAGGTGGGTCCTCCTGGTCGTCGACGTCGGCGCTCGGACGCCCCGCGCATTCCCTCGCTCCAGCCCCCCCTGTCGCAGGCGCATACATCCCTCCCAGTGCGCGCCTTCCGCACAAGTCGTGCGGCATCACCCGCAGATCAACTCCAGGCGGCGCCCCGTGCGGTGCTCGAGCCTCCAGGCGGCATGCTCGAAGCTCCCAAGCGCCCGACTCTTCGTGCGGCGCGGCAGAAACCCCATCGTGTGGCGGCGGCGGTTACTTTTATTTGACGGGTTCCCAGTAGTGGGAACCCTCTTGGCGCATAAGGGGCCCGATGGCCTTAAATGTCTTCTTTTTTTTTGTTACGTTGCCCAAGTGGGCCGTGGGTATTTAAAAAAAAGGGGGAGACGATCCATTAAAAAAAAGGGGAAGGGCTACGGTGTAAAAAAAAGAGAGATAAAAAAGAGAGAGAGAGAAAGAGAGCAATGTTAAAAAAATGATGAAAAAAAGTCGCGTACAAAAAAAAAGACGTACGCAAAGGAAAAATTGCAAGAAAAGCCGGAAAAAAAAGAATGATTGAAATGGTTTTTATAAAAAAAATTGTTTAAAAAAATGGACGGCTTAAAAAAAATTTTGAACAAAGCCGCAAGTTTCGTGATCGTGTTGTTTAACCCCTATCTATCTTGTCTTCTCCCAACTTCGTCGATGTTTATTTTCCGACAAGTATGGGAGAAAGGGGGAGTATATGTAGAGTCACAGGTCTATTCGGTTCAGATCCAGATTGATGCAGATTTCCAGATTAATCAGATTCCAAACTCTACGGTTCAAATCCAGTTTCAGACTCGACGATTATCTTCTGAGTCTTCAGTTTCAGACACGCACAAGTGTGCGGTCATTGTCAGATGAGCATAAGTTGCCATCGTTTGTTTCGAGGTCCCCATCATTCTTGTTGTTCGGCCAGAGTTTTCATGTGAGCCATAGGGACTCCAGAGCAGAGGACCATTCCCTTGAGGGCAAGGGTTTTCATGTGGTATCATAGGTACACCAGAGCAGTGCACCATTCTCTGAGCCAGATGGGAGAGACCCAGTTCTCCAACGAGGAGACTTCAGGCGCAGTTTCAGACTCGAAGGTCAGATTCCGAGTCTTCAGTCGACTCACACTCCAGCCCGTTCGTCCTCCTTACCTGCACGGCAAGAGAAGCAACGTCCTCAACTGCAGCATGTGCGCGTTGGGTTGATATTGTCCGTAGTGTCCTGTAGCGTTGAGTTGAGTTTCTTTCTGTTTGTCCAAGCTGAGCATTGCATGCTCCAGCTTGAGGGGGAGTGTTGGAGTATTTGGTAGTGCACCTATTGAGTTGTAGCAGGGTAAATGGATCCTGGAGAAGATCCATTTACCCCATCCTGTGTTTAGTCCCATACCGCCCAATGGTGGGACTTAGAGGCTCTGGAAAGGCTATATAAGGAGCCCCAGACCTCTTGTATCCATTGAGAAAAAGCAATGAAGCATATACCCCTTAGAGGGCTTCTCCCGTGGTTTCATCCCGCTCCTCACAGAGTAGGGTTCCACGTAAAAATCCCGTCGTTCTTCTTGTTCTTTATTTCTTTTCCATGTTTATGCTTTCGCTTCATATTTTATAACAAAAACAAGTTATTCATTAAATATTTTATTAATGAAGTAAAGAACATTTTCTGTGCAACTATCAAGTTTATTCGCTCTGATATTACCTTAGAGTTTTGCACGTTACAGTTGTCTAAGGTCTTCAGGTTTCTTGGCATCATGTGCATACACATCTCAGCAGAACGGTGTTGTTGAATGCAAATACCGTCGTTTACTTGACGTAACCAGGACACTTTTGATCCAGAGTTGTGCTTCTCACTCTTTCTAGGGTAATGTAGTCTTCATTGCTTGCTATTTGGTGAACCACATGTCATCTTCTGTCTTAGGATAGAAGGTTCCTTTCTCTATTGTGTTTCCCAAGCAGGGCATGTTCTCCCTTGCACCTCGTGTGTTTGACTCCATTGCTTCTCACCATCTGATGTCTGATGTCTGGTCGTGACAAGCTCTCTCCTAGAGTTGTCAAGTGTGTCTTTGTAGGTTACTCTCGTACCCAAAAGGGGTATCGTTACTTTGATCTGGTTCAATGGAAGTACTATGTTAGTGTAAATGTCACCTTCTTTGAGCCTATTATGCATTTCTCTTCTATAGGTGACCGATTGACTCCGTCTAACTCTAGAGAGGAGGTATACATGCATGCTCCTCGTATGGTTGCACCACCTCCAGTACCTATACCGCCTACATCACCTCCACCACCACCACTATACAATACATTGATCCATCTATTAAACATTTTTATGTTCGCAAGCCTCACATAGCTCCCTCTGCTCATGGGCCTTCCCCATCATCCAACACGCCCCAGGTTTGTAATGAGCACATTGTTTCTATTGATGGCACCATGGTAGGCCATATCACGATATATCAGCGAGATATCACCGGTATATCGGTATCGATGGAGAGCCCATATCGATATCAGCATAGATATCCATTTACCGGATATCGTCGATATGTACCCAATATATCGTCGATATATGGCCGATATCGAGTCATATCGCTCGAAATTAATTGGTTTCAGTAAAAATTTCCCCAATATCGCAAATAATTTATCGATAGCTACATATCAATATTACCCTTGTAAACTTGATTTCACTATTTGTTTTACTACTCCTGGTATTAAAATACATCGTGAATTATATTTTTTTGGGTCGGGAGCGTTGCTTTCGTTCCCCCGCAAGAGGAGCGCACATGGTCCTCCTTGACCCCCGTCTGATAGGGTATGATGCTATGGGGGGTGCATACGATGGTTCTTTAATTGGTGGACTTCACTCTCTTTGGCAATAGAGATGAAAACAAGTCCAATACTCATCAAGTTAGAATCGCAAGTCTAGAATGCAACAGTTAGCTCAACGGTCAGTTGTCAACATTAACAACCAACAATTTGTGTGATATAATGTGTATTATTGTGCTAAATACACCTCATTCTTGCATATAAATGTGTATTTGTATGTTTATTGTTTTAACTTTTAATAACTAAAATTATCTTAATTCATGAAAAATCATTTTTTACGTCATTTTTTATTAGAATCGCCAACATGATGTTGATATTTCCTACCTTACCCTCCATGGAACTCTTGGTTTTAAACCCTTATGACTAGGTAATCTCTTTTACAATATTGCATTAATTTACATTTTTTCGCTTATTTTTGTGAGTAAATAAATCTTTATACCAAAGAAACATTGTCTTGTTAATCAATATGTACAATTTTTTAATCAAATGACCTATCTCAATACCATTTCACTGGCTTCCATGAACAAAACAGGTGTTCTAAGTATGCTTAACTTAGCTACTTTGATTCCAATTCCAATGTTTGTTAATCACCAATCAACATTAGCAATGATATGTTCGATATGACTGATATGTGCAATATAAGGGTCATAGACGATCTATATGCGTCATCTAAGTGTATGTTTGTAAGCTATTTAATGTTATAAGAACTTGGAGTAAATCCATTTCCAATATCTATAAGTCAACAATCAACATTAACAGTGATAGGTTCGATATGACCGATATGTGTAATATATGTGGTATAAATGACCGATATGTGTGATATAAGTGTTTATTTATAGGTTACTTGTAATATTTTGGATGACCTTAATTTCTGAAAAATGATTAAAAATGGCTTTTTGAGCCATTTCCGACATTTCTACCGATATCGGTGATATATCCTGATATATCCTTTTTTGGGTAGACTGATTCGATATCGATATTGATATTTCCTACCTTGGATGGCACTAGTCATTTATCCATGCATCATGATTCTTTATAAGATGAGCAAATACCGTCTAAGGAGGGTAGTTTATAGGTTTATAAGGAAACATGTAATCTGGATATGCTTATTGCTCTACAGAAGAAGAAACGTACTTGTGCTACATATCCTCTTGCAGAGCATATTTCCTTGAGCCGACTCTCAGAGGACTTCACAAGATTTGTCATGGGACTGTTAGCCATGAAGGAGGAGATGGTCGCGTTACAGTCACGTAACACATGAAGTGTTGTTACAGCTCATGCAGGAGCATTTGTTGTAGGATGCAAATGGATGTTTACAGTGAAGTACTAAGCAAATGACAACGCAGATCGCTACAAGGCGAGACTTGTGGTTCGCGAGTTCATCCGGACATAATGGGTAGACTATCAGGATATGTTTTCTCCAGTAGCTCGACATTATACACTACGTATTCTTCTTTCTATTGCAGTGACACTGAATTTCCCTATATCAACTTGATCAGAAGAATGTGTTTCTCTATGGTGACCTGTATGAGGAGGTATACATGCAGCAGCCACCTGGGATTTGCTGCTAAGGAGGGTGTTAAAAGGTTTGCAGACTTTACAAGACGATCTATGGCCTTAAGCATAGTCCAAGAGCATGATTCCAAAAGCATTCAGATTTGATAGAGCAACACGGGTTCGTGAGATCGACTGCAAATCATTCACCGATTGTTTAGAGGTCTCACAGAGCTACAATTGCCACACTTGTTTATGTTGATGATCATTCAAGGTTCGAAATTTCGATTTCGATCTCGTTTCGGTAAGGTCCAATACCGAAATTTCGCCGAAATTTCGGGAAATTTCGATGATTTCGGTGGAAACGTCGGAAAAGGCTAAAAAACCCGATTTTTTTCCAATTTTATTGAAAATTTCGATATTCCAAGTTATTAGAACAGTAAATAACATACAAATACACATTTATTTCACACATATTGGTCATCTATACCCTATATATAGACATATCGGTCATATCGGCCATATCGGTCATATCGGCCATATCGGTCATATCGGTGGACATATTGTTGGAACCCAAGCAACATGTCTCGATCGATATGGGGTCGAAATGACCCATATTTTATCCATATCATTGCAATTGAGGATCTCCACCCCTCTATTACAACCTATCTCGACCGAAATCTCATAAGACAGTTAATATATAAAAGTTGAAACCATGGTGGTAAGTTTTAACATTGTTAATACATAATAAACAAGAGTAATAGTCTAGTCTTACAAATACAATACAACTTACAACAAGTTAAAATTATTAAGAACATGCATATTTCTGATAAATGCAATAAAAGAGAGTAAAGATTAAAATATAGTACCTGCCCTGGTGACATGTTTTGTTCAGAACCAGGAGTTTCGTGGTGGATCTGAATGCCCCCCCCTCCTTGCTGTCTCTCATAGCGCATCGCAGATTCTATAAACTCGCAGTAGTTCCCCCATGTCATGTACGAGTACATGGCCTTGTAATCCATGACATACTGCCTGTACTGGTGGTCATCGATGCCTATGAGCATCCCGAGTCGAGGATAAGCAGCACTGGATCCGGTATCACGAGTGGCACGACGAGGCTGCTGCGAACTACTGCCCTGAGATCCTCGGGACGACGACGACGGAGTAGGAGAAGATCTCTGCGGAGGAGGAGGAGGAACTGCCGTGTAGTAGTCAGGAAAGAAACCGTAGCTGTCACCCCCAAAGAAACTGCCCTGGCTCTGCTCAGGTTGGCTACTTTGGTAGTTGTCTCCGCTACTGTATCCCCCATATCCACTGTAACCATATGAATATGCTGGAGGTGCGTACTGAGGAGGAGGAGGAGGAGGTCCTGGAGGAGGAGCTTGAAAGTATTCCGGGAAGATGCCAAATGATCTCTCATCGTGCGACGATCCATATCCGCCTAAAGGACTTTGTGCTCCTCCGTGATATGGGCTGTCGATATCCATGAAGCTCAAAGAACCTACAGATGATGTCAAATCTTCCATGTAGCTGTCGGTTGGACGTTGGCCTCGACCGTACTCGTAATCCGTAAGCCCTGGACTCGGACTTGGAACAAATTGTCCGTGTGTGTTCTGTTGTCTCTCCATATACTCACGTCCTGCTTGTAGGCCTTCCTCAAGTCTGGTAGCTTGTGGCCCACGACCACTCCCTCCTGACCCACCTGAGTTTGACTCCCCACCACCACCAGGTCCAGCACGACCAACATCGTCATCATCATCATCTCCACTGTCATCCTTTGATTGTGACTTGGATTTGGAGCTACTGGAGAGAATTTCATCAACAGCTGCATCAATCTCGCCCTCCAACCCTCCAACAGGGTCTGTAATCCGCCCGGATCTGGACAAAAAGTCACCAACGTCTGCTCCCATTTGCTGGCTGATGTTCTCATTCGGTCTTCCACCTGGCTGATCGAGAACTGGGGCACCATTGGAATCCATCCACCTTTGGAGAACGTCCTCATCAGCATCGTCATCGTGCATCTTGAAAATGTATGCAAGGTCAATAGGGTCCGTATAGTCATCTTTGTTATGTCCCTCCGT
Source organism: Ottelia alismoides (assembly GCA_037367405.1). Classification (NCBI taxonomy): domain Eukaryota; kingdom Viridiplantae; phylum Streptophyta; class Magnoliopsida; order Alismatales; family Hydrocharitaceae; genus Ottelia; species Ottelia alismoides. Next base: position 359,803 of record JAZKJV010002190.1, on the reverse strand, counting down.
TGCATGCTTCAATTTCAGCCTCAAGTTGTAATGCACGAAGACAAGGTCATTGAGCTTCTTTTGAATTTTCTCCCAACACGTTCCTTCTCTTCGAATGTATCAAATTGAACGTGCTCCAGTTCCTCTCACAACCGCCAGCAGATGCGGTTTGAGACAACACTTTCACTGCCACACTTCGAAGGTTGGGAGCTTCCATCCCGTATAACATCCACCATTCGGCTGCAAAAAAAGGAAAAGACAGAAATCATAAGTACAAATAAATGTACACAAAATCAACACAAGTAATGGGTTTATTTGCCTCCGTCCCTACCAGGAAGAGTATTGCCACGACCGTTGACCGCAGTAATCCGACCAAAGGAACCCAATGCATCTCGGTAATACTTAACCTTCACAACGCACAAATAGGTTCAACCCAAATATCTTGTGACTCAAAAGTCAAAATATAGGTAGAAATTGAGGATATTAGTACCTCATTCATTCACATCTTTGGGACAACGCGTGCACTTGGCAACATTCTTGTTGTTGCCAACAAGATGTTGCTTCATCCTTGTGATCCCGCCTCCTCCCAACTTCTTCCCACAGAAATTGCATTGCGGCTTCGCCTTATTTCCATCAGGAGCGGACGCATACCTCCAGCCAATGTCCCCACTGAATTCTTCCATCTGATCATCAGAACTATCAGATCCAGAACCGGAAGCAGAATGTGCCATGGTGAATATCCAAATGAAGAACCGGAACCGAAACCAGAATGTCGCAGAATGTGCCATGTATGAACATCGAAATCTGCGAGGAAAATCAAGAACAAACATTAAGTTGGCATTATAATGCAAGTGCTTATGAATATGCAAATTATTTTATTTTTTTAATTTCGGAATTATTATATATTTAATTTTTCCAACACCTACTTTTCTTATTTACAGAAAAAAACCTTGGATCTATACATTAGGATCTTAGATCTACAAATTAGGGGACCAATTTCATGAAAGACTACATTATTGACACAAAATATGAACAAAAACGTAAATATTTAACAAATCATTTTCGGATTTTCTATATTTTTAATTTTTATTAATCCAAAACAATTTCCAGACTATGATTTATACTTCCAAAACACAAGATCCGAATATATAACATCACAACTCATTATCGTTCCACATTAAACTTCAAAAGCCCCAATTTCTTCTAACATAGATCCAAGAAAATAATCTCCAACAATGTTTTAGTTCATATTAACTTCAGATCTGTGATACAATGATCATAGCTAGCACTATTGTGCAAAAAAAAAACACAAAAGCCCCAAATTTCTACTCCAAATTTATACCTATTTTGGGGGAAATCTCTCAAATTAAACACCATGCCTAGCTATATCAACAACCATTTAGTGAAAATCCTAAAAAAATATTGAATTTGAAGAAGATTTATCATAATTTGGCTTACCTCAAAGGATGAAGGTCTTGGAGGATGAAGAGAACAACCACTGCCCGAAGTCGGTCGAAATGGGGACATTTCGACCGATATTTCGCTATATCTCGACAGTGGCCTGATTTTTCTATTCAAAGATTCCTAATGTCGGGCGAGATATCGAGATGGACCGAGATATCGGCGATATCTCGCGATATTTCGACCGAAACCGGGGATCTCGATATACAGTATGATTTCGATACCCAATACCCATCGAAACCGAAATTTCGTCGAAATTTCGGTGAAATTTCACGAGATTTCAGTCCATGTGATCATTGTTACAGTGGACGATGAGCAGGGCATACAGGTTGCTAAGGATTTCCTAGTCAGCAGTTTGTAACCAAAGACCTTAGTAGTCTATGTTACTTCCTTCGACTGGAGTATATCAAGAATCAGGGAGGTCTTGTGATGACCCAGATGAAGTACAATACAGATCTTCTCTCTGAGACAGGCATGGTAGATTGCAGGCATGTCACTACTCCCATGGACTCGAGCATGAAGTTGTATGATAATGGCACTAAGGAAATAGACAAGCAGAGGTACCTGTAGCTCATTGGTAAGCTCCTATACATAACCATCACTAGACCAAATATATCCTTTACATTGAGCAAAGCGAGTCAGTTCATGGAGCAGCCTAGACAGGCATATAATGGATGCATTCCATATAATTCTGATGTATATGAAGACCTTACCTAGAACTGGTCTTAGATTTAGCAGAGGCACACCCCTTGCTGTTACAGCTTGTGCAGATGTAGATTATGTTGGGTGTCCCAAGGACAGGAAGCCTATCCTTAGCTTTGCAATGTTCATAAGGAATTCTTTGGTGTCACGGAAGAGCAAGAAGTAGACAATGACCGTCGAATCCAATGCAGAAATCAGAGTACAGAGCCATGACACATGCTAGTACTAAGATGATGTGGGTTAAACCTATTCTTACTAACCTAACAGTTGAGGTGCCTTTTCCTATGCACCTCCAACGCGACAACCAGGCTACTCTCTTCATTACAGTCAACCCAACCTTCCATGAGAGGACCAAGCATATCGAAGTAAGTTGTCACGACGTGGGACTAGAGAGAATGTGTCCATATAATCCATGTCGTATGTTTGAGTGAAACCTCGTGCCACCAGCCTTGCCTTGTAGCGGTCGAGGCGGCCATCTACATGATATTTGACAGTAAATACCCATTTACAGCTGACAACAGATGCTCCTGGGGCAGCAAAGACCAAGCTCCAGGTACCCTGCGACCGCAGAGCAGCCATTTCATCCTCCATGGCTAAACGCCAGCAGCTATCCTTCAAGGCGTCCTGATAATTCCATGGTATGTCCACGGTAGATAGGGCAACAACAAACCTCTGAAACTCCTCTGTGAGACGGTAAAAGGAAACCTATGAAGCAAGAGGATATGAAGCACAGGTACGTTTCTGCTTTCATAAGGCAACAGGTACATTCAGATCATCGGAAACAGTACTCTGTGGTATGTTAATCTCCTGCAAAGTTCCATGCACTGTCACATCTTCAGACCCATCGTTAGTAATATTATCTGGACAAACCTGAAGCGTGCTGGATGATTGACGAGTACCATGAGTAGGGACAGGCCGACGGGTATAGAATTTCGGTAAAGGTGAAACTAGTAGTTGTGGTGGTGGTGGTGGTGGTGAAACGGCAGGAACTGATATGGTAGAAGACGGACTCATAGGAGGATGTGGCACATAAACTTCATAATATGATGTAGATGAAGTCAATCTGTCACCTGTAGGAGAGAAATACATCACAGACTCAAAAAGGTGACATCAGCACTGACATAATAATTCATGCTCAAAGGATCATAGCATCGGTAATCCTTCTGCATCCGAGAGTACCCAATGAACACACATTTGACAGCCCTAGGTGAGAGCTTGTCAAGACCCGAAGTCAACTAGTGGACGAAAGCAACAGAGCCAGAGACACGAGGAGTGAGTGACAACTCTTTTTCAGAAAAAACAATGGAAAGAGGAACTTTCCCACCTAAGACAGAGAAGATATACGATTCACCAGATAACATGACGTAAGGACTGCATCATCCCAAAAGGAATGTGGAGCACGACTTTGAATAAGTAGAGTCCGAGTAATATCAAGAAGATGGCGATGCTTTCTCTCTGCAATGCCATTCTGTTGAGACGTGTAAGGATAAGTTGTTTGATGGATAATGCCTCGAGACGAGAAGAAATGTGAAAGAGCACGAGTACAAAATTTTAAAGCATTATTCGTTCTCACAAATTTCACAGTAGAAGAAAAAACATTCTGTACTTTATTTATAAGATTTTTGATCATATCCCCTACTTCAGATTTATTCTTTAACACCCATGACAACCGAGAAAAGTCATCAACAACAACTAGGTAAAACCTGTGTCCCAGGTGATCAAGGACACGACTTGGACCCCAAATGTCAACATGAAATAATTCAAAAGGGGTGCTACCGCTCCGACACTGACGACTAGGGAAAACAAATCTGTGATACTTTCCCAACTGACACGTTTCGCATTGAAAAGAAGAGTCTGCGGCAAGATATGACACATCTTCTGAAGAGGGAGGTGGCCAAAGCATAGATGCCATGTAAAGGGAGAGACTGGTCTACTTGACTGAGAGGAGACGCCAACATAGGGAGTTCGAACCAGACGATAGACCATCCTACTCACGGCCACAACCAATCACCCTGTCGTAAGAATGTCCTAAAAAGAAAGAGACGATAGATCAAAAATAGCATGACAGTGCAAATCCTTCGTAATATGACTGATAGATAATAAATTCATCGAAAAATCTGGGGCATGCAATACATTCTGTAGGTATATAGAAGGCGCTAAACTGATCCCCCCATATGCTATCACTACAGTCCTCCTTGGTGGAATCGTTCTGTAGGATGTAAGTTTATCTTTGTCTCCGAAAAGATGATGTGTCGTACTGGGGTTCATAATACATTCTGAAATGTCAAATCCATGACAGGAAGTAAAAGCATAAGCACTACCTGAGGTGCTAGCAGTTGCTGACGTACTGGCAGAGGCTGAAGTAGCTATAGCAGAGTTGCCTCTGGTCGGAAGCAGGTGTCGATGGAGATGCAGCATGCTCGACTATACGTGCTGATGCCGGAAAATCATGCTTAGAATAGCGTGTATCCTCCGTGTGACCTGGGCAATGATAGAATGTGCAGGGTTGACGGATCCGGCCGCCTATACCACGAGGTACATGGCCACAAAACGAAGAAGAGGCTCCTCTGCCTCGGGAGGCCACCATTGCCGAAGGAAGCTGAGTAGTAGCAGTATGCGTGACTGTAATCCGGTTAAGCCTGCAGGACATTTCCTCCGTTGGAGGAATAGTAGCATCCGCAAGAATCTGCGAGCGAGCAACATCATATTAAGGGTCAAGTGCTGCTAGTAAGACCCCCACCATGGTAGCATTCCGAAAAGTCTTCTGCTGCTCGGGAGTCGCCGTAAGGGGAATGATGTTGTAGAGCTTCTCAAACATCTCTCGCAAAGATGTATAAAATGAATGAAGAGGCCGTCCGTTTTGCTTGACAGTAAATATGTCATGCTGGAGTTGAAGGATCTTGGTCTCGTTCCGCACATGTGACTACGTTGCGGCAAGGATGTCCCACATCACCTTAGCAGTGGGCTGATGGAGTACATCATTAGCAATCTCCATCGTCAGTGTACCTGAAAGCCAGACTTTGGTGTATGAATCATTGACCTCCCATGAGGCATAAACCCCAATTTTCTCCATCGGCTCTTCTTCTGTAAGAATGTGCTTCTTACCATTTAACTTCATGAGACTCATGAACTGCATAGCCCAGAGCTCATAGTTCGTCCCATCCATCTTGATAATTAGTGATGGACCTTTAGAAGCGCTTGTGGAGGGTATATTGACCTTGTTTTCTGACATCTTGCCGAGAAAAAGAACTAGGATTTTGTAGACCAAGTAATGAATGTCTACACAAACATAAGAGGATTTGAGTGCATAGATAGACTTATGCACTCAAATCCATAAGCTAAGAGGCGTCGAGGGGGAGGGGGTGGGAGGCGGCAGCGAGAGAGAGGAGGGAGGGGAGAGGGACGACGATGGCAAGATAGAGGGGAGGGGGCGACGGCGACAGTGAGAGAGGAGAGGGGAGGGGGCAGCGGCGAGAGAGGGGAGGGGAGGTGGTGGGCGGCTAGGGTTTAGGATAGGGTTTAGGTTGGCTCTGATACCATGTTGGAAGAAGAGAATGAATTGTTTATTCCAGAGAACCCTAAGCTTTCTTTTATAGAGAAGGCCTATGGGTAAATTACATAAGATGGATACAAGAAAATAAAAATAGCAAAAAGGGTACATAGAATATAGAAATATCTATACAAATGACTTGTGTGAAAATTAGATTTCAATTTCGTTATTAGCTACTTGTTGGTATGATATCTGATATAGAAATTGACGTTGGAAGAGCCAAAAGGATGAAAATAGACTTCAAGGATTCCACTAAACCACAACATTGACCACGCATGCCTTTCTTAAAGAAGTTAAGCAGTGGATCTTTTTAGTTGCTTTAAATGTAATATAAAAAGTTCCCCGAGCACAATGTAACAAGCCCTTTATTCCTCTTTAATATAAAGAATTACATTAAAAAATAAATGCTTTAAATGTAAAGAGATTGTGTAATGATACAGTTCTCTTGAAATTATACCACTTTTTGGTTGAATTGCAATTTGTTGGGAAGGAAATTGAGGCTAACACCTTCAGGTTATGCCTTGCCTCAATTCTTGGGAAACTATCTTGTTTCTTCTTTCGTTCTTTAATCTTCCCAATATCATAATCTTCCCATAATCCACCTTTATGTGCCGCCTTTCCTTGAATACACGTGTGTGTCATGACAACCCCTCACAGCCCCAAAGCTCATGGTTTGTTCTCTCTCCCTGGTTCTCCTAAGTCCTCGACGTCACTTAGTCCCCAAGGAGGATAGGGCCCATCCTTTAGGAAACTCCAGGTGGAAACCTCTGGTCTCACCAAATTTTACCACATCATTGCCACTATGCATTCAGCAGAAAGTCATGCAGCCAGGAGATGTGTTGTGATAACCAGCAGCAATGCAGCAATTAACAGCAGGAACATTTTAGCCCACGGAAGCTAAAGTGTGGATGCACACTCACCCCTGACTCAGCATCAGCAGCAGCCAAATGCTTCTGTCTCAAAACATCAATTTAAGAATGATGTTGGTTCTCAAATATCAGGAGGTGATGAATGTTGCCAAGACCACCCATAATAGCCAAAAGGGAGAGCACCTGGTGATGTTTCAGCAGCAGCTAATCTATACAACTATTCCAATGTTTGAGATGCATGTTCAGCAACTTGGAGACATTTGTGGAAGCTCATAGCAGATTATAGATGTTAATAAGTTGCAGAAGAATGCCCAAGTTCCTTCTAAGAGATGGAATGAAGTCAAGAAAACCCCAAGTTTGCAGGATTGATTGCTGGTTGGTGTTTCGAATTTGGGGGACGAACTTTCAGATGCGAATTGTTTTGAAGGTCAACTTTAAGAAAAATTTGGGTTAAGATGCAAGAAAACTCTAGGAAGGATTTGCCAAAGAGGCTGTGTGCTCTATGCTCAAGCAGAATGAGGAAGAAGCGGACAGCTGTGGGGAAGATTCTATAACATATTCTGATGTAGAAGTGATTGAAACACGAAGGAACTTAGTCACATGGTGACTAAGAATTTCAAAGAGAGGACGAAGAGATGAAGATTGGAGGGTGCACTAAAGAAAGGAAGTTTGTGTGATTGCTGGTGACAAAGTTGAAAGGGAAATCCATTGCAGGGTATGAACAGGAAAGGCAGACTTAGAGAGAAGTCCTGGCAAAAGGAGATCCAAAGCAAACCCTTCTTCTGATTAGGAAAGACCTAAACCTCAAACAGTTGTTTAAGTCCCGGAAAAGGAGAGGTGGTATGAGGACAAACACTACCACCTCTCACTATAAAATTTTTCGAATTCATGAGATGTAGAAGTGATTGAAACACGAAGGAATAGTTACATGGTGACTACGAATTTCAAAGAGAGGACGAAGAAATGAAGATTGGAGGGTGCACTAAAGAAAGGAAGTTTGTGTGATTGCTGGTGACAAAGTTGAAAAGGAAATCCATTGCAGGGTATGAACAGGAAAGGCAGACTTAGAGAGAAGTCCTGGCAAAAGGAGATCCAAAGCAAACCCTTCTTCTGATTAGGAAAGACCTAAACCTCAAACAGTTGTTTAAGTCCCGGAAGAGGAGAGGTGGTATGAGGACAAACGCTACCACCTCTCACTATAAAATTTTTTGAATTCATGAGATGATGATGAGAAGAATGATTGAAGCTGATTGAAAATTTTGCAGCCTTTCTTCTTTTGCTCTTGCTTTAATACTTTCATTTCTCCAAGGCCATTGTCTGTATACTATAGCAATACTTTTATTCAAGGCCATGGTGGACATAGCTTTGTTTCAACGTTTCTTGATGTAAGTCATTGTGCCATTATCAATGGTGGGTGTTCATGTACATATCTTTTGGAATTAATGAAAGCGGTAACCTGAGCTGTATTGGGCTTGTTAGTTAAAAATATGTGATCAATCAAAGCACTTAACCCTCGATATCATTTACCCTAATACCATGTAAAAATCAAACAAGCACATGGAATACAAGATTTACAAGGAAATTATTTTCTATGAGAAGGAGACAACCAGGAGAACGCTAGCTGCCCAAGTGCATTATTAGTAATCAAAATAGTCTCTCTTTGAAATGCAAACATAAAGAAAGCAAGTAAACCTGATGACCGTGGCAGAGTCCAAGCTTGAATTGTCCAATAGTAAGTGTCTTTGTCTCTAGGTAGTGTGTGTCCTCATCATACTCACCGCGAGTTATGTGCAGGTCAGGGCAAAGGCTTTTCAAGTAATCATAGACTTCCTGCGTGCAAAACCATCAACCGAGTTTGACTTCTCAAATCTTGTAAAAAATTGAACTGCCATTGGCACAAAATGGCATTAAAAAAGAACAATTGGCACGTTAATTAACGTCTCAATGTTTAAAAATCATATGAAAACCTATTTGGACAATAAGATTACCCTTTTTACAATACATAAATGTTGGGAAACGTGAATGAGGTAATTCTATTCCATAGCCCTAGGCTCTCTTATATAGGAGAGTAGCCTATGGGTAAATTACATAAAGGGAATAACAAGAAAAAGAAATAACAAAGAGATACAATAACTCAATATGCGTCAACACTCCCCCTCAAGATGGAGCATAGATGTCAATCATGCTCAGCTTGGAAGCACACTTCTGAAATGGACCTCGTAACAATGCCTTGGTGAATATATCTGCAGTCTGGTTCTCTGAAGTAACATGAGATGTGGCAATGAACCCTTTCTGAATCATATCACGTATGAAGTGACAATCCACCTCAATATGCTTGGTCCGCTCATGGAATGCAGGGTTGTTTGCAATGAACAAAGCAGCCTGATTATCACATTCCAAGTTCATAGGAAGTGGTACATCTAAACATAAATCTGTCATCACCGCTTTCACCCACATCATCTCTGTAGTAGCCTGGGCCATAGCCCTATATTCGGATTCAGCACTAGATCTAGCTACCACAGTTTGTTTCTTGCTTCTCCATGAGACTAGGGCATCTCCAACATAGACAGCATACCCTGAGGTGGACTTTCTATCCTTAGGACATCCTGCATAGTCTGCATCTGCGCACGCTGAGATAGAAATCCCTTTTCCTTTCTTGAATAGCAGACCTTTACCTGGAGAAGATTTGAGATATCTAAGTATCATATTTATTGCATCCATATGCACTTGGCGTGGCTGCTCCATAAACTGGCTCACACGGCTCACTGCAAATAATATATCTGGCCTAGTGACCGTGACATATAACAATTTGCCTACCAGTTCTCTATATCTTCTCCTATCAACCTCCTCTGTGTCATCATCATACAGCTTCATGCTGGGGTCCATTGGTGTCGTAGCAGGTCGACACCCTAGCATACCTGTCTCACTCAGTAGATATGTAACATACTTCCTCTGTGACATGACTAATCCATACGGATTTCTGGCAAACTCCAGCCCCAGAAAATATCTAAGGACTCCCAGGTCCTTGGTGACAAACTCGGTCCCCAGCCTTTCCTTTGCCTGCTTAATGCCCTGGTCATCATCACCTGTAATCAAGATATCGTCAACATAAACCATGATGACAACAATACCTCTTGCCGTCTTCTGTACAAACAAGGAATGATCAGCATTGGAGCGTTTATATCCTTGTTTCTCAAAGAGGTCTGACAGCTTCTGGAACCATGCTCTGGGGCTCTGCTTAAGGCCATAGATGGCCTTATGTAATCTAAAAACCTTGGAACACTCCCCCTCAACAGCAAAACCAGGTGGTTGTTGCATATAAACTTCTTCCTGCAAGTCTCCATACAGAAATGCATTCTTCACATCCAGTTGATAGAGTGGCCAGTCTTTAGTAACTGCAACTGATAAGAGGATCCGCAGAGTAGAATGACGAGCCACAGGGGAGAACGTGTCAAGGTAATCTACCCCATATGTCTGTGTGAATCCCCGTGCAACTAATCGTGCCTTGTACCTGTCAATGGAGCCATCTGCATTGTGTTTAACTGTAAACACCCATTTACAACTCACCAGGCTGACATCTGGAGGTATAGTAACCAAACTCCATGTTCCTCTAGACTGAAGTGCCGCCATCTCTTCCTCCATTGCTAGCCGCCATCTAGAATCCTGCAAAGCCTCATGGTGGGTCCGTGGAATGTCTGTAGCTGAAAGTGCCAATGCAAACGTCCTGAAATGTCCAGATAGCCTCTCAAAAGACACCGCGGCTGATATTGGATACTTGGCACAGCTTCTCTTTTGTTTGCGTAGAGCGATTGGAATATCCAGATTATCACCATGCTCCTGTAATGCATCCTGCTGAGAAATGTCGTTAGATCCATCAACATTGATAATTTCATTACATACCATAGGCGAGCTAGTTGACTGGTCAGGACCATGAGCTGTATGCGGCCTGCGGGTGTAATGGAATGGTAAAGGGGATACTGTAGATGGTGGTGGTGGTGGCGGTGATGGTGGTGGTGATGATGGTGGTGATGTTGGTGGTGCCATGAATACTATATCAGGAGATATAGGTGGTGGCTGCATATTTCCGGATTCTGAAAAATACATAATGGATTCAAAAAATGTAACATCTGCACTGATCATATACCGCCGACGCACAGGGTCAAAACACTTGTACCCCTTTTGAGTTCTGGAGTACCCCACAAAGACGCATTTGACAGCCCTAGGAGAGAGCTTGTCAGAACCAGGTGACAACTGGTGGACAAAGGCAACTGACCCAAACACACGAGGGGTAAGAATGAACAGATCCTTGTCAGGATAAATAAGTGAAAAAGGAACCTGTTCATTCAAGACAGACGAGGGCATACGATTGATAAGATAGCATGCAGTGAGGACGGCATCACCCCAGTAGGAGTACGTAACATGACTCGGAATAAGAAGTGACCTTGTGACATCAAGTAGGTGACGATGTTTCCTTTCTGCAACCCCATTTTGTTGAGACGTATGAGCGCAGGATGTTTGGTGTATAATTCCTTTAGAGGAGCAGTAGTTGGCTAGATTGTTGGTGCACAACTCTAAGGCATTGTCACTTCTCATAATTTTTACAGTTGTGGAAAAAACATTCTGAATCTCATTTAGAAAGTGAATAATAATATTTCCTGCTTCAGACTTATTTTTCATTAGAAATACCCATGATGCTCTAGAAAAATCATCCACAAATACAATATAAAACCTGTGCCCCTGATGATCGGGAACACGACTCGGACCCCAGACGTCGACATGAAACAACTCAAACTTGGAGTTACTACTCCGACCTTGACTACTGGGAAAAGATGACCTGTGATGTTTTCCCAACTGACACGCCTCACACTGGATAGGTGTGTGAGAAAGACTATAAGGTAGGACTAGACGCAACTTCTGAAGCGGTAAATGACCAAAACGCAGATGCCACAGGAGAGGTGATACTTGTTCTGCGGGAGAAGCTGTGATTCCGGCAAATGGGGTCTGGTTCAGACGATAAAGGCCTCCTTGCTCATAGCCATGACCAATCACGTTGTCCGTACGGATGTCCTGAAAAATCAATGAAGATGAATCAAAAATAGCTCGACAATGAAGATCCTTCGTAATCTGACTAATTGACAACAGATTCATAGAAAAATGCGGTGCATGCAAAACATTCTTGAGCTGCATGGAAGACGTCAGTCTAATCTCCCCGTGACCCGTGATACGAGAATGCGTGCCATTGGCAATAACTATTGTCCGTCCTGGAGGAATCTGAGTGTATCCTGTAAGTAGGCTCTGGTCGCCACATAGATGATGTGTAGCGCCAGAGTCCATGATCCATGGCAGTGTATCAAATCTACTACTGTGGAGTGCAAGTGTACTACCTGAAGTACTCGTAGAGGCAGAAGCAGAAGCAGCAGCATCAGTATGACTCTCTGTCGATGGTGCTGGGCCAGATGGTGGGATAATGCCCCTGAGACGGGCAACCAGATCATCAAATCGTTGATCCAGTGTAGCTGCAGACGGGGGCTCTATCTGCTCAGCGGCTCGTGCGGATGCAGGAAATCCATGCTTTGAGTAGCATGTGTCTTCAGTATGGCCGACTCTGTGACAATATGAGCATGTTGGCCTAGTGCGGCCACCCCTTCCACGGGGAGTACGTCCACGGCCCTGGTAATGAGAACCACGGCCTCTGTTGGCCGCCATGGCTGAGGGATTCTGACTAGCAGCTGCTGAAGGTACTGTGATCCTACTCAATCTGTGAAAAGCCTCCTCCATGGGAGGAATAGTCGAGTCCGCCAAAATCTGTGAACGTGCGGCCTCATACTCTGGATCAAGTGCAGCGAGAAACACACCCACCATCGTCGCATTCCTGTATGTCTTCTGCTGTTCTGGCGTGGCGGTAAGAGGCATGAAGCTGTAGAGCTTCTCAAACATCCCTCTCAATGATGTATAGAGAGAATGTAAAGGACGGCCGTTCTGCTTTATTGTGAATATGTCATGTTGTAGCTGCAGGATCTTCGTCTCATTTTTCGCCTGAGAATATGTTGCTGCCAGGATATCCCACATGTCTTTAGTCGTGGGTTGATGTAAGATGTCATTGGCAATTTCAATAGCCAATGTACCGGATAGCCACACCTTGGCATATGCATCATCGGCCTCCCAAGAGGCATGAACTCCAGTCTTCTCTGCAGGCTCTGGCTCGGTAAGAATGTGCTTCTTACCTGTAGACTTCATCATGCTCATGAACTGCATTGCCCACAGTTCATAGTTCGTACCATCCATTTTGACAATAGGCGCTGGACCACGAAATGCGCCAATGGACGGGATATCTGCCTTGCTGTCCGACATACTGGAAACGGAAGATTGGAGCGACTGAAAGAGAAATAATCTTTGTCTACAGTGACATAACCGGGATTAGTTGCGTGTGTAGACTTCAAGCAACTAACCCCATATAGATCCGGATCTGTGCCCTAGGGTTTTGGGACTTAGGGCACGTAAGCACGTGCGAGGGGCACGCGCGCACGCACCTGGAGTATCACGCGCGCACTGGAGCGCGTTTCTGGAGAATCACACGCGCACTGGAGCGCGCAACTGTGCACGTAATGGTGCGCACAGTTGCACGGGGATGGTGCGCACGGTGCTGCGCGAGTAGAGGCGCAAGACTTATGCGCGTAGGCGTGCGGCGATGCACGCACAGACGTACGAAGCTATGCGCGAGCGTGCGCGATGCGCGCAGAGGCGCCGATGATGCGCAAGATGCGCGCGCACAGGCGCGAGATGTGCGCACAGGCGCACAGGCGCTGGAGTCGATGCGGCGTCGCCTGCGCGGAGATGGTGGCTGATCGGCTAGGCGGCGCCGACTCGAGGGAGAGAGGAAGAAGAGAGGCCGGCGGGTGGGGTTAGGGTTAGGGTTAGGTTTCGAGAACTCCGGTCTAGGACCGTCGCTCTGATACCATGTTGGGAAACGTGAATGTGAGGTAATTCTATTCCATAGCCCTAGGCTCTCTTATATAGGAGAGTAGCCTATGGGTAAATTACATAAAGGGAATAACAAGAAAAAGAAATAACAAAGAGATACAATAACTCAATATGCGTCAACAATAAATAATTGGAAGTAAAAAACGAATTGTACCGATACCTTTCACCGGACAACATAAAACGATAAACAACTGAATGAAGACATATGGTGAATTTCCAATATAGAACACGTGTCCAGTAGTGATCATTTCAATAAAGATAAACTATTTTTCACCAGCCGGTGATTCAAATATAAAGTAATCATATCAACAGATAATTCTGCAAAAGAAGTCAAATATGCGAGACAGACATACTTCAGTAAAATATACACCTGGATCTAATTAGGAAAAGAAAGTAAAGGGTATTTCAAATATATAGATGACGAGCAAGAAGGCCATAACAACAACAAAGCCTTTTCCCACATTAAGTAGGGTCGGCTACATGGATTCTTTGCCTCCATTCAGATCTATCTTGGATCATTCTCGCTTCTTGGGCCTTCCTCGTCCTCTCTTAGCCGGCTCAACATCCCAAAACAAATATCTCTAAACGCCCTTCTTCTTTGGACTCGTAATTTCGCCCCAATCAACCAAATGAATCCCCCATTTTCCTATTTTCCATCTAACCAGAAAAATCTTCTCATTATTGATTCCATCTTCTTGTGAAGCCCAAGGGGAAGCACCCTCGTGGAGCAGAAAAAGATCAACACGACAGACAACACATGCTTAAGAAGCACCAACTTCTCACCCTTCGACAACATCATTGCTTTCCACCTTGCCAACTGCCCCTCCAGCCTATCCAAGATTGGCTTCCAATCGATAGCTTTCAGTCGACCAGCTACCAAAGGCAGAACCCGATATGTGATAGGCAAGCTACCAACAGGGCACCCCAGCACCGTCGACGCCTCTTGGGCTTCCTACAAGGAGAGACCAAATGGAACCACCATTGATATCTCCCTATTAATATGTAATCCTAACATCTCTAAAAATGTCCATAATGAGAGATGCACGTTGAATCTTCTCTGTGTTATCTCCAAGGAAGATCATTGCCTATTATTTGATCAGCAGAATTAAGATTTGGAATCCAAAGAAGACCTATATGTATGAGATCTCTAGCGAAGTGGCGATCAACCTCTAAACATTTAGCTTGCTCGTGGAACATGGGTTTGTTTGCTATGTGTGTGATAGTTGTGTTGCCCCGTCTTAACACCAATACTATACATGGTAGAATACACTGCATATATCCACTGCATCTTCGCAACTACTTGAACCATTGCCATATATTCGCTCTATGCACTTGAGTGAGATACTACCGCTTGATTCTTACTCCTCAATGTGACTAGATTCCTCCCAAGTAGATGCAAAGACATGTGGTAAAACTTTTATATGCAAGGCACTCTATATAATCTACATCACAATTTATTGTAATCATGGTTTTTGAAATGTGCCTCGATGCGTATGCCTCAAGGAATTTTTCCATTAAAAAATGCCTCAAGGCGCATGCCTCAATGAGGCGTGCACCTCAATGTCATGAGGCATGTCTCAAGGCGTTGAGGCATGAGGTGCGGTTGAGGCACCTCCTCGAGAATTAAATATCGTGTGCCTTGCACAAGACAATTGCTTAGGTTTTGGAGACCGTTGTATCGTCCATCTTTGCTCTCTGGTCGCATATTGTGCTGCTTGCTGCTTCATCATCACTTTCTGCTGCCGCTTCCTGCTCCATCGCTGCCAGCTGCTGCCTGCTGGTGTTGCTTCGTTGCCTGCTGCCTTTGAGCAGCGATTCAGCTAGTCATAAATTGAGTGATTTGCCTTCTCTCGAATCTTCAACCGAGAAGGTACTCTTCATTTCTTGAATCTCCTAATTGTCTTTATTTAATTTTTTATTCAGAACTTCACTGAAAATTTTCTCTTAAATTACAGCTGATTCTGCTTAGTTAAATGTCTTTAATCAGAGGACTGGACTCGCAAATGCCTATAGCTACAGGCAGAACTTCTGATTTAAGCCATTTGTAAAATCAAATCGTGTTCCCTTTGTTTGGAAGATATGAGTCATATGGACTCAAGTGATGAATGGATATCTGAGTTTTGCCTAAACACAAGTGAAGCGGAGGATTTTTATAAGATCGATGCAAATCTTGCTCTTGAGGATGAAATACTAGATATAAAAGAACAAGGTGGAGAACGGCCAACGAAGAAGAAGCAAAGTAAGGGTAAAGGTAAGAAATACATAGGGGGCCTTCCAATAGGACGTGGTCCTTTTTGAGTTTAGGAGGCCAACGTATTTTTGTAACCAGCACTTTAGTAAAATAAGTGTTTGTATTATAACTGCACATTTAAATATAAAACTGCACATTGTAAAATACAAATTTGCAAATTGTATTTTTACTAAATGCAAACATCAAAACTGCACATAATAATGCAAATTATTTAATTATTTTACTAAAGTGATGGTATTTTTTACAAAAATATGGGATGAATTTCGAGATTTCACATATCACGAGACTTTGAAGTACATCTTCGATCAGAAGTAGCTAAACATGAGACAGCACAGGTGACTTGAGCTACTGAAGGATTACGACTGCATGATCTCTTACCACCCCAATAAGGGACATGTGATGGCAGATGCGCTTAGCAGAAGAGCTCATGCTGAGGGTACGATAAACTGGTTATACACGTGGGATATGCTCGCAGCTTTGACTGATTGGCATCCTCAAGAGAGTGCATCCATATCTACTGTCGTGCCTCCACGATTCAGCAGCCTTTGGGATTGCATAGTGAAAGGACAGAGGACAGATCCTTGGATTCGAGACAGATATATGTGTGCCATCAAGGATGAATGCAATGATTTTGTGGTGACAAAGTCCATTTTGTGGAAAGCTGGTCAGGTCATTGTACCCAATGATGAGTAGTTACGCAGAGACATTCTTGATGAGGCATACAATTCATGATTATCTATTTATCCTGACAGCACAAAGATGTATCGTGATCTGCAGCAACAATTTTGGTGGGATGAAATGAAGAGCGATGTGGCACATCATGTCAGATGCTTGACCTATCAGGTGGTCAAGGCTGAACATAGGAAACCACCAAGAATATTACAGTCTCTCCCCATTCTTGAGTGGAAGTGGGGAAGTATTTCTATGGATTTTATCACTGGATTTCCAAGGAAACCAGGTGGTCATGATGCTATTTGGGTTGTTGTTGTCAAGTTAACCAAGTCAGCCCATTTCTTACCTGGTAGCATGACATACACTCCATCTAGATTGGTCAGATTATATGTATAGCATGACATACTATTAAGCTTTATGGTATACTACGGAAGGAAGTGCCTGACAGAAACTCGAGATTTATATCTCACTACTGGCACCAGTTCATGTCAGCACTACATTCAGAGTTGAAGATGAGTTCTGCATACCATCCGCAGACCGACGGACAGAGTTAGTGCACCATTCAGACACTTGAGGATTGGATTTGCTGCACGCATGCACTTTGGAGTGGAAAGGGTCCTGTAAGGACCACCTGCCATTTGTAGAATTCACATACAACAATAGCCATCATTCCAATATCGACATGATACCATTGGAAGCCATATACGAGCGAAGATGCCTCACGCCTCTCAGTTGGAGTAAGGTAGGTGATCGCGCTCTTTACTCCGTAGATCTCTTGGAGGAGGACCACGATTGATGTTGATCTTGTGAGACGGAAGCATCTGACGGCACAGAGCTGCCAGAAAAGCTATGCATATTCTCGGAGAAGAGATTTGCAGTTTCAGGCAATCCTTTCATCTTCTCTTAATCCATTTCAATATGACTAATTGATATTTAATGTAAGCTTTAGTAACGACGGAAATTTCTGTAAATACAGGTGGGAGATTGAGTGTTCCTACGAGTATCTTCCATGAAGAGAGTACAAAGATTTGATGTTGATGGCAAGTTAGCACCACGATATGTGGAATCCTTTGAGATTGTTGCTCGTGTAGGGAAGGTGGCCTATCGAGTAGCCCTTCCTCAACCAACCAGTCGTATACGATGTCTCTCATATATCCAATCTGAGGAAGTACGTGTACGACCCTCGACACGTCATCATCTACGAGAATCTTAACGTGGAGCCTGACTTGACATACGAGGAGAGGCCAGTGCAGATACTTGACAGTACTGTGAAGAATCTTCGTAGCAAAGAGATTCATCTAGTCAAGGTACTATGGCACTGACATGGTGTCGATGAGGCGATATGGGAGATTGAAGCTAACATGTGGGTACGATACCCGCAGTTATTTTTAGGTAATTATCAAAACGAGCCCATTTGATTATACATGTTGAAAGAATATTACTTGTTTTTCCTTTGAGGTTTTTATAAGTTCAAAATCCTTTGAGGTTTTTATGGCAAGATGATACCCAAATAAAACACATAGTGACGTTAAATCGAGTCTCGAGGACTAGATTCCCTTTGAGTTTTTATACTTGTGACACCCGGATCTGAAAAACCCGAACCCAACCCCGATTATGGACCTTTTGATCCAATAAAATTATCGATCAATATTGAATGATATAAATCGATCAATAGATCGTAAATCAAAATTTGTTTGGGGTCAATCGATCAAAAATCGATTGCATCGTAAAGCGTGCCAACAGAAAAGTCACGATGCAATTGGAAATCATAAAATGATTCGAGAACATCATAAAATTCATCTTGACAAAATAAGACCAACAAAATCGACCGTTCGTAAATCGGATGTCGTTTTGACAATTTAAAATCACAAAATTTAATCATAAATCAAGACTGTATTTCGTCAATTTCTGTATCCATCTTGGATCAGAATAGTATGAAATTTATATCATTCGATCATCATGCATAGGCGATCAAAACAATATATTGCACATCAAAATCAGAGATTCGAGGTGCAAACAGGAAGGGCATTGATATTCAAATAAGAGAGAGAGAGAGAGAGAAATGCTAAAAATTTATCTAAATTCCAGCAGAACAACAGCTCTTCTCCATTTGGCATCCAGAATCTCCCAACGCTTGGCCCTCTACTCCTCTCCACATGTCAACTCCCAAGATATATAAACACCCAAAATCCCCTTCTAAAATTCCCCAAATTCACTATTCTTCCACCCAATTTCCAACCGAAGGACTTTTTTCCCTTGTGAAGCAGATGCTGCCCAAGCAACAGGAAACCATTAAGTACTGTTGCTGCAGGTTCCTATCTAGCAATTGCAGCTGCTTCAAGACAGGAGCCTCCTGCTGCAGGCCCTCTCCCCCTCTTGTTGCCTTCCATGTATTTAAAAATAAATTGAGAACCCAATCTTAGACCACTGTAAAGCTGCAGTTTTTTTAGTATCTAAAAGATGGAAAAAAAAAACTAGTAGTGATTAGCATGCAAATGGACCCACTCTCGAACCATTGTTTAGCTACTATATTCATGTTTTAAAATTGAAAGATTTGATGGGGAAGAGCATGAAATTAGTATACAATTCAGAAAACTGATTAGCTATTGTTTCATGCTTAAAATTTTAAAGAATTTGGGGATTTAGCATGATATTGAGTCTAATTACAGAACACTACATAAGCTCCAGATCTCAAGTTAAAATTGAAATATTTGGGGGTATATTAGTATGATCACAATAACTGCAGTTTGTATGCTTAATTTGTGAGAGATTGGGATGAATTGCATGTGAATTTAGTTTAAAATTTAAACCTTATATAGCTACAGTTTTCATGTTGGAATTTATGAGAAATTTGAGATGTTTTGCATACAATTTAGCACTAAATTCAAATCACTATTATAATTTGATATCATGTTAAAAATGTTAAGGATTTGAGAGTAATTTGCACGTGATTGAGACCCAAATTCAGATCATTAAATTGCTACCGTTTTCATGAGTTAAATTGAGAGATTTGAGAGTAATTATCATGTATTTAAGATTCAAATTCATATCATTAAATTTCTATTCTTCTCATGATCAAAATTGAGACATTTGGGGGAGATTAACATGCATGTAAGATCCAATTTCATATCATTAAATTGCTATTGTTTTCATGCCTTGAGAATGAAAGATCTAGGGATCATACAATTCACCATAATTCCAAATCAGTGAAATAGATTTCACAATGCAAATTTTAGAATTAGAAATTAGGTGATTAAGCGTATAGCCTACTTAAATGATCTGGTGGTAGTGTAGTGTGTCTACCACCCAAAAGGCCAGGGTTCAAATCCCCCCTTGTGGGGGTTGGGCTAAGTAGTCGATAGCCAGCGTAAACAATAGTCGAATCTTTCAACATGGATTTGAGCAAGAATCCATGAAGCCGACCCTACTTATGGGAGAAACCTTCGCTATTTTTTTAGGTGATTAAGAATGTAAATAGGCCAGATTTCATATCTATTAATAGACTTCAAATTTCCTAATTTTTAGAAAGGAAAAATTGGGATATTGCATATAATTATGCAAAAATTTAGACCTATTAATTGACATAGATTCATGAGTTATAGATGTAATATTGGAGGAATTTGATATGGACGTGAACAAAATTTAAGACCAATTATTAACCACTAATCTCTCATGTATTATAAGATGAAATATAGGGAGATTTTGTATAGATTTGATCTTTTTTTTGAAAGATAAGATGGGTGAACTCCCAAGGTGGGAGTTTTTTTTTACGCTCAAAAAAGGGGGAAACACTCAGAGGTGTTCGCCCCAATGTATTAAAAACGAAAAGAAGATAGTACTTACAAGATGGAAGAACAAAAGAAAAACAAGTTGCTACACAGAAGTCCAACGCACACCTAAAATGCTACACAGAAGTCCAATCATGAAGAAAGTGTGCTACCGAGATGCGAATATTTTCCTTGTAAAACCTCTGGCGAGCAAAGAGTACCTCGTTTCTTCCTAACCAGATGCTCCATAGACGCGCAATCGGGTCCACCAGATCCACCCTAGCCCGGCCCCTTGAATTCAACAAGCTGTCGCAAAACGCACCAAAGCTTGAGATATTCAGCCACCCCAGATCGTCCCAGAGAGCACGAACACGGCCGCAATGAAAGAAGAGGTGCCCGCTGGTTTCCTCCTCCGTACCACAGAGACCGCACAAATGCGAGACATTAGGAAACAAAATTGCACATCGATCTCTAGTTAACAGCCGACCACGCCGAAGCAGCCAAAGAAAGATACCAACCCGTTCCGGGAGTTTGAGTCCCCAGATGAATTTGCAATGACTCAATAAGGTCGCATCGTCCCCCACATAGGAAGGAATAAGAGCGAGGTATGCCTTCCTGGAAGAGAAAGGGCCGTCCTTCCAAGCCAAGTGATCACGCCCCCCATTGGGCACGGGAGCGTCTGAGAGAAAAGCCATCATGGAGGTGAAATCATCCACACGCTGATCCGATAAATTAGCGGCGAATTGTAAAGGACGTTACAGTGAATCAAAACATATTGATAATATTGCTATATATTGATAAGTGGAGTTACCGCTATATATTGATAAGGGAGCTATATATTGATAATATTGCTATATATTGACAGTGAAATCCCAAGGTGGGAGTTACCGCTATATATTGATAAGGGGAAGTACAAGTTAGCTCGAGGCTCGGGAATTGTAAAGGGCGTTACAGTGAATCAAAACATTTTCGGGATAGAATCTAACACTCTTAAAGATACATTCATTTCTCCCTTGCCAAATCACCCATAACGCAGCAAATACTATAGAGATGTCGTCTGTGGAGCCTAATCCGATCCTCCTGATGGACTGCCAAAATAGCGATGTGCTCTCGTGCCGCATCCAAGACAAATTCATAGCCTGCCAAACCTCCACAGAATATCGGCAAGAGAAGAAGATGTGCTCGGCATCCTCGTGATGTTCACGACATCTATCGCAAATTATATCTTGAGAGCCAAAAATACGGGCCCTTCTCATTTTGTCGCAGATCCGGTTCCTCCGAAGGCACCACAAGAATATTTTGACCCTCAGAGGAATCTTAGCGGCCCAGATAAGGCACAAATCCTGAGCCAGTTCCGCGCTCGGCACCGCCGCAAGGTTACGAAGGTGATTATAGATGCTCTTGGTAGAAAATGTAGCGCCAACCCACGTAAAGTGGTCACTGTTGTCCGGACCACCAACAGCGAGGGTGTCCGAAGCAGAAGGAAGCTCGGATAGAAGATGCAAGTAGTCGTCCAACCGCTGTGGGGGGAGGTCATTGACGAAGAGAGGGGCTCAGGTGCCAGTTTCCCCCACTTGGGAGACGGAACACTCACGATCTGTGGACAGCGCGAACAACCTCGGAATCTATCACAAAGCTTTCCCTCTCCGGACCAATCATCTCTCCAAAAACGAAATCGCCGACCATCTCTCACTGCCGGTGACAAGAACTGTGACAAATCCGGCAAAACTTTACGAATACCTGACCATATGGGGGACTCCCACTGAAGATGTCTGGCCACCAAGTCACCCCTCACGTCATAAATCTTGCGAAGGAGTTGGTGCACCATGGCCTGCGAGGGGCCCCATATGTGGGCTGCCCACTTGCCAAGCAGCGCCTTATTCATGCAAGTAAGGTCCCGGATTCCCAGCCCACCCATTTCCTTGTTGTTTGTAATCTCCTTCCAGCCCACCAGGTGGACGCCCGCCTTCTGTTGCTTCCCGTCCGACCAAAAAAAAGATTTCATCATCGATTCCATTTTTTTCGCACTCCAACGGGAAGAGTGCGCGTGCTGAAGAAAAAAATGGGGATCGCAGACAGTACGTGCTTAAGTAAGATCAACTTCCCCCCTCTGGACAAGCAAGACATCTTCCACCCAGCAAGCTTCTGCTCCATCTTCTGAAGAACCAAATCCCAGTCCGACCTTTTAAGCTTACCGTTCGTCAGAGGAAGGTCAAGATAATTAAGATGAAGAGATCCCAAAGCGCACCCCGTGATGTTGGCAAGTTCCACACGCTCCTCGGGGAGCATGGCAAACGTGACCACCTGGGATTTGTCGCAGTTGGCGACGAGACCTGAAAGCTCACCGAAGATACCCATCAACAAAGCTGCGTTGGCTGATTGGGACATAGAGCCCCCAAGCAGCACCAGCGTGTCATCAGCGTATTGTAGCACGGGAATGGAAATGCCATCAAGAGTGAACCATGTGCACAGCCCAGCATCGACCGATTACGCAAGTAAGACGGCCAGCGAATCTGCAATAATGTCAAATAGAAGGGGGGCATAAGACAGCCCTGTCGAATCCCACGTTGCGGCTGAAAAGGGGGGCCCTCCGGCCTGCCGATGACCATAACTGAGAGGGAGGTAGTCGTGATGCAGCGCTTCATCCAATCAATCCAAAGGTCCAGAAACCCTCTAAATCGCAAGGAAATCCAGATGAAATTCCAGTCGACACAATCGTAGGCTTTAGAGAAGTCGATCTTCCATAGAGCACCTTTCGTCTTTGTTCTTCTCCAATGCAGACATATTTCAGAAGCCATGACCAAAATGTCCGCCATCTGTCGTCCCGGGATGAAGGCCCCTTGAGTAGGCAAGTTCACTGAATCAACCACCTGACGCAAGCGGTTCGCGAGGGTCTTAGCAATGACAAGGTAAATTCCATTGGAAAGCACGATGGGATGGTAATCGTCGATCCTGTTGGGGGAGTCCTTCTTCGAGAGCAAGAAAATAAGCGCCCTATTGATTTTTTCCATGCCTCGGTTCCCAGCGGCAAATTCATTCAACCGCTCAAGCAGTTCCCTTTTTAAAAGCGACCAGTCTCAATCTGAGACCAAAACCTTAGGTTCTAGATTTTATGATTTTCAAGATAAAAAGCCTAAGGTTCTTGAATAGATTAAATTCTGAGTTCAGATCTTTTGTTAATCTCAATGCTTCTTGATTTAAAGAAGATAATTTAAATACAAATAGTTGAACTATATGGGAAATTATCCAAGAATAGCATAAATAACAAGAAGTTGGTGTTAAGATTTAGGAGGTTCACCTAATCTTACATAAATATCCCAGATATAATTGAATCAATATATGGATTTCTTTGATCATTATGACTATTAATCTCATCAATCGATCCTCTAGTATAAAATCAATATTGGTAAGTTGTTGACAACATACCTACATTTGTAAAGTTGACCACAGAAGGAATTAAGAAAAGAATGACTAATCAAGTGAATGTGACGATGAATGAGTGATGACAATTAATTGTGTCGATCATGATGACCTTGTACTGTGCGAGGGCGTGGTGACTCCCAGCTGGGCGGGAGATAGGAAACCCAGTTAGGGCAGCGGTCGTCCAGTGCACAAGTCTAGGATCCCAATCTTTTTTACGGATTTTACGTGAGTTTGCAGTGTTTTTACGCTTCGTTGGGATCCAGATTTTTTATCAGTTCCGCTGACCCTATTTCAGTAGGGTACCTATGCAGGAGGACCTTTGATTTTATTTTTCGAGCTCTTTCTACCCATACTGATCAGGCCGATTTTTGGAGTGACTCGGACTGTAAAGTCTCTTCCACCCGTCTCTGGGTGTAGTGTGGGAGTGTGCCTAGCCCTCTCCTGGACCGCACTTCCACTGGGAGGGCGAGACAGAAGACTCTCTTAGGAGGCTTACTCATCTCTTCAGTTTTGGTTACTATTCTATTAGTAGGTCTTAGCGAGGAGAAGATCATTGTCAGCTGGAGTTGGATGGTTATTGTTGAGTTTGTCTACAGTCGAGTTTAGTTACAGTTGAGTTGGTACAGTTCTTGAGGTTGTTTACTGTCCGCTAGTAGGTCTTGGCGATGAAAAAATCGTGAGACAAAAATTATTAATCATCATCAATCATCGACATCTAATCATAATTTAGAACTACTACTATCAATGTTAGGAAGAGCTAGTGAACATATTGGAAACTTAGTCAGGATGCATTACACTCCACCGCATGCCTACGAAGGCACCTCAACCATAGGGCATTCTTCATGCCTTAGAGTCATAGTGTGAGGTCACACTCAGATCAAGACCACGGACTATCCACTAAGCTTGAGAATTTGACATAGACAAAGATCAGATCAGGGACTCATCATTTACAATCCCAAGATCCATCAACATGAGTTATATGTGATAAAAAGATGATAACATACATATGGATCATATAATCAATAAATGAAAATGTTATATATGGAAAGTTAAGAGGTGATAGGTGAATATGGGATTCACATACTTAACAACTTGAAAACCAATTTCCACACAAGTAGCTTGATAAATTTAAATGTCAAAACCCATACTTGCTTCTTTATGAAACCATGAAATACATGTTTTATTTTTAATAAGTTTGATTGTATTCAACTTTGTTGACATTTCTCTTGTTCCCCACACGAATGGCATGCAAGGCACATGCGACTCAGTAGATTAACAGTTAGACCCTGAGCTTTCGCAGTTACTTTCGACGGTACACATGTTATATTTTTTGTACAAGATAATGTAATTTCTTTTATTTCTCTTCTGTATTTTGGAGTACATGTACAAATTGCAAGTTTCTTTTGTTACATGTAAATATATATGGAAATTAATGCAAATGTAAATTTGGTGACACTTGTTAGTTCTGTGATTGTTCATCATTGTTGCGAATGTCATTCAAAATGCGAAAATTTTTCCCTCATTTTCGGTAACCTAATGCGACTGCGACTGATAGCGAATATAATATTACAAATGTTGTGTAAATGAGTAACCCAGATCCGGAGGCAGCACACGGTAGTATGAATCTGAATTAACTTTTTGTTACTTTGGAAACTCGCCTCAGCCTTCTTTCAATCACATATTAGTATGACTCATAAGTTTGCTTCCTTCTTCGTTATTTTGTAATTTGTAATAGTTTCCTATGATCTATCCTTATACAAAGCTTTAACGCTAGCTTTAAGTTTAAGCATTTCTTGCATCCCTTCACTCTACCACCAAGCCTCCTTTGGTACGGAACTCCTCCTTTAGACTTGTCTAGCATCTCTTTAGCTATCCTTTGGATACAAGATGCTACCACCCCCCACATATTGTTTACGCTTCCGTTACATTTCCGATATAAGTCTTCTAAAACCCTCTCATTGAAGCTTGCTTGCTTCAATCAAATATTCCACCATCTAGTTCTAATGGTCTTGGAAAATATCATTCCCTTTACTAACCCTTTTATTTGTATAGCTATGACTAACGAGCGATGTTGTGAAGTCAAAGCTCTCTTGGGATTACCTTGCAATTTTTATAGCACAGCAGATCTCTTCTCCTCATTGCAAAGTAATATATTTGTGTTTTCGTTTGGCCACTTTTAAAAGTAATTAAACACTCCCCCCTCTTCTTGGAGAGAGTGTTTATTATGAAAATGTCCCACGATGAATTTTCTCTCTTCACTTCTAATCCTAGAGTTGTGGGCCCCATGAACACTAGCATACCATGAAGCATCCTTTCCCACAAGTATATTCAAATCTTCACATGTGCAGATTCTCTCTTTGTGTGATTCATTGCATAATCTTATCGAAATCCTCGCAAAAATGTTGTATAATCATTTCCTCTAAATCGATTTGTAGTGTATAAATTGTGAAGGCATTCAAGATTTCTTCTTCAAGTACCAAATTTTAGCAAATTATTATCCTTTCCTCCAAACTATTATAATTTTCATAAGCACGTAAACAACTTAATCCAAGTAATATGATCCCTACAACTAATCCACCTCTACCAAACTCCTATTTAACCCATTAAGAACAATGTGAGCCTTGTTCTCCTTTTTCAAATCCCACGACAACAAATCCATTCCTTTCAATCTATAAATTTCCTCCAGCATATAGTATGTTCCTCACATTAGAAATATCCGAATCTCTCCAAAGTTCCTACTCCCACAGTCCCCATGAGGTTTCTAAAAAGAGTACCTGCACTCCAAGTACTGACCTCTAATTTGCTCTAGTTAACTAGCTTCCTTATGTTGTACATTCTGCATCAGAACACAAAGCGCATTCCCCAATTCCTGCTACATCAGTGCATCAGTGGTGCAAAGAATCCTAGCAGCAACCTTGGCACTACACCCGAGCGATGATACTCCTTGAAAGGACAATCACCACCTTAATCCCTTCAAGGATGAATAAAAATTAAATGTGTAAAAACAATAAACGAAATTGCACCTTGATACACAAGTTGCCGGTGCAGATGATATGTTGGATCTTGCCGGGAACGAGCATGGACTTGAATTTGGAAGGCAGATCAGCTGCCCTATGCGGGATGTGGAGATCCCCCAGTGCCAGAACCAACACCATTCCCGAGGGATCTCTTCCCTGACCTCAGGACAATCACGAAAAGAAAAGTTGAAGAAAGGGGTTCAGAGGAAACGCTAATCACGAGGTGGATATGATAGGGGAAGATCAAGAGGAGGCGGAAGCGAACGGCAATGGTGATGCATGAGGGGTAAGATTGCCGCTAAACTAAGGGGGTTTATCGGATCGAAGCGATGGAGGTGAGGAGGAAGGGGATGGAAAGGAAGTGAGAAGCGGAGGCGGTGACGAGATGCGAAGGGGAGGAGTATCGGAGGCTGGTGGAGGAGAGGGGATGGGAGAATGGGCGAGAAGACGGAGGGGAGGGGAATACGAAATCGGGTCGGGCACGAGCGAAGCTGTTATCGGATTGAAGCTGATCCGCTTATGTGTCGTTGAAGTTGGAACGAGAGGCTTTTTGTTAGACGCCATTTCATTCATCATTGATACAGTGTCACAAGAAAAACTACAAAGAAGCTCCCAAAGTGAGGACAAGCTTTTTCAACATATGGTAATACAAGTAAGCTTAAAAAAACTTCATCTCTCAACTTTTTTAAAAAATAATTACTAAAATATTCCTAATTAATTAAATAAGTATCAAGTTTGAATATTTAAAAAAAATAATTATCAATCGTACTTGAGGTGTCGATTTGAGAAGTCAATTCCAAATCGGCATCTCAAGTGCCGATTTGTGTTTCTCCCATTCTGATAAATTATATTCATATCCTTCCTCTTTTTATTGTCATCCAAATCACCCCAAAATGCTTGTTTCTCTAAAGGAGGGCGTGCACGCAAATGGTCCAAAAGCAAGCAATCCCAAATAGACACTTGAAATACCGATTTGGGTGCTGATTTGGGCTTGCTCCCTTTTGGGTCATTTGTGTGCATGCCTTCCTTTAGAGAAACAAGTATTTTGGGTGATTTGGATGACAATAAAAAGAAGAAGGATATGAATATAATTTATCGGAATAGGAGAAATCCAAATCGGCACCTGAGGTGTCGATTTGGAATTGACTTCCCAAATCTCCCAAATCGGCACATTAAGTACCGATTGATAACTGTTTTTTTAAATATTCAAACTTGATACTTATTTAAGTAGTTAAATATTTTAATACTTATTTAAAAAAAAGGTCCATCATCCACTCCCAAAAAGAAAGAATCGACATCACCAACCCGCATAGGCACAGGGCACAAATAAGAGTTTACCTTTCAACCAGATAAAAACTGTTGAAGAACAAAAGAAGCATGTGATAAAAATAAGTCTACCAACAGACGCGCATCCAAAACAAAGTACAAAACAAGCAAAAGCATCCTCGCTTTGATAAAAAGGAAAGAAGTTTTTTTCTTTTTCCAGAATTCTATGTCGATTTCTTTAGGAAACATCTAATGGGAGAGTCGATACCGATATGCAGCACTCCTTAGAGAGAAAAGAAATGAGTGTCTAACGTTAGAAAAGTAGAAGATCAAAAAATTCATATCGAATCCGATATGAATTCTCTAACCATATTGTAATAGCAATGTACATCCGAGCAACACAAAATAGTAGAACCTCCTTAAGTAAGACATCAATAGAAATTGATTTCCTGTCATAAAGCATATGAGCAACAGACTTTCCAAATAGTAGTATATTGTACCGCTTCAAACCAGTTTATGCGACTATTTTCACATGAATCGTGATTAGAAATCAAATTGTAAAGAGCATTGAAATTTGAAGTCCACCTACACCTCTCAAGGATGTAACGATTGATCGGACAATCATTAAAGAGATGTGTGTAATCCTCTCATGCTTTTCACAATTACTTACATTCTCCCCAACAGATTTTGCATAAGAATTTTATGGTGATCCAATAAAAAACTAACCCTTTGGTTAAATATCAAAGAGCAAATTTTAGCATGAAAATTGGTTCGCACACCACCACGTACCAACAAGTTATAGATGGTACGATTTATGGAACTTCTTGAGGAAGAGGACTTAGAGGAAAAGAAGTGGTATCATCCAACCTCTCTAATAAAGAGAAATAAATACCATTTAAAACATACTCCATCTTCTTAACACTGAAAAAGATTAAACGATGGCTCATTTATCATGTCTTATAACAATTAAATGTGGAAGACTAGGTGGGGAGGTCATCCCTAATAGAAATCACGCTTGTATCGCACAAAATGACATAGTTCGGAATAAGAAGAATGAAGGAAACATGACCTTTTAGAGGATCTTTTGAAAGCAAAGAGTGTGTTATAGAACCAATCTCTTTATGATGACTAGTAAGAGATGAGAGACACACTTAGATGGGTTTTCCAAATCAAAGAGTGAGAGACACAATTAGAGTGATACAATAGGACCCCTTCCCCCATCTCCCAAAAAAGCAACCAACACAGAACAAACCCAAGGTTTTTTACTATCCAAGATCCTCAAAGTTGATTTGGTGAGAAGCGAATCATTGAATTTTTTAAGATATGGAATACCGCACCCTGTATTTATCTTGTGTCGGGTAATCTTGGCCTAGGCAACCTTGATTTTTACCATTTCGGTAGTGTTGCTAGACCAAAAGAATTTGGTCGAGTTTATCAATTTTCTCAAAAATTCTCATTGGGAGTTTTAGACAAGACAAGATGTAAGTTGCCAAGAGTGTGAGCGAAGAGTTTAGAAGAGACACTTTAGCCAGTAGAGAAAGTATTTTTGCTTTCCACCCATGTAACTTAGACAAAAAGTTTGATAAAATACTTGATCAGTCAGCCACAGACAATTTTTTAATCGCAAGAGGGAAACATGGATATTTAAAAGGAAAGGCTCCCTCATTCCAATGCAATAAAGTCCTCAAACGAGTTTTTCCTTTCGAAGATAGACTTAAACCATAGAACACAAATGTTTTCTTGTTAATATCAAGCTCTGACAAAGCACTCAAAATATCTATAACAGATAAAACATTTAGTAATTCATCCTCATCATACTCAACAAAGATCAAAATATCATCTACGAATTGGACATTGGTAACCATGGTCTCCATACTTTTTTGAAAAATCCATTAAAAAGAATCATAATTGCAAGTTTGGAAACCATAGCATCCAAGAGCGAGCGAATGAACAAAAGTGGTGAGATAAGGTCCCCCTGACGAACATCCCACTTAGGTTGAATGTACTCCAATGAGCAACCATTCACATGGAAGGAAACTATGATCGTTTCTGGAAGTAATTTGATACAAGCGATGAAATGAGAATGGTATAAAATCACTTATAGTACTCCGATTATAAAGGGCCAATACAAGGTATCAAAAGCCTTACGGAATTCAATCTTAAGCACAATCGTAGATAGATTTTTTGAGAAACGTACATTGTGAGGGATGGATCGTGCTGCGTAAGGTCGGTGACCATTTATTTACCACAACCTTCGAGATGATTCGATTGAGAGATTTATGAAACTTATGGGATGATAGTTTGCAATATTACATGGATCCCGTTGTTTCAAAATCAAGGCAATTTAAGCATTATTAAGGTGTCTGAAAGCCTTATCGTCAAAGTTAGGATTCGACGTATTCTAAAGCAATTCCATAAAGTTAACTTTGATAATTGGTTGGCGTTGTTGAAAGAAATTAATAATGACACCATCGGGTCCATAGGCCTTGTCCTTTTTGAAAGTTCTAATTGTTGCATCAATCTCCTAAAGAGAGAAAGGCCCCATGAGCGATTTTTATGTGTGAAATTTAATCATCAAGTCATCTGGCACCTCGACGCTCATCTTTTAAGGTTATCGCTCCTTATAAATACTCTAATAAAAAGAGATGATAATCTTAGCCATGCCCGAGATTTCTGAAACCAACTCGCCCTCAATATTTCTTATGGTCATGATTTCATTTCTAGCAGCCTTAGCAAAAGTTATTTTTTTAAGAATTTTGTATTCGAGATTCCTTCTTTAATGTATCTTATCTTGGCTATTTATTTCCATAATAGAAATTCAATATAAGCTCCTCAAGTTTTCCATAAAAGGTTGAGTTAGGTCTTCGAGTTCCCCAACTGCCTTTGAGAATTCTCTTTCTTTTGAAATGATGCACATTTCCAAATATGTCATTTCCTTTTCAATATCCTAAATTGAATGTATACCAGAGCTTAATCAGTTTTTAATCTCTTTATTTTCACCCCCCACTTTTGGAAAGGATTATCAGAGTCAAGCGGTTCATCCCAGAATCGTTTTATCAAATCAACAAAAGTCAGCTTAAACGTCCAAAAAGATTCCATCCTGAAAATACATCCCCCACAAAGTGAAAGTTCTCGCTTTGCTATGCAAAGGATTGTGATCGGAGAAAGTTTTCAGGAGAGTCTTGGGTTGCACGTGAGGATGGATTTAAATGAAATCCAAACTTACTAGGATCATGCCAAGAACGGCCCAAGAAGATGGGGATTTAGAACCCGCCCATGTGAATTTTATTCATTTTCCTTCAAATCCATCAACCCAGAGTTGGTTATCCATTTATCAAACCTTTTGTCATGACACATAAGAGGAGAGTTTGAGATTCGATCTTCTTTAACTCGGAGTAAATAGAAATCCCCCAAAATGATGGTATAGAAGCTATGAAGACTAATACCATCAAGCTCATTGAGAAACTTTTGCTCACGTTTATGAGGGTGATAACTGAGATCTTGAGAGGGTCTAGAAATCTCACAAGGCGAGAGATCCAGTCGATGTGTTGACCTCTCAGCAAACCTCAATCAATCAACAGATAACCTACAATAATTAATTAAGGAATTAAATCCCAAAAATGTGGAGTTAAAATTTATTATAACTCTATAACAAATGTGTATAGGAATAAGTACGTGCAGAGCTCGAACATAGGGAGTAAACGGTAGAAGGAGGCAAAATACAATGCTCGAAAAATATCTTTTATCTCTTGTCCATTCTATTATTTTTGTGGGTTTTTTATTTTTAATTTTTTATAATTTTGTATTTTCTTTGTTAATATTTTCCAAAATTTATATTTCTTTTCCATTTAAATATAACATATATATGTATACATGTATATGTATAAATATAACATAAGATATATATATATATACTATATATATGCGTGTAAAAATAGTTAAAATATAGCAAATATGATTTTTTGTGATTTTTATAATTTTCTAATTTTTTGTTAATTTTCCTGGAATTTTTGCTAATTTTTATGTATTTTTAAAGTCAAAACTATCCCAAATAAGGGATTACTAAAATAGGACGAAATTGGATTGGATGTTAAAAATAATAAATAAGTTCCAAAATTACCCAAATAAAATTTAATATATAAATTTTTATATAAATAAAATTATAGATCAACAAAATGTATTTTTGGGGTTTTAAAGGATTTTTTAGATTTTATAAAGGGTTTTGGGGGTTTTAGATTTTTAGGCTTTTTCCAATATTTAATGATTTTTTGTTTTAATTAAAATAGATCAAAATATACTATATATATTTGGAATTTTTTGACGTATTTTTTATATTTTTTGGTATTTTCTATGTCAAACAAGGAATATTGTGCTCTTTTTCATTTTTAGTAAATGGATTAAATGCAAAAAAGTCTAATTGGACATGGGCACATGAAAGCACAAGGCATGAAGAATTTAACACTATTTTGTGGATTTTTAGGAGCACATTAGCTATATTTAATAAATAGATAAAACATACAAAAAATCAAATTCCTTATAGGGGCATATTTGCAATAAAAATAAATGGCATGGGCTCGGTGCAAATATGCCTGAATAAAAAAACATTTATTTAAGTTTATAATATTGTTTTTCAATTATAAATTCCGTCAGGGCCTCAATGCAATTTAACCATCATGTCGGACTACACGTGACGCAGCTTGGGAAGTATCAAAATGCAAATACAACAAAGTCCAGGGGCCTTCAAGCAAATTTTAAAAAACATACAACATTAATTTCATTTTATTGGACTATATATAAATATAAAAACTTGTAGGGGTATCCTTGCAATTTCGTCACCTCACGTGGGACGGCACGTGAGGTGACGTGGACTAGACCCAAATGTAATTTGAAGAGATACGGGGGCCTATTTTCAAAATGTCCATTTATTTTTAAACGCTAACTTTTATTTATAGGACTAAATATTAATTACAAAAAAGGTAGGGAGGGAATATGCGATTTACCCCTTCTAAGGCGTGATCAGACGATTCGATTGATTCTACTTATACACGTGTCGCTCATCCAACAATTGGTACCCCTTTATAACTTGGATGCCTGCGATTAGATTGCGGATGGTGATCGGACGGTCGAGGCTGCAGCGCATCCAATGGCTAAGATCAAAATTGGGGCGCATCCCCAGATCGGATGGTGGCTGTTGTGCGCCAAGAAGAGGGAAGAACAGTGGCTCCCCTTCCTTCGATTGGTGATTCCTTCTCCTTCAGATGGTCTTTGGCGATGGCATTGGGCTCTACACCTCCGGGGAGATGTTCCATAGCTGCTAGTGTGCTCCAAATGGCGCTTGGAGCTCTGACGTGGTCGAGTGGCGTCGAGAAAGACAACGAGCTCCAGGTATCTCATCTCCTGCTAAATCGACCCCTTTAGGGGTCCTTTATCGCACCAGACCTGCATAAATGTTAAGTGAAAGAAAAGGGAGGGTCTGGGGCCTTATTTGCTGGAGAGGAATGGAAGGTGGAGTCGGGTGGAGATCTCCGGCGAAGGTGGCGGAGTTGGAGATCTAATTTCCATATCCACTGGGGATCTGGTTGAAAAGGAATGTCGGGGATGTAGGGAAGCGGAAGGGGAAGAGAGTGAGGTGGTCACGGGGGTCGGAGACACGCGAGGTATGGCGAAAAGGGTTCACTGGAGCGGAGCTCCGATGAATTACGAATAGGGCCAACTATGCTAATTAATTAACCTAATCACTGAATTAATGACATAAATGAAATGCTGATAATAAAATCTATATAAAATAAGTAAAGGCGCAGCTCGAACCTGGCACGGGGCCAAGGAGAAGGATGGTCATCTTAGCACCGCCATGGGCGCACCTCCATTCTCCTAGAGCTCGTTCCAACCGCCAGGAAGCTCCTCCTATCACGACGAAGCCTCCTAGATTAAGAAACAAGACTCCTAGACTCGGATCAATGGCCAAAATTGCAAGGAGGAATGGAGGCATTTATTTATAAAACATATGAGCACCCTTGTTTGACCGGTAGCTAGGAACGAATCAGCGATATGTACATGAGATCTACAAGGCTGGTGTGAATCGCGAGATATCCATGATTATTTTTGTCGAAGGAAGCAATCACGATAGATCGATGGATCAATCGGGAAAAAGGAAATAAAAGTTGGGATGGGACTGTTCTGACGCTAATCAGAGGTGCAGGGGGAGTTGAGTGGAGGTCAATAATCCATGTCCTCTTATTGGTCCAGATAGGTCCGCTAGAAGATAAAATAGTATACTTATTAGAAATTAATTAATTTAATATAGTAAATGATTTTATTATTTTTGAGTATAAATTAAAAAATGTTTATTATTTTATGTAGTATTCTATTATGATTTTTATTTATTTTTTTGATTTTATTTATTAGTAGTTTATTTCTAGGAGTATAATCATAGGTATATTTATCTATATTTTGTACATTTTTATTTTTATTTTGTATATTTTATTTTATTATTATTTTATTTTATTTTATATATTTATATATTATTTTATATACATAAACATATTTTTATTTTATTTTTATGATGTTATTTTTACACTTAAATAAATAGAGATATATAATATGTAGGTATATTTATAGGTATTTTGTCTATGTATTATATACCTTTTATTTATTTAATGTATTTTAATTGGTTTTATCTTGTATTTATATTTTTAATATAATATAGATAATATTTACAATATTATAAAATATAAATGAATAAAGAACAAAATAATGAAATCCCCTTTTATTTATATACAAATATAATTATAGGTATTTTATCTATGTTTTCGCATATACTTATTTTATTTTACATTTTTCTTTTTGGCTTTTTAAATTTTAATATGTACATGTGTTATGAATAATATTTACAAAATTATAAAAAATATAAACTTGTAAAAATAATATATCATGAATAAATTGAATATTTTAATGGGGTATAATGTATAATTTGGACCCAAAACCTAACTTTCACACAATAGCTCCAAAAACTATAAAACTACCACCATTAAATAGTTTGTGAAAAGTTATATACAATTAGAGATGATTTTAATATGTTTTGGGTTTTATTTGAAAGATATGAGTATGTGAACTTGGGTTTTTGGCTTTTTATTCTGTGTATAAAATGAACATTGTATATTATTTTTGTAGAAACTCAATTTTATATTTTTATTTACATTATTAACTACAACTTTTATGTTCGGAGTTTCTTTTCTTTATTTGATGAATAAATAATAAAGGATAAAATAGGTGTCAAAAATGCATAAATAATAAATAAAAGAATTGGGTTTTTATTCTATTTTTAGCTCTTATTTCCCCCTACTTTATTCCTTGTCGACCAACTCAATTCTTGACTTGGTCTCGGGGTTTAGTGTCATAAAATATTTTCAATATTTTATTCCCTTTTCTTTTCTTCTCTTTATTCTATAATTTTAGCATTAAAAATCATGTTTTATATACATTTAATACAATAAATAATGAATATTTATATGCACAAATTAATGCAATTTACATGCATTAGCTAGGGTTTTTAAGGCCAAAATGATAGTATAAAGGTGATGAAATGGAGATTCATCATCCCCCTATACTTGCCTTTGCTAGTCCCTAGCAAACATTATACAATAAGTACAAAAAGAATAAACAAGAAAAGAAAAAGAAAGAATAAATAGAATTGATCATGGTTATTAAACTTATCTAGACAAAATCAAAGTTTAGAGCTCAGTTTAGACCTTGATGTGAGAATGTGTGTGGAACCAGGTCGGGAACCAACTTTAAAGTACAACAGCCTTCGAGAGTCACAAAACTCGGTTCAAACCACCTCAATAGCCAGGTCAGAACTAGCCTACATCATACGGAAACCCTTATGACTATGAAGCTGACTTGTACAGTATAAGTGATAGTGGCTCTCCCCAACTGAAATGACAAAGGAACTAACTTCTCCAGAATGACAACCCATGATTCCCTAATCCAACACTCTATCCTCGAGGAGTGGGGTATTCACTTCTAAGTTAAAGTGGCATCCAACTCAAAAGTAGGAGGTGAAGAAAAGAATGGACGGTAGCCACTGTAGCTACCTATCCTGGGATGCATGACCAGTGTAGTCAAGTCACCCAGCTACAGGCTCACATGGTGTAACTTTGACGCTCAAGCTTGCTTATTGACTATACAACATATATACATACTCTGGCAGGCATTTTATTTTATTTTCAGGCATGTCCACTTTTTTTGGAGTTTTTTTCCCTTTTTCTTAAATACTATTTACAACATCGTTTACATAAAGGGGTTTTTCCTCTTGAGCCAGAAGACTAACCCTCTTTTGAAGCATTATCGCAACCCGCATTCTCCTGTCATTTGACTTCATGACAACTGGACCAGGTTGGGGTGCACTTCCCTCCCTAGACGAGGACGAATGTTTCCACTCGTGTACATCTCATACCGGCAAATCCACCCCCCTCACCACTCCAACTAAGTTGAGCCAAGTGAAAGGTGTAAGTGTCCAAGTTAGGTCACGACCGACAAGAGTTGTGTGTGCATCTCAAAAAGTTCTTGTTAGTCGGTTGAGGTGACTCAGCCCTGCGTCTCAACAAATTAAGTCCCAATGGACCTGAAGTACATTAAACCTAGTTCCCATAAGGTTCCGATGCAGTTAGGTGCAATAAGGTCCAACCAAGCTCCAATCTTCGACTTTATTAGACTAGTTTAAACATCAAGCTCAATCTGAAAAAAAATGTTAATGCAAATGTTATGTGCAATGCAAAAAGAATGATGCAATTTTTCAAAGAAAAAGAATTTTTACACAAAGAAATGTGCAAATAAAAAGAATTTTGGCACAAGAAGTATAAAATATGTACAATAATTTACATGGGCGTGCTTCTTTTTATTTGCTTACAATAATTAAGAATTTTCAAGAATTTACAAATTTTAAAAGTTATTTTATAGGTATATATACAATTGGTAAAGAATTTTTTATTTTTATATGTATATATATTTTATTTAATGATGCATTTATTCCTTAAATTTATTTGCAAATAATTTTCAAAACTATTGTACAAAATAATCTTTGCAAATATTTACAAACATTTGAAAGCCATTTTGCAAAGATTTTTCAAACAGTAAACATAGATTTTTCAAAATATTTTCATGACCATTTTCAAATAGGTTTCAAATACTTATTTCACACAAAGAAATTGATTTTTACAAATCAAAATATTTTACAGAGGTTGAAAACATTTCACAAAACGTTTTCCAAACCATTCACACCATTTTTCAATTTGCAAAATATTTTTAACCTGATTTATTAATCAGTATGTAAAAAAAGAATTTGAGGAATAAAAAATCATTATTAATTGGGGTTTTAATGAATTTTATAGTATTTTTTAGCCATATTATTAATAATTACACAAAAGTACGAGTTATAGCTAAAGTATATACAGAGTATATACGACCCCCCTATACCTAGCATTAGCTATGTCCTTATTGATCGAAAAGAAAAAGAGAAGACATAACTTGTACTGAGTATATACTACAACGACTGAATAGTAAATGAAAGAACTAAGAGATAAATGAATCAGAAGTTGACCTTCCCCCCATTCTTAGGATCAAATAATCCTAATTATAGCAGATTATACACAAAGCTAGGAGGGGCAAGGGTGGGAATAAACAGATCACAGCTTGGGCTGTCAACCCTACACTTGGTGTGAGATATCCCTAAGTATAGCAGAGCAAATCAACAAAAGAGGAGAACGGTGGAGGGGATCAAAGAATAAAAGAATATGGGGTGTGCCCCCCTTATACTTAAGACAAAGTACATCCTAAGTATAGAAAACTGATAAAAAGGGGTGACACCTTATATGTAGAAAAAGAAAATGAGAAGGAAAAAAAGAACGGAAACAAAGAAGAAAAAACATATATATATACACATATTTATGAAAAGATCGTAGAGGATGTACGCATCACTCCCCTTGTACTTAGGGTTAAGGATCCCTAAGTATAAGCAACAACAGGAGTGATGAAGCCGAATGTAGAAAGAACAACAAGGTACGTCCTAAGTATAGACACACACATATGGCGAAAGATCTAGGGAACACAAGACATACATGAGAAAGAAGGAATAGAATACACAACACATATATACATCAAACAAAGAGTGTGAAGTACAGGATGGTATCTGGTACACGAATATCGTGCTCTCATCGTCATTTCCCTATGAGAATGGGGATGTAGTCAGAAAGTGATATGACACCGGGGTATGCAATCAAGTGAGTGTCAGCTATCGGGGACAAGAGATCGAAAACTAAATCAAGGACTGGTAGGAAAAGCAGAACATCGGCTCATAAGAAAGGAACGGGAGATCATAGCCGATATCGTAAGACATGAAGGTAGAGAGAGCAGTACCGACTCCTCCAAGTCAATCATAGTCTCAGAAAGATATATAAAGAAATGAAGAGCATGAGACTCTCTATGCCGTGTGATATCAGATGTTCATAAAGTCAGAAGGTCACAAGAACATATCGAGCACCACATGACATGGCTCAACCCTGCGAAGGTCCTCAAGGTGAGCAGACTCAGATGAGTCAAAGATCATAGAATAATAAGAAGACTCGGCTCCGTGCTCCAACAGAGAGGAGACACAACCAGAGAGGAGACGGAGTACACAAATCAGAAGACTCGGCTTCGTGCTCCACCAGATGGGAGACACCAGAAGTGAAGCCGCGTACCTACAAAATGGCGTACCTTCTCGTAGATAACCCTCGGGGAGTAATACATGCTAGTCAACAAAAAATAAGATAGAGCTCACCCTTGCGAGGGTTGTTAAGGTGAGCGGTCTCAAAGGAGTCAGATCCATCGGACGGATCAACAGAAGAGGTCTCAGTAGGCGACAGATCGTCTACCAGTAGAAGAGACTGACATATTAAGAAAATGTGGCAGCATCCCGCAGATAACCCTTAGGGAGCATACTACCAACTAAGCATCAAATAATCAGAATAGGATGGTTCATCCTTACGAGGACCGTCAAGGAGAGCAGACTCAAAGGAGTCTAGTCAGATGGGTCCCAAGATCCGACAGATCGGATACAACAAGAAGGCGTTGGGGACCAGTAATGTATCAGACGATTCAGTCCCATCCTCCAACAGATAGGAGGCTTAGTTAGCAAGGGGAACCGAGCGTAAAGAATATGTTGTATTTTCTCGTAGATAGTCCTCGGGGAATAATGCAAGCTAATCAGTGAATTGCCAAATCATATCTCATCCTTGCAAGGGTCATCAATTAGAGAAGACTCAAAGGAGTCAGTCAAAACGATCTCGGTAGACAACAGATCGATTACTAGCAAGAGAGATCGAAGGATCCGGAAAATATGTCATAATATCTCGTAGAAAAAATCGGAGAGAATCGTGAACCATGCAAGGAATAATCATAAATATGGGGCTCATCCTTGCGAGACCCATTAAGGAGAGAAGACTCGAAGAAGTCGGGATAATTGGCCTCGGGCACCTACAGATCTAGCGCACAATCAACAGGGAGGCCAAACAGTCAAATCATACGACTGGATCACATGCTCCAACAGATTGGAGACACAAATAGTGAGGGAACCGAGAATAGAAAATGTGTTACATCCTCCCGCAATTAGTCCTCAGGGAGCAATGCAAACAAACTCAATCAAGTCTTGGGATGGCTGTCATCACATCTCATGTCCTCGAAAACAAATAATCCATCAATCATCAATATGGCATAAGATCATGTGAGGGACATGAACTAACCAAGTTAGTCATGATGCGTCCCTTAGACAATCTAATCAGCTGAGGTGGCACAGAATATAAGCAGACATCCTTAAAGTGCCACAAGTGGATGGACGATTCAGGAGATCGAGGATGGGTCAGTGATGAATCCACGATTCATCGCCTTTATTCTTTTATTTTAGCTTCATTTTCTTAGTCAGAAGACACCTGTAAATACCCACTAATTTCATGATTTTACCATTTTGCATGCATTTGTAAATAAGCATTTTTAACACTTTTTCTGCTTAAATAAAAGAATAAAGAAGAAAAAAAGAAAAGAGAAATAAAGGATGTGTTTACAAAGTAAATACAGACTTATCCGAACCTCGAGAGAAGGTCAAGACTTGACCTGATCGACCATGAATAAAGTAGGGGGAGATATGGTCTTCTGTCAAAAAGTCAAAAATAATTTGTACATAAATTCCTTGTATATTTGTATAAAGCATGTACAGTTTATTTGTATATAATTTGATCTCAAATTAATTATTTTTGTAAACAAAAGTTGTAAATAAAAATGTGTTGTAAATCATAAAATTATTTGCCAAGAAAAATAATGTATATATTACAATTAACCACCCTCAGAAAAAGCCACAATGTGATCATTGAAATACCAATTCCGGCTCTATACGAACAAATTGAACCAAACTCACTTTCATTATACTCTAAATTAAATTATCAATCAAATGGCCGTGATTTCATAATTTTTAGAGTTACGGTTAAAAAGTCGGTTTTCTGGGGTGTTTTGTGCAATTTCACCATTATTTATTGTATATTTATTCATATTTATTTTTATATACATAATGAACATATTTGTAAATATTATTTTCGTTAAAAATAAAAAGGAAAAAATATAAATAATAAAATTAAAAAAAAATTATTTATAAATTATTTCCTTATGTGTATATATGTATATTGTATTATATGTATATAATATGTGGATACAACTAACTTCCTTAAATAAAAATCACCAAAAAATTAAATAACTCACATTTATTAATTAATTTAATTTAATTACGAAAATTGTATTTAGATCTAATCGTTTCAATCATTATTTGATTTTGTAACATACCATGTATATTAGATTTGATTTTATGGCTTTAATGGCCACCGTTAAGGTGGCTAATTGATTTTCATTAATTATTTAATTTATTTTATTAATTTAATTCCGAATTTCATAATTAATTAATTAAATTTATTATTTTATTAATTTCACCAATAGAAACATTCCTTAAGTGTGTATACCTTCCTTTTTATTTTTCTTCTCTTTTTAATGGGCTCCTCCTCCTTCTTTCATTCTTTAATCAATCTTTGAAGAGAGGAGCCCGATCTCCGAGAGCTACTCATCGCAGAAGGATGTCCAGCCTCCAATCCGGTCGGTGACAGCGATTCGATCGTCGTCAAGGTCATCACGGCGTGTCCAATTCCAAAGATCCATTTTATTTCTTATTGTTTTTCCTAGGTAAAATCGTAGTTTAAATTTTGACCTCGATTTCATTAATCTTTAGGTATCTTAAAATCTTAGAAAAAATCCATCACACTTTGTTCCGCATCCGACATCAAGATTTTCACCTCATCTCTCAATCCCGCCATTTCACATTCTACCTCACACAACCCATCATATCCGACCACGCATGGTTGTTGGATCCTCGGATTTATCTTCCATATCACAAAATCCTTCCATTTACAAATCCCTTTTTGTTTATAAATAACAAAAAAATTAAGAAAAATTACATTTGTTTTATTTCTCATATTTTTTGCGGAAAATAAAAAAATAATAAAAAATAAAAATATAAATAAACAATCACTTGCTTCCGTCCACAAATATAAAAAAAATTAAAAAAATATTTTTTTTACAATCTCTGTTTACAGTTTACAACATAAATAAAATAAACAAAAAAATAAAAAAAGACAATCAGCCCGCCGACCACCCTCCTGGAGCTCTGGGCGCCACCGCGCTTCTCCTGCGCGCCACCACCGCACCCTTGGCGCCATCAGCCTCGCTGCACCCGCCTCCTGGGGGGGGGGGGGCTCCGTCGACGCCTAGGGGGCGTGTGTCACCCTCATCTTTCTCCTCCAGGCTGACCTGTCGTGACGCCGCCTCTCCTCAGCTCCCCCCGTGTTCCACCAGGCTTCAGCCGACCTCTGCCCCACTGTTCTCCCTCCAGGCCCATAGACTACACCACACCGTCGCCCGCGCGGGAACCTCAACCACCAGCCCGCAAG
Source organism: Ottelia alismoides (assembly GCA_037367405.1). Classification (NCBI taxonomy): domain Eukaryota; kingdom Viridiplantae; phylum Streptophyta; class Magnoliopsida; order Alismatales; family Hydrocharitaceae; genus Ottelia; species Ottelia alismoides. Next base: position 317,847 of record JAZKJV010002190.1, on the reverse strand, counting down.
GCGGCTCCCCTCCACGCACCACCAGACCCCCTCCCCTTACCGCACACCGTCGCACGAGCGGCCGCGCGTGGCCACCCTACCGACGTACTGCCACACCTGGGCGGTCTCCTCTAGATATCCGTGGCGGTGACGCCCTCCCATCCTGTGGAAAAGAACGAAAACTCTAGGAACCCTAGATTGGGGTTTTTAATAAAAAAGGAAAATTTGGAAAAAATTACGAAGCAACCCTGAAAGTTTTAGCATTTACAGAAAAGCCCCTACTCCAAAGCATATTACGTGCCGATCACGCACTTAGTAGGTAATTTGCATTGATCACCCGACATTTAATTCTTATTATTTTATCAATCCAAAAATTTTACATAATTACAATTTAGTCCCTTTACTGCAGAACTCGAACTTTGCATGATCTTCTTGATAGAATAAATATTTTTATTATTCGAAAAATTTTCAAAAAAATGTGGATGTTCATGCCGTAGTTTTTATCATTGTGGAAAATTTTCATCAAATTTTATTGACATTTGATATTTTAAAAATAAAAAACAGTAACCTTTTGCCTTTCGAAAATTGAAAAATTCAAAAAATATCCTAAAATTTCCAAAAAAACTTACTTTAGGTGTTTTTTGATGTCTTTTAATTTTTTACCAATTTTCATGCATTAACTCTTTATAAATCCAAAAAAAATTATGAAAATAAAAAATTTTAAAAAAATTGTAGAAAATTATAGAAAAATCCAAAAATTTTGATCTTAGTTTCTGATTGTAGATATTGATTTGTAGTTTATACTGAAAATACTATCCAAGAATATTGGGCATTAACTTATTTTTAAGTTGCAAAATAGTATTGGTTGCGCACTGTTTTCTCTGTTTTCCACGGTTTCATTTTTAGAAAATCACAAAACATCAAAAAATTTGAAAAAAATTAACAAAAATATTTTAAAATATATAAAACACAAAAATATTTTCTTTTTTATTTCTTGAGCATTTTTATCATTTTGAAAAATACAAAAAGAGTGTGGTGTATGTGTTTTTATCATTTGTGCTTGTTAAAAAAATAAAAATTCAAAAACCATAAAAATCATTTCTGAAAATTGACTACTTAGTTTTTTAATCGTGCTCCTTATGTTCGACCCTGGTCACTATACCAGGTAAAAATAATAGAGAAAACCGCTTACATTTACTTTGATTGATTGGTCTTTTATTAAGTGGTTTAAAACACAAATTTTTCCGTAGACTGACTCGCGCAGTTGAGAACAACGACATCGTGAATTAATTATTCCATCTCGAACTGTCGATTTCCATCTCATCAGATTGGCGTTGTTGTCGGAGAGCACGGCTTTGTAGGCATTTTTCTATTTTGTGATATTTGTCTCTCTATATTGTAATTATTTTCTGACCTTTTCTCTTTGATTTTTATGCGAGGAACTGCTTGAAGGACGACATGGAGTTTTCTTTTTGGAGGACTCACACAGGAGGAAGAGCAGGGACGAGAAGAAATTTTTTATTCTATTTGAGAGAACAATAATTGTTGTAATAATTTAGGACTTTGAACTGTGGACTTGGCCACTTTTCTCGGGGTATGTTTCGCCAAGTGCCGGTGCACTTGGGGGACCTCACCACTGTTTTTCTGAGTTTTTGATTTCATCGACTATAACTCTCTATTTGATTCTCTTGGTTTTGGCCCCTAGACGTAGGATTTTTGTTGATTGCGATGTAAATTGCTAAGGCCCAACACTTAATAGAATATCTGTTCCTATAGAATGTAATTGGACCTTGGATAAAAATTAAACTGAAAAGGTTGGTTTAATTAAATTTGAGACCACGTGTCGTGAGGAGTCACATACAACGTTGGCAGGACCCGTTGTGGCGGGCACTGAGTGACTCCCAAGATCAGACTCCAGACTCAATTTGGTTAGCTAACTATTTTTCTTCACGATCAATGGAAGCTGTTTGTCTAAGGCTAATTTCCTCGTGCATCATATAGTTAGTTTACATTATGTATTTAATTTATGCGCGGATCATATTGCATGTAGAGTGCTGGAGCAAGGTACGCATTTATATCCCTGCATGCATCATTTTGTTTGACCATGCATTGGCTTTTTCGACTTCCTCCCCTGTTTTCGACTAAAATTAATCAAAGAGGAAATCGGAAAATTTGTTAGGCGTTGTTTGTTTATGAAGAAAAACTAAAAAGTGATAGAAATAAAATCTGGGACTATTAAAGCAAACTTGACCCTAACACCCAAATTATTTAAAATTATTTGTTTTGGGGAGAGTCACCCCCTGATTGTTTGGTTTGCTTGAGCGAGAGAGTGACCCGAACACTAGGATAGAGCCACATCTGAACTTCCGTTAGACTACTGGTCTTGGAGTTAGTCGTTCTCTAGTGAGGATCTCTCTGGTAGTCGGTAAAGCGGACCGCGACGTCCTTAACAGAGCGAGTTGATTGGGTAGCTGGTAAACGGTCCGCCACTTGTACTGGCTGGGAAAGATCTGGCTTTGGGATTGGGCCAGTCTCTTGGGAGCATCGGGTTCCTAATAGCTTGCTTAATCACTCTGCAAGATTGTTTTATCACCTAAATTAAAATTGACAAGATTAACGACTGATCCTTTACGGTCATCAGCTCGTGTTGAGTAGGTGAATTGAGGGTTTGATTTCTCATATTGTTTGCTTTTCAGATCTCATCCGCACTCATCCCCACATCACGATGATGGGCCAGAGTTCCCTTAAGATACCTTTCGTAGCACCGCTATCCAGCACTCCGACTCATTCATCTAGGGAGATTTCAGAGAGCCCAGACCCGCTCTCCGAACCCAAGTTCGATTCCACCCCGTTCTCCCTTGACCACCCTTCTTTCAATCCTGAGGTGCCTGAGCAGAGACCTGCACAACTATTTGTTCATTTGACGGCACCTGAGTTGGGGTCTTTTGCCTTTGCAAAGACCAGAGAGATGGCCAGCAGTGACATACAGTCACAGAGTTCAAGTTTTGTTCTAGATTAGGGCGCCATCAACAATACCTTGCTAGCCTCCCTAGAGATGATGCATCGACAGATTCGAGACCAGGGAGCATTCATGGCAGAGGTTCGTCAGGAATTAGTACAGATGCGAGCCGGTAGAGGAGAGTCTCAACCGAGACCAGTCGGTTGAGAGATACCCGGAGGAGGAGGAGGAGAACATCCAGAAGAACCGCAGGATCCACCCAGACCAGGCATGACGATGAGGGAGTTGCACAACCCTAGTGCAACCCTCACACACCGTTGGATCCTGCTGCCAGTTATTCTGGGTGACTTCAAGCTTCCGCCCCAGACTATTCAGTTTTTGCCTAAGTTCCATGGGCTAGCCACCGAGGAGCCGCATCTACGCCTTCAGGAGTTTGAGATGATTTGCAGTACTGTCCACGACCAATACTTGGACGAGGACACCATCATGATGATGGCATTTCCTTTCTCCCTGGTTGACAGAGCAGCCTACTGGTTGAAACATTTGGGGAGATACGTCACTTCATGGGAGCAGCTCCGGACCGAGTACTTGAACAAGTACTATCCACTTGGCCGGACTAATGCAACACGAGCTTTGATTAATAACTTCTCCATAATCCCTAATGAGCAGTTCCATGAGGCGTGGGATCGTTTCCGTGAGCGCATTGATCGGTGTCCACATCATGATATATCCAAGCCCAATCTTGTCCAAAGCTTCTTTTGTGGGCTGACACCGGAGCTGCAGGGGCTTGTCAATGCTTTTGTGGGGGATCCTACTTCGTCAAAGATGAAGATCAGGTCTGGGCTATCTATGAAGAGATGGCTGAAAATTCAACAATGATGTCCCAGACCAGGCTATACGCTCAGGGGAAGCCCCAACCCCAAGCCATGTCCTATCATGGGATATCCCGGGTTGATGCGGGTCCACCTACTTCTTCGTCAGTAGCATCAGCACAGGAAGAATCTTCAGCAGCTGACATGGGTATTATTAGCGAGAAGTTGGACCGCATAGAGATAATAGAGAAGAAGCAGTGCCAGGGCATGGCACAGATATATCAGTTGGCACAGACTCTTAGTGACCTGAAGATCCACATCTTGTGTCTCCAAGAGGCACAGGCGGCTTCTCAGCCTCATTCTAGGTCACAAGCTGATTCCAGCAGCAACATCTCTTCCCAGCACTCTGCCAAGTACCGTCAGGTCCACCACATTCAGGCAGAGCCGGTTCAGCAGTTGCAACAGCACTACTCTCAGTCACTGCCATCTCAAGACACTCAGACGGTGGTGTATCAGCCGGATCAACCACTGGCAGTTGATGAACCTCCATTTCATCATCTTTATTCTATCATTTTGGCCTCAAAAATCATATTAAATGCATGTAAATACCTCTAATTCATGCATTTTAGCATTCATGCATCATATTGTGTATATTGTATAAAATATACTTTTTAAAGACAAAATTATAGAATAAAGAAAATACCAGAAAAATAATAAAATATTGTAAATATTTTATGACCCAAAACCCTGAGAATTAGGCATCTAGATGAATAGGTCGACAAGGAAAAAAGTAGGTGGAGATAAGGGCTGGAATCTAACAAAAATTCCTTTATTTAATTCATTCTTTATTCATTTTGAGACCTATTTTTAGTTATACTTTTTATACTTCAAATAAAGGAACTTTACACATGAAAGTTCTAAATAATTAAATAAAGAAAAATAAAAAATAATTTCATATAAAAATAATGTACAAATCAAAAGTTATGATTTGAATAAGATTCCAAATTCCCAACTTCCTAGACGTGTATCTCTCAAATAAAAACTTGAAATGTATCAAAATTACTTTAATTACATATAATTTTCAATAAGCCATTTAATGAAGGTGGTTTCGTATTTTTCGAAGTTACGGTTTGAAAGTTGAGTTTTGGACCCCTATTGTATACTTGTACCGATTAAAATATTCATTTTATTATTCATTATTTTTATTATTTCATAATTTCATTATTTTATAAATATTATATATGTACAAATTAAAACTGGAATAAAATGATAAATAAAACATTAAAAATAAAATTCTTGTATAAAATACATAGATAAATTACCAATGTATTGTGTTAGAACCACGTTTTTGGCCATTTTCGCCGATTTTTGGAGGACGCATCTTGCATCGTTTCGTGATGCGGTCTTCTTGACTTTTCTCTCCTTACATCCAGCATACACGCCCAGGGTATATCTTGAGGATTGGATCATGGATTCACCCTATTTTCTTCGATCCTTGGAGCATGTTCATCACGTTGTCTGACCCCCCTCTACTGTGCGTCGGAACATTAGTTTTTACCCATTTTCTCAAATTTTTAGAGGCCGACGCTTTCACCAAATTGCTGCGATTCCTTCTTGACTTTTGCTCCCCATACATCCACCATACACGTCCAAGCATTATATCGAGGGTTGAGTTGTCGATTCGCTGGATACATAACGATCTTCTTGCCACCTCATCAACTCTCTAACCAGCCCCTGCCACTCTTGTCAGAGCCTCGTTTTTGTCCGTTTTCTCGGATTTTCAAGGTTGATCCTTTCACTCAATCTCTAATCTTCCTTCATGACTTTTTCTCATTGAAGTACCCTCATACACGCCTAGAGGTTGCTTGGAGGATTGGATCAACGATCCTTGATCTCCATCGTTCTTTGGAGCTGCCCACCTCACATGTACAAAACACCCCATCTTCTTCCCATTCATTTTTTGAACCCTCTTAGATCTATTTTGGCCACCCTTCTTGGAGCTCAGGATAGAGTGAAGTGACAGTGAGCTCTCCATCTCCTCGAAGGCGCGGCTAGGCGAGTCGAAGGGCGGCTCCACCCCCATCTCCGGCCACCGACCGTTGATGTTCCACCTTCCTGGTTTCTAGGCCAGTCGAGGTCATTTTTTTTGCTCGTTTCCTTTCTCTTTATTCACCTGCAGATCATAGATCTACATCCTGTCAAAATTTCAAAATATTCTGATGTATGAACTATTAATGGTGAATTTGTGAACTCAGGATACCGATTTGGTGTATTTTGCTAATAACACTTTAAATACTTAATATCAGTTTCTCATTTTCGGATATGTTATAGAAATTAGTAGGGGCGAATTTGTGTTCAAAATTCATCAAAAGATATTGTGATTTGTGTCCTGTAGAATTTCTACAATATTTCGAGTTGTTGATTTATTTTTGGAGCATCTTTCATCTATTTGAAAATCTAAAAATATGTCTGTTTCCCCTGAGTTTGTTCTCCAGTCTGGGATTTTTGTTTTATTTTTATCCTGTTGTTTGTGTAGTCAAAAAAATCAAAAACATCATTTCTACTTTCTTATGGTCTTTTATTTTTAATATATTCATTACATCTCAGAAAAATACCAAAAACATATTGTAGATTTCTCTCATCTATATCTATATCATATCCAAAGGCATTCAGTAATATTAGGTCTAGTGTCCAAAAATCCAAAAACACTTCAAAACTTGCAAAAATTACTAAAAGTTGAAATAGTATCAAAAATCCAAAACAAAGTCTTGTTTTCTTTGATATATTCTTCTCTATCTAGGAAAAATATAGATATAATTTTAGGACTTCATTTTGAACAACTGGTAGTACTTTTTGAGTGTCCTATTAGCCTTATTTTTTAAGTTTAGAATTGCTCGTTTTATTTTATTACTTGCTATTTTATAAAAAAAATATAAAAACATTTGCAAAATTAATTACAACATCAAAAATATTTTAGAATCTTTATTTTGAATTTATTTGATTTATTTTAAAAATCCAAAAATATTTTCTCTATTTCTTTCATGTATATCTCTCTCTTAGTAGATCTAGATATCTATATATCTCTATCATTATTATTTATATTATTATTACTATACTTTTATTTATAAATATAAAAATACAAAAAAATGTTTGAATATTTAAAAATCAAATAAAAAAATTAAAAACCCACAAAAGATATCACTTGTATAGACAAATACATCACATTCGCATTTGAGCTTGATTGCCCCGATCTACCTGTTTGTTTCATGTGTTCGACACTCTACATTACTTGCCCTATACACATATTTTATAGATTTATAATAAATTTAACTCCATACTTTGATTTCCATTGCTTGATATTATTTATGGGTTAATTTTTTATTAAATCCGGATTTCTGAGTGGTAAACGCATCGACTGTGTTCCCGCCTTGTGTGGAATATACAACCGCCTGATTTTTGGGTCTATCAGCCATTCTTCCCCCTTTCTAGTACGAGCAGGAGCCATTAATGGAAGTCAACAGAATTTGGTATGACCGGCATCGACCCAGGATACGCCGGGATCATCTCGGATTTAGATGGTCCAATGGAGGTACATCATCTCAGCAGCAGCCTCCATCTCCATGTAGACAGATCAGCCAGCAACAAGAGCCCCAATACTCCCAACCACAGCAGTACTACCAGTCGGGTCCTCGTCCCCAACATCAGGGACAATAGTGGAGGCAACAACAGCCTCAACAGTATTCTCAGCCTCCCCCTCATCAATACCAACAGAGCCAACCTCATTTCAAACGAGGCAACCCGTCCGGTTCTCATGGACCAGCCTATGAGAACGCATCCCTTGATGACTTAGCCTGCCTACTCTCAGATCAGCAGGCATCATTCACGCAGGAAATGGACGAGTTCAGGCAAGAGATGAGGGAAATAATTAAAGGCAAAGCGGCCATACCCGCTCAGATTGAACCGAACCCGAACAATCTAAAGAGGAAGTCTGAGCTGGTATAGTTTACAGAGACTACCACTCCTAGTGATTCATTGGGTGATATTTCTTCCTATATATTTGATGTTGATTTTGTGACACTTAGGAGCGGTAGAGTTCCAGCCGGCGGCACCTCGTCTGAACCACAACCCCATGATGATTCTAGAGCGTCAGACGAGGAGAAAAGCGGTGCTGATGCCGCTGATGATGTTGACGACAGTGGTGCTAACGTCACCAAGGATGATGATCCCCTTGACGGTACTGAGGCTGTCATTTCTCCAGATGCATTTGGTGGTACTGATGCCACTATTAGACGTGATGTTGAGCCAGAGTGCAGTGCTGATACCGCAAAGATAGATGTCGTGGGTGATGCTGATGCCACCATTTCTAGTCCAGTTGTGTTCCCTCCTATCTATGTATCTCAGGACATTATCAAAAATAACAAAAAAATGAATAAAGGAAAGGTTTCTTCGTATACTCCGAGTCCATATATGTTGCATGATGATCCTCCTACGGGCTCCAATCCTTGACAACAGCAGGAACCTCTTCCTGATCCTCTATATGAGGAGGGTCCAGCTATCCCCTTCCCTCAAGCACTTTGCTCGGGGCAGGGGAAGAAAACAGAAAATCCAAAAAAATCACAGCAGTTAGAGTTCAGCCAGCAGATGATCGACTGATTCCATATCCAGTTGACTCTACAGGAGGCACTAGAGCACATCCCTCTCTTCCAGAAGCACTTGAGAGAGAAGACCACTGTACATAGGAAGAAGATGAATCATAATGCAGAAATCCATGTGCTTACACGTACCACCTGCTTCGCTATACAGAACCAACTGCCGGCCAAGAGACCCTATGGAGGAGCTCCATATGTCAGATGCCACATTCATGAGCAGCAGTTTGATCGTACCCTATTAGACAGCGGATCTTCGATTAACCTTCTTCCGACAACCTTACTTGATCAATTCGAGTTTGGCCCTCTTAGACAGAGCAGGACGATCCTTCAGTTTGCTGATAGATCTGTTAAGAGGCCGAAGGGGTTACTTAAGGATGTTGTCATCATAATTCAGGGCTTGAAATTCCCCATGGACTTTGTTGTACTGGACATGGAGATCCCTGAATGTGTGATCAATTCCCCCATCATTTTAGAAGATCTTTCTTGGCCACATCCAATGCGGTGTCTGACCATGATGGTGGGAAGGTATACTTTTGCGTCGAGGGTGAAAGAATCCAAATAGAGACGATCGAGGAGACCAGAGCTAGAGATTCAGAGTGCTCAGATTGGATGACCGATTCAGAGCAGATGACAGCTATAGAGCTAGACATCCATCAGGAGTGTGACTTTGTGATTACAGACGAATGGTCTTGCTGAGGTTTCCAACAGGGAGATTAAGACTATATTGTAGAAGGTAGTCCGCCCAGACCGAAAGGATTGGTCACAACTTTTGGACTCAGCCTTGTGGGCATATCGGACATCCTTCAAAACTCCAATGGGTACATCTCCATTCCGACTCGTTTATGGCAAGCCAAGCCATTTACCAATTGAGCTGAAGCATAAGTCACTATGGGATGTTACTGAGATATTTTTGGATCCAAAGAGTATAGGAGATCAAAGAAAGGCAGAATTGGCAGCCCTGGAGGAACTTAGAGATACAACCTTTTCGAGTAACCTACAATATAAGGAACGGGTGAAGATATGGCATGATTCTCACATCAGCCATAAGCAGTTTGAGCCGAATCAGAAAGTATGGTTATTCGATGCCGGGATAAAAGTATTTCCAGGGAAGTTGCAGAGCAAGTGGAAGGGACCATACTTGGTCTGAAAGGTTCATGACAATGGCAGCATTGATATATCTGAGATGTCATCTAAATCCACCTTCCGAGTTAACGGTCAGCGCCTGAAGCTATATCTAGATTATGATCCGCTGATCGTCGATGTTGCCCCTATTCATTTTGCATGAGATGGGGTTTTTGACTCACATCGTTTGCATCTCATGCCTTATTTTCACTTCCTCCCACGGCTGTATAGATCCATATGTCAATATCGCACATTCTTTTATCTAACACCTCGTCTCCATCTGATGATTATTCTATACTTAGGGTGTGCTTTACCCTAAGTATAGGGGGGTGTAAGACTTGTGATTGTTCGTTTAATTCTTTTTACCTCTGTTTTGCTGCATATACTTAGGGATATTTTACCCTAAGAATGTGGGGGGGGGGGGGGGGTAAATCCAATACATTCTACTACTCGATTTTCCCCTTGTGTACAATCTTCTATACTTAGGATTACTTGATCCTAAGTATAGGGGGATCACCGAATTCTATTGATTATATTCTTTTATTCGTCATTGTAGTATACTATTCTTTTCACTTTTCTATACTTAGCACGAGTTATGTCTTTCTTTCCAGCTCTTTGATCACTATGAGGACATAGTTCGAGCTAAGTATGGGGGTGTCGTATATATTGTATATATACTTTATCCATAACTCGTACTTTTATATTTTTAATATGACTAAATTACTGTGTAAATACTTAAAAAAATAATTTTACAAAAGGAAAGTAAAAAAACTAATAAAAAGATGCAGAAATTTCCTCAAAATTTTTTTTCTTGTACATACTGACTAATAAGTCAGGTCAAAATATTTTGAAAAATATTTTGAAAGTAGTTTGAAAATCTATTTGAAAAATCTTTTGAAAACTATTTGAAAAATGTTTGAAAAATATTTTCAATCTTTGTAAAAATATTGTGGCTTCTAAATTTTTTTCTCTTTGTGTGAAAAAAAGATTTTGTAAAACTATTTGCAAATGTTTGGAAAAATGGTTGAAAATTATTTTGAAAAAATATATATAATGTTTGAAAAATGTTTGCAAAATTGTTTTCAAATGATTGTAAATTGTGTGAAAAATGATTTTGTACTATAGTTTTCAAAATTATTTTCAAATAAATTTGATGAATATATGCATCACAAAAATAATAAAAAAATTATTAAAAAAATAAAAAACCCTAAAAATCCAACTATGTATATACTTGTATAAATTACTCAAGTTGTAAGTCCTTTCTTATTATTCTTGTAAATAATTGATTCACTCCAGTGTAAATATGTGTATATATTCTCTAACCCTTAAATAAAAATAAAATAAAATAATAAAAAATATTTTAAAAATTGTTGTATATACTTGTATATATTACTAACTATTTGCAAAAAAAATTTTTGCATGTGCATCATTTTTCAAAAATCTACAAAAAATTTCAAAATTTTGAAAATTGTTTTACAAAAAGATTTTGCTTTCTTTTCTTAGCATTGTATATATTTTCTTGCATTGGCATATGCATTTTTCAGGATAATTTTGACAATTAAACTAAGTCTGGAATAAATTTGAAGAATGGAGCTTAGTTGGACCTTAATCCACTTAATTTCAGAGGAACCTTATAATATTTGGAGTTAAGACTTTTCAGGTCCTAATGACTTAATTCTTTGAGTCCATAAGATTATGTTCACATGTCATCTTGATAAGTCTAAGTAGAATATTTAACAACACACGCATGATTCTCTCAGACCGTGGCTTACCTTGGACAAGCACTCTACACGTAGCTCTTCATGGAGGAGGTAGTGAAGGGGCGGAATCTTTTGGCTTGGGGTAGCATACGAGGGTAGTACATCTAGGCAGAACCTCTCGTCCTCCTCTAGGGAGGGAAGTATGTCTCAACCTGGTTTGGTGATGTTGAGGTCTAAAGATAGGAGCTGTGGGACTGCAATAATGCTTCAAAAGAGGGTTAGTCTACTGGCTCAAGAGGAAAAACTCCTTATGTACATGTTGCACATTGTATATATTTTCAAAAAAAAGAAAAGAAAAAATCGAAAAAATGCAGAATCTCCAAAAGTGGACAGGCCTGATTGAAAAGTAAAATGCCTGCCTGAGTGTATATACAAGTGAAAAATAATAATAAGAGATTCAAAGTTAAATATTTGTGATCTTGCAGCGGGTGACATGGCTACACTGGTCATGCATCCAAGGATAGGTAACTACACTAGTTATCGTCCATTCTATTCTCCATCCCCTCTTATTGAGCTGGTTGCACTTGAACTTAGAAGGGAATATCCCCGCTCCTCGAGGAAAGAGTTGCTAGACCGGGGGATTAGAGTTACCATGTTGAGAGAGGATGTTTTTTTGTTACTTCTGAGATGAAGAGCTATATTCACTTACACTTACAAGTAAGAATTCATAGTCATAAGAATTTGTGTATGTAGACTTGTTCTGATCTGACTGTTGAGGAGACCTGAATAGGAGTCTTGTGGAACTTAGAGGCTGTTAGGTTTTAAATCCATTTCTCAATAAGGTTCCTACACACTAATAATCCGAAGATCTGACAGAGCTCCAGACTACATTTTTATGAAGATAAGTTTAAAAGTCAACATTGTTCTAACTTCTTTCCTTTTTCTTTTCTTTATTTTTGCTTTCACTTATTTTCCAAATAAGTGTTTGCTAAGGGACTAGCAAAGGTAAAGTATAGGTAATGATGAATCTACAATTCATCGCCTTTATTATTTTATTTTATCTTTATTTTCTTAGTCAAATATTTATAAATACCCACTAATTCCATAATTTTACCATTTTGCATGCATTTGTTAAATATGCATTTTAACACCTTTTGTGCTTAAATAAAAGAATAAAGAAGCAAATAAAAAGAAAAGAGAAATAAAGGATGTGTTTACAAAGTAAATACAGACTGAACCGAGAGAAGGTCCAGACTTGACCTGATTGACCAGGAATAAAGTACGGGGAGAAAGGATCTTCTGTCAAAAATCCAAAAATAATTTGTACATAATTCCTTCTATATTTTTCTAAAACATGTACTATTTTATTTGTACAAAGTTTGACCTTTATTAATTATTTTTGTCAACAAAAGTTGTAAATAAAAATGTGTTGTAAATCATAAAAATAATTGCCAAGAAAAATAATGTATATATTACAATTAACCACCCTCAGAAAAGCCAGAATGCGATCATTGAAATACCAATTCCGGCTCATACGAACTCAAATTGAACCAAACTCACTTCCATTACACTCTAAATTAAATTATTTATCAAAAGGCTGTGATTTCATAATTTTTGAGTTATGGTTTAAAAGTCAGTTTTCTAGGGTGTTTTCTGCATTTTCACCATTATTTATTGTACATATTTATTCATATTTATTTTTATATACATAGAGTACATATTTGTAAATATTATTTTCATTATAAATAAAAAGAAAAATATAAATATTAAAATTAAAAAATGTGTTTATAAATTATTTCCTTATGTGTATATGAGTATATTGTATTATATCTATATAATATGTGTATACAACTAACTTCCTCAAATAAAAATCACCAAACAAATAAAATAGCTCACAATAATTAATTAATTTAATTACAAAAATTGTATTTAAATGTGATTATTTCATTCATTATTTGATTTTATAACATACCATGTATATTAGATTTGATTTTATGCCTTTAATGGCCACCACTAAGGTGGCTAATTGATTTTTATTAATTATTTGATATATTTAATTAATTTAATTCCAAATTTCGTAATTAGTTAATTATTTAATTAAATAATTTAATTATTTTATTAATTTCACCGATAAAAACATTCCTTAAGTGTATATACCTTCCTTTTTCATTTTCCTTCTCTTTTTAATGGGCTCCTCCTCCTTCTTTCATTCTTTGATCAATCTTAGGAGAGAGCAGCCCGATCTCCGAGAGCTACTCGTCGCAGAAGGGTGCCCAGCCTCTGATCCGGTCGTTGACAACGATTCGGTCGTCATCGAGGCCATCACGACATGTCTGATTCCAAGGTGAGATCCATTTTATTTCTTGTTGTTTTTCCTAGGTAAAATCGTAGTTTAAATTTTTACCTCGATTTCATTAATATTTAGGTATCTTAAAATCATAGAAAAAATCCATCACACTTTGTTCCGCGTCCGACATCGAGATTTTCACCTCATCTCTCAATCCCTCCATTTCACATTCTACCTCACACAACCCATCATATCCGACCACGCACGGTGGTCGGATCCTCAGATTTATGTTCCATATCACAAAATCCGTCCATTCAAAAATCCCTTTTTGTTTATAAATAACAAAAAAATTAAGAAAAATTATATTTGTTTTGTCTCTCATATTTGTTTTGCAGGAAAATAAAAAATAATAACAAAACAAAAAATATAAATAAACAACTACTCGCTTCCGCCCACAGTTCCTATTTTAAAAAAAATAAAAAAATTATTTTTTTACTATCTCTGTTTATAGTTTACAGCATAAATAAAATAAACAAAAAAGATAAAAATATAATCAGCTCGTCGACCACCCTCTTGGAGCTCCGGGCGCCACCGCGCTTCTCTTGCGTGCCACCACCGCACCCTTGGCGCCATCAGCCTCGCCGCGCCTGCCTCCTAAGGGGGGGGCTCCGTCGACGCCTAGGGGGCGTGTGTTTCCCTCATCTTTCTCCTCTAGGCCGACCTGCCGCGATGTCGCCTCTCCTCAGCTTCCCCCTCCCCCCCCTCCGCTCCACCAAGCTTTAGCCGACCTCTGCCCCACTGTTCTCCCTCATGGCCCGTAGCCTACACCACACCGTCGCCCACTGGGAACCTCAACCACCAGCCCGTGAGGCGGCTCCCCTCCACGCACTACCGGCCCCTCCTTGTTGCACGCCACCGCACGAGCGGCCACGCGTGGCCACCCCACCGAAGCACCGCCGCACCTGGGCGATCTCCTCCAGATATCCGTGGAGGTGGCACCCTCCCATCCTGTGGAAAAGAACAAAAACTCCAGGAACCCTAGAGTACTCATATTTATTCCACTCATGTTTATTCCACTCATGCTATATTGCACCCTTCATCTCTACCCTCTAAAGAGTATGATTAGCACAATCACTTTCACAAATGTATGATTGATGATATGAGTTGAGTTATCACTTGAGGAACTAGGACTGGTGATTTGAGTTTTGACCCGATCTAATGGTGCTCGAGGATGGGATAAAGTTAATGAAGGCTTCGAGAAACCTGAGTGTCAGCAAAACCTTAGCCGGTGTGTGAACAAGTTCATATGCTATCTCTTTGATATTTACCTATGTGCTAGGGAGTGATGCAATATAATTAATTGTTGACCAGTGTGCGCCAACTTTTGGTAAAAGTAGTGGAGCTTCCCAAACAAATGAAATGAAAATAGAGAGAAGTTCTCTCAAAGAAAAGCTCTATCAAGTAAGACAAAATTCAAAAGATCTTCCACCAAAGGCGAGCGCTCTCAAACATTTTCAAAGTGTCCACTTGGACCAAGCACTAATTAGGACCAAGGAGCGGGCTAGCACCATAAAAGGGCTCTGCATCGTATAGTGATACAAGTTTGGATGTCGAAGTTGTCTTAGATACGCAAAAAATACACACCCTGATGTACTCCCAAAAAAACAAGTGCAAACAACTTCGAATTCTCTTGACGGACACATTGATCAACAAAAAATCTACTTGTGTTCAGTAGTAAGGCACTCGAGAGGCCCCTTGTTCCAATGTGAGGGAGAGAAAAAACACAATCCTATTCCCTCCATCAACTAACCGTCCATCTACATTTCAAGTCTGACAAACTAATGAGATTGTCGACTGAAGTAAGAATAGACTTATTCCCTAGTGTTGAGGATGAGGTTTAGAGGAGAGTCTCCTGGACTGAAACTTCGAGTGATGCCTTGACTCGACTCTCATTAATGTAGTACATTAAATTTCATATCCCTATATTATATGTACAAAAAGAGAGTCTGATAATTAGAGAAGTTTGTTTCCTTTTGACTAGAGCATGGTTTGAGCCCAGAATTTTAGGATTACTTAAATTGAGGGTCTTTGAAAAAATTGAGCCTCGAAACATTCACTTGCACTATCAAGAATTAATCTGAATCCTTCATTCTTTAGATGCCCGAGGACGAGCATGGTTTAAGTATAGGGATATGATGAATCTCGTATTCATCATGCTAAAATCCACTTTTTAATTCCCTATTGTAAATAATCCTATAAAAATTACCAATAATTCTTCATTATTATCTTGTATTATATTATGTATAATTAACATACAATTATTTTATTTAATTACTATTATTTACTTTGTAATTATTTCATCATAAAAAACTCTTAAAAATTAGGATTAATAAATTGCCTATAATTTTTCTAACCCTTAAAAGAAATAAAAAATACAAAAAATCTCAAAACCCCAAATCAATGTTTTTAACTGTTTAAAAATACCCTTAAAATACACTTTTGTACAAGTGACCTCTTTTGACTTTTTATCCAACATGAAACTTGTAGATCTCATTGAGATCTACAACTTTCATGTTTTGATTGTTTTCCTAATTTTACCTCTTACCAATTCTTTTTTATTTTTCTTTGATTTTCTATTTCTGAATTTTCTGGTACACCTTCGTGGTGCTCTTTGGAGTCGCCACGCGACCACACCCTCCTTCCGACACCCGTCACCCTCCACACCCTTGGATCAAGTGTTACCCGCCTCCATCACAGCTAGGGTTGGGCATTGGGCTGGGCCGGCCGGACCCGGCCCAAAACCCGACCCATATAACCTGACCCAAACCCAAACCCGAAATTTAATGGGCGGGTCGTGGGCCCGAAAATGAGCCCATATTGATTATCGGGCCGGGTTTGGGCCTGAGAAGGCCCAAACCCGTTAGCCCAATAGCCCGATCCATTCTAAAGCAAGTATATTTATATCTAGTACGGTATAATTATATCAATTATATTCATGTTCATTTCAAATACCATGTTCTAACTTTACTATCCTTATTCAAGTGTAGAATAAATGCTTAGATACATTAATAATCATATCCATTAGTGGATTGAGGATATTATTACATTAATATACAAAATTATTACATTAATATGCAATAATGGAATCTGTGTCCTCAAGTGTTACAGCATGTACAACTGTAAGTAACCAATTTGTATTGGGTCATAGTGCCCGCATCTACAATAGAATATGTAATGGTGAATTGAATGGTGGTTTAAGTCGCCATATTTTTACCACATTTGTATTTCCAACATACAACTAATGTTAAAATCACAAATTAGTTAGCATGCTTTATAGTTTTAAACATGTACACATGCATAAGAAACAACTACACAAATGCAAGAAGAATGGAAGACATGATATTCGTATACATAGGTGTTAAATTGGGCCGGCCCGACCCGAACCCGACCCATTTTATTTGGGCCGGGTTTGGGCTTGGGCCTAATTTTTGAAAATAAAATGGGCCTAGGCCCGACCCGTTAGCCCATATTCTAAAATGGGCTAGGGTCGGGCCAAGGCGAACCCGGCCCGAGCCCGGCCCATGCCCAACCCTAATCACAACCACTCATCTTCACCCCATTTTTAACTATCAGATCTCTCCTGAGATCTGATCTTAGCCGCTCGCCTCCGCTCCAATCTCAGCCACCTAATCCACTTATCATCTTACGACCACCATAGCTCCACGTCATCCACTCATCCCCCGCCGTTGGATGACATCCTAGGCTCCATCTGATCCATCCATCTCCTCCTATCCCTCATACATAGGATCATATCCATGATCGGATCTCCACCCCTCGCTTGTGCCTCCATCCTAGCCATTAGATCGAAGGATCCAACAACTAGGGCTACATCCCCTACGTCTGTAACCCCACTCTCCAGTCGTTTCCATCATAACATCACCTCCCCCTTGCATTTCTGGCGGCCGCCTCCAATCACCCCTCCGTGCCCTAACGGTCGCCACTAGTAGCCATTTCTTCCTCCATCCTCGCATGCCACCCGGCATCCCTCCTCCATTACTCCTCCACCATTAAACCTTTTTTAAAAATTCCCGACCCACCTCCCGCAATGCCAATCCTCCACCTATAAAGCCCCTCGACTCGTCTCCGATAATCTTCGTCCACCAATCAATGGGTAATTACTAGCTTCACCCTCCTCCGGTGACAGCGGAGGAGGTGTTTGATTGGCAATCATGGGTCTCCTACCAAGATGTCGACCCTTGGCCATCATCGATCGAGTAACGATGGCCTCGCCACCATTGAGCATCGAGGAATAATCGTCCTTGTTGTGCGAAGACTGGAGGATCCCCTAGGGACCTCAGCATAGGCCACTTCGCTCGCCGGATTCCTCTCCGACCTCCAGGTGTTCTCCTCCATATTTTTTCTTCTTTTTCTCTTAATTTTCCAGTCACCTCTGCTCACTTACACCGTCCTCCGATCATCCTATGACCTCTGCCAGACCACCTTCACCTTCGTCGATCCCCTCACACCCTGCCTTCACTTCTCCACAACCTCCCATGCTCCAACCCACCTTATCCCTTGCCCCGCTGGAGAAGAAGCCCCTGGCCTCCGCTCCTGTCGCCTCCACAACCACCATATCACCTCACTTCACTCACGCACATCAATAAATGCTTCGGTTATCTCTCTAACGCCTGCAGGTACAAGATTTATCAATGGCCAGAGTCTTCACGCCTACTCTGATCTCGACCTTCATCTCCAGTGAGGTGACGTCGATCGCCAACTAAAGCTACCCTCATAGCTTCTCCTTCCATCAGCTGTCCTCGCCAGATGTCCACAGAGCTCTGACGATCTTCTACGTGCACGAAGGAGCACGAAGGGGCTCTAGCGAGTCTGTCGAAGCCCCGTTTACACTGCCCCTCCTCTGGGGAAGATGAAGTACAAGTGCCATTGGATGGCACCTCGTGGCAGCCATCCGACGGACCAGTTGCAGCAACGGCATCCCATCCAGACCAGAAGGCTCAGGAGTCGAGTCTCAACCACCAAGCCACCAGCGCCAGCCACGTCAGCCTCAAAGCTGCGTCTCCTCTGAATCTAGCTTCGCGCTTGCCCTGCACGTGAGGGGTTGTGTTATTTGTCGATAACACCCGGACCTTTTTATAATTACAAAGAGGTCCAGGCACGCGTGCATCATGTGTGTGCCTGGACATTTTGCACAAAAGCCTGGGAAGGAATGCACAATTACAAAGTGATCCCCATGTTACATCGAAAATTACAAAGGGACCCCTATGATTTTGCTGAATTGCAAATAGGTCCCTCCAGGGACCTATTCATGATATTTGTCCTTTATTCTTCGCATTTTTATTGCATTTATGCCCTTGCATTCCATTTAGCATAACTTAAGCATCGTAGGTCCAATTTACATGATTTCAGTATCATTTTGTTCCTTATTTCCTCATCTATCTCATGGTATATTAATTTTCTCACGTGACACCAAATGAAATGTGATGAAGTTTAATGTTATATAGTGTTATCTACTCTATATGTCTCTGCCATAAATAGTTGTTTGCTTGTAATTTTATGCTCAAAATGACTCTGAAACTGAATCGTATATTATGATTATTTTTGTAGGTAATTTGGTAATTAATATCTGCATGATTATCCCTTGCATTCATTCATACATTATGCATTGCATATATTACAATTGCATTGACAAATCAATAAAAATACATGCATCATTATTTGCATTGTTTGACTTGTAATTTATTCTGCATCTATACGAAGACTTGAAAATGAGGATTTATTCACACATACTTATAATTGACGAAATTTGACAAAAGGATAAAGTAGCTCGTGTCCCTATGTTCGACCTTGGTAGGCTTGCCAAGTATATATAAATTTTCCACAACATTCAATGATTGTGGTTTTTGCTGACTGAAATATGTCTCATATACTATGACAATTTCCTGATTATTAAAGAGGCAAATTTTGCATTCAGCAAATGACGTCGTTGTCAGGGACACGACTCACCTTTATTATTTGTTGAATTTTGAATCATATTTTTGTGTTGAATTTTTTAAAAATTTACGGGTCTTCCCTTCATGCATTTTACATCATTTTCTGTTGATTATTTTCCTTATTATTTTTTCTGACATTTCTCTTTTATGGCAGGGCCCATGAAGATCGAGGACTCTTGATTTACATGGAGGCATGGAGTTGGGAGCTCCCATTGAAGAGGCCAAAAAAGATCTGATGGAGAATTATATGAATTTTAGTCAGGCCTGCTTGAATTTGCATGTTGTAAAAAAATGTGTTGCATATGCATTTTTAGCGGTCCTCATTTGAGGGCTCGCGTGATGTAAAAAAAAGAGAGAAAAAAGAAGTAGATCACTAGATGATCTATTCGCCCCACACATCACCTTCTCTGTATATTTCACACCCCCCTCTCATCTTCCTCTTAGTCATCGGTAAAAACTCGAACCCCCCTCCTACTACATCCCCATCTATGAAAATACACCCCTCCCCCTTATCCCCTACATCTCTGTATAGATGCTCCTCCCAACCCTAAATAGACCGCTCTCTCCTAATTCAGATCCTTTACTCAGGCTATTTTTTATTTTTAGCCTAAGTATAGGGGCGACCTGACTCATTCATCCATCCCTCGCTCTATCTTCTTATTCTTAGGTCAACTTTTGACCTAAGTATAGGGGGGTCCTCCTCCTCCTCAGTTCTGCTATATGATCATATATTTAACCGAGCCATGGCTTCATATCACTTGTGCTATGAGGACATAACAAAAGTTAAGTATAGGGGGGTATACCGTATATTATTGTATATCTAGTTTAGCCATAGCTCATATTTTTTCAAAACTTTTTGAAAATCTTTTTCGTCTTAGTTTAAGTAAGCATGTGAAATGAGTTTTATAAAAATACGTGTAAAATGTTTTTAAAATTGAGGGACTAAGTTATTGAAAATAAAATCTTTTTCAAAAAAAATGAAAATGAAAATCCATAAAAATTTGCAGAAAAAAAATATAAATTCACTACCAAAGGAGTTGGTGTATTCCCGATACATTCACATTTGCTCATGGCTTGAGGATTTTAAGGACACTTGATTTCTGTGATCTTGAGAGTCTGAGTTAACATGCCTTAGTCATTAGGGTTTTTGAACTTAATAATCCATACTTCCCTAGTTTGAAAGATTTGAGCACTATATTGCACTCTTCATATCTACCCTCTAAAGAATATGATTAGCATAATCACTTTCACAACCGTGTGATTGATGAGATGAGTTGAGTTATCACTTGAGGATCTAGGACTGGTGATTTGAGTTTAGACCCGATCTAATGGTGCTCGAGGATGGGATAAAGTTAATGAAGGCTTCAAGAAACCTGAGTGTCAGCGAAACCTTAGCCAGTGTGTGAACAAGTTTATATGCTATCTCTTTGATATTTACTTGTGTTCCAGGGTGTGATGAAACATAATTAGTTGTTGATCAGTGTGCGCCAACTTTTAGCAAAAGTAGTGGAGCTAGCCAAACAAATGAAATGAAAATAGAGAGAAGTTCTCTCAAAGAAAAGTTCTATCATTCAAGACAAAATTCAAAAGAACTTCCACCAACAGCGAGCGCTCCTAAATATTTTCTAAGTGTCCACTTGGACCAAGAGCTAATTAGGACCAAGGAGCCGTGCTAGCACCATAAAAGGGGTCTGCATCTTATAGTGATACAAGTCTGGATGTTGAAGGTATCTTAGATACTCAAAAAAAGCACAGCCCGGTGTACTCCCAGAAAAACAAGTGTAGACAAATCCAAATTCTCTTGACGGGCACACTGATCAATAAACAGATCTACTTTTTTTGAGTAATAAGGCACTCGAGAGGTCCCTTGTTCCAATGTGAGGGAAAGAAAAATAGACACAATCCTATGCCCTCCATCATCTGGTCGTCCATCCACATTTTAAGTCTGACAAACTAATGAAACGATTGACTGAAGCAAGAATAGACTTATTCCCCAGTGTTGAGGATGAGGTCTAGAGGAGAGTCTCCTGGACTGGAACTTCGAGTGATGCCTCGACTCGACTCTCATTAATGTAGTACACTAAATTTCATATCCCTATATTATATGTATAAAAAGAGAGTATGATAATTAGAGAAGTTGGATTCCTTCTGACTAGAGCATGGTTGAGCCCAGAAATTTAGGATTAATTAAATTGAGGGTCTTCGAAAAAAATTGAGCCTTGAAACATTCACTTGAATTAATCAGACTCCTTCATTCTTTAGATGCTCGAGGATGAGCATGTTTTAAGTATAGTAGCATGATGAATCTTCTATTCATCATGCTAAAATCCATTTTTTAATCTCATAGCCTAAATAATCCAATAAAAATCACCAACAATTCCTCATTATTATCTTGTATTATATTATGTACAATTAATCTATAATTATTATATTTGATTACTATTATTTACTTTATAATTATTTCCTCATAAAAAACTCTTAAAAATAGGATTAATCAATTGTATATAATTTCCTAACCCTTAAAAGAACTAAAAAATACAAAAAATATCAAAACCCAAAATCGATATTTTTAACTCTTTAAAAATACCCTCAAAATACACTTTTGTACAAATGACCTTTTTTGACTTTTTGTCCAACAAAAAACTTGTAGATCTCATTGAGATCTACAACTTTCATGTTTTGACTTTTTCTTAATTTTGCCTCTAACTAATTCTTTTTTATTTTTCCTTGATTTTATATTTCTGAATTTTCTGGTGCAGCCACGTGGCGCTCTCTGAAGTTGCCGCGCAGCCGCGCCCTCCTTCCGACACCCATCACCCTCCGCTTCCTTGGATCAAGTGTTACCCATCTCCATGACAACTGCTCATCTTTGCCCCATCTTTAGCCGACAGATCTTTCCTGAGATCTGATCTTAGCCGCTCGCCTCCGCTACAATCTCAACCATCTGATCCACTTATCTTCTTACGACCACCATCACTCCATCATCTACTCATCCCCCGTCGTTGGATGCCATCCTAAGCTCCATCTGACCCATCCATTTTTGCCTATCCCTCATCTGTAGGATCAGATCCATGATCTGATCTCCACCCCTCGCTTGCGCCCTCCATCCTAGTTGTAGGATGGAAGGATCCAACAGTTAGGGCTTCGTCCCCTACCTCCGTAACCCCTCTCTTCAGCCGTTTCCATTGTAACCTCGCCATTCCCTTCCATTTCTGACGGCCACCTCCAATCACCCCGTCGTGCCCTAACAGCTGCCACTAGTAGCCATTTCTTCCTCCATCCTCGCGTGCCACCCAACATCCCTCCTCCATTACTCCTCCACCATTAAACCTTCGTTCAAAACCCCCGAACCACCTCCTGTAATGCCAACCCTCCACCTATAAAGCCCCTCAACCCGCCTCCGATCACCTTCGTCCACCTATCAATGGGTAATACCTAGCTTCACCCTCCTCCGGTGACAACAGAGGAGGTGTTTGAATGGCGATCATGAGTCTCCTACCCATGTGTCGACCCTCGGCCATCATCGATCGAGTAACGGTGGACTCGCCACTGCCGAGCACCGAGAACGACCATCCTTGTCGTGTGAAGATCGAAGGATCCCCTAGGGACGTCATCATAGGCCACTTCACTCGCCAGATTTCTCTCTGACCTCCAGGTCTTCTCCTCCATATTTTCGCTACTTTTCTCTTAATTTTGTAGTCACCTATGCTCACTTACACCATCCTCCGATCATCCTATGACCTCTGACATACCACCTTCACCTTCGCCGACCCCTCAAACCAATCCTTCCCTTCTCCACAACCTCTCCTGCTCCGATCCAACTTCTCCCCTGCTCCATCGGAGAAGAAGCCCCTGGCCTCTGCTCCTGTCGCTTCCACGACCACCATCTCACCTCACTTCACTTGCACACATCAATAATACACTTCAGTTATCTCTCTAATGCCTGCAGGTACAAGATTCGTTAATGGCCATAGTCTTCACGCCTACCCTGATCTCGACCTTTATCTCCAGTGAGGTGGTGTCGATCGCCACCTAAAGCTACCCTCGTAGCTTCTCCTTCCATTAGTCATCCTCGCCAGATGTCCACAGAGCTCCGGCGATTTTCTACGTGCACGGAGGAGCACAGAGGGGCTCTGGAGAGTACATCAGAGCCTTGTTTACGCCGCCCTCTTCCGGGGAAGATGAAGTACAAGTGCCGTTGGATGATACTTCATCCCATCCAAACCTGAAGGCTCAGGAATCCAGCCTCAACCACCAAGCCACCAGCGCCTCCCACGTCAGGCCCGAAGCTGCGCCTCCTCTGAACCTAGCTCCACGTGTGCCCCGATGTAAGGGGCTGGGTTATTTACCGATAACACCCTGGGACTTTCTTTATTATAGAGGTCCATGCATGCATGCATCACGTGTGCACTTGGACATTTTACAAAAAAGCCTGGGCGGGAATGCATAATTACAAAACGGTCCCCATGTTACACGGAAAATTACAAAGGGGCCCAGACATTTTTGATGAATGGCAAATAGGTCCCTCCAGGGACCTATTTGTGATATTTATCCTTTATTTCTTCATATTTTTATTGCATTTATGCCCTTACATTCCATTTAGCATAACTTGAGCATCATAGGTCCAATTTACATGATTTCGGTGTCATTTTGTTCCTCATTTCCTCATCTATATCATGGCATAGTTAATTTTCTCATCTGACACCAAATGAAATATGACGAAGTTTAATGTTATATAGTGTCATCTGCTCTATATGTCTCTGCCATAAATAGTTGTTTGCTTGTAATTTTATGCTCAAAATGACTCTGAAACTGAATCATATATTATGCTCATTTTTGTAGGGCATTTTTTTATTAATATCTGGATGATTATCCCTTGCATCATTCATACATTATGCATTGCATGTATTACAATTGCATTGAAAAATCAATAAAAATACATGTATCATTATTTGCATTGTTTGACTTG
Organism: Ottelia alismoides; assembly: GCA_037367405.1. Classification (NCBI taxonomy): domain Eukaryota; kingdom Viridiplantae; phylum Streptophyta; class Magnoliopsida; order Alismatales; family Hydrocharitaceae; genus Ottelia; species Ottelia alismoides. The sequence continues at coordinate 293,359 of JAZKJV010002190.1, read as the reverse complement.
CAATTTATTCTGCATCTGCACGAATACTTGAAAGTGGAGATTTATTCACACATACTTTTAATTGACCAAATTCGATAAAATGATAAAGTAGCTCATGTCCCTATGTTCGACCTTGGTAGACTTGCCAAATATAATTTTCCACAACATTCAAAGATTATGGTTTTCACTGATCGAAATCTGTCTCCTATACTACGACATTTTCCTGAGTATTAAAGAGGTAAATTTTGCATTTGTCACTCCTAAAGAGGTTCTGTCCATAGGACCACAAATATCTGAGTGAACTAGTTGGAGAAGATCTCTCTTCACCTTGGATCTAACTCTGAACGATGCACTCTTGCTCTCCCCAACCTCACATGAATCACAATGAGACAATGTGATGTCATTGTGGTAGGGGATCAATTCTCTCTTCCTCAGAAGCTGCAAACCCTTTTGGCTCATGTGCCCAAGTCGACGGTGACACAAATCTGATGTGTCTGCCTCGCTGGCATGCAAACCGCCATCCATGACCTTTACTCTAGTCATATAGAGTGTGCAAGACATACTACCTCTAGCCATGATGAGAGAATCTTTTCTAATCTTGCACTTGTTGCCGAACTTCAGATGGTAGCTTTTACTATATAGTTGTGAACCGGATATAAGACTAAGTCGCACATCAGGAACATGTCTTACATTATGCAGGGTCATTGAATGCCCAACATCAGTTTGAATCAAGATGGTGCCAATGCCAACAATCTTAGAGTAACTTTCATTACCCATTAAGACTCACACATAATCACCCTTAGTGTAAGTGGTAGAGAACTCCCTGTGTGGAGTTACATGATAGGAGGTGGTTGTATCAACAACCCACTCCAAATCACTCCCTGCATGAAAGCACTGATCCTGAATGGTGAGAATCACCTCTTCTGCATTATCATCTGCCACAACAACAGCTATATTCCCATTTATTCTTCTGATTTTTCTCGGATTCAACTTGCTCTCTCTTTCAAATCCTGCAATCTCTCTTCCAGTGACCGGGCTTCTGGAAGTGATGACACTTTCCTCTGCCCTTGCACTTGTCCCTGGATTTTTGCTTCTCTTGTGTCTGTCCTCTACTACTGGATCTTCCTCTTCTCTCGAATGCATACACATGTGAAGAGGAGGAGGTCTCTCTGAATGAGTGACGAATGATCTCCTCATTCAAGAGACTACCCTTGACTATGGGTATGGTCAACTTGTTCTCCTTCGCAGAATTGCTCATAGTGACAACTAGGGTCTCCCAGCTATCTGGCAATGAACCCAACAAGAGAAGTGACTGCAGCTCATCATCAAGCGCCAAACTCATGGAACTCAACTGGTTGATGATGCCTTGAAAGTCATTCAAATGCTCTACCACTTTGGTCTCGTCCTTGTACTCAAGTTGACCAGCTTTCAAATCAGAAAAGCTTTGTTGGTTGCGGTCTTCAGGCCATAGAGTTCAAACAGTTTGTCCCACAACTCCTTCACATTTATCTCTTCAGCCACATGATGGAAAACTAACATGTCAAGCCATTTCTGAATAGTCCCAATGGCTTTTCAGTTAAATTTTGTCCATTCATCCGCGAACATATTCTTTGGCTTGGTGCTCTCTCCCTCCATTAGATCGTGGAGGTCCTTGCAATACAAAATATATTCCATCTTGGCTCTCCAATTCTGCCAGTTGCTACTTGTGAGCTTAATCATCGTGCCCTCATCATCTTTGCCCATCTTGCACAACCTGTGCTCTGATACCACTTGTTGAGAATAACACAAGAGGACTATCCCCAAATTCTTGTCATGTAGCAAAGATGGCACAACAATTTGTGTTCCTCACATGGGAACTAAAATCGCAATGACGATAATCAAGTTAGCACAAGCAACCACAAAAAACAACCAACTAGGACAAAGATTTTTACGTAGAAACCAGTACTCAATTTGAGATAGGGAAAAATCATGAGGCAAGACCGGCAACGAATCCACTATGATTAAAATGGAGCCAATGTTCCTTCGGTTTTGTTGCCCAACAAAATCGAGATACAAGTCACGAGCACAACCGATAGTTCTTGTACAAACAACCAACTATCTCTAGGTATCCAAAATACCATAATGTGCACAAATTTGAGAAGGTAGAGTGGCTTCCTTGAGGACTCCCGGATGGATACCCAACTCGATGCTCGGCTCCCTTGAGGTCGTCCACAACATGACCTCCTCGTTGCTCCTCTCTCGAGCTCGTCCAACTGCTGCACTTTCTTGAACCCACAGCCCTATTTGTTGCACTTCACCCCGTTTCTCAATGGACGGAGAAGGGAGGAGGCACCCAGTTATCCTCCCTCTTTCTCTCTCAACCTCTCTCTCTCTCTCACTCCCTAGAGTGTGTGGAGGAAGACGAAGAGGGTTCCAAACCCTCACAGCTCTCTTTGTTCTTGCTGGAACGAGGGAGGGGGGGGGGGGGGGAGGAGGGCTCCTTTTTCTCTGAAATGGGAATTTAGCAACCGAAATCATATCTCCCTGGAATGGGGCTTCAAATTTCTGGGCAAATAACAAAGATGCCCCCTGCAAAAGGAGCAAACAGCTACTCCTTGGCAAGGGAATCCAAGTTGGGGTTGGACTTGCAAAAAAGCCCAACATAAATTTCTTCAGGTTATCATTGACGTGCTTCTCCTTGGAATTTTATAAACATGTGCTAATTTGGAGACTTCAAATAATGACATCAAGAAAATCATAGTGTCAGCACCTTTATTTCCTATCATAATGTAGATACTGCATTTTGAAATGGTAGAAGCACTTGTCTTCATGTTTCCTTTTCACTTCCAAACCAATAACTTTCCATTGTTTCCATATTCCTCATATTGCACCAACTCCAGTAAGCATACCTTGCAAAGGAGCATATCCTATGTTGTAGCCTATTCTACATCAATGACATTGTGGTCCCTTTTTTTGTGAGAAATCGATTCCAAAAATCCATCCATGTAGATTGAATCTACGATTAATGTTCTACCTACCTACCAAATTTCACTCAGATATGATGCATATAGCTATTTCTTCTTAATGGTCAACTTTTAAGGAATTTAAAACACATTCAAAAAAGGATCGGACAAATGACTGTTAAGATAAAAAAGATGCAAGCATAAATTTGAGCAGACTTACGTAGGTCTATACAATTGGATTTTTGAAATCGAATTCATAAAAAAGGAAGTCCATTGAGCCAACAACCCCTTAAAATCAACCTCCTTTTTTTTTTAAAAGAAGTTTCCATAGAGCACAAATCCAACCTCCTTAACAAACAGAAAAATAACATAACCTTCTGGTTCATCTCTAATAATCTCTATAGCATACTCGTCTAGTTACGGGACCAGTAGGCATCCACCGTCCGTTCACAATGAGCTAGATCAGATCGTCCATCCAGAGTCTACCGAAGAAGCAACCAGTACCTATGCCTTATCCAGCATACGTGGCACCGCACATAACCTCTCGCGGCACCACCTCCACCACCACAAAGTACCTCCCCACCCTTCCAAGTTGACAGCTGCAATGGCTTCCACCTCCCCTTCCCCGCCTCCCCTCTCCGCCTTCTCCGCCATCGCTACCCAACGCCACCATCCCCTCCTCCCCCTCCTCTCGAATGCAAAGCGACCCATCACCAGAATCCTCGTTTCCTCCCCTCCCAACAACCCCACCACCACCCCGACTCCCACTCGCAACCCCCCGCCCTCCTCCTCCTCCGAACGTGTCTTCTTTGATGGCGGCGCACGTTACGGAGACCTCGTAACCAACCTCCTCCTTGGCTTCACCCTCTTCTGGCTCCCCCTCACCATCGCCGCCGTCTCCCGTGCCTTCTTCCTCCGCTACCGGTTCAATGACCTCAGGGTCACCGTCGTCTCCGGCTTCACCGGGCAGGACCGCAGCGACTTCCCGTACAGGTCCATCCAGGACGTGCAGGTGGTGCCGAGGTTCATCGGCGAGTGGGGTGATATAGTGATCACTCTCAAAGATGGCACCAAGATTGATCTCAGGAGCGTGCCCAAGTTTAGGGAGATTGCCGATTACTGCCTGTTTATGGCGGAGAAGGGGAAGGATGGGGATGTGGGGAGGGAGAGCTCTGCTCCCAGAGGGTTCCGATGCTTAATGGCAAGCGACACATCATGTTTTTTCTTCTGGGATTTTTTCCCTCCTTCCTCTTCTTTGATATAAACGTACAGAATTCCCGTGTGAGATTTGATCTCTGCTGACAGAAATGAGGATTGGGTTTTGTAGCTCTTGAAGTAAATTGCATGCAAAGATTTTATCTTGCGTATTTAGCTTTGCTGCAAAGCAAGTCAAGAATTTAGATTTGTCGACATGCTTATCAAAGGCAAGTTGAACATCATCTGTAAAACCCCATAAAAAGTCCCATACCGTAGAAACTGGGAATTTCCGGATGAGATAAATAGTGACGAGATTACTACTTGACAACCCGGTTTAAGTATTTTGGGGGTGGTTAATCGGGTCCGTATGGGCCCGATCCCAAGAGGTTGTCAGGGCCAGTAATGCTCCGCTAACGGATCGGAGACCTAAGCCCGAGACGTTACAAATGGTATCAGAGCCGAACTCCCTCTGACAGTGGAAAGGGCTACCCGAGAGGTGGAGCCGCCCCTACAAAGAGGTTGGAGGAAATGGCTACTCGGAGCGTGCAGCCGCCACTGTCACTAGGAAGAAGTAATGTGCCATATCGCAACGAGGACGTTGCGAATATAAGTGGGGGAGATTGTAAAACCCATAAAAAGTCCCATACCGTGGAAACTGAGAATTTCCGGGTGGGATAAATAGTGACGAGATTACTACTTGACAACCCGGCTTAAGCATTTTGGGGGTGGTTAATCGGGTCCGTATGGGCCCGATCCCAAGAGGTTGTCAGGGCCAGTAATGCTCCGTTAACGGACCGGAGACCCGGGACGTTACATCATCTGTATCACATGAAGCCATTTTCATCTTGTTTGAATTTATGAGAGTCAGCTTTTGCTAGTTATGAGGGATGGCTGTTAATCAGAAAAGTTGCTCTGGAAGAAACCAGAACATTTTGGAGGCGAGCCATTAATATCAGATTACACTTTAAATTGAATGAGAGACCACCCATTACGATCAGATCCAACAGAATAGGGAACGAATATCCTCACAGTAAGAATTTGGTCAAATATTTTATCCTGTTTAAATTGTGTTCATAACCTGTGGATACACATTTGGTATCCGCTGTAATGAAAATGAACTGAAAATTTCGTATGGATGGAGATATCATTGTGAGTATGTAGTTCCTGATCTACCTCTATTGCATTCTTGGCTATAGTGCAATACTGTGAATCTTATGCCTTGAAAGCCATCGAAAAAAATATTTTACATGACTTCGTGTATCAGGTCCTGCTCCAGGGCAGAAAAACCTCAATAATGGGGTTTAAGTATTTTTGAATTGTTGATTTGAACCCGTAAGTTAATAAGAGCAATTATACTGTTTACAGCTATGTTTTAGGCATTTTGGACCGTCAATTTGTTGGATCACTTGTAGTGTGTAGTAGAGCTAATGGGATAATCGGATCCTAAAAAAAATATTTATATCCGAATCTATTGAGGTTAGTAATGACAAAATGATTGCAGTCCATAGAAAGTTAATGTAAAATTCAGTTTGGATCAGATTGTGTCATATTATAATTTGTTGAATGCGTGTCGTTTTCAGGAATCATGAAAATTTTCAAATCGGATATCAGATGATTGATATATGATTGAGGTCATTTCTGAATTTTTAGTACGAGATTTAGGTGGGATTCGTCCAAGTCCATTTGAGGGGGCATATAAAACGTTCTTTTTGAGATGATATCTCCCCATTTGCACCCCTAGCAGCTCACCTCCACCTCCCAAACTCGTTGGAGATCCATCGGAAAGCCATCGAGGTTGCTTGAGTTGCGGATCGCAATCATTTCCTCTCGGCATCCTCTATAGAGATCTCGTGTTAGAAAATATGATATCATCTCCTCCTTTCCAACTATTTGGTGATTTTATTTATGAGTTAGATCTTAGAAAATGTTTTTGTGATTTAGAGGTTATTGTGATCGTGAAAATATATGGGAGACGACTTATAAAGAAGACATGATATTGCATGCAAGAATACCCATATAGGTACGGTCCCATTCCCTTTTATTTTTGATTTTCTCGCCTTGCATGTATCTCATGGACCTTCATATCCCTCTTGTTGGATTGGATTTTCCCCCTTGGTGTGGAGATTGTTGATTGTTTATGTTCGTAAAGAAATAAAAGAAAGCTAACTGATATATATATATATATATATATATATCCACATGTGTACTAAATTTAAATGGTTGGAACAAAAGATGTTTTGATGTATTTCTTGTTACGCGAATGGATTAGATGCGTGCTGGGGAATTGAAATTACCTATCAATGGTTGTGTAAGAATGTATATGTGTAATGAACTTTCCTTCCTCATTGTTGATTTCACATATTTTTCACAGTTCTCAATGATTGAATACCTATGGAGATATATGAGATTCTTGTAACATAAATTGTGATATAACAATTTTGTGGTAGCTTTTTAGTGATGCCTAACCAGTATGATCCATTAGCAAACATTACTATCGAAGTGGGAATCTTGATTCTCTTGAAATATATTCGCATACACATGAGATATCATCGTTATAATAAATGGATGATATTTTATTCAACATATTTCGAAATAAGATGTATTCCATCATCACAAAATTCTACGTTAAGACATTCAATCTAACGAATAAAGTCAGTCCTTTAGAGTCTGATTTCTGAATGTTTACTATTGTTACAAATTTTTATGTTCACAACTTGAGAGAGGAATATCTAAGATATGTGTCTTTGAGTAAATTGTAACTCCGAAAAAATGGGATAAGTCAAAGGTCTAAGTTAACATAATTAGTTATTGTAGAGATGCCATCCACACATGCTATTTTTTGGAATAATTTTACATGGCTATCGACCCTTGAGGATGGATTGATATTCATTCATGTTTTCCATAATTATTTGATAATTTACTCCCACCCACATAATTGCATGTGGACATCAAGATTTTAATTATTCAATCCAATGTTGTGACGTGAAATAGAAAGAGGCGGCAATTGTCCGTTGGAATTACATGATTAATTTAATAACAATGGGAGGTAAGGTCATTTATGTAATGGGTCATTGGTATAGTATTTGATGAAAATGTGTATTGATACATTGTTAGTATTAATGTGAAATAAATTATATATTTAGATATTACTGTAGTTTTTTATGTTATTACGAGATGTCAATGACGAGTTTATCATCTCTTCCCTCATTAAGATAGTTGTTCCTATTACTAGAAATTTAGATTGTCGTGGATATTTTCTTTAGAGTTTATCAAGTGAAATATTTAAATATTGGCTCTCCTTCAGCAGACAAATTTGTTATCTGAGTTCAACTAATATGGAACAAGTTCTATATTGAGAAAGTGATCATACTCTACACATCGTGGGTGACGACGATACATAGTGATAGAATGATTATCTGTTATCAATGGTTGAATAACTCTGATAGGATGATTATTGAAAATTACATAGAGTCTCATCTTGTCAAAAGATTAGGATGATCATTTTTCGTCGTTTTATTAAATTAGTTTTTTTTATCAAGTAACGCTTAGGCCATGTTCGTTTGGAGAAAAAACATTGGCATAAAAAAGCCAAGCTCCATCCGACGTGATTCTCAAGAGTATGACTATTACTATTCACATCTCATTATTTCACCTTATTCCATCTTTATTTCTATCTTTATTCCGCCTTACCTACCCTTATTCTATCTTATTATCCTTATTCCAATCTTTTCAGCTGAATAGAGAATAGATCTTTATTCTCCTTATTTTCTATCCTTATTTATGCTTATTCCTGAACCTAACGCCCCGTTAGCGATGAAAATTATTTTGGAAATTCTCCTTTTTAAATGGATGCCTTGCGACAGAGTTAATGTAGACAAAGTTACAATTATATATTTTAAGGCACGTTGTATATACGATGATCACTAAATAAATATGTTGAATTAATAAATTACGACCATAAAATTAATGACCCTAGAGTACGAATGCTCAACATTTCAATTTCCCAACATGTCGCTAATTGGGGGTGATCATCGTTACATTGATAAGATCTTTCTATGTTTGGGTAGATAGAGTTAGATGTCGCAAGAGATTGGACATGCACTCTAGCCCTAGGGCAGATACCCTAAAGATAAAGGTTGCAATCCCAATGGACAAGTTGAGTGGTGTGTCATGCTAGCATCCTATTTGTATTCAGAGTCCCTCGACGAAGTAGGCAGGTGACATTATTGACATAAACTTGTTTGTGAGAAATAATTGATGATCAGATATTTGTAATCACAATTCACACCATTGTGAACTCTAACCAATAATAAAAATAGTAAGATTAGTGTGATATTATTCCTAGGTAAATAATAAATCAATAAATAAAAGTAAGACTAAATATCACTATCGACGTTTGGATGTTTGTGTCATGCTTAAAGAAGTTAACATACTCAAGAGAGGGGCGCATCTCTCGTGGTTCCGGTGAGTCCTATACGGAGTATTCATTCTAGTTCCGTGGGTCTGTCAGTGTATTCCATGATTCTGTTGGTTGAGCGTAGTACTAAGAGTACAGTTGATGCCCGCATCCCTAGTACGGTATTCATTGAAGACTTGTATTTTGTCATAAAGATGTATTCGATACGATCCCGTTTGGTTATGGTGTACTCATTCCCGAGTATTCCCCTTGTGGTGAGTAAGCTAGGAGAAATGAGTTGAAGTTGGAATTAAGGTTTGTTGGCTTGAGTTGGTTGTTCCAGTGCACGTGTTGCGGTTGTTGAGTTTTTATTATTAAAGTTTGAACTCAACAACTACATGAAGGAAAGATGCCTTGAATTGTATACCTATGTATGAATACAAATATGATTAGCCCCAACAATTCATATAAGTAATGTAAAATGAGCTCATTATGGATGATAATACTAGAACTTGTAGAGAACGAGTAGTAGATCGTGTGCAACTTATAATAACTACTTTACATATGGTTGAGATAGTGAACAACAATTAGAAGAACAAAAATTGAAGATGAACATCCCTCTTTAATATTTTACACTTTTGTTAGTTTACTGTTGTTAGCTTTTTTAGCTGTATTGAGCTTTTTGCTCATGCATACCTCTTTAAAATCCATCCAGGTTTGTAGCTTGTTGAGCAACAATATTGACTGGAGTTTCCACAATTTGTACCCTACTTCAGGTACTCGTTCACTTGTAGAGTTGTACTGATTGTTGTTATACTTTTGTAGCTTTTCCGATTTAAGTTGTAGTCGTGTAAAAGTATATCGTGGACTCTATTGAAAATTTATAAAATTTTAAGAACCATGAATATATAAATATTATTGGAGCATTTTATTCTCTACTATTGTTGTTTTACATTCCGAATGTTAATCATGATGTATGAATGTGGTTATTATTAAGTATCTGGATTCTAGGGGTAAGGTCTGACACACTCCCCACAAGGACGGGGCTTCACAACTTTTCCTATGGCATATGAAGGAATTAGAGTGGCACCACTCGGTGAATAGGATGAACGAATGTCTCAAGCACACCATGGAGGCATCAGAGAAGGATATCACTGCAAGAGGCACTTCCTGTTGAGGGAAACAAGTGTTCCACTTGTAACGGTCAACCACCAATGCGTTCTAATACCACTCGATTGGGAACAAATACCCACGAATAATGTGGCAGTGAACCGAACATCTCGAGCACAATAACAAAGATGAACAACCTCCACAAGTAAATGAGCTAGTAATCAAAGCACAAGATGCAATCAGAAGGACAACCACAAGCACGAGGGATTTAAACGTGGAGACCCCCAAAATGAAAAAGGGAGAAAACCAAGAGGCCAACTCAACCTGATCAAAAATTTCCACTAATCTTGGCGATGAAATATTCTCTGTAGAGGCTATGCAAAGCCAAAATCTTCTCCACAAAGTGTATCAACAAGATACCACACCAACACAAATAAAAGAGGGAGAATATGGAGAAATATCACCCAATATGTGATGTCCAAACAAACTCCTCGGCTACTCCTATTCAACGCCTCCATAACACGATCATCGGTAATAGCCCGCAACCCAATGGAAAGGAGAATGAAGGAGAGGAAGAAGATGAATGTGCAATCTCATCTTCTTCCCCAAAATCACATCAGCAGCATCGGCAAAATATGGATTGAAGTTTTGCACCCATGCCCAAAATGGGCTTCTGCCACCAAACCCATCATGGGTTGGAATTTCTTGGGTTGTCCACTGTCCAAACTCCGGTGATGAAAAATGATTGACACCATCATGTAAGAGATGTACAAGGAGGTCTTATCGGGCGATGGAGAGGCAATAACAGACGATGAAGCATATGGGGAGAAATATGAGCTCAAGATGATGTGTTGAGTAATAACATAGGAGAACAACTCATGCGAGGAAGCATTGTGAGGAGACAGTGTAACACACTTTCTAAGAAGGCCTTCGCAAGAAGGGAAGGGAGACACCTCCATGAGGCGAAGGTAGTAGAGCCCCCACGGAGAAGACAATGAAGGGCTCTTAAAGCCTGTTGCTTCTTTCACCTTAGTCTCGAGGCCAACAATTTCTTTTATTTATCCTTTGACTTGAAGTTAAAAACTAAAAGAATCAGTTTTTTTTTGCGAAGAAAAAAACAAGAAAAGGAGGTATGAGTAAAGAAAATTAGTAAAAAAAGGGGATCATTTTCAAAGGAAAAGAATAGAGATAATAGAAGCAAATCTAATAAAAGGGGAAGAAAGTCGAGAGGAAAAAAGGAGAGAATGCGCGCTTCTTTTTTTCTCGAAGTGTTTTATCATGGATACCGTAGATGAGATACATTGTCATCATCACCATCAACAATTCAATTAATTAAATTGTATTGTATCAACGATCTACATTATCATGGGTACACGTAGAAATTTGAGCATAACCTACATTTCTCAAGAGGTAGTGCGTGATAATTATGATTACATTTGAAAAATGAAGTCCCTGATTGAGAATCACCGCATAGTTGATATTTTTTTTGTAATTTATCTAAAATTAGCAGCGCCTAATCCTAAATAATTGCACATACTTCCTTATACTTGATCTACATCATCATGGGTACAAGTAGGAAATTGAGCATAACATACTTTGCTCGAGGATGGTGAATAACTATGATTACATTTGAAAAGTGAAGTCTCTAATTGATAATCAACATATAATTGATATCTTTTTTTCATTTATCCAAAATTACCGGTGCCTAGATGTTACAGTTTTTTTTAAAAATATAGCATTGATTTGGGAAAGCTGCAAGGGCCTCCTTGCAATTTTCCCACCAAATTGAAAAGGGAGGGCACGTGAGTGACCCCTCATTCCAGACGCCTTTTCCCTCTTCGCCCAGTCCGTGCCTTGTGGAGTCCGCCCAGGCTGTGAGGAGAAAAGAGAAAGAAAGGGGAGGAAAAGAAGAGAAGAAGGAAGAAAAGGAGATAGGATAAAGATCTAAACCTCACCCCTTTGTATTTGAGTAAAATGTCTAGCTGATTTTTGTTGTCTTGAGTAATTTTTGGGGGTATTAGGTTGTGATATGAAATTTTTAAGGTTGTGTAAAATGAAGAAAGATACATTTCGGATTTATTTAGTTGGGTATTATGAGATGAATGTGATGATCTACTATACATGTTAAGATAGGTGATAAAAATAGTAGAACTTAAAGAAACTATGTGGTATAAGTATAATGATGGAGCAAGATCTTTAGGGTTACCCTTGCATTCAACAAACCCATGAGGGGGGGGGGGGGGGGTTGGGGGTTGTGTTGTTAAGATAAAAGAATGGATGAAAATATATGGTTGATACCATTGTTGTCAATGATTGTGTGTTGGGGCAATGTTAATGATAGTGGTTGAATATGAGTTAGTTTTTCATGGAAAGACATGAAAAAATTAAAAATTTTTGTTCAAAAAAGAATGTGGACAACAAGGTGAAAATTAAGTTACATGAATATTTCTCTTGATATTTCTAAAGGAATGATGGTGAAATAAGATTACATTCTTATGGATTATGCGATGGTCATAAGGTTAGGTTATATTATTGAGTATAAGAGTTTCAACAGTGAATAATAACCCATTTGGATGAGAGAATGAGAGATGTAAGGGAGAGATAGCATGATAAAAATATACCACATATGTGGGGATATGCGTATGAATGTGAGAGTTCTTTTAGGATTAGGAGTTTGATAAATTGAAGAAAAAAATATATTTTTAGTGATGAACGATATAGTGAGAGTTGTAGAAATATCTACGGAGTATACTTATAGGAATTATAGGTGTATGAATGTAAGTATTGAGGAAAAGTAGATTTAAATTTTGGTTGGGATTTTTAAGAAGATCATCTTGAACTAGAAGATTTCCCAATATAGATCATATTCGCTTTGAGTATTTGGAAGAGTATATGTTTTACAAGGATAGTGGAATAGAGGTTTGTTAGGATGAGGATAAGGGGATTATGATACCACATAAAGTTTTTTTTTTAAATCTTTAATTTTCCGTTACCCAACATTTTGGACTATTATAACATAGTTATGATTAATATCTGCAGCAAAGCCAGATTTGGTCTGTTCGGGATATTAAAGGAGCGCTACTCATACTAGAGGCGAGGATCTCCTTGAATTAAAATAATTCCTTTAGCATTCTCTTGCTGAGTTGGTTGTCCATTAGGATGTTATATTTTTTAGGATATCTAAGCGTAAGATAGTATTAGGACATATGGGAAAAATCCATGGGAATCATCTACATGGGAGATGTAGATGATTTTAGGATAGAGCCTTGGGATGGTAAAATACAAAAAACAGGAAGAAGAATAAGGGAATAAGAATGAAATAAGAGAAACTTGGGACTTCGCTCCCTACTGGCCATGGTAGATCCTTTGGATCGAAGCTCGTGGTATAGCACAATATGAGGTGATCCGCCGGATATATTCCGTGGTATGTCACAAGAAAATTTTAGGCCTGGAAAACAAATGAAGAGTGACTCTGGGGATAGTCACTCGAGAGGTGACGACTTCTCACTCCGTCCAAGTAATGGGCATGTGCTATACACTCGAGGGTTAACAAATCAAAGGACCGCTAGAAGGTTAGGATACCTGCTAGCTACATGTTATCTTATTCTCTAGGGAATTCCTGAGATGAGTTACATATGTACAACAATAACAATTATCATAATCAATATTATGAAGATTTGACAATGGAAGGAAATTGATTATAGACTGATTAAATGCCTTAGAAGGAAAAATAGGAAAACAAAACAAGAGAAAAAGAAACTCTCACCAAACGGTAGATGATAAAATTTTATCTTTCATCCTATTACATCTTTGTGTGTTCTCGCCGAGCCTTTGCTCACCTCCTTAGTTGACAACCCAACTCAGGTGATGGCCAAGACACACATAACGACAAGGAAGTCTACTCGACCGCCACGACGTCAACTCCGCCCACGTTCCGCACCGGCGCACCCAACTCATCCACCAACCATCATGTCAGCGGCCCCTCAAGAGAGTAGAGAGCAGAGTGTTACCTCCCCGTACCACATCCAGGGGGAGGAGGAAAGAATATTGGTTATACTTTGGGAAACCATTACAGTAATGACCAACCTCACATCGAGGTTGGAAATGATGATTCGCGACCGTCGCTAGCACCCGCCACCTAATGATGATTGACTACAGATGCTGACTTCGTAAAGGATCTCTTTTGTGGTTTTTGGAGATTGTAGTGGGGATGTAATTTTTTGTATCCCCTTATCACCCTGAACAAAGTTTTTGAACTCTAACCTCCTTAGCATAGAGGTGGATTTAGTGACTAACTTGCAAACCTTTATTTTTGTTCAAACTTGTAAGAGCAACTAATATGTGAAGCTCATGGGAAGTAACGATGATAGTTTTATGGGATATATATCTATGAACTTTTCTTCGTGTTTCTTTGTTTTTCTTTATGTTGAGAATCAATTTTTCCTCCTCTATTGCATTTTTACCTTGGTAAATTGTTGGGCAACAAGTTATTGTATCACATTCCGATAAAACCCGGTCGTATTGGGCATAGGGGATCGGGACGTGACAGGAGTGGTATCAGAGCCTAGGTTGCCCTGATTACCTAAGAATTTGAATAAATAGAGCTTTGGAGATTTTATACTCTCTCAAGTAGGATTATTCTCATCACATTGGAAAACTCTTTAGATTATCCTAATCAAGAAATTGGATTTTCAGAAAATGCCATCGAGGAGGAGGACGCAAAATGCGAATTCTGGTGGTAGTCGTCCTGGACGGAGGACCCAGATGCAACAATTCATGGAGACGATAATTAATAGACTTGACGACTTGGAGTCCCAAATTCCACGTGCTATACCTGATCGACACGAGGAAGCAACAGAAGTTGAGCAAGATGCCGAAGAATCCATCCAGGGTCGACCTGAAAGACCTATAAGAAGGGAGCAGAATTCACAAGATATTTTAAATGACGCTGAAGAGGAGAGTGACGAATGTTATGAAGAGGAGGAAATGTCCGATTCACCAATAGAGTCATACAAAGATGACGAAGAGAATGATGGGGAAGAAGAATTTCATGACAAGCGCTTTGAGGCATTTCGAAGATTGAAGCCACCATCTTTCACTGGGGATGGTGATCCTACTTTGGCTGAGAATTGGATCCAGAAGATGACCAAGATATTTAGATTCATGAATTTGGCTAAGCATCGTTGGGTCTCTTTTGCCACCTTTCATTTTGACGGAGATGCAGAGCAATGGTGGAGATTTGTTTACTCTGAGGAAGACCCCCAAATGTCTTGGGAGAGATTTACTGAGATTTTCAGCGAGCAGTACTACCCTGAGACTTGGAGGGAAGAGAAGAAGATGGAATTTTTCAACTTACATCAAGGATCACTAACGGTCGATGAATATAAAATGAGATTCTTGGAATTGGCCCGTTTTGCAAAAGAATTTGTACCCACTAAGAAAGAGAAGAAATGACGCTTCGAGCAAGGTCTGAGGCCATCCATTCATAGCCTTATTGTAGGGTTACGACTTAAAACTGTTGCAAAAGTAGCTGACAGAGCAAGGATTCACGAGCGAGAATAAAACGAGTTGCATCATAGAAGAGAATGGAAAAATCAGGGCCGGGTCTTCAAGAAGGACAAGTTTTAGTCAAGGAAAGACCGTCGGTTTTCACCCCATGCGGTCAGCATCATCGAGCAAGCAACAATTTGAAGATGATGGGGGTCATGAAAAGTCTACAGAAGGAACGAGTTCAGAGAAGCCGACATGTCCATCATGTGAGAAACAACATTTCGGAGCATACTGGAGGGACATGACATGTTATATTTGTGGACAGACCGGGCACCCAAAGAAAAACTACCCAAGAATCCAACAGACTGGGAGTTATGCTGGATCAATTGCAGATCGGATAACTGGATGAGCTTATAATCTCTCCATGAGAGAAGCATATGCATCTGATTCCGTGGTGCGAGGTATGATTCTAGTTGATGAATTTATGGTTCATGCCTTATTTGATTAAGGAGCTACCCATTCTTTTATATCGCCGGAATTTTCATCTAAGATTCAATGTAAACCAACCATATTAAAGGAACCCTACCTAATATCAGTCCCTGGAGAACAATTATTTGTAACCGACACCATTTACAAAGGGTGTTCAATTAAAATCGGAGAACGAGAGCTACGTGTCGATCTAATGGTCATTGGGATGATGGATTTTGATGTGATCCTTGGAATGGACTGGTTATCAAAGCATCATGCAATCCTTGACTGTCGTGAGAAAAAAATATCTTTAACATTCCCGGTGAACCAGCATTTGAATTTATATGAAAGTTAGATGACAAATTATTGCGTAGAATCACATCACTACAAGCAAGGAAACTGCTAGATAATGGTTGTCAAGGATATCCTGCATGTGTTACTTTTCCGTCTAAAGATGAAATTGACATAAGCACCGTCCCAATCATTCAGGAGTTTCAAGATATCTTTCCGGAAGAATTACCTGGACTTCCTCCTAATCGAGAGATCGAATTCACGATTGATGTAATTCCTGAAACCAATCCGATATCTATTGCTCCTTATCGTATGGCTCCTGCGGAATTGCGAGAGTTGAAGAGTCAACTTCAAGAAATATTGGAAAAGGGGTTCATTAGACCTAGTACTTCTCCTTGGGGGGCACCAGTTCTATTTGTGAAGAAGGATGGATCACTCAGATTGTGCATTGATTATCGTCAATTGAATAAAGCAACTATAAAGAATAAGTACCCTTTACCTCGTATTGACGATCTGTTCGATCAGTTGCAAGGTGCATGCGTCTTTTCTAAGATTGACCTACGCTCTGGATATCATCAGTTGAGAGTTAGGTCAGAAGATGTATCCAAAACAGCTTTTCGTACACGTTATGGGCATTATGAATTTTTGGTGATGCTGTTTGGATTGACTAATGCTTCGGCAGCTTTCATGGACTTGATGAATCGAGTTTTTAGAGCTTACTTAGATCAATTCATCGTGGTTTTCATCGATGATGTGCTTATATATTCTAAGGATGAACCTCAACATGAAGAGCACTTGCGAATTGTTTTGGGAACCTTACGAGCACACCGGCTATTTGCAAAATTCAGAAAATGTGAGTTCTGGCTGAAAGAAGTTACATTCCTTGGGCATGTAGTATCAGGAAATGGAATTTCTGTAGATCCGGCTAAAGTTGAAGCAGTTCTGAATTGGGAACGTCCGAAGACAGTAATAGAAATCAGAAGTTTCTTGGGACTAGCGGGATACTACCGAAGATTTATTAAGGACTTTTCTCAAATTTCTTTGACCATGACAAAGCTTACTCGAAAGGAGATTCCTTTTATTTAGACCAAAGAATGCGAAGAAAGTTTCTTAGAACTTAAGAAGAGATTGACTTCAGCCCCTGTGCTGACCATCCCTGCGGGAAGTGGAGTATTTGTTGTTTACAGTGATGCCTCTCATCAAGGACTAGAATGTGTACTTATGCAGAATAGTCGGGTAGTGGCATATGCTTCGAGACAGTTGCGTAATCATGAAAGAAATTACCCCACCCATGATTTGGAATTCGCTGCAATAGTTTTTGCATTGAAAATTTGGAGACATTATCTCTATGGTGAAAAGTTTGAAATATATACTAATCACAAAAGCTTGAAATACTTGTTCTCTCAGAAGGAGTTAAATATGAGACAAAGAAGGTGGTTGGATCTATTAAAAGATTATGATTGCACAATCCTATACCAACCGGGAAAAGTGAATGTCGTTGCATATGCTCTTAGTCGGAAGCCACCCTTAGTGTTAGCTCAATTGCAAGTCTTGAAATGGGATATGCTCGCAGAAATAAGTACTTGGGGACCGATACCTCCTACTGGAAAATTAAAAACTGTAATAGTTTCCAGACAAGTGAAGAATGATCTTCTTGAACGTTTGATAATAGCTCAGAGGCAAGATACCAAGCTGGAAAAGGTGAGAAACAAGATGGAGGATGGTCACCTCAAAGATTTCATTATGAAGGATGGAGCATTAACCTTTCGTGGGAGATTGTGTGTACCAAATGATGAAGGAATAAAGAGAGAACTACTGTCAGAAGCTCATTGCTTGAGGTTAACGATCCATCCTGGAAGCACTAAAATGTACCAAGATTAAAGAAAGATTTTTGTGGGATGGTATGAAGAGAGATGTTGCTGAATTCGTTAAGCGTTGTCTAATATGCCAACAGGTAAAGGCTGAACACCAAAGACCTTCAGGATTGTTGCAACCACTTCCAATTCCTAAGTGGAAGTGGGAAAGCATATGTATGGATTTTCTAGTCGGTTTACCTCGTACACTCTTGGGACATGATGCGGTTTGGGTTATAGTAGATCGACTAACCAAATCAGCACACTTCCTTCCTATCAAGCTTACTTATACACTTCCAAAACTTGCGAGTTTGTATATCAAGGAGATTGTTCGCCTACATGGGGTACCAAAGGAGATCATATCTGATAGAGATCCTCATTTTATCTCAAAATTTTGGAAAGAATTGCAGAAGGCTCTCGAAACAAAATTGAATATCAGCACTGCTTATCATCCTTAAACAGATGGTCTAACTGAGAGAACAATCCAAACATTAGAAGATTTGTTACGTTCTTGTATGTTAGAATGGAAATGAGTATGGGACGTGCACATTCCATTGATTGAATTCACTTACAATAATAGCCACCATTCTAGTATAGGAGTAGCACCATATGAAGCTCTATATGGTAGGAGATGTAAATCTCCTTTGTGTTGGACTGATGGAGGAGAAAGGACAATGTGAGGACCTGAGATGGTTCAAGAGACCACCGATGTGATCATGAAGATCAATAAGAAACTATTAGCAACTCAAAGCCGTCAAAAAAGCTATTGTGACAGCCGAAGGAGAGACATAGAATTCAGTGTTGGAGATTCGGTGTTCATCAAGGTATCTCCTATGAAAGGCACTCAAAGATTTGGAATTAAAGGAAAGCTAAAACCAAGATACGTTGGTCCTTTTGAGATACTCGAACGGGTAAGACCAGTGGCTTATACGTTGGCACTCCCACCACACCTATCTGAAGTGCATAATGTCTTTCACATATCAAATCTAAGAAAGTATATACCAGATCGTAGCCATGTGATTCAGTATGAAGAATTACAGTTGGAGCTTAATCTTACATATCAAGAGCAACCAGTTGAGATCATAGATAGAATGGAGAAGAAACTTCGCAAAAAGACATTGCATCTAGTAAAGGTTCTGTGGAGAGATCGAAAAGGCGGTGAAATTACATGGGAACTCGAAGAGGAGATGCGTGCAAAGTATCCAACACTGTTTAGCATCAAAGGTATGATAAATTTCGAGGATGAAATTCCTTAAGGGGGGGGGGTAGAATTTTACATCTTTTTTTAAAAAATATAGCATTGATTTGGGAAAGTTGCAAGGGCCTCCTTGCAATTTTCCCACCAAATTGAAAAGGGAGGGCACGTGAGTGACCCCTCATTCCAGACGCCTTTTCCCCCTTCGTCCAATCCGTGCCTTGTGGAGTCCGCCCAGGCTGTGAGGAGAAAAGAGAACGAAAGGGGAGGAAAAGAAGAGAAGAAGGAAGAAAAGGAGATAGGGTAAAGATCTAAACCTCACCCCTTTGTATTTGAGTAAAATATATAGCTGATTTTTGTTGTCTTGAGTTATTTTTGGGGGTGTTAGGTTGTGATATGAAATTTTTAAGGTTGTGTAAAATGGAGAAAGATACATTTCGGATTTATGTAGTTGGGTATTATGAGATGAATGTGATGATCTACTATACATGTTAAGATAGGTGATAAAAATAGTAGAACTTAAAGAAAATATGTGGTATAAGTATAATGATGGAGCAAGATCTTTAGGGTTACCCTTGCATTCAACAAACCCATGGGGGGGGGGGTTGGGGGTTGTGTTGTTAAGATAAAAGAATGGATGAAAATATATGGTTGATACCTTTGTTGTCAATGATTGTGTGTTGGGGCAATGTCAATGATAGTGGTTGAATATGAGTTAGTTTTTCATGGAAAGAGATGAAAAATTAAAAATTTTTGTTCAAAAAAGAATGTGGATAGCAAGGTGAAAATTAAGTTACACGAATGTTTCTCTTGATTTTTCTAAAGGAATGATGGTGAAATAAGTTTACATTCTGATGGATTATGTGATGGTCATAAGGTTAGGTTATATTATTGAGTATAAGAGTTTCAACAGTGAATAATAACCCATTTGGATGAGAGAATGGGAGATGTAAGGGAGAGATAGCATGATAAAAATATACCACATATGTTGGGATATGCGTATGAATGTGCGAGTTCTTTTAGGATTAGGAGTTTGATAAATCGAAGAAAATAATATTTTTGGTGATGAACAATATAGTGAGAGTTGTAGAAATATCAACGGAGTATACTTATAGGAATTATAGGTGTATGAATGTAAGTATTGAGGAAAAGTAGATTAAATTTTGGTAAGGATTTTTAAGAAGATTATCTTGAACTAGAAGATTTCCCAATATAGATCATATTCGCTTTGAGTATTTGGAAGAGCATATGTTTTACAAGGGTAGTGGAATAGAGGTTTGTTAGGATGAGGATAAGGGGATTATGATACCACATAAAGTTTTTTTTAATCTTTAATTTTCCGTTACCCAACATTTTGGACTATTATAACATAGTTATGATTAATACCTGCAGCAAAGTCGGATTCGGTCTGTTCGGGATATTAAAGGAGCGCTACTCACACTAGAGGTGAGGATCTCCTTGAATTAAAATAATTCCTTTACCATTCTCTTGCTGAGTTGGTTGTCCATTAGGATGTTATATTTTTTTAGGATATCTAAGCGTAAGATAGTATTAGGACATATGGGAAAAATCCATGGGAATCATCTACATGGGAGATGTAGATGATTTTAGGATAGAGCCTTGGGATGCTAAAATACGGAAAACAGGAAGAAGAAGGGAATAAGAATGAAATAAGAGAAACTTGGGACTTCGCTCCCTACTGACCAGGGTAGATCCTTTGGATCGAAACTCGTGGTATAGCACAATATGAGGTGATCCGCCGGATATATTCCGTGGTATGTCACAAGAAAATTTTAGGCCTGGAAAACAAATGAAGAGTGACTCTGGGGATAGTCACTCGAGAAGTGACGACTTCTCACTCCGTCCAAGTAATGGGCATGTGCTATACACTCGAGGGTTAACAAATCAAAGGACCGCTAGAAGGTTAGGATACCTGCTAGCTACATGTTATCTTAATCTCTCGGGAATTCCTGAGATGAGTTACATATGTACAACAATAACAATTATCATAATCAATATTATGAAGATTTGACGATGGAAGGAAATTGATTATAGACTGATTAAATACCTTAAAAGGAAAAATAGGAAAACAAAATAAGAGAAAAAGAAAACTCTCACCAAACGGTAGATGATAAAACTTTATCTTTCATCCTATTACATCTTTGTGTGTTCTCGCTGAGCCTTTGCTCACCTCCTTAGTTGACAACCTAACTCAGGTGATGACCAAGACACGCATAACGACAAGGAAGTCTACCCGATCGCCACGATGTCAACTCCGCCCACGTTCCGCACCGACGCACCCAACTCATCCACCAACCATCATGTCAGCGACCCCTCAAGAGAGTAGAGAGCAGAGTGTTACCTCCCGTACCACATCCAGGGGGAGGAGGAAAGAATATTGGTTATGCTTTGGGAAACCATTACAGTAATGACCAATCTCACATCGAGGTTGGAAATGATGATTCGCTATTGTCGCCAGCACCCGCCACCTAATGATGATTGACTACAGATGCTGACTTCGTAAAGGATCTCTTTTTGTGGTTTTTGGAGATTGTAGTGGGGATGTAATTTTTTGTAACCCCTTATCACCCTAAACAAAGTTTTTGAATTCTAACCTCCTTAGTATAGAGGTGGATTTAGTGACTAACTTGCAAACCTTTATTTTTGTTCAAACTTGTAAGAGCAACTAATACGTGAAGCTCATGGGAAGTAACGATGATAGTTTTCTGGGATATATATCTATGAACTTTTCTTTGTGTATCTGTATTTTTCTTTATGTTGAGAATCAGTTTTTCCTACTCTATTGCATTTTTCCCTTGGTAAATTGTTGGGCAAGAGGTTATTGTATCACATTCCGATAAAACCCGGCCGTATTGGGCATATGGGATCGGGGCGTGACACTAGAAGCTCCTAAACAATTGCACATATTTCCTTATACTTGACAATCCTGACCATCCCCATTTAAAGAGAAGTAAATGCCCAAATCAACATTCACAAAAATAGGTGGAATTTAAGTCCTACTCCAAAAAGAATACAAGAAAGTTAATTTCCAAGGATTTTTTATACAAAAGGTGAGAATTCTAAATTGATTATATGATTAGTGCACCACCACCACCATCGCAATCTTCCTCCCAAAATTAAATGACAGCCGACCCTAACTGATCAGGTGAAAAAAAAGAAGAGCAGAGAAAGCCCAAATTCTGATAAAATTAAATGACAGACGAGACGACCCTTACTGATCAGGTGAAAAGAAAAAGAGCAGAGAAAGCCCAAATTCAGAGAGGAAAAAAGGAATATCTTGTTCATAAAAGTAATCAACTATATGGCGATCGTCAACTCTTATAGCTCGACAGAAACAATGCTAGAACAACAATGAACATGACATGCATGAAGGCAGCAGCGCTCAGAACTCCTATCCGTAATTCTGATCTGCAGTATATGGTTTCTCTTATACATCGATATCTATACAAGCACAACTAACCAAATCCAAATGGGCTTTGTTAGATCCATCTCGAGCAGTCTTAGCTACTCCGTGCAGCAGTTCGGGCACCTCACCAGACCATTCTCATTGCAGACCGGGCATCGCCGAAACTCCCCGCTCTCGTCCGTCTCCGCGTCTTCGCTGTCGTTCTCCTGCTCATCCTCCTCTTCATTCTCCTCTTTATCCACATCTTGATTATCCTCTTCCCCCGCATTCGAATACTCGACAAACACCTTGCAGCTCCCATTGCACGTATTGCATGGCACAAACCGCATATCGCCGCATGCGTCGCATGGTTCAGGGCTGCCAAGATCCTTGCAGCAGCCCTTGAGGGCCTTGGAGAGCTTCCCCGCCTCGTGTATAAGACGGATCTCGTCAACCCCGCCGAGGTACTGACCGTTGGCAAAGACCCTCGGCAGCTGGGCACCACCATAACCAGGACCAAGGATCTTTACAAGCTCGTCTTTGAAGCCGGAGTGCATGGAGACGTCCCGCTCGTCGATGCGCACGCCGTATCCTTTGAGGATTGCTTGCGTCTCGCAACAGTCCTCGTATGTCTTGCGGATTGCGCGCACGCTTGTGAAGTAGAGTACCACCTGAATAGATATACGTATGTATGAAATGGTTGAAGCTCTAGTGAAATGCTGCAGGCTTAATTTTTTTAATGCAGTGTGTTTAATTGATGACATATTCGGTGTGAGAGTTTCTCCCATGATGAACATTGCTATTATGTTTATTTCCATAGCATTTTGCAATATAATGTTATTGATAATTATATTGATCTGATCAAGATTGATTGAATCATTGACTTCCTGTAATCTCCGTGAATATTCTCGTTGTTTTGTCAGTTAAATCTGATTTCTTTCTAATTGCATGGAAACTACAAGGTGAATTCAAGGATGATCGATGTTTACTTAGTACCTTCCTCTGGCCTCCAGGGGGGCCGGTATAAGCTTGTGTCTCCGCCCTCAGCTTGGCTGCCCTCCTCGGATCAATCTTACCCTTGAGCGCCGCCATTCTCGTCCTCATCCTCCTTATCCTCGATAACTCCTTGCTCTCATCACCACCGCTATTCTCTTTCATAGCCGCTGGGCTTGGTGACAAGGGTGGTAGCCCCGATACTGAAGCCTTCTTCCGGTGCGATCCCGCATAATTCATGCTCGGATCCGGCGGTCTCCTCCCACTCCCTTCTTCCCTTCTTTCCTCCTCTGCCTGCATTGCACCGTTGAATGAGAAGGACCTCTCCACACCTGGGAAGTGGCGGAGTGGGTTGTGCACGCTCTCGACCGCTTCCAAGTTATCTTCGGCCTCGGGATGTCGAGGCGACGTCTTTGGCATCACCATTTCAATCATTTCCGACCACTTCTTGGCGTTGCGGACAACGGATGAGAAGTGCTTGTCGTCTACGCTCTTCCGCGTGGCTTCGCGGTCCTCGTCGGAGTTGGTGCCGGAGGGATTATCGTGGATGCTTCCTAGCTTGACAGAGTAGGGGGTGGAGGAGTTGGAGGAGAAGCGGTGGCGGTGACGGTGATAGGGGACGGATTGGCTGCGTGGGAGTGGAGGGAGGAGCTCAGGCTGCTCATGACGGGCCTCTCGGGAGCTCGCGCAGCCCATCGGAGACGAAGAGCGGTTGTTTGATGGATCTTGGAGAAGAGGAAGGAATCGAGGAAGGGAATTGTAATGGAAACTTGGAAAGTCGTCTGTGTTCTTAACTTGTAATGGATGGCATGACGGAGGGAAAGTTGAATATGATATGGGGCATATTGCATGGATACCCCATTTTTGTTCAATAATTGCGGATATACCCGCCTCAAGTATGGTCACTAGGAAATGTTCCAACTAGATTTGCATGGGGATGCTCAATTATTTCCCTTGAGATTCATCTATTCGTTGAAAGTCAATCACACTAGAAATCATAATATATGTTATAACTAAACTACCGTTATGTACTTGCTCCCGGATCTTCAGAACTTGTAAAAAACAAAGATATAGAAAGACGAAAAACAAGATAATATGGATGGAGGAGTGCGCTTATAAATATATATCTAAGGAGGATACAAATAAAAACTTCTCAAACGCGGCGAGCAAATTTCATTTAACGCGGGGAACGTTTTTTTGTTGTTTTAGGTGAGAGAAAATTATTTATTGGAAGAGCAAGAGAGCCCAAGCCTCCATGGATGAGATAAGTTTAGGGGTGTCAAGAAAATTTTCAAGTTCGACATTCGCTCAAGTTTAGCTCACTAAAAGTTCGATTCAGATCCGGTTCAGAAATAAATGAACCGAATCTAAATACAAGTTTGAGTTCGATTAAATAAACAAATCAAACCTAAAAATCATAGTTTTGTTCAAGTTCTATTCATTAAAAACTCGATAAAAATACATACACACATACACATTTACAAATCCTTATCCGCATAAGTGTACCTTGGATTTTGTCCAAAGATAAGTGAAATTTTACGGAATAAGTAGGTTTATCTCGATATTAATTATCTCAAAATAAATGGTACATTGTGGTTACAACCATCTATCATCTATATGTCTAGTACTTTTCCCTTCTTTATCCTCAAATCAACAAAATAAGTATAAACCTTAATTATGACATATCCCCACATTATTTCTTATCATATGAACATATATAAAAATATATTATAATTATACTTTTTCACAAAGATGAATCCTTATTAATCTATTTTTTTTCAAAAGATGAAGAAGAGTTAGATAAAGAAAAAAATGAATGAGTGTTTATTCTAATTATAGACACATATATTTCCTTTTCTTTTCTTTCACTCCCTCTTATTAGAGAATTCTCAAGTTCGACATCCGTTCATGTTCGATTTGATTAAAAAGTGATTTGGTTCAGATTTGGTTCGAAAATAAACGAATCGAACTTGAACACAAGTTTAGGCCCGATTAAATAAGCGAACTGAATCTAAAAAATATAGGTTCGCTTAGGTTTGATCCATTTGCACCCCTACATAAGACCACATAAGGGAACCAACTTGACCCAAATGCCCGATCATTTACCCACACATCTATTCACATCATGTCCCAACTTTGACCCGAGGATGCCACTGTACAAACTGCTCTTGGCAATCCTTGTGTATATGTTGATTCCGATCTCCTCCCTTGTATGGAGGAGGTCCAAAAATTCAAAAAAAAATATTGACTGAACCCAAAGTGGTGGCCACTATTCACAATATCATTAAAGCCCCACTTCATCAGGTCATGACCCATTTATCTGCTCCTCAACCCAAGAAGAGAAAGCGGAGGAGCATATCTGAGCGTCACATCTTGACCATGACCACTGCCTACGACATCTCTCGTCATCCACATTTCAAGAAAGGGAACACTGCCACACCTCTAGTGAGTTTCTCCATATCTGACTATTCTTGTGACAACACTCTTCTTGACGGTAATGCTTCAATTAATATAATATCCTTCTCTATGGTATAGTCTCTTCATCTTGGGCCTCTCAAGAAAATCAGGATGATAGTTCAATTTGTTGATAGATCTATTAAGAGACTGACGGGTATTCTAGAAAATATTATCATTCTTATTAAGGGCATGAAATTCACTTCTGATTTTGTCGTATTACCCAAGGAGACCTACATCCCTGTGGAGAACCCTCCAATCATCCTGGGATGACCTTTCCTCGCCTCTGCAGGAGCTGTTATTGATTATGGATAAGGAGAAATTCGCTTCCATTCTGATGTAGGGAGAGATGTGTTGATCACTACACCCATTACTAATCAGGGACCTGCATCCCATGAGAGTGTGCCTGTGTTAGCCAATCCAAGGACTTTGACCTTGATGATACTACCAGAGATTTTTGTTGTACATTGGATGATACTGAGACCTGAGAATTCCTCTTCAAGGAGGAGGAATCTGAAAACATAAACCTTGGAATTCCCCCTTCTGGCACGCGGCGATGCATTGATGACATCCGCGGGATTTACATGATAGCCACACTGGAGCGGACAACAGACTCTAAGACTAGACATGACATACATGATTTGACTACTTTCGTTGATGAATCCGTTCTTATTGACCATGATTTAGATGATACTGATACTCGAATTTGATTTGATTGCTTTTATAAAAGAATTCAGACCTTTTAATGAGAATTATGATCTAGGTAAGGCTCGTCAGGATGGAATTGATTGTACTTTTTCGAATAATGATTTCGAGCCTTTTTACTTTGATATTTACGAGACTTCCTAGGCCAGACATAACCACACTACTTCCACTGATATGTTTAGGCCTGCACACTCTGAAACTACTGAGGATACATTCTTGGTCGATCCTAATTAGTTTATGTCTAATGATGACCCCAATATCGACCTACACCTTGTTAGATCCATTCCTCAGCGATCTCGCAAGATGATCCACTTTCGACCTTCTTGACCTTTGTACATCCACTCCTCTTGTATATCTTTTCATTTCATTTTTTCTTTTCCCATTTTATCGTTCACCCATTTTCTCTGTGTATATATGATATACTTAGGATGTGTTTTATCCTAAGTATAGGAGGGTGAAGGATTAGTGTTGTTCATATTCGTCTTGTTCATCACTCATGTTGTTGCCTATACTTAGGGATACTCTACCCTAAGTATAGGGGGAGTGATGTTGTTTATATCGTTTGGTTTTTTGTGTTTTTCCGTTGAGTCCGTACATTCTCTTCATCGCTTTTCCCTTTTGTACAATCTACTATACTTAAGATTACTTGATCCTAAGTATGGGGGGATCACTGACTTTTCTTCTTTTTATCTTTTCTCTGAGTCGCTCTAGCGTAGGAGTCTTTTCACTTTTCTATATTTAGCATGAGTTATGTCTTCCTTCGTCGCTCTTTGATCACTATGAGGACATAGTTCGAGCTAAGTATAGGGGGGTGTCCCATATATTGTATATATACTTTAGACATAACTCCTACTTTTAATATGATTATTTTAGGGATATGTATATAATTTTGTAAAATCCACGTATGTATAAGAAAAAACAAAAAATAAAACAGAAAAAACATAAACAAAAACAAAATAAAACAAAATAAAACAAAATAAAAAAAATAAAATAAAAACTAAAAAATCCTTCTTCTATGTACTTGTATATATTTTACTAAACCTTTTTCCATAAAAATCCCTAAAAATTACAAAACCAAAAAAATCCATAAAAATTTGCATAATTTAAAAAATCTTTCTTTTCAAAAATCCATAAAAATTCAAAATTAGAAAATTGTTTAAAAAACCGTACTTTTCACATGTACATCATTTTTTCAAAAATCCATAAAAAGTTAAAAATTGGAAAATTATTTTAAAAATGCTTCCTTTTCTTTGCATTGTACATATTTTCTTGCATTTGCATGTGCATTTTCAGGATAATATTGACATTTAAACTACATCTGAAATAAAATTAAAGAATGGAGCTTAGTTGGAGCTTAATCCACTTAATTTCAAAGGAACCTTATAAGAAATGGAGTTAAGACTTTTCAGGTCCTAGTGACTTAATTCTTTGAGTCCATAAGACTATGTTCACATATCATCTTGAGTAGTCTACGTAGAATATTTAACAACAACGCATGATTCTTTTAGACCGTGGCTTATCTTGGATAAGCACTCTACACGTAGCTCTTCATGGAGGAGGTAGTGAGGAGGCAGAATCTTTTGGCGTGGGGTAGCATACGAGGGTAGTACATCTAGGCGGAACCATCTTCCTCTAGGGAGGGAAGTGTGTCTCAACCTGATCTAGCGATGTTGAGGTCTAAAGAGAGGATGTTGTGGGGTTGCAATAATGCTTTAAAAGAGGGATAATCTACTGGCTCAAGAGGAAAAACTCCTTATGTACATGTTGCACCTTGTATATACTTTCAAAAAAGAGAGGAAAAATGCAGAATCTTCAAAAGTGGACATGCCTGATTGAAAAGTAAAATGCATGCTGGATTGTATATATAAGGATATAAAGAAAAGAAAAAAAATAATAATAAGATCTTCCAAGTCAAATTTTTGTAAGATTGCAGCGGATGACTTGGATATATTGGTCATGCATCCAAGGATAGGTAGCTACAATGGTTACCGTCCATTCTTTTCTCCATACCCTCTTCTTGAGCTGGTTGTACTTGAACTTAAAAGGAAATATTCCTGCTCTTCGAGGAAAGAGTTGCAAGACTGGAGAACTAGAGTTACCTTGTTGAGGGAGGTTGTTTCTTTGCTACTTTTGAGATGGGGAGCTATATCTCACTTACATCGTACAAGTAAAGATTCATAGTCACAAGAATTTATGTATGTAGACTTGTTGTGTCCTGATTGTTGAGGTGACCTGAATAGGAGTCTTGTGGAACTTAGAGGTTGTTAGGTTTTAAATCCATCTCCCATTAAGGTTCCAACACACCAATAATCCAAAGGTCTAACAGAGCTCCAAACTACAATTTTATGAAGATAAGTTCAATACTCAATATTGTCCTAAATTATTTATTTTTCCTTCCTTTTTTTATTTCATTCACTTATTCTTTCAAATAAGTGTTTGCTAAGGGACTAGTAAAGGAAAAGCATAGGGGGATGATGAATCTGCATTTCATCATTTTTATTGATTTATTTTAGCGTAAAATCCCTTATAAAATACATGTATATAATTCTAACTCCATGTTCTTACTAATTTTCATCTGTGTGTAAATAATGTATATTTGTATATTATTTTAACTTAAAATAAATAAATAAATAAAGGATTTTTTTTAAAAAAAGAAAAGAAGACAGCATGTATGTAATAGATACAGGCTGAACCGAACCCTGAGAGAAGGTCAAGACTTGACCTGATCGACCAGGAATAAAGTATGGGGAGATATGGTCCTTAATCAGAAAATCCAAAAAAAAAGTGTGCTGTAAAGATAATTAAATGTGATTTAATTATCATGGATATGAATAATGTGGATAGCACTATCCAAATCATTCGTATATATTATAATTGTGATTTATAATGTATTAGAGAGAGCATGTTATGATTTATATTTTTTGATTAATTATTGATGTGAATTGGATTCACATTGGATAATTAATTGAAAATGTAAATCACAATATATTTTGATTTGTGAATGTGATTCACATTTTTCCAATGGCAAGACTGCAATATTCAAAAAAATAATTATGAATTATTTTTGTAGAATAATTTACAACAAGTGTTATTGTAAATCTTGGAGATTTCCATGGAATAATGTAATCTCATGAGATTACCACCAACTCCCATTAGGAAAGGGTGATGTAATCTCCATTCCATTACCTCCATGTTTGATTTATTTAATTTTATGATTAATTTATATTTATTTATCAATATATATTTAATCTAAATTAAATTGATTGATGTCATGGAAGGAAATATCGCGATCGGCGATATATCAACGATATATCGATATAGACAAGGGACCGATATGAGCACCGATATGGCGATAATCTAACCAAGGTCTATACACCGGCGCGCTGGTGTGCATATAAGGGCATATGAGTAATACGATCTCTCAAAGGGATCATACAGGTTCAGTTACTGAACCGGAAGACATGAGCTCACTCATGAGATATTGGGAAGAATCAAATTCCATGCGCATGGTCGTCCCGCTTTGGAAGCTTGACTGAATTTGTAGGTTTGATATATACTTTTGGAAAGTATATGATCAAGACCTAGGTATGATATAAGCTTTTGGAAAGTATATGATCGATACCGACTCCCAATGATCGAATGAGAAACTTACTGATAAAACCATGAAGTAGACAGTGTAAAGTTGATCTAATACTTCGGGTTTATTATGAATCTTTCAGTATGCAGGATGTATACCTGAGGGTGATTTGATCATAAACGATTGTATAACCATGACGCTTCCATTCCTAGGGAGTGATGAAACGGGTCTGGATTTTAGTGACTCCTCTCAGTAGAGAAGTGATCTGTTCTTGGTCCAAATGTTGGACATTGATCTGAATGTGATTCAAATGCAATGAGAAGATTAGATTTACGGTCTTGATTTAATCAAGCATCTATGGGAGGCCCGCGATCTGGATTTGAGATATGATCTCAATATCCATGTCACTATATGTGGAACAATACACACTACAAGAGTAATGGCTTTTAGAGACGGTTTCAAATTGTCGCTAAAAGATGATAACCATCGCAAAAGATTATTGGTGATGGTTACCCAACCGTCTCATGACTGTCACTTAAAACGCTGTCGCAAAAGGTATTGGCGATGTGCCATAAAAAACCGTCGCTAAAGATCACCATTAGCGATGATTCTTAACCGTCGGGAAAGACCCTAAAGTTAGCCGCAATCGGTTATTCTTTACAACACTTGTTGCATTATTAGTGACACACAAGAACCGTCACTATTTATGTCGTTAGCGATGGAAAGAAACTGTCGCAAATGACTCCTACGAAACATCTCAATATTTTATTTTTTAGCGACTCTTAATGTTTCTAAAGGGAACAGTGCCAAACCGTGGCCAAAAGCTTTAGACAATTTTTACCCATCGTAAATATTGTACACCCGTGACATGATCACATGAGGAGACTCGCAAAACTGTCGCAATCGTTTAATAGATCTTATTACATTATGCACAATTTGATATTCCTATTTTATTGTGACAATGATTGTCATCGATCATAGATGAATAATTATAGATGAATAATCAGATAAGTATAAAGACGATTAATCATATAAATGAGGCTTCGAGACAAGTAAAAATTCATTGCTACAAGCAATGCTTGCTGTAACGTTCAAAACATGCTTTTCCTATACATATGCTCATCATGCTTTTCATGTATCCAAGATACTATGCACATCACCTGCCATATATATTCCACTAAAAATTTAACATCCTTGAAGACATTCAAAAATAATAATGAAATCTATGGTTAATATGAAATACTAAAAGTTTATACATAACTATGAAGGAAAAAGCTAAGTACTACAAGTAATAGAAAGTTTATACTGCACAATGCTGAAATTCTTCTAATAGTTCTCAAAACATGGTAAACTAATTTGGTATCTACTCATCATCTTCAGAGTTGGGTGGCGTAGGAGGTTGTTGAGTTTGACTTGGAAGTTGAGAAACAAGCATTTTTATCATTTCCTCCATCCTTTTGTTGCTTGCCTTTAGCTCACTAATTTCATCGTCTTGCCTTGTCATCCGTTCCATGATGGCATTGCTAAGTTGAGAAGAGGATCCTCCATCATAGCGCCAAGATCCAATAGTGACTTGTCGTCCAGCACAACGTACACGTCCGGGGTGTTCACTACACGTAATACGAATAAAAGCTTCCTCAGGAGTAAGTGATTCAGATAGACCTTCACCTTCATTATCAGAAGTTATTCTGCTCACAAGCTTGCACATATTTTCATGTTATAAAAAAATATAGACATATTAAGAACAAATAATGACAATCACAAAAATAAAGTAACGATGAATAATAAGAATATGTTATCTTACATGTTGCTTTTGATATTCATAATGAACCCAATCTCTACTACCATCACCCTTGTTTTTGCTTTTAGTCAATTCAAATACCTCCATTCTGTGGGGCCCGTGTCCTTCCTTTTTCTCCTGTTAATACTATGATCAATAAATAATTTGGAAAATAATACTTTCGGAAATGAATAATTATAAATTATTAAACTTACAAAATTATATTTTACTTGCATTATACTTTGTCGACCTAATCGATATGTCGATTCTATCGCCCTCCCTCTATTATCATGATTTCTCTTTGATTCTTCCTAAAACTAAAATGACCATTTTATGGATTAAGTTGATATCATGCTATTTTTTATATTCAAACAAATTAATTTCATGAAACAATATCTGGGCACGAGGAGTAGTCCAATAATCAACTAAAGCTTGCCACTCATTAGGATCAACCTCCTCTGGCACATTGGCACATACCACAGACAAATTCTTTCCACGAAAATACTGTTACAATAAATAAACTAAGACAATAATTTGTATGGAACTTGAATGGATTATCAGACTTAAGCTTGAATTGATCATCACAAATGAAAAATCTTGAATTAATTGAACCACTATTTTCAAAAGAAAAAATAATTAAAATTGACAATATTATATCAAGATCTCCTTAACATCAACCTTTAAACTACAATAGTGGATATAGATTGTGATGCTATTTGTAGAAGGATGTCCAAAAAAATAAAAACAAAGATTTTGTGATGGCAATACTATATCGAGCTAATAAATCACAAAAAAATACTTTACATTTCAGTAAATTTAAGGAACCTTGACATGAATAGACTTGACTTCAGGACTAAACTGAGTAGGTGGGGGCTGCATTAGGGATCGAAATTGCATGACTGTGGAGGACCAGACAAGGTAGGTTGTATGCGAGGGGTTAGGGAAGCTATTCAAAACACGCGTAGTCCATAGAACAACAGAAAACCAACACTTCAAACATCGTTTTTTTGAAAAAAAACACCCCTTTTCCAAAATCCCTGACTACACATTAAAAACCAATTAACCAAACATAAGACTTCACTGTAATTGGCATGATTTTGTAAAAATTTCAAAAATAGAAAACATGATGAATTGTAACAAAAAATCACAATAAACTTATTCATAAAAAATTACTTTTCTCTTGAGATAATCTCTATACTTCTGAAACAATTCTCCTGCATGACGTAGTATACCCTCATCATTCTTCGAATTTCTTTCCCAAGAAAAAACTGTCTGAAGACAAACGATAATCATATAAATTTTCTTTCATATGCATTTCAAGAAATTAAATCATATATTAATTCATAAGTACCGCCAACTCCCTAAGTATGCCTTCTTTTATATTAGTGGACATCTTTCTCCAGTCAAATATCGTAAGTGGTACGTGGGATCTCATGACAACACCTAAAAAACTAGCAAATTGCTGATGATATGCACCAATAGCGTCTCCATTCTTGATATCAACTGAAATCTTCTCCCCAGGAGCCAAACGCTCTAAAGAAACACAACGAGAACGGCCTCGATGTTTAACTGCATTTGGAAGAAAAAGACATCAAGTTTACTAGAGATATGAAAAACTTCTATTATTTTTTAGAAGCCATTTTTATACCAGGGGTAGGTCCTGGATCCTGGGTCATTTCAGGTTCCACCAAGTCAGTACTTGTTGTACCTCCATCATCCTCTACTATAGGGGCGGACTCTGAAGTTCGACGTCGCAAACGTGTAATCGGCATCTAGATCATTGTAAACAATATTACTTCACAACAATAGATATTACACAATATAATCTGAAAAAAATAAACATGACATACTCATTTAAATGTTTAACATCATACCATTAATCATTTACTTCAACAGAGTTTGAACCTTGAATGGTGACAACATCAGTGTCCACTACATAGAATGCACTTTCTATATCATCATACTAATATGCCTCATTGTCATCGTCACTTTCTACCTCAGGAATATCAAAATGATCTCTTGGCATCGTTTGGACTGGTATAATCCAATCTTTTATTTCATTATCTTGAACATAAAATACTTGTTCTACTTGTGAAGCTAGTGCAAATGGTTCATTCGAATTAAGTGAAGCATTCTTGTTCAAACTTAGGAGCCACCTATCAGTGATACGATATCCAGCATTTCTTCGAAATACATCACATTAATTACATTTAAACAAAACAACTGAATGTTTAGGGCCAAAATATACTTCAGCGATATCAATAATTTCACCGAAGAAACCACCAGATTCCATTGTTTCTTCTCCCTTAACAAATACCCCTGATAATTGAGTGCTTTTGCATACATCTAATGATTTCTTGCGAAATCGAAACCCATTCACTATATAACCATTATGTGATATAGCAAAAATATTTGGCTTCCATGATAATTCTATGTCTGGTGACCATCTTTCATCTCTCGTTGCTTTCAGCTCTAGAATGTAATGACTGAACCAGTTTAAAAACATGGTATATATTTTTTGATACATGGTTTGACTCCTTATATTCTATGATATAGGTGGCAATCATTTCCACCTGCATTAGGACATAAATATGTGTTAAATCCCTTTCTTCATCCGTAAGTGTTCTTCGTATACTCTTGTACATTGGTCTACCAACTGTTGAAAATACTGACAAACAACCCCTGATTTCATTAGATTCACTGCCATAGTTTCTGAGAATTGGATCGAGATGATTATCTGGTCCATCCATATACATCGCACAAAAATTTACACACTCTTCCCAAAGATATCCCTCTGCAATTGAACCCTCCGGATGAGCTTTATTGAAAACATAATCTTTAAGTTTTTTCAAGTATCGTTCAATCGGATACATCCACCTATATTGCACTGGACCTGCAACCCTTACTTCAGTTGCCAAATGAAGAGTTAAATGAACCATAACATCAAAGAAAGATGGAGGAAAAATTTGCTCCATTATACAAAGTGTGATGGCAATATTGTGCTCCCATCTTGTTAACTCTATCTTGTTAACAACTTTGCACATTTAAAGTATCGACTCATATCCACCAACGGAATCATCGCATCTTTACATAATATTCCATGTATGGCTAAAGGAAATAGAACTTGCATATAAACATGACAATCATGCCTTTTTAGACCATTTATCTTCTTCTCCACCTCATTCACACATGATGACAAATGAGAAGAGTAACCATTAGGAACCTTTACACTCTTTAAAAAGGCAAGGATTCTTCCTCATTCATTGGAACTTAATGTATAAATTGCATCAGGTAAACACTTCTTTCCACTTGTCGACTCCACAACATGAAGTTCACTCTGCACGCCCAACTGATGGAGATCCAATCTTGATTTAACTGTATCTTTTGGATTACCATTCAGGTTTAGAATCCCAAGAATGTTATCCATCACATTTTTTTTCAATATGCATGGCATCAAGACAATGTCTAATAGTGAGATCCTTCCAATAGGGCAGATATCGAAAAAAATACTTTCTTTTATCCAACCAAACCGATCACCAAATGATTTTACAGTCTTTTTAACATCATTCTTAAAAGGTTCACCAAATCTAATGCTTCCAAGTTTCTTCTGTGCTTCCCAAGATTCCAAAGCTGATTTTTGCATGTTAACCATGCTTGAACCACATGAAGTGCCATCAAATTTGTGATTGAATACCTTCTTTCGCCATCTATGTTGTATCGGAAGAAAACGTCGGTGTCCTAAATAACAAAACTTTCCACTCTCTTTCAACCATGTGCTATACGTATCATCCATGCAAAGGGGACATGCTACCCTTCCTTTCGTGCTCCAACCAGACAAGTTCGCATATGCAGGAAAATCGTTAATAGTCCATAGCAAAGCCACATGCATGTTGAACTTCTTATTCATCGCTGCATCAAATGTCTCGACCCCAATTGTCCACAACAACTTCAACTCATCAAGTAATGGTTGCAAATAAACATCTATGGCATTTCTCGGTGCAGTCGGTCCTGGAATGAGTAATGTGAGCATCATAAACGATGATCTCATGCATAACCACGGTGGTAAGTTGTACGTTACAAGCATCACTGGCCATATTGTGTAATTAATATTCATATTGCCAAAAGGATTGAAACCATCACTTGCCAAACCAAGACGGACACTTCGAGGATCAGAAGCAGATAACGGATAATTGCTATCAAATTTTATCCACTCTTCGCTATCTGAAGGATGATGCATTATTCCATTTGAATCATATCTTCGCCCTTCGCTATGCCATCTCATTAGCTTAGATGTTTTATTTGAGGTGAATAATCGTTGTAATCTAGGTATCAACGGAAAATAACAAAGTGACTTCATTGAACATCTTTTTTTCCTTTTATCATCCATTTTAAATCTTGATGACCCACAATCAGGACACATATCAAGATTCTCATTTTCCTTCCAGAAAAGTATACAGTCATTTGGGCATGCATCAATTTTAATACATTCTAAGCCCAATGAGCTAATCACTTTTTTTGCAGCTCTACAATCTCTTGGAAACTTGCCTGAACAATCTAAAAATTCTTCAAGGAATGTAAGAATATATGTCATCATTTTCGTCGTTGCCCGATTTGCAACCTTCATTCTAAATAACTTCAAAAAAAATTCAAACGTGACATATAGGTCGTTCAACCTCCTTCAGTTCCGTAGACTGATCATTGCAATTATATTTGGCTCCTTCAATATTCCCTAAAATACTAGAATCTTGAAAAACCCCTGCATCATTTAAAAGCATCGCCAAATCATATCAAGTCGTGTGTGGTGTTGTTGCACCTCGTCGAAATGGTTCGAAGCTTGTCCTATTTCCTCTCCATGAGCTGTCCAGACTATATAATTCAACCAAAAACCGTTGCATAAGATGGTCGAGAACAACTGCTCGCCCATACGACCATCCATTCTTACATTTCTTGCACGGAAAAAAAATTCTAGACTTATCAGATCAAACTCTATACGATTTACGATCGTCTTTAAATGCCCAATCTAAAAAGTTGATCACTCCATTCTTATATTTGCCATACTCTGTCCTACGCATGTGCATCCATGTTTTATCCATATGACTTTCTGCATTACGTAAAATTAAAAATAAAAGTACAATTAACTTTAGTAAGAAGTTATGCATGAAGGTAGGGGAGATGCTAAAGACCAGTAGTTGGTGTGACCACCACAAGCGCCTCAATAGTTTCACTGCTTTCCAAAATAGCTTAGTCTCAATCATAGCAATTCACATTCCAGAGTACAAGGCAACAGAAAAAAAAAATGCAATGTAAGAGTGGCACTAGATATATGGGCATGTGGAGGTCTATGTACTTGTGAACAAATACATTAGTTACGCTCATTGTTTCTGAAATGGTTTGAATTTATTTTTGGGATTATAGAAAACAATCAACATCGTATTTAGAGTTATGTGGAGTACATTACAATGATGGCTTTTTCTTTAAAGATGATTGTAATTTGTTTTATTCTTGATCAGTCTCCTGTAAGTTTATTAAGAGAAACTACAGTGATGAAATTTTAGATGCTACTACTTGCATTGTTCCATATCAAGGAAATTCATGTTTAGAAAAAGTAAACTCAAACGTACTTACTAAGTAAACCAAAGCATAATAATAGAAAGAATTAACAACAAAAAGTATGACGAGACGGAAAATCTCTATGCAAGAAAAGATCCAGGAACTTTAACTCTATCTTTTAAAAAAACTGGAGGATCTGATACATAAATCAAACAGAAAGCCAAAGCCCCAATATGAAATTGGGTCTTGGAAGTTGCAATCAAGATTAAGGATTTGGAGATTCACATCTACCTATACATATATACGAATGTGCAGATCTTGGATAGAACCAAAGGTCCAAGAACAGAACTGGAAATAGGCATGATCCAAAACAAAAAAGAACAGACTTGGAGAAATTCTATGGACTCTCCAGTTTGATATTGTCTAATTCGGGCGTGCATCAATTTTAATATACTATAAGCACAATGGTGCATCTATTTGCTAATTTTAATGCACTCTAAGTCCAATCTCTTGAACTTCAATGGAGGGCAATGATAAACATAAGCGATCTATGGCTGCGGAATCCGATTCCAAAAAATACCAATTGATAGCGCTAATAAATCCCAAAAAATAAGAAAGGAACAAGAAACTGTACCTGTATATGGATACTGATGTTGAACAAAATCGGCAGGGGAGGGTATTGGCGTCTAACCTGCACGGAAGAAATCGATCAGCATGCAAGTCCGTCAGCGCGAGGTACCGCACATTGAGGAGTACAACGCACGATGCTGTTGGCCGGAGGAGGTATCGAGGCTGGGAGAACGTCGCATGGGATGAGATGTCAGTTGGTAGAAGGTAACGATGGGGCGGATGTGGATGGGGTGGGTGTTGGAGGCGTGCAAATTTGATGGTGGTAGGGTTTTGTGTGGAGATAGAGTTGTGGGAGAATAAGGAGGCGGAACAATCAATATTGACGAAAAAAGAGGTGGGATTTTCGAGCGGGAAAAATTAGGGGTGGATTTCTCTATTCAGGATGGCTAAAAACGTCATTATAAACTAAAAAAATCAAACCATTGATGACGGTCTCCGAGAGATGTCGCTATCTATTCATTCAATTGAGACGGTTGTGCGAGTCCAATTAAAAGGTGTCGCTAGAAGTGAACTTGTCCTCCTAATTAATGACGGGTCCGAATACTGTCACAAATACACGCCCATTAGCGACGGTTGTATGTACCCGTCGCAAAATTGTGTCTTGCATGACTTGTTTGCTTGTAGTGACAATCACCCTGTCCTTATCTCCAAGTATCTGCGGAGAGATTGCATTATTCTTGAAGCGTTCAAGAATAATTCCATAAGATCTAAGAAAAGAAGAATTGATGATTAAATGTGATTTAATCATCTTGATGTGTGTGGAGATTATCCAATATAATTAAATATGATTTAATTATTATGGATAAGAATAATGTGGATAGAAATATCCAATTATTCCTAATATATTATAAATGTGATTTATAATATAGTAGAGAAAGATCCAATTATAATTTATATGTGTTGATTAATTATTATGTGTACTGGATACACATTGTGTAATTAATTGACAATGTAAATTATATGTTGTTTTGGATTGTGAATATGATTCACATTTTTTTCAAGGCAAGATTGCAATATTCTCAAATATAATTGTGAATTATTTTTGAAGAATAAAAGCCAAAAAAAGTTGTTGGAAATAAATAAAGGAGATTTTCAAGGAGATATGCAATCTCATGGATTTCCATGAGATTGCTCTCTCCATGGAATATATGGGCGGCACACCATTCCTAATAGGAATGTGTGGCCGTCCACTTGGAAGGTACATGGAGATGGAATCTCCATGTATCTTCTCTCTTTATTTATTGGTTTGATTTAGGACTAATTTATATTTGATTTTGTCAAATATATTTTAACCTAAATTTGTTGGTTTTACCCACAACAATCTTAGCCATTGGATTGACATAAATCAATCTCATCCATTGATTTTATATGTCACATGGATTGAGATCCATAGATCCCAAAACCCTATAAATAGAGAGGCATACCATGCTCTCTTGGTACATGTAATATTGGAGCCTCTTTCTTCTTTTCTTCTCCATACTCGACAGCCCTCTCTCCCTCTAATATTGGTGGTCGTCCACCAAACCCTAGAGGAGAGAACCGTCGTCGCCTTTGCCACCGCGTCGCCGCTTCAACGTTCTTCGGTTCTCCGTCTTCTTGGAGAGTTCCTCTCACGAAGGAGACGTTTGATCTCGTGCGACGAGATCAGGAGCAACTATGCTTGGATCAACTTCTTGGATTGCGAGGACAATGCGGTTCATCCCCGCACTCGCAAGCGATCTCACCGACGATCGGACTTGAGACAGGAGGTCTCTTCTGTTAGAGACTCGATCAACCACACTTCAAGAGGTATTGCATTATACTTATTGTGGTTATAGATGAAACGATCTGAGAATGGTTCTAGGATCATGTGGTTTCATCGAATAAAAAATTTTAAATTCTGTTGCACTGAACAACTAGTGCGACTAGTCGTTCTTCGTTGTATCCGATACGACGATCATGCTTCCGTGATGCGCTTGAGGATAATTCCATATCCTTCAGTGTGTGTTGGGGGCTCCATGCATGGGGAAGGGAGAGGCCATTTATGGGATGCATGGATTGAAAAAAATTTCACATGTCCTCCTCTTTTGTTTCTAAGATAAAATGTTAAGGGAATGTGTAAATCAAATTCGATGGATAAATGTGTGTGGTTTGAAAGTGATGTTTTATTTTAGTGACCATGCTATTTTTATTTGGATGCATAATTATTTAATGATTAATTGAATGATTGGAATGTGATATTAATTAATGTAGAGGAGAGAATTTGTTCATTTAAATTAATTGTGCATTTTAGAGGTAGTTTTCCTATTGTATTTGCAGAATAAATAATACCTAGATTAAGTGGTGTTGAGGAGTATGTGTCAGATATTAATGGGATTCTTCATGTAGTTTGTATGGTATTATACCAGCATAATATGTAATCATCAATTATTATATGCATAAATGAAAAATGCAAGATGCATTAATTCTATTTAATTTCTCCAATGGTTGCTTATGTGGCTCCTCGCAACACGAGCCACGACTCCTTACCTCCTCGGTTGCCAAGGGACCCTGCCACAAAGAGCAAACATTAGATAGATATTCAAGAATTATCAACATAATGTAAGAAAAACAAATGACTCGACCTACATGTTAAAAATTAGCACTTAATCAAATAATAAAAATCTAAATATTATGAAAGATGTGTCGTGTCCTCGGCAACGACAACATTTGACGGACCCGACATTCGCCCTCTTATTAGTGCAGAATTAACACCCGAGATTCGTTGCTGTCAGGCGAACTCGGATCTATCCAAAACCACTCTGATTCATTTACCAATTAAATGCAATCGGTAAAATTTATTTTACTTGAGCAAGCCCAAGGTCGAACTCAGGGATACACAAGCCTCTTATGTACTTATTTAGACTCCTAATACGCAGATTGAGTGTTGAATCAAAAATTCATAGACCAATACACAAGGAAACATGATGCAGCCACATGGAGACTCATTTTTTCCTTTTTATTTGATTTTTATCATGCATTATGATGCAAGTGTAGACTTATGCAACTATGTCCTAATTAGAGAAAATCAATGAGCAATTAATATGTGATCAATTTCAGAATCATTTTACGAAGCAAACTTCATTGATGAATTAATTAACAACATATCAATCATTAGGCAGGTGACACCACAAAATTATAATTAATCATCCGTATTCTAAGTG
Organism: Ottelia alismoides; assembly: GCA_037367405.1. NCBI lineage: Eukaryota > Viridiplantae > Streptophyta > Magnoliopsida > Alismatales > Hydrocharitaceae > Ottelia > Ottelia alismoides. The sequence goes on along the minus strand of JAZKJV010002190.1, from coordinate 252,161 downwards.
TTAAATCATAAAATAATTCATGTCAATAGATAGACAATAAAACAAGCTTTGAAACGAGATTGAAATCAATAAAAACGGAGATCGTATGCTCAAGATATTCACGAAAGAGTCCTGGGGCATAAATGTAAATAATACTTCAAAATAAATAAATAAAATACTACAAACATGTCCCTAGGAGGACTTAAATGTAATTAAGAAAAGTTAAGAGGCCTTCCTTGTAATTTACCCATACGCGTAGGGGCTAAATTGTAATTATTAAAACTTAGAGGGGGTCGAGTGCAATTAGCCCTAAGCTTGCATGCTCTGCACGTGATGGAAGGATCTGAATGCAAATTCGAGAAGTTGGTGGGGCCCCATATAATTTCCCTAGCCCTCACGTGACTAAGGTACGTGAGGCTAGGCTCGGATGGAGGCGCAAGCTCGGGGCAAGAGGCTCGGGGCACGTGGCGATCGATGGCGCATCATGCACTGGCTTGGATCATCGGAGCCTCTAGACTTGGAGGCATCAATGTTACCTAATGTGAGTCGTTGGATACACACCGAGAGGGTGCCATCCAACGTCACATGTATTTCCTGGAGTCTCCTCCTTCATCGATGACTAGATGAGCGAATTAGCCTCTAGAAGAGCTGCAGGAGCTCTTCCACCATCTCCCGAGCACGATGAAGATCTTTGGAGGCTACAAGAAGGTTGGAGGTCGGCGTCATAGCCCAGGGAAATTGCTAGACCACTTGGACGAGGCTGGTGGTGGACCATTGCCGGAGGCGAAGCTCGAGAAATGAGCTCCAACACAGGTCTGGTCATTGAAGACAAACACCTACATAAAGGTTAGTGGAGATAGCTGAAGCGTGCATGTGCTGTGTGTGGGAGTAGTGATGTGAATCTTCTCCGGCAAGTCGAAGAAGCGGGAGGTAGAGTGGCTTGGGGTTGTGGAAGATCAAGATGTCAGGTGCAGTGCAGCGCAAGGATGAATGAAGTACGGGGAAGCTCTGGTGGTGGTTAACCAAGGGTGAACGTGTGTAGAGGCATCTAATTAATTGGAAAAAAATCAAGAGAAAAAGCAAGAAGGATTGAGAAGAATTACCTGGAGAATTGGGCGAATGTGGGAAGCTTGGTCTGAGCATCGTTGCTGCTTCGGTCATCGCTAGACTCCCCCAACCATGAGTAGTAGCTTGTCGGCATTCTACAGCCAGGGGCAAGGCCTTCCATGATTGGGGGTCATCACCGGGGACTTGGTCATCGTTGTGTCATCGATCCGGCCTCCCCCTGTCACGGGGAGGCGGAGAGAGGTTGGGCTGAGGCCCGCGTACGGGTGGACAGGCGTGAAGGTGGGCGGCGATGGAGTATTTCAATGGGGAAGGTTCGAGGTTCCGATGAAGGGTGATGTGGGTTGGGAGTGGGGTATGGAGCAAGAGAGAGGAGGTCGTGGTCAGCTAAGTGGTCCGTGAGGGTCATTAATGAGTGGGCTTGGACCGATCATGGTTAGAGAGGTGAGGGGAAGGTTGGGAAGGTGGAGAAAATAGGAAGGGGGAGAGCGGTTCTCTTAGTGGAGGATGTGGGAGAGAAGGGGGTTTGGAAGGTGGAATACGAAGTCTCAACTGTTGGATCTTACGATCCAACAGCTGAGAGGAGGGCGCGAAGAGGAGGCTCTAATCAAATCGATCAGGCTGCATCCAAGGATCGTGGGAGAAGTGATCGTGGTTGTTAGATCTAAAGGTCTAACAGTTGCACAACAGGTGATGGTGGGTGTTCCAGATGAAATCTGGAGGCTGGTCGAAGGGTGGAGACTTAAGCACGTACGTACGGCCGAGATGGAGACACATAGGAGGATCGGACGGCTAGAAGAGAGGGCAGATGATGCAAGGCCAGTGGGCCACGTGGCTCAACTAGAAAGAGCCACGTGGCCCAATCAGGTTGTTCAGACATAAAACACGAAAAAGAAAGAGAAGGAGGTCGAATTTGGAAAAATTCAAAAACATGAAAGTTGTAGATCTCAACAAGATCTACAAGTTTTATGTTGATCAAAAAAACAAAAGAGGTCAAACAAAGGGAGAAATATTTTTGTGAGTGTTTTAAAGGTGTAAAAAAACTACAGTTTTTGCTTTTATCATTTTTTGTATTTTTAATTCATTTTACGACCCAGATACATATAACAATTAATCTGGTTGTTATCGACACCAATTTAAGCTAGGGGTTAATATAGGAAAATTAATATGATGAAACCGAGATTCATCAATGTACTACAAAGACCTTCAAAAAGATGTTCAAGAATTTATGAAATTTGCCTATGCCCAAGGTTCTTGTATGGTGGATTCCAATGGGACTATATTGTGTCTGTGTCAAAACTATCATTTAATGAAGAAGAGATCCAGTGATGAAATTTATTTGCATCTTTATAAAAATGATTTCATGGAAGGATATCAAATTTGGTGGAGACGCGATGAGATCTTTAATGACATAATTAATGAGTCAAATGATGCAGACACTATCAATCTATTTCTAAATATGGTTATGGACGTTGCAGGTCTGAATTTTAACACCGATGCTCTAGATGAAGAGGAACCACATGGTGAGACAACAGACTTATACGAGTTGTTGAAAAAGGCAGAAGAGCCCTTGTGGTTGGGTTGTAAGACATATTCAAAACTCTCAATGGTTGTTGAACGTCTTTCAGTGAAGATAGAGCATAATATGACAAATCTTAATTTCGATGTTTTGTTTAGAATTATAAAGAAAACAGTATCCTAAGTTGTTGAATTACCTGAAAATTATTATAAAGCAAAAAAATGATGCGGAAGATGGGTTTAGTTGATGTTAAAATAGATTCATGTATAAATCATCATGTTTTATATTACAGAGAACATGAGTATTTGAAATGTTGTCCTAAATGTGATGAGCCAAGATTTCAAGAATCAAGTAAGAGTGAAAAAAATATCAAGGAAAGTTTTACACTGTTTCTCGTTAACTCTGAGATTGAAGCGATTATATTATTGTAAGGAAACAACGAAATATATGTTATAGCATTGTGAGCATAGTTGTGAAGAGTACATGGAACATCCATTAGAATCTGATTGTTGGAAGAAAATGATGTCAATATTTTCTTTGTTTTCAGCAGAAAAAAGGAATTGTTTTATAGGTTAATGGATAGACAGATTTAATCCTCATGGAAGAAGTAAGGATTACTCGTATTGACCAATAATGACAACACTATACAATCTACCTCCATGGTTATGCAACAAGATAAAATTCATTTTCCTATCATTGTTGGTGTCAGGACTTACGCATCCGAGAAAATACATCGATGTGAATTTACGTCCACTCATAGATGAGTTGAAGATGCTTTGAAACGATGGAGTCGATATATATAATGCAAATAAAAGTGATACATTCAATATGCAAGTAGCTCTACTTAGGACTATAAATCACTTTCTAGCTTATGAAATGCTATCTGGATGGAGTACGCATGTATGTAAAAGTTGTTCATATTGTATGAAGAGTACAAAGTTTTTTCATCTTCAACACGGTCAGAAACCTTTTTTTCTGATTGTCACTGGAGTTTTCTCCCAACTGGTCATCCGTGCTGGAGACAAAAACAAGCATTTAAGAGGAATACCATATAACTTGCATATCTTCTGAGAATTAAAATTGGTGATATGACATTATCAGCATTAGTGGAATTTGAAAACCCAATCATGGGAAATTGAGATAAAACACAACCTCTACATGATTTTAGTGACAGTCATAATTGGATTAAGAAGGGAACATTTTGAGAATTACCATATTGAAGTAAATTATTGATATGACACAACTTAGATGTCATGCATATCAAGAAAAATATCTTCGATAACATCTATTATATTGTTATGAATGTAGCTGGTTGTACAAAAAATACAGTTAATTCTTGTCGTGATTTAAGGATCATAAGAAATTGGTTGGATTTATATATTAGGGATCTTGATATTGAAAGGTTCGAAAATCCTAAACCGTAGTAGACATTGGACAAAAATCAAGTGAAATATATCTGAGAATGGATAACTAAATTGAAATTTCCAGATGGGTATGCATCGAATTTATCAAATTTGGTTGATTTAAAGAAGCTTTCATTTAAAGGAATGAAGAATCGTGATTGTCATGTATTCATGGAAAGACTACTACCATTAATGTTCATGTGACTATTATCAAAAAATATCATCGATGTTTTATCAGATGTCAGATGATCTTTTCAGATTTTATGTTCATCACGCATCAATCGAAAGGAGATGGAATATCTTGATAAAATTATTCTTGTGATTATGTGTAATTTGGAGAAGATCTTTCCACCGACTTTTTTTAATAAATGGAGCATCTGGTGATTCATCTTTCATACGAGGTAAAAGTTGGCGGGCCCCTAAAATATCGATAGATGTATCCATTTGAAAGGTGTTGTTTTATGATAAACGTTTACTTTGATTCAATTTTTTTTATAATTAAAACTACATTCTATTTTATGTAGGTGCATGTTCTTCCTAAAAAGAAAGGTGTGAAGTATATTTACGAAGAAGTAACAAAAATTCTGTGTGAGATATTTCCTTAAAATGTGGAAACTATCCACAATAGATTAAGGGGGAAGACAATTTGCTCTGACAAAGAACCTTATATCAGTGTCTTTCGTTAGTCAGTGCAACTAATTGGAAAGGCTAGAGAGTGTTTATTGTCAAAACAAGAGAAAGATGCGACTAAATAATTGTGTAGAAATAGCACCATAAGTTGAGTACGGATTTTTATTGTTTTTCCAAACAAATGAAAATTTCATTCTTCTTATCTTTTAATGGTTTGTGTAATCATTTTAAGGAATTTAGAAGGAAAATTATTGAAGAAAATCCTTCATATATAAAAAAAGAAGTTGTGAGCAGATATAGCAAAGAATTTCCAAAATGCTTTAAGAATCGAACAAATGATTTGGATGGTAATGAGTATAATACATAGGTATTAAAATACTTTTCAGAAGATCCAATTTAAAAAGTCCGAGCATACAATTGTTGTTGGAGTAATGGTTACTGATTTCATACAATATCTTCTAGTAGAAACTTAACAACTCAAAATTGTGAAGTGATGTTATGTGGATCTTGTTAGGAGGAAGATCATTTGGATTATTGTGGAATCTTAAAGAAGATATTGGAAGTAGAATATATTATTCCAGTCTTAAACAAAGTAATTCTGTTTTATACGATTGATACGATCCATATGAATGGGTAGTGATTGACAAAAGGAATAACATCGATGATATTATACAAATAAAATTTATACACATATTTTAACCATTCGTTCTTACTTCTCAAGTGGACCATGTTATCTTCATCAAGTTTCAAAGAAGATAAAGAACATTAAAACTTTCAATGTCGTCAAGATAAATTCATAAATTTGTATTTTTAAAGAAGTTACTCCTACCGAAAATGTTGTAGATGAACCTTTCACATGTACTCATGAGCAAATAAATGTAGCAAATGAAGTCACAATCATCGAAATAATTCTTTTGGCAGATAATGAGGTCATATCTGCTAACCTGCTAGATGATGTAGAAGTTACAAATGATGATTCAAACAACTCCGTAACTAATGAAACATATTATAATCCACCTGAATCAAATGAAGAAGATTAACTGTAAGTTACGATACAGTATTGTACTAGTTATAAAAATTCATTAATAAGTGTATAATTAACTATTATATTTTGATTACAATCATGGCAGGTTCTGGACGTGGCAGCTCTAACGGATCTCAATGATTCACTCGTCTGACCTCCTCGGACTCACCTTCTTCGAGTATGCAGCACACCCTGCATTATGATTTAGATTCACTTCATAAAGAGATGGTCGTAGCCTACTACCAGTCTCTAAGTTATCAACCTGCTTGCTTTATGGATAACCATCTTCCTCAGCAACTCTCGATGCATGTCCACTCTCGTACCTGCACGGACATTGATGGATTCTGATTCTCCTTCTTCTAGACATCTGGGCACCTACATACCTTTACTTAGTGGAGGTGGGTAGACTTCGGAGTCCTTGCATTTGTTGGATGCGATTCCCTCAGATTCGGGTACCTATTTACGTAGCATCCGTAATATAGAATTCACTAAATACCGTATTTAGCCAACATAAATTTGAGAGGAAAATTTCCACGTTTGCATTTGGCATTCATATCTAATGTAACAATCACAAAACAATAGCATGATGTGCCACTAAATTTCCATTTCATCAATTTCCATACACACACATGTACTAACTAAGCTAACAGTGTGTACATATATCCCAAAAATGTACAGAAGAGAAAAGAAAACATTTACAGTATGCGGCATTCACAATATAAGATTCACAAGTGATAGCATTAGCTACTTGAATTTGAGGGGAAGGAAGGGAGAAGGAAATGGAGGGTTTCTGTTGAAAATGTGAAAGGGAAAAAGGCTCTTTCGATGGATTTGGAAAAGAAGAAATAGAAAAATACAAATGAAGAGAGGGGAAGGGGGAAGGAATCTTCCCATGTAGGCCTATGTCACTTGTGAAGAAGTAGCAACCTTCTGTGCGAGATATTTCCTTAAAGATGTGAAAATTATCCACAATAGATTTAGGAGGAATGCGATGGTTTGCTCTGATGACGAACCTTATATTAGTGTCTTTCGTCTGTCAATGCAACTAATTGGAAAGGCTAGAGAGCATTTATTGTCGAAATTAGAGAAAGAAGCAACTAGATAATTGTGAAGAAGTAACACCATACGCCGAGTAAGCATCTTTATTATTTTTTCAAGCAAATGAAAATTTCATTCTTCTTATCTTTTAATGGTTTTTGTAATCATTTTAGGAAATTTAAAAGAAAAATTATTGAAGAAAATCCTACATATAGAAACATTGAAGTTGTGAGATATAGCAAAGAATTTCCAGAGTGCTTTAAGAATCGAACAAAAGTTGGACGGTAATGAATACAATACACATGTATTAAAAAACTTTTCAGAAGATCCAATTTATAAGGTCTGAGCATACAATTGTTGTTGGAGTAATGATTATGGATTTCATACCATATCTTCTAGTAGAAACTTAACAACTCAAAATTATGATGTGATGGTATGTGGATTTTGTTACGAGGAAGATCATTTGGATTATTATGGAACCTTAAAGGAGATATTGGAAATAGAATATATTATTCCAGTCTTAAAGAAAGTGATTCTTTTTTGTATGACTAAATCGATTCAAATGAAGGGGTAGTGATTGACAGAAGGAATAACATCAAACGTATTATACAAAGAAAATTTATACACATATTTGAACTATTCCTTCTTGCTTCTCAAGTGGACCAAGTATGTTATCTTCATCGAGTTTCAAGTAAGAGAAAGAACATTGAAACTTTCAATGTCGTCAAGATAAATTCACGAAGTTATGTTTCTAAAGAAGATACTCCTACAAAAGATGTTGTAGATGAACCTTTCACATGTACTCATTAGCGAATAAATGTAGCAGATGAAGTCACAATCATCGAAATAATTCTTTTAATGGATAATGAGGTCAAATCTGTTGACCTACTAGATGATGTAGAAGTTACAAATGATGATCCAGATAACTCCGCAACTAATGAAATATACTATAATTCATCTAAATCAAATAACTAAGATTAAGTGCTAGTTATGATACATTATTGTACTAGTTAAAAAATCCGTTGACAAGTGTATAATTAACTATCATATTATTATTTCAGCATGGCAGGTTCTGGACATGGCGGCTCTAATGAATCTCAACGATCCACTAGTTCGACCTCCTCGGACTCACTTTCTTCGAGTAGGCGGCACACCCTGCATTTTGATTTAGATTCGCTTCCTGAAGAAACTCAAAGGGGCGTAGATTACTACCAATCTCTAGGTTAGCCTCCTCCTCGCTTTATGGATAGCCATATTTTTTAGCAGCTCCTGATGCATGTCCAATCTCAGTACATGCACGAACATTCATGGATTCTGATTCTCCTTCTAGACATTCGAGCAACTACGTACCTTTATCTAGTGGAGGTGGGTAGACTTCGAAGTCCTTCCCTTTGTTGCATGTGATGCCCTCAGATACGGGTATCCGTTTACGCAGCATTCGCAATATAACATTCATTAAAGATCGCATTTCGCCAAAATGAATATGAGAGGAAATTTTTGTGTTCGCATTTGACATTCATATCTAATGTAACAAACACAAAATAATAACATGATGTGCCACCAACTTTTCATTTCATCAATTTCCATATATACAATATGTAACAAATTAAGCTGATAGTATATACATATATCCCAAAAATGTATAGAAGAAAAAAGAAAGCATTTACCACATGTGGCATTTGCAATATAAGATTCACAAGTGATCGCATTAGCTGCTTTAATTTGAGGGGAAGGAGGGGAGAAGGAAATGGAGGGATTTGGTTGGATCCGTGAAAGGGAAAAAGACTCTTTCGATGGATTTGGAAAGAAAGAAATAAAAAAATATAGAGGAAGAGAGGGGAAGGGGGAAAGAAGCTTCCCATGTAGGCATATGCCGCTTGCGAAGAAGTAGCAACATTATGTACAAGATATTTTCTTAAAGATGTGGAAATTGTCCACAATAGATTAAGGAGGAATGAGACGGTTTGCTCTGATGAAGAACCTTATATCAGTGTATTTCGTCAGTCAGTACAATGAATTGGAAAGGCTAGAGAGCATTTATTGTCGAAACAAGAGAAAGATGCTAGTGGATAATTGTGAAGAAATAACACCGTACGTTGAGTATGCATCTTTCTTATATTTCCAAACAAATAAAAATTCCATTATTCCTATCTTTTAATGGTTTTTGTACTCACTTTAGGGAATTTAGAAGAAAAATTATTGAAGAAAATCCTACATATAGAAACAATGAAGTTGTGAACAGATATAGCAAAGAATTTCCAGAGTGCTTTAGGAATCGAACAAAAGAGTTGGATGGTAATGATTACAATACACATGTATTAACATGCTTTTCAGAATATCCAGTTTATAATGCCCGAGCATACAATTGTTGTTGGAGTGATGGTTATCGATTTCTCATAATTATAGTAGAAACTTAACAACTCAAAATTACTAAGTAATGGTACGTGGATCTTGTTACGAGGAAGATCATTTCGATTATTTATAGAATCTTAAAAGAGATATCTGAAGTAGAATATAGTATTCTAGTCTTAAATATAGTAGTTCTTTTCTGTACGACTGATACAATCCAAATGAAGAGATAGTGATTGAAAAACGGAATAACATCGCTAATATTATACAAAGAAAATTTATGCACATATTTGAACCATTCATTCTGCACGTATTTGAACCATTCATTCTTACTTCTCAAGTGGACCAAGTCTGTTATCTTCATCGAGTTTCAATGAAGAGAAAGAACTTTGAAACTTTCAATGTCGTCAAGATAAATTTACGAGGTTATATTTTTAAAGAAGATACTCCTACAGAAGGTATTGTAGATGAACCTTTCACATGTACTCATGAGCGAATAAATGTAGCAGATAAAGTAACAATCATAGAAATATTTCTCTTCGCAAATAATGAAGTCATATCTGCTGACCTACTAGATGATGTAGAAGTTACAAATGATGATTCAAACAACTCCGCAACTAAGGAAAGATATTATAATTCATCCTAATCAAATGGGAAAGACTAACTGCTAGTTATGATACAATATTGTACTAGTTAAAAAACCATTGATAACTATTATATTTTGATTATAGTCATGGCAGATTTTGGACATGGCAGCTCTAATGGATCTCAGTGATCCACTCGTTCGACCTCCTTGGACTCATCTTCTTCGAGTAGGCAGCACACCCTGCATTTTGATTTAGATTAACTTTCTAAAGATACTCGATGGATCGTAACCTACTACCAGTCTCTAGGGTATCCTCCTCATGCCTTTACGGAGAGCCATCTTCCTCAGCAGCTCTCACAAACATCGATGGATTCTAATTCTCCTTCTTCTAGACATCCGAGCACCTACATACCTTTATACAGTGGAGGTGGGTATACTTTGGAATCCTTTCCTTTGTTGTGTGTGATGCCCTCAGATCTTGGTACCCATTTATGCAGCATTCGTAATATAACATTAAATAAAGATTGCATTTAGCCAACTTGAATTCGAGAGAAAAATTTCGCGTTTGCATTTGACATTCACATCTAATGTAACAACTGCAGAATAATAACATGATGTGCCACCGAATTTTCATTTCATTAATTTCCACATATATATACAACATGTAACAAACTAAGCTGACAGCGTGTACATATATCTCAAATATGTCAAGAAGAGAAAAGAAAGCATTTACCGCACACGGCATTCGCAATATAAGATTCACAAGTGATCGCATTAGCTACTTGAATTTGAGGGGAATGAAGGGAGAAGTAAATAGAGGGTTTTGGTTGGAAATTTGAAAGGAAAAAGGTTCTTTTGATGGATTTGGAAAGGAAGAAATAGAAAAATACAGAGGAAGAGAGAGGAAGGGGGAAGGAAGCTTCCCATGTAGGCTTATGTCACTTGCGTGACATCAACCGACTGATGTCAGCCTGTTGAGTCATGATTATGATTATTATTATTATTATTATTATATTGCAAAATCTTAAAGTGATCTGTACTCATGCCTTATTTTGATTGTCGCTAGACAACGATCAATATGAGTATAATATCCATATACTTTGGATCAAGTTTGAATCCCTGAATTTCTCAAGATATGGTTTTGGTTCATGGTTACATTTTGTAACTTCAAAATATCAAATGATTCCAACTGATGAATAGTCGATTCTGTTTGTCTTATTTCGTCGAATCAGATTTTATGGCGATTTCAGTTTGTTTCACGGTTTCCAATTTCGTGATGCAGCTTTTTCGTGGCATGCCTTACGATCGATTACGACCAAATGACTTTTTAATTTATGATTAATTGATTTATTTAGGTTATTTAATATTAATTGAACATTAATTTGCCATTCGGACCCTTAATCGGGCTGGGTTTGGTTTATTCGGACCTGGATGTTACAAATATAAAAATCTCAAAGGGAGTCTCATCCTCGAGACTTAAGTCAAGGTAATTATATGTCTTGTTTGAATTTCATATGTACATAAACATCAAAGGATTTTGAACATCAAAAGATTACCTGAAACTCTAAATCTTTCCTCCGACGGTCTACATAACTCTTCTGGTGGCTTTGTGTCATTAGAAGCATTTGCCTCACAAGGTCAACAGTCCTCGCAGTCTCCTCCAAGATATCTACGGAGTAGAGAGCATGATCACCTACCTCGCGCTAATTGAGAGGTGTGAGGCATCTTCGCCCATATAGGGCTTTGAATGGTGCCATGCCAATAGTAGAATGATAGATGTTGTTTTACGAAATTCCACCAATGGCAGATGATCCTTCTAGGACCCTTTCCACACCAAAGTACATGCACTTAGTAGGGTACCACATATCTGATACCAAACGGTGACACCCTCGGATCCAGGTACCCATTTACACAACATTCGCAATATAACATTAACTAAAGATCACATTTAGCGAACATGAATTTGAGGGAATTTTTTTACGTTAGCATTTGACATTCACATCTATTGTAACAATAAGAACAACAACAAGATGTGCCATCAAATTTTCATTTCATTAATTTGCCATTCAAATCTTAATCGAGTCAGGTTTGGCTTATTCGGATCCAAATGTTACATTGGAGGTTATTGTGGATGGGAGGTATTTTTTTTATATTTTCCATTTTAACTTTTATATATATACTCTCTAAAAAATTAAAAAATTGTAGGGATTTCTTTAATAGTAACAAAATTACAAAGGAGATAACCAATATTATCAAGACACATTTTACTAGCATGCATCTTTGATAGTGTCACATTTCAGCTACCGAGCAGGAGAGAATGTTTGAGATTTTCTTGGTAAGAATACAAATAAATTTTATTCGAATCATTTGATAATTGTTGCAACTCATTTATATAAAATTTTTAAAAAAAATTTTAGAGTAGGTATTGTTTTGTTCCTAGTTTGAGGAAGGAGCCTTACCATAGAGCCTTTATTCTTTTGATGGAGAAGAGGATGAACGATACATTTTTCAAGACAAGGAGAGACATACATATGAAAACGAAATGTGAGGAAATAAATTTTAAGGAGATGAAGAGGTTCCCATCGTCATGGAGCACAAAGGAAAGGTATTTTCTTATCATCCTAGTTTAAAATATAATTTTATTAAAAATTATTCATTTAATATTTTTACAGGTGGGTGGGTTTTGTGATGCATTCAGTAAAGATTTTGAGTTTGGAAGGAGGTCGACGGCGGGAAGGGCAAACTACCAAAAATAGAAGATTGGATCGATCAGTGGCTCTAAGAGAATCAATCAGATTAAAATATAGTTTAAAATTAATTTATATAGTTTCAATTGTTATTATTATTTATCTTTATTTTTCAAATGGCTAGGATGGAAAAAGAACCCTTATTTCAAGAGTGGTGGTCTAGGTTCCACATGAGAGGAAAAGAGGGAACGTCTCAATGGTCCCCATGAAGTAGGAGAATTATTGGTTAGTATTTATATTTTAAATCAATTTGACACGGGATTTTTACCCATCAAACCTTATAATCTTTGTTAATTACCTCCACGACCTTTGAAACAACCAAATTCCCCCTCGACCACGTAAACTTGCTAACCCTTATCCTACAGACCGTGTGGTTAACTCCCATCCATTCACCCATTAAAACCAACTAGATTATGTTATGTTCTTATACATTATACCCATTGTTTATCAAATTTATATTGAGCGCCACTCCCCCTCACCCTCCTCATCTCCCTTTCCCTGTCGCTCTCCTCCTCTCAGGTGTCTTCTTATTCCTTTCTTCTCCATTCTCTTATCCTCTCTCCTCGCTCGCTAGTACCTCAGTCCCTTCGCTCCTATGCTCCACTCATTCCCTGTTTATTACTGACGTCACTCTGCTCTTTCCCATCGCATCTCTACCTCGACCAACCACCTTGGCCTTCCCAGCTCCTCGCTAACCCTCGTCATTCCACAACTTTACCTAACCGCCATGCAACTCCATTGTCTTACACACTTCTGCCTAGAGAATCACCATCGTTCGCATCCATCCCCGAGGAGATATCACCGTCCACCTGCATCTCTACGCCTCACATCACGCTCTGATGTTCGATGCTCCCCTTCTCCTACCTCACTTCCCTCGCTCCCTCTACTGCAGAGAGTAGCTCCGCTCGCTCCATTGACCATCGACTTCGTTGTGTGTCACCGTAGTCGCCTACTGCACGCCTTGACAACCCTTGGTCGTATATCAGCTATAAGATCCCTGCTGCCCCAAACACTGTCACCCATGCCCCCACCATTGTCCCGAGCCTTGCCACTGCCCCTGTCCAACGTAAGGTGAAGGCGTTAGAGATTCGGGTGCATCTGCTGGAAGTTGCGCTTCACTAGGGAGGAGAGGTATAGTGTAGGTGGCGTCGCCTAGAGAGCGGGGGGGGGGGGGGTTCCACGTGGAGAGGATTTTCCTTGGCCATCTCTTAGAGGAAGGGAGAACGAGGTGCATCAGTGCGGCTAGGGGTTGATCGCGTCACTGCCTGAGATGCAACTCTGCCTAGAGCATGTATGCCCTAACCCCAATAACCTCCTCTCCGGTCTATGGAAAAAACATGGGGGTGGAATATCCACCATTGTATTTTCATTGGTTAGATTAACTCAAGACTAACCCAAGCAATTGACTCAAATAAAGTTAAAACTGACGATAGGGTCTATAAGGTAAGATGGAGGAAGTTTACGGGGTCGAGGGGGAATTAAGTTACTTCAAGAGGTAATTGACAAAGATTATAGGGTCTATCAGGTTAAAGTCCCATTTGAAAAAGCGACTTTACAAAAAAACTTATATTTTTTCAACTTATATTTCAAGATCGTTATTTGGCCCTATTTGCAGAAAAATGGAGTGGGACTCCTGATAGGGACCAAGCACCATTTGATAAAACTATTCGGAAATGGTTATAGAAAATATTATTATATTTTATTAAATATTTTAATATATCTACATATTACACAATTATAATTTTAATAGGTGTCGGAGGAGAGGAATGTTATGGCGAATTGGAAGCAGATGCTTGGTGTTCTTTCTCCATACTATGTGGAGGAGCATCGCCAATCGTATTCTGCTTTTGGTCAGCCATTGTATTCATAGAAGCAATCATCATAGTCATCATCGCAGATGGAGTCCCAGATGATAATGATGGTTGAGCAGGTGACGAAGCTCTGAGAATATTTCATGGCATACATGTAAGTATTCTCCTTAAACAAGTAATAATTTCATAGTTCTCTATCTTCACATGCATATCTTATATATATTCCTTAATATAGGTCACAAGGGAATGAATCGCAATATGAGCAGATTGAATCAGATGACGAGGAGGAGGAGAATGACTCGAAAGAAGAGGCACGCATGTATGTCAGGTTTAAGGAGAAGGAGAAAAAGAAATCAAAATAGAGTTTGAATTCCAAATTATTCATATCAAAGAAGAAATGATTTTTGTTTTTTTATTTTGTGTAGTTGTTGAATTCCAAGCAAGTTTTTAAATTTTTAGAAACTTTTATATTAGATCCAGTTGTACTTATACATTATTTCAACTGTAGAACCTTTATAACTTGGTTTCAATTATGCATTTACATATATTGAAGATTTATATGAACTTATATGTTTAGTTTGTAAGTAAGTTCGTAAATATTATGTGAGTTTGATAGGTACAACTAAGTTGTACATGTATAAGAGGATGTCAGCTACTAACCATTTTATAGATACATTTCTCAACTCTAATAAGTGCCTACAGTGGCTTCTTGGTAGGTTTTACAGGTTCGACGGAGTGTCTAAACTTGCCAAACTTGTATATATTTTTTCTACTCTTTAGGTTGGGCAAGCACAGTGCTCGCCAAGGTCTCTCAAATAACTCTCCATTTTTGTGTAGGCGAGCCCAAATGTGCACATCTAATGGTGGGAGAGCACCTGGCTTACATAGGTGCTCGCTCGCCTACCCTTACGACAGGACTATCCACGAGCACACATCGGGTGAGCACATCTGCTCACCCCACATATGAGTGTGTACAAGGCATGCACATAGCCTACACATGACGAGCCATCATGTGCACGCAAATCACGCCTTCTTTACTGGAACAATTGTAATTCCACTTCAATCAATCAACAAACAATTAGAATTTTCTTGATATTACTATATAGTATACACCCTCACAAGTACGCATTAATTTGTAGTTTGATAATTAGAGTACAACTTGACCTACTCATATCTTTCTTTCCTCAAAAATGGATATGACCAGTATACTCTAGTTATGCTGAGAGGGAGCATTTCCTTTACATGCAAAATACTAATTAGTAAACCAAACCAGCATACCTAGACTAGACATTGTCATCATTCCTATTGAGAACAATACAAACTTATGCCAATGTACTTATGGTTCTATCAATCAACTTTGATGACTGGAATTATACTATATAATAATATCTCAAAAATACTAAGCATCTTAAAATATTTTTGAGATCCTAAAATTTCTAAGCTTATCAAGCAATCATGTTTTGCATGTAAAAGTTGTCCTACAACTATTGTAGGATAAACTAGGGTTTACATGGAACATTCATTTAATGGTCTATGATGATTAATAAATTATTTTAATAATAATTATACATCATAATTAATCAATGTAAATTCATAATTTCCATGATACCTATTGAATTATAAACATATTAAGCAAAAAGACGTGATGATCTAATCATCTTCTAACACATCTCCACTAACTATGGAATATATAGGGCAAACGGAGTCAGAATCACACTAAATAAATTCGATTGGTTTGCTGGTTTGATTTCTACTTAATTAAAATATTTAGTTATGGAAAACATTAAGCAAAGATCATTTTCTTATAGATCTGTGAATACATGTAAAAACAATTTTCATGGCGGGAACTCTTCGAATCATATTCATGCACTTTTGGTACAAATAATATGTTACTATTTTTGCAATATATTTAGAAATTTGAAATATATTTTAATAACCAAAAACCATGTCCAAATAGTGCATAATAGTGGATTTTTAATTTAGCGAAAACAAATTCGAATTTTACATCCAATACAAAATAATGAGTCTCGCGCATCTGAAACACGAACCTTGTTCACTTAGGGTTTTGGATCTCATCCAAATCCTGACCAAGGCTATTATATCACTTGAAGGTTACGAAAATAACCTTAAGCACATCACGGAAGCATGAAGACATCATATACGATCAGGAGCGACTAGTCGCACTAGTTGCTCGGGGTAGCCGATTTTAAAATTTTAAAAAGCGATGAAATTCACATGATCCCAGAATACTTCGCGGATAATTTTATCTAAACCACAAAGTAGATATCGAAATACCTTTTGAATTATTGCTCCAATCAAAGTCCCGAAATAAAGAGACCACCTTTCTCAAGTTCGACCCGATAAATGAGACGCTTATGAATGCATTGATGACACACATCCTTCTCATGATACAAGATGTTGATCCAAGAGAAGGATTTCCAAATCTCGTTTCATGAAATTTGAGGTTACCTTCGCATACTGGAAGCATCGAGGAAGATGAAGATCCACAAGCAATCGAAGTGGGAGCACGACGGCATAGCGACGACGACTCTCTCTAGGTCACAAAGTGGGCAACCACCTTAGAGAGAGAAAGAGTGTGTAGGTGTGTATTATGACGAGAAGGAGAGAGAGCTTGTAAATTATATGCTATAAAATAAGAGCTATGATTGTCTCTTCTTTTATAATATTTTGGGAGTCCATGGATCTAAATCCATGGACAACACAAATCAAATGGTTGAGATTGATTTGTCTTTCTTTCAATGGCCATGATTATGTTGAAAAATACAATAACAATTAATTTAATTTATATTAAATAAATCATCAAGATAAATTAATTTAATCAAATCAATATTCCATAAAGGATTAGGAAGAAGGCAAGCATCCTTCCAATTAAGGGGGTATGGCCGCCTTGAGTCCTAAATCAAGAGTGGTCGTCCACCCTCATAATATAGAAGGGGGGTTCCTCGTTCCAATTATGTGAGATCTTATATCTCTTATAATCCTTCCTTATTTACAACAACTTTTATTGTATATTATTTCATTAAAAAATCCGAATTATTTTTGTGAAATATCAATCATGCCATTGGAAATTTGTGAATCATATACACAATCCAAAATAAAATAGTAATTGTATTTTTAATTAATTTTTTGATGTGAATCCAATTCACATCAACATTTAAATTGTAGATATTATTTACAAATAGCTCTCCCTAATATATTATAGTTCAATTTATAATATATATGATTAATATGGATAGTACTATCCACATTATTCATATTTATGATAATTAAATCATATTTAATTATGTTAGATCATCATTCTCATGCGCTTAAATAATATAATCAATTTCACATTATTCATGATAATTAAATCACATTTATCTATCCATTTCTCAAAGCTTGGATACACATTTTATCAATGGAATTATTCTTGAAATCTTTCAAGAATAATGTGCTTTCTCCGCGGATATTAGGAGATAAGGGCATATATGTTCCACGTATACTGACTTGGATATTGAGATCATATCTCAAATTCAGATCTTGGGAACCTCTTATAGATGCTTAACTAAATCAGGGTCGTAGATCTAATCTTCTCATTGCATTTGAATCTCATTCAGATCAATAGCCAACATTTGGACTAAGATCAGATCACTTCTCTACTTAGAGGACACTAAATATATATATCTATTTCATCACTCCCTCGAAATGGAAGTGCCATGGTTATACAATCATTTATTGATCACATCACACTCGAGTATTCCTAATACGCGTACATCATGCATATTGGAAGACCAAGTAGACCCGAAGATTTAGATCAATTTTACATTATATTTTTCAGTGTTTTATCATTAATTTTCTCATTTGGTCATTGGAATTTGGTATTGATCATATACTTTCCAAAATCATATATCATAGCTACAAATTCTTATCATGCTTCCAAAGCAAGACGACCGTGCATGGAATTTTATTGGTCCCAATACCTCATGAGTAAGATCGTGTCTTCTTGTTCACATGAATCTGTATGATCACTTCGAGATCGTAATAGACCTTGACTAGGCTATCAACCTATCGATCTGCTAAATGTACATACCTAGATATTACCAATACATTTGTCTCTGATCAGAGGATGCGTTCCTATATCATGACAATATACGATATAAGACTTGGTTATCTTGATATAATTAAGTCAACTCTTTTACCTAACTTAGTTGACACCTCTGAATATCTTTTCCTATGCAGAGGACCTGCATCAAGAGGTTGGTCAGATATCATTCTATAGAGAAGGATTTCCATCTCTTTCCCATGCTGAAGATCATCTCTTAACAATCATTTGAAAGTGCTTGATGAGTTCTTACTCTTTAGATATTCATCCAAGCACCAGCCTATGTGATTAAACAATTGAATCAATAGTTGTATGATCATTAAGATGGCTATCGTACATAACCCTAATTGTACTAAGGGACCTTGTAGTGCATTCATTTATTTAATCTCAGATGGTGTGTGAATAAATCAATAGCTTTTATTGATATATAAAATATTACAATAACATTTATTATAGAAATGGTTCGCCTCGGGCTCACATATCTTACATATAAATGGTTTCTCACCACTAAAAGAAATTTTTCTGGACCTTTGGACATGGGGTTAAAATAAGAAAGTTTACAGAGCTGCGGGCCTCTAATCATGAAAGGTGAAATACAACTAGTTTAAAAGTCTTGAAAACAACACACCTCTTAGGCTTTATGGAAAAATCAAAATACTCAAACATTCACTATCCCGAATTCAGCATTTCATTTCCGTAAACATAATAGACACATGCGCATTTATATCCTTTTGAAAGGTAAGCCCAACAAGCTTTGTCATACCCTCACCTCTTGAATCGTGCTTATGATCCCTTGTCTCTATAGTAGGAGACATCACATCTCATGTCTGATCCGATGAAGGTACATGCGGGCGAGTTGATGAGATGTGTTCTTCTAGCAATCCAAGTTGATGATCCGAGCAAGAAGTCTCATATTTTGTTTCCTGAAATCTGATGCCTTCTTCACAAGAAACAAGCACCGAAGATGGAGGAAATCCACGAGCAGTCGATCCGACAGCACAACGATGTCATGACGACGGCGAGTCTCTCGAGATCAATAATGTGGATAGCCACAATGTTGAGAAAGAGAGGGAGGATATGTGTGAGAATATGGAGAGAGAGAGAGAGAGTTGTTGCTCTTAAATTGTTGCAAGTAAAAAAATGCTAGGGATACCCCTCCTTTTATACTAAATTGGATGTCCATGGATCTTAATCGATGTGCACTCATAATCAAGGGGTCTAAGATTATTTTGTGCTTTTAACTAATGGCCATGATTTTATTGCATAAATTTGCAACAAAAAATTGTAGATTTAAAATAAAATAAATTTGTTGCAAATAATTTACAATATGTTCAAAATAATTCAAATACATATGGAAATAAAGGGACAAGCCTCCTTCCTATAATAGAGTGGATGGCCATTCAGGGAGTAGGACTCCATGGTCATACACTCCCTTAAAGGGGAAGGTGGCTCTCTTATTCCTTAAATGAGAGATCTCATATCTCTTCAAATGTTCTACATGTGCACAAAAAAGGGAGGGGAATAGCTGATATTTGATGAATATCCATTTCATCACCTTTATTCTTTCATTTTAGCATTCAATCCCTAGTTAAATGCATGTGTATAGCATTAATTTATACAAAATAACAGTCAACAATTGATCTATAAATATTTTATAAAGTACTATATTTATATACAAAATAAAAGAATAAAGAAAAGGAAAAGAATGAAGTGTCAAAGATACTGAATGACCTTAGACCCCGAGACCTAGTCATCATGATAACTTATCAACAAAGAATGAAGTAGGGAGAGATAGGACAGACAAATTGTACAGACTACAACTTAAATACTCTAATTCAATTTCATCAATAAAGGCCATCAGGGAGCTATTTTATTTTCCTATTTTACACCTCAAATAATAAAACCATTTACACGAATATTGTACATAAAAATACAATATTTCACTCAAAAATCTGTAAAGAAAACTTCCCAAACATATATCTCCTTCATACAGACCCAAAATGGACCAAACTTATCTTTATTATTCATAAAATTAAATTATTGATTTAATTAAGGTGGTCTTGTTTAATTTGGAGTCAAGATGCAAAAGTTAATTTTTAAGTCCCTATTGTATTGTATACATGTATATAATAATCAATATATTTATTACTTATATTTTAGATTCTTTGGATTTTTATATATTTTTAAATATTACACAAAACACACTTCCATAATAAAATTAGAATAAAATCATTAAAATCATAAAAATAAATAAAGTTATAGAATATATAGGTAAACTATGCATATACTATACATACACTTAAGTATTTAAGTAAATAAATAAAATAAGAAAAAATAAAATACGAATATGTAAAAGTTTAACTCAAAAAATTATAAATATATAAATTATGTAAATAAAAAATCAAAAATAAAATATTGAAAATATAAGTATATTTACCTATGTATATACATGTAAATATGAGTATATAATAAATTAGCTTGTAGAAACAAATAAAAATAAGAATAAAATACTCTATGTAATTATATATTTTTCATGTTTTGACCATTGAATAATCCATTAGTATCTTAATATATTAATAAGGGATTTTGGAATCCCTATTTTCGGATTGATCTACATGGACCCACCATAATCCTAGGGAAGTTGACCCAATGGGTCAATTGTCCTCTCCGCTTGCCTCCCTTGTTAGAGAACCCGTGACCCAGCGGATCAACTGTCTGACTTCACTGATTTTTCCATGCTTCCTCCATGTGTCTTCCTCCTCGAGCATTCAACCCTTCTTCTCCTCCCACTTCCCTCTCCATCGCCTTAGCCCTAGGTTTCACCTACCTCCTTCCTCCTTCACACAAACTCCCCTCGAACATCCCCAATCACCATGTATATAAAAAACACATCTCCGCCTACTTTTGAAGGTTTTGATCCCTCTTCCGCATCCCTAACCCCAAAAGTACCCATTTGGGTCAAGTTCTTAGTGATAGAATTGACTCTCTAGCCTTGACGGTGAGGATAAGGATGTAGTGGTGATCTAGGCCAGCCGAGCCCAGCTCCAGTGACCTTCCTACTCCTTGGCCAATATGGCTAAATCTGAGTTTTTAGCTAGGTAATTTAATCACCTTTCATTTCTTTGTAGTAGTTTAGTTTTAAATTCTTTTTTTAATCATTAGGATAGGTTAATTTATAGATTTAAGATTGTTGGAGCATTAAGTTGCAACCCCAAATTCCATTGCTACCCAATGTTATTCATCTCCAGTTCACTTCACCTTCGTTCCCCAACGCATTTCCCGCATCTCAACCTTGTTTCCACCCTCTTTTCTACAAGAATCTAGGTTCCCCATAACTCAATCCATCATCCTTCGCCGAAGTTCATTGCCACCCTCAACCATGTACGCATCCAGCTTCAGATCTGGTAGAGGATCTCCCCCTCGAGTCGGAGATTATTTATGTGCAAGAGGAAGCAACTGAGGATCCCCTTGGAGACAACTCAAACCTCAACTCAGAGCCCTAAGTAGCTTGGACCTCTAGGCCCCTTCCGACGAGGCTCAGACTTCATCAAACCCTCTTGCAGGTACGACTTTCTTCCAAGAAGCCTTGGAGACCATCGGTGAAGGAAGGGGAGGTCGTAGCATGCCGGAATCCATGATTGATGTTCATGGAAGAAGACCTTCTTCCTTGTTCTTCCAGACAGCATCCTCCTCGTCTGATCGATACCCGGGCCCAGATCTATTCTGGGCCCTCCATTTCATTTGAAGCGAAGCATGTTGCCTATCGTTAGATCATTTGCACGGTGCAAGGAGAAGCATTAGATCAGATGACTTAAGGGATAATTTACATAGTGTTGACAATCGAAATTTCGTGCGTGTCAAAATATGTCTCACACAAGGCGGAGACACAGCTGCTTTGGCGACCCACGAAAAATCCCAATTAATCAACAATTAACCCACAACAGATAATCAAGCAATGAAAATAAATGTGAAGTTAAAATTTATTTTATTTAACTCTATAAAATATCTGTATAGTGCAAGTAGTGTAGAGTGTCGAACACGGGGAGAAAACTAGATAAATCGGGCAAATAAATGCACAAAACTAATTGTATAATTCTTTGTCCATATTTATTTTCTCGGTTTTTTATTTTTATTTTTTTATATTTTTGTATTTGGATTTTAAATTTTCTATTTTTTATTTTCTTTTAATATTTTTATATTTCATATTTTCCTTTTATTTTAAATATATAATATAGATATATGTAGAGTATATATACAAAGTAGGCTAAGGTAGATATAAATAATAATAAGCTAAAATGAAGAAAATAAAGTTTTGGGGCTTTAGTTAATTTTTTACTATTTTTGTGATTTTTTAGGAATTTTTGTTAATTTTTATATATTTTTAAAGTAAAAAGTATCCCAAATCAGGGTTTAATTAAATAGTTTAAATTAAAATGGATATAAAAAATAGAAAATAGAATCCAAATATATCCTAATTAGATTCAATGTATAAATAATAATATAGAGAAAAAATATGAAATAGAAAATACAATTTTTGATATTTTTAAATTTTTATATATTTTGATAAGGGGTTTTAGGTTTTTTCAATTTTTAGGTATTTACTTTTATACGTTCTAGAGATTTTTTGGTCTAGAGTTGTAAAATAACTAAATAAATACAAAATATATTTTTGAGAATTTTTCAAAAACTTCTTATATTTTTTATGGATTTTAAACCGTAGATAGGGACAAAATAGGCTATTTATGATTTTTATAAAATAACAAAAAGTCCTAAAATTACATAATAAATTAAGGCATGAAAGTATGTACAATCAAGAGTGTAAAACTATTTTTGAGATTTTTTCAAGCAAAATTTCTATATAAGATAAATAGAAAAAATAAAGAGAAACTACACTACTTGCAGGGGTATTTATGTAAATAAATTAAATTATGAGGGCCAGATCGACATTTTTATAAAAACTAAAAACTAAATTGAAAGGTTCCTGGTACAAACACAAATATCCAAAATTATGAGGGTCCCCTTGTAAAATCACCACACCTCACGCGCATAGACACGGGAGGTGAGGTGGCGGAGAACCTAAATGTAAATACAGAAACTCTGGGGTGTTGTTTGCAAATATTACAACATATTTAAAACTGCATAGGAATTGCTGAGAACTAATAACTAAATACAAAAAATGTGTGGGCTTAAATGAAAAATACCCACACTTACGCAGATCGAATGATTGGCAGTCGTTCACTTGTCGTATGGCACACTCCTATGTCGTGTTACCGCTTCGTAGATGAACGGTTGGGATTAGATCTCAGCACTGGATATGATGACTGCTATATGATGAATCCAATGGCTCCTGTACGAACTGGGCCCTCGATTCGTTCGGACGGATGAGACCTCCCTTGAAAGAACTAGGAAGATTTCGGCCAGGTCCAAGCATTGATTGCTTGTGACTTCCTCCTTCAGTAAGATCAGAGGCCAGTCTAAAGCACAAATGCTTCATGGGCATCGTGCACACCCACAGGTGGGTACGGGTGAGCCTAAGGAGGTCTCCGGTAGGCTCTTGCGGTCGAGGAAAGGACGGGTTCCAGATATCTACCTCGTATCCCAGAAATCGACCCCACCAGGGGCCTCTGCGCTCCAGGACCTGTAGCAAAATTTCACACAAGCAAAAAAAGGATTCTGGGGGCATTATTGGGTGGAGTGGAGGCGTTGGCGGTTTGAGTGATAGTGCTCTGGCGAGGTATCATAATGGGAAAACCAAGCTCTAGATACACTACGGATCTGATTGTATGGAGGTACGGTGGGCATAAGAAGAGGAGGTGGTTTGCGGGTCGAAAGATTATCAGAAATGACAAGGACAAGATGGCGGAGCAGAGCTCCGTCGTGAGTGATCGGAATGTGTTTTATGCTAATACAAGTGGATTAAACATAAATAAATATCATAAATAGAACGCTAAGACCTAGAGTTATCTAAAAAGCTAAGAAAATTAACCTCAAGAAGCATAAGTAGCGAGAAGGAACCTCGACGACGAGCTTCATCGGAGATGGTTGGCAACCACTTCAATACAGACGTCCTCACTTCAGGAACACTCGGTTGAGCATGCTATCACCACACTCTAAACCTAGGGCTCCAAAGGAGAGAGAAGAATGGGCTAAAGGGGAACCAAAAATAGAGGAAGATTGGGGGAGGCTTTTGAACAAGGTGGGCGAGGCGATGAGAAGATCGAGGTGCATTAGGAAATGCAGTGATCCAAAGCCCAAGGGAATCATTGGGTGTGTATGTACAATGAACGAGGCACAATAGTGTAAAAGAAATTAAAGCAATTTGATGAAAGGAACGTGCTACAAAAATTGAAGAAAATGGTAAGAAATGAGGGTTTGACAGGATGCAGGTGCTGGTCAGAGAGTTGACCGCGGATCAACTTCTGACGCTACCTGGTTGGTCCAGGGAAAACCTAGCCTGAAAAAGATTGGAAAATAAAAAAAATTAATAAATTATTTTATTAATTTTTAGTTATGAAATAAAAAATGTTTATTATTTTCTGAATTATTTTATTATGATTTTATATATTTTACAGGTATATAATTGCAAGTTACTTTTTATGGTTAATATATAGGTATATTCGTCTATGTTTTGTGTCTTCCATTTTTTGTAATTTTAATTTATTATTTTTTATTGTTTTATAAAATTATAAATTATTTTTATATACTTAAGTATATTTTTATATTTTTTGATATAATATATATAGTTAAATAAATAGATTCACCCATAACACGGCTCTCCCACTTGAGTGACCTGGGACCTAGGCCGGAAAATGGCAGCCTTTTTTGAGGCCCCGCCGGAAAAGGGAGAAGTCTGGAGGCCTACTATATATTTCCCTTAGATCGGGAGCAGGGTAGCTGGAGTTTGAAAACAGGTATGAATTGTATGGGTATAGATATAGGTATTTCATCTATATGTGTTATATGCATAGTTTATTTTAGTATTTTATTTATTGTTTTATTCTAGTTTTAAAATATACTTATATCAGAAATAATATTTACAAAAATATAAAAATAATAAACAATAATATATTGATTATTTTAATCGGGTGAATTATACAATAAGATCTAAAATCTAACTTTCACACTTTAACTCAAAAAAGTATGAAATCACCTTCATTAAATATCTTATTAAAAGTTATATACAATTAAAGGTGATTTTAATATATTTTGAGTTTTTATTTGAGAAATATGGGCCTAGAAAGTTGGGATTTTGGAATCTTATTTAGAGTATATCTTGTAAACTATATATTATTTTTCTATGAAATCAATTTTGTATTTTTTTTTATATTTAATTATCTATATCTTTCAAGTAAAAGTTGCTTTATTTGAAGTGTAAAAAGTTAAAAATAAAATAAGTTCCAAAAAATAAATTAAGAATTAATAAATAAAGGGGATTTTTATTGTATTTTGGTCTCTTATCTCTCCCTACTTTATTCCTTGTCGACCTAGTCGTTGAGATGCCTAAGTCTCGGAGTTTAGGGTCATAAAATATATTTGATATTTTATTCTTATTCTTTTATTTTTTTATTCTATAATTTTGGCATTGAAAACAATATTTTATACAGTATTTATAAAACGATGCATGAATGATAATTTATGCAAATTAGAGGTATTTACAAGCATTTACTAGGGTTTTAAGGCCAAAATGATAGAATAAAGGTGATGAAATGGAGATTCATCAAGTGTCCCTTGTGCTTTTTGTATTTGCAAGTTAGTAGTGTATATAGTAAGTTAAGTGCAAACTATTATGTAAAAATTGCATCGGACCCCTGGATTTAGTGAATATTGCATGGGGTCCATGTTATCTCACCTCACGTGGTGGCCCACGTAAGGTGGAAAAATTGCAAGGGACCCCTCGCAGCTCCTTATATTTCTATTTAGTACCATAAATTTTAAATTATGTGTTAGTATATTAGGTATTTTTGCATAGAGACCCTTGTAGCATATTTGTATTACATAAATGCCCCTACTGGTATTGTAATTATTTATTTGCATTTTTATTGTGATTTGCTTTAAATGATGTTGATGCATGCCCATATTTTTCATTATCATTTTACCGCATTTCCTTAATATTAAAAATAGATTAGAGCAATTTATTTCCTTATTTGCTTAGAAAAATACAAAAAATTATAAAACATATCTTAAAAATTTCAAAACAAATACCTAGTATATATTGTTATATAATATTACTCTAAACCAAAAATCATAAAAAATATAAAAGGAAAACACTAAAATTTGAAAACACTAAAAATCTCATAAAAATTAGTAAAAACTCTAAAAAAATACAAAATTTTAGTTTTCTGTTGTATATTTTTATTTATATTATATTGAGCTTTTTTGAACTAATGATCTATTTTTAAACCCAAAACAATTCGGCCTATTTATCGTATTCCCTATTTTGTATTAAATTAATCAAAAACTCCTAAAAATTAGCAAAAATAATAAGAAAAATCATCAAAATGGAGAAAAATATAAAAACACATATACATTTTATTTTGTAATTTTTGTATATATAGTTATATTTATACATATAAAATCATATATAGACTATTTATTTTATATATTGCATATGTACGTATTATAATCATTATTTTTAATTATAATTACCTTATATATTTAACATCCTTAGAAAAATAAAAAGGACCACTCTTTTATATATTTCAAAACTAAAAAGAAATTAAAAATTCAAAAAATTCAGAAATATAAAATATAGAGCACTAAAAATCAATAAATTTAAATATAATTAAACCCACAAAATTAAAAAAAGTAGAAAAAGTTCAAAATTATTTATTATTTATTATTTATTAATTAACAATGATTATATCTATCCTCACAGCTCTTAGTGGTTCGGTCCCTATACTTGATGTCTATACACATCTTTATGTAAGGTATAACAACGTTAACCATGCATTTCTTTATTGTTTCATCTATATTTTGGGTTGATTGTTAATCTGTTGATTGGTTGACCTGTCAAGATCCTGGGGATGGTCGATACAGTGATTGTCGGATCCAACTTGTCAGAGACCATAGGCCCCTCCAAGATCAGATGTTAGACACCTCTCGCTGATAACAACTATCAAATGGCATCGTTGTTGAGGAGCATCATAGCATAGGATTGTATATTTAGCTATTTTTATTTCTTGTCTTTTATTTCTTTTATTTAAAGAGTTGATTATATGTTCTATTCATCTCTCTTTGTTGACTTTTCTATGAGGGCCCACTATGCGAGGATTGTCTTTTATGAGTCCGGGGAAGCCAAGTAGAGCGGAGGTCGGTCCCTTCTTTGCAGACTAGCAGGAGGGAGTAGGAGAGAAGATCGAGGAGGAGAGAAGAACATAGTCACTTTTGTATCTTTTATTTTTATTTTATGAGCGAGAGACATTTTATTTTGCATAATTAATTGTAATAATACATGTACCTTGAATATTTTGGAGATTGACACTATCACGGGTCTATTTTACCAAGTGTATATTTAGGTGGGGTCCTACTTGGCTTTTCCGCATTCGCTTTCTACCTTTTATTCTCCTATTTTTTCCACTTGTTTTTATTTGCCGGTGTTTGGAGTTTTCTGTCATTATTTTTGTTATTTTATGTGAAAGAGCCTTTAGATTTTTAGGACTTGCTTGATCAGTTAATCTAGATCCAAATACATAATATATGCATGTGCCTACAGTTCTACATCTAGAGTTAGATCAAACTTAATATGTTCTTCAGGTTAATGGCAATTACTGCTTAGGATGATTTAATCATCTTGCATTTTGCATATAGCGTAAATTTAAATCTCTTATCTTGCATCCCGCATGGAGAGTGTTAGGAAATATTGTAAGTCTTCTTATGACCATGCATCACTTGATATAAGGATGAGATTTCCATTCTAGTATCCACTTGTGTTGCTTTTCTACTATCTCCTTCTATTTTTGCTCATTTAGTATTTAAAGAAAATACAAAAAAATCATTAGGTGAATTATTTTGAAAAATGCTCAAAAAAAGTGAAACCCCGTAAATTAAAACAATGTGACTATTTAACAAACCTTGACCTCATAATGGACATCATTATTTGGGGTTCATAAAGCCCACATTATTTTCAGGTATTATCCAGAATGAGTGAAGCATGACCCTAGTAAATAGAGCCAAAAACCTATCCTGAGTACTGACTTATTATTGATTGGATTTATGAAGTATTGATACTTCTATCGTACGTGGGCGAATAGGGCTTCGTCTGCTTGCATACTTAGTATGAAGTATTGAGCTTAGGACACCCCCTCATGGGAGTGTTTATCTCATCGTTCCACGTCTGGGTACCCTACCTGGGGGAAGTAGTGATTTTTCCTGTCGCCTTCCTCCTCTATTCTTTAGCTGAGTAGTGGATCCAGATCCAATAGTAATGATTCTCTTAAAAAGTGCATACTACATGTTACAAAGGAAGTGAGAAGTATGAGATACTTTTCTGGCAATACTCACTCTCCTATAGGTCTATCCCACTAAGGACTTGATATAAGATTGCTTGAAAATAAAATAAAATTAAAAAGATAAAAATAGTCGAACTCTTATAACTTCACTTTGTATGAGTTAGTGAACCCATTTTGCATTGTGTTTATTTGAATTAGATTTAGGTCAAAAATCCGGTCATGTGCACTTGCGCCTTTTTCATTTTATCTGATTTCATTTCTTTGTGCCCTATGCATTACCTAAGTGACCTGAGGAGACAGAGCATAGGAGGAGGAGGAGTTTACGAGGAATAAGGAGATAGACACCATGAAGGACCTACAGATGATCCAAGGAGAGAGGCTCCTGAGCCTACTCTCAAAGAGACATATAATCCTGGATCAGGCCAAATGACAGAGTGGATAGAGATTCATGTAGTCCACTGACATTTTGAGTTGAAGCCTTAATTTTTTGCTCTTCTTCCCTCTTTCCGTTCGAGCACCAATGAAGAGCCCAGTATCCATCTCCAGCAATTCTCTCACATCTGCCACACCACTCACTACCCTCACATCTTGTTAGGTGTAGTCAAGATGATCGCATTCCTCTTCCACCTTCAGATAAGGCTCTCTATTGGATAAAATACTTGGGGAAGGTCATGACGACCTAGGAGGAACTTAAGTATGTGTTCCTCCATAAATATTATCCTTTAGGTCGTCTAAAACAGATGTGAGCGTGTATCAGCAACTTCTCCTAGGTACCAAACAAGTCCATTCGTGAAGCATGGGAGAGGTTTAGAGATTTATAGGAGAAGTGCCCCAATAATGACATTCCTTGTACCAACCTGGTCCAACATTTCTTGGGGCTGACTCCAGAAAGTCGGAGTCTTGTTGATGCCACATGTGGTGGATCTCATTTCAGTAAGGATGAGGATGTTGGCTGGCAGATATTCGAAGAAATGGTCAAAGGAGAGGCCACTCTACCCTCATCTCGTGCATACTAGAGACAACCACAGATCCACCACAAACTCATCAATATGGCGGCATCCCATGAATCGGATAGGGACAATAGATACAATCTCAACATAATTGGGAGCCACCTGTCCAAAGTTGGTATTATTGAAAAGGGATCACAAAACCGTGAGAAGTTGTCCGTGATCAAACAGAGGACCTAGAACCAAGACAAGTTCGATCATATTTCCAAGAAGATGGAGTTGTTGGTCAGCACCATCAATGTTATGCAGTCTGTGAGTCTGTCAGTTATAACTCATGCTGAGATGAAGGAGACATCATCGCCACACCAGCCTCAGCCGAGTTCAGGTCAGCCCTAGGTTCAACACGTATATTACATATAGGCACCTGGCGAGTCACCTTTGTAGTCATCGCAACAGATCGTCATCTACCAACCATAACCCAGCCCCATTATATGCAGATCCATTCTTCCCACCAACACCCCAAATTCAAGAAGTAAACGGCATCTGGAATAATGATGCACAATTGGTCCTTCCAAGCAGATAATAGCAGGGCCAATCTTCTGTTATTCATCCATATCACCAGCCCTCCGGTAGTAGGTTTGTCTAGAACCACCAGCCTATGCAGCATCAATCTCCACCTTATCAAAACACCTGGAGACAGAATCATTCATATCAACAGCCCACGTACCATCAGTACCAGCTACATCACCAATATATGGATGCTCATCAAAATCAGTACCTCCCTCCTAAATTTCATTAGTAGCAACTCCCTCCTTAGTACAATCATTAGTTTTCTCACCAGCAACCTCTGTAGTATCACTCACAGTGTGGTCAGCACACTAAACCCAAGGCAGATCTAGTGAACCCAACTCTCGACTGCTTGGTCCAACTTGTCAAAGGCCTAGCGGAGATGAGCCAGAAGCTCAATGACCTCACTACCACCATAACTCTAATTCCAGCACAGGTCGAGGCAAATCCCAATAATTTCAAAAGAAATGAGCATGTAGTTTGTGATAACCAGCATGATCCCGTGGAGTCAGATATTTCATATTTTGTGTTGTCTCATGTAATGACTCTCAGGAGTGGCAGGACATTGCATCCATCTACTACAACGAAGGGGAAGAACAAATCATCTTCTAGCAAGTCATCTTCTACATCAACCGGTCTAGCAACAAAGCTGAGTGAGGAAGAGGATGATGGAGGAGCAACACTAGCACCAGTCCACCACCACCACCTTCAAGAGCAAAAAACTAAAAAAATAATCAAAATGGAATTCTTCAAAAAGAAAAGAAGAGTCAAATCCAAGTCGCACCAGCCTTGGAGGAACCAACACTAGTAGCACTCTCAGCATAGTCCAACAAAGCCAAAGTTCATGTAGATATATTTTTGCCACATCTGAATGATCGCTCTTCTTTTAGTCAGTCATTTGTAAATAATGATGTAAATAAGAACAATGCATTTTATCCTGTGAATATTCTTTTTCTTGAAGCAATGAAAAATATCAAATAATCAGAAATTTGAAAATTCATTTTTTGACCATGGCATTATTGAAATTATTGAAAATCTTATTTTGAACATGTCCTTGATGAAGGTCATGGAATACATGCCAACTGTGAAGAAAGGATCGAAATAAGAATGTACCTTTAAGAATCAGGGTCGCAAAAATGGACACAACTGAGGAGAAAAACACATCTAACCATGGCCACTATGAATGCTATAAGTTATCTTCCGCAGAAGAGGAAAGACAAGGGAGTACCTCTCATCAGATGCCAAACATTTGACCAAATTTTTGAGTGAACTCTGCTCGATAGCAACTCTTCTATAAACTTCATGCCCTCCTCATTGCTTGAAGAATTTGAGCTCGGACCACTTAAACCCACACAAATGATCATGTAGTTTACGGATTGATCCATTAAGCAGCCTAGGGGTTTACTAGAAGATGTTATTGTGAATGTGGAGGACATACACTTTCATGTAGACTTTGTGGTCCTAGATATGGACTCTCCTACAATGTTAATCTAGATTCTCATAATTCTTGGTCGGTTAATCATTCAAATTGCCGAAGAGAACATCAACTATGGGTCTGAAAAGATAACATTTTGCTCCTGCGGTGATCAAGTCACAATGGATATGATCAAGGAGACGAAATCCGCATTTGACGAAGGGAAACCGACAACAGTTGAAGAATGTGACATTGTTCAACAAATTTCTTCGAATGATATTCTGACGCAGCAAATCCTCTCTTCAGAGGAGGATCTGGAAAGCACAATCGATCCATGCTCAATTTTGTCAACTTGGAGACAGACACAGAATCAGAATCACTATGTCGCTTATTTGAACATTCATGCCAGATCGAACAGGAAGAAATTATTGCAGATATGTTCGACAAACTTATAGCAGAGTCAGTGACATATGTGTAGCACCTCATTGAATTCAGCAGATAATCCATTTACAAGTACAGTATCAGAAATGATTGAGGAGCAGACTCTACAATTACCTGAACTTAAACAACTCTCAGCATGTTTGAAGTATACATTCCTTGCAGTTGAAGAACACATGTATCTAGTCTTCATCAGCAGCACGCTAACCTCGGATCAGGAATCTCAACTTCTCAAGGTTCTAAAGAAAAGCGCAGGGTAATTGGTTGGAATGTATCGGATCTCCGAGAAATAAATCCAACCTTGTGTTCACACCACATCTACCTTGAAGATGACCACAAACCATCCCAAGAAATTCATAGAAGATTGAACCCTAAATCTTTAGGAGGTCGTTATGAAGGAAATCACGAAGTGGTGTGAAGCGGGTTTTATCATTCCATCTCCGACTCCAAATAGGTGAGCCCCCTGCATGTTGTCCCAAAGAAATCAGGATTCATTATGGTTAAGAATGACCAAGGAGAGGAGATCTCTATCCGAGTACCAACATCTTGGCATGTGTGTGTGTTGACTACCGCCACTTGAATTCAGTTACAAAGAAGGACCATTTCTCGTTTCCATTCATTGATTAAAGTTCTTGAAAGATTAGCTAGAAAAGAATTCTTCTGCTTCTTAGATGGGTACTCCGGGTACAACCAGGTGGTGACTGCCCCTGAAGACCAAGAGAAGACAACATTCACTTGCCCATTCGACACATGCTTTCATAAGAATGCCATTTAAATTGTGCAATGCTCCTGTCACATTCCAAAGGTGTATGCTTATCATCTTTATCAACATGTTCTGGAGTTTTCTTGATGTTTTCATGGATGATTTCTCATTCTACGGTGACAGTTTTGATTCATGTCTCATGCACCTAGACGGAGTACCATAGAAATACTGTGAAGTGAATTTGATTTTATCATGGGAGAAGAGTCACTTCGTGGTCACCAAAGGAATTATGCAAGGCATGTTGTTTCTAAGCAAGGCAAGGAAGTCTACCAGGCAAAGGTGGATGTCATTGCTAAATTAGAGCCACCTTGAAATGTGAAGAATGTGAGGTCATTTATTGGAAATGTTGGATTATATAGAAAAATTCATCAAGGACTTCAGCAGACTTTCTCGATCTCTTATAGAGCTACTTTGCAAGGAGATACAGTTTATTGTTGATCAAAAGACTCTCCAATCATTTTATGAGCTGAAAGAGCAAGTCACTCAGGCTCCAGTCCTATAACCACAGGATTGATATCTTCCGTTCGAGTTCATGACGAGTGCGTCAAATTTTACAGTTGGGGTAGTCTTAGGACAAAGAAGAGTGCCCTACGTCATTTACTATGCCAACAAATTGATTGATGAAACACAGAGGAACTACACAATTGCATAGAAAGAATTGCTGGCATTAGTGTTCACTTTAGAGAAGTTTAGATCCTATCTTCTAGGATCTAAAGTTATTATTTCCCTGACCACTCTGCTATCTGATATGTACAGCATAAGAATGATGCCAAAACATACTTACTCAAATGGATCCTTCTCCTCCAAGAATTTGATTTGGAAAGTAGAGACAAGCCTAGAGTTCAACATGTGGTAGTAGATCATCTGTCCATAAAAGAATGCCAAGATACTCAACTGAGCAATACACCAATCGCAGAATCGTTTCTTGATGAATCCATCCTCAGCATTGGATTTCTCCCTTGGTATGTCGATATAAAGAACTACCTTATATCTGGGTTAGTCCCACAAGATTGGACAAGAATCAAGAAGGACAAGTTCATGTCTAATGTCCACTTCTACCAATGGGAAGATCCATATCCATTCGGAGAAGGAGCAGATTGTATATGGTGTCGGTGTATTACTCAGGAGGAGTACACAAGTGTCCTCAAGCATTGTCATAAGCTCGAAGCAGGTGGATACCATTCTAGACACAGAATGACAGCAAAGATACTACAGTGTGTCCTCTGGTGGCCTACACTATTCAAGGATGCAAATGAGTACGTCAAATCTTGTACTGATTGTCAGAAAATGGGAAAAACCCTCTGTATCAAAGATTCTTTGCCCCTCAAAATCATTCAGATATTTTATGTGTTTGATGCATGGGGCATTGATTTCATAGATATGTTTCCTAACAGTTAGGGCTACGAATACATCCTGTTTGCCATAGACTATGTGAGTTGATGGGTTGAAGCTATCCCTACTCTAGACGCAGATAGCAGAATAGTTTGTAAATTTCTGAAAGACAACATTATCTTGCGATTCGGGAAATCAAAGATAGTGATATCAGATAGGGGTAGCTATTTCATTAACAAAGAGGTTAAGAAATTAGTGGAGGAGTATGGCATCGATCATCGAGTCGCTTCTCCTTATCATCCTCAATCTAATGGCTTGATCGAATTACCAAACAGAGAAATCAAGACGATCCTGCAGAAGCCTTTGCGGTCGAACTAAAAGAATCGATCACAACTCATAGACTTGGGTTCTCAAGGATTACAAAACTGCCTACAAGTCTCGCTTGGGCATGTCGCCCTATCATTTTGTGTATGGAAAGCCTTGCCATCTTTTAGTGAAACTTATTCACAAATCTCTTTGGACAATAAATATATGTAACCTTGACTCACAAAAAGGTGGTCAAAATAGGAAATTGGATACGAATAAGCTCTTGAAATTTAGAGACTACACATATTATAAATCCCTACTAGATCATCATTATTCAGTATTATTATCCTTGTTTAATAAAAACCTCATGAAAAATCTTCATTAATTCCGCATCTTTAAGAATAAACAGGTTTGTGTATAATTAACACTATTTTTATTGTATTTAATTACTAATCCTTTTTCCTTGATTTTATATTTTATTAAAACCCCTAAAATTAAGATTAATTCTTGTTTATATTTGTTTTTGTCTTTGAAAGGAATTAAAAAGTGAAAAAAATCCCAAAACCCCAAAAGGTAGTGTTTTTGCCCATTAAAAATGCTCCCTGAAATTCATCCATTGTACAAATGACCTCGTTTGACTTTTTGTTCAACATAAAACTTGCAGATCTCATAGAGATCTACAACTTTTATATTTTGACTTTTTCTTAATTAAATATCCTACTATTTCTTTTTTATTTTTCTTTATTTTTATTATTTATTCATTTTTCTGGAGCGGTCACGTGGCATCAACTGGGTCGCCCACGTGGCTGCATCTCTCTATGCCACCTGGCGCCTCCTCGCCCGTTTGATCACCTCCCTCCGCCTCCATCTGTGTTTTCCATTTTTGCTTCGCTAACATACGTCAGATATGATCCCAGATCAGATCAAGGCAACCCATTCCATCCTTATTCTCAGCTATTCGATCTACCTGCATCTAGTGGCTCACAAGCAGCCATGTCTCCCTTCTCTAATAACCCTCAGATCTCGCTCCCTCTTTATCCCAGTCGTCCATTATGTGTCGTTTCATCAACCGCTTGATCATATCCTTGATCAGATCTCCCTCGTCGCTTCATGCCCCAATCGTAGCCCTTGGATCTCATGATCCAATGGCCACCACCACGATGCCTCCTCATATGCCACGTGCCCCCCTCTCAGCGCTAGATCCTTTCACCCCGCTCCATCTCCACCGCAAAACCCCGCGCGACTTGCATCCCTTGGATCAGATCCTAAGGATCTGATCTCTACCCTTCATCTGCAGTCCTACCAGGACCGTTGGGTCGCGAGATCCAACGGTCCAGACTTCATCTCCTACCTCCAGTATACCTCGCCTTCAGTCGTTAACTCTCGAGACTCTACCACCCCCTTTCCATTTTAGCTCCTCCACCACCACCTCTCTCTGCTTCCTAATAGCCACCCCGCATTGCCCACACAACCCTCTTCCTCGCGTAACCCCCAACGTCCCCCTCCATGACTCCCAGCCTCCATTCCACCTGTTACACAACACCTCGTCTCCACCATAACCGACCACCCTCTCCGCCTATATTAAGCACCCTCCACCTCCGTCCAACCTCATCCACAACGCAACGGGCATTGGCCCATCTTGCTCTGTCCCCCTGGTGACAGCGGATGGCGGTACGACTAGAGGCTCCCAAGGAGCCTCAGCCCAAGCCCTCACTTTGTCGTTCATCTTCCTCAATCCTCCAGGTATCATGCTTTGCTCTTTACTCTTGTTTTCTCCAATTCTTCCGATGCACACCCTCACCGTTACCCAACTACCCCACATGCTTCACCAGTCATCCCTCACCTTCACCAACACGTCCACTCACTGTCTCACCTTCTCCACAACCTAATCACCTCCGCCCCACCTCCTCTACGGCTTGCAGAAGAAGAGATTCAGGTCCCCCACTCCTCCATCTCCACAGGACTCCACTCCACCTCACTTCAAACCTACATGCCTCGGCTATCATCTAAACATGCAGGTACCTTCAATGGTCGGATCTCATCGTCGTTCTCGAGCTGTAGCTTAGGTAGTGCTTCATAGCCTCGCATCATCATCCTCCTTCGGAGCTTCGTCTCACCTCCATCTCCTTCGCGAGGACCTCAACTGTCTTCTTCGATCATCAAGGACGCGAATGGAGGACAGCGAAGCTCTAGAGAAGTCACCAGAGCCAAGTCCCCTTACCACCATACGCGGCGGACCTCTGGTAAAGAATGAAGAGTTGGTGTCGTCCTATCCTCGCAATCGGAAGGTCCAAATGAAGCCATGCGTCTACCCTAGCCTCATGCCTAGCCTACAGGCATGGGTGACACCGAGCCAAGAGCCGAATCTCCAAGAACTAGCCACGTGTAGCCCGAGCCTCGTTGTCTCCCAAGCCTGGCCCCTTGCTTGCCACGCACGTGAGGGGCTAGATAAATTACACTGAAGACCCTAGAGCTATCAAATATGACATTTAGGTCCTCTAGGTGCGTGGCTCACGTGCGCGCCTAGGGTAATTTACAGGGAGTTCTAGCCATGTTTCGATATTTACAATTATGCCCCTACGTGTAAAAGGAGACTTTACAGAAGGGCCCCTCTGGGTTTTGCTATTTGCGAATAGGTCCCTCTAAGAGCCTATGCAATATTTATCTTTTACGTCCTCGCATTTTTATTGCATTTATGTCCCTGCATTATATTTTACAAATCTTAAACATTTTAGACCCCAATTGAACAATTTTAGTTTCATTTCAAAACTTATTTGGTCCTCTATCTAATGGCATTTTTAATTTCTTGATTTGACACTAAATTAAATGTGATGGTTTTTTATGAAACGTAGTCTCTTACTCTATAAATCTTTACCACTAATAGATGCTTGTTCTTAATTTGATGCTCAATTGACTCTGAAATTAAACCATATTTGTTGCTCATTGATTTGATATTCTACATGGCATATTTGTATGCCTTCTTTTGCATACTTGTCCTTTTACATTTCATCGTGTATTTTGCTCATCTCATCCTATTTTTGCATTTTAAAAATCAAATAAAAAGACATGCATTATTCCTTGCATTACTTCATTTGCGTTGCATATTACATATGAATGAAGGCCCAAGACTAGAAAATACCCACACATTAATTAATCGATAATTTTCAATAAATAGACGAAGAGGCTCGTGTCCTTGAGTGCAACCTTGGTATACTAGCCAAGTAAATTAATTTCCACATATTCGAAGGAGTGGTTTTTGTTGATCCAAATCTACCTCCTATGCTACGATAGAACGACAATTCCCTACTACGGATCACCTTTATTTATTTGTCGAATTTGTTGAATTGTTTTTTATGTGAATATTTTCAAAATTTCAGGTCTTTTCATCATGTTGTTTTTGCATCGTTTGTTGATTATTTTTCTTTATATTTTCTCTTACAATTTCTTTTGTGACAGGGCCCATGGAAATCGAGGATGCTTGATCTACATGGAGATAAGGAGTTGGGAGCTCCTGTTGCGAGGAGTTGCAAAATAAAACAAGAAGAATTCAAGAAAGTGTCATCAACATCTCATTCATGTATCATGTTGTAAAAAAATTGTATCATGTGCATTTTTAGTGGCCCTCGTTCGAGAGCTTGCTTATGTAAAAAAAAATAAATCACTAGATGATCTACCCTCCCGCCACACACACAGGTATGTAAAAAAAAGTAAATCACTAGATGATCTACCCTCCCCCCCTCCCCCCACACACACGCGCGCGTGCGCACATCCATATATATATATATATATATATATATATATATATATCCACACACACCCCTCCCCTCACCATTACTGTATACTCACACACTCATACCCTTTCACGGCCCCTTCATCTGTAAAATCCCCCCCACCCCCAATTGATATTCATCTATGTAAGTACCCCCTCTAACCCTAACAATCAAGGGCCCCAACCCAAATTCCAGATCCAATACTGAGGCTATTTTCAGCCTAAGTGTAGGGGGGACCCGAATCTATCCATCTTCCTTCTACCTATCTTCTTATACTTAGGTCATTTTTGACCAAGGGAACCCTCCAGCTTAGCTCTTCTATATCACCTTGTATTTAATCAAAGCTATGCCTTCATATCACTTGTACTATGAGGACATTGCACAAGCGGTTCCTGCATGTGCCAAAACATTACAGGCACACAAAATCCCTGGAGAAGGTGCTGACAATCCTCTAAATTCACTACACATAAGTAGCATCAGAGTCGGGCACATCAGCAACATCTGTCAACACTGCTTCCAAGCTAACAGTAAAAAAATTACCTTAATCAATACATTTGCCTTCCATATCAACCAACACCCGTTCTAAGAATGCCTTTTCAAATACCTCAATGGAGTATGCAACTTATCATAAACCAACTTCACAACAAACGGGCCACCTCCCAAGCATCAGCCATCTCATCCACCAGAGATGGAATCAATATTCATTAAATCTAGCATGCCAGCATTCTAGGGTCGAGGAAATCAGATCCAAATCCAATTTATACCTTGTGCGATCCACTTAATAACAACAGTATAATTTATAGTCCTCAAGTACATTAGCAGCTTTATTCTCACTCACCAATTCCACCAAAATGAGACCTTGTCTTCAAGTACAAGCAAAATTGTTTTCCCTAATTAGACCCGCAGCATCAGTAAGGTCTTGTTCATAGAGAGATGAGCCTTCGTGTTCCCATGCATCTCAGAATAAAGAGCAACCAAATCAGAGCACAGTTTTCTCCAAAATAAAAAGGAGGGGAGGGTTCCCAGATGCTGAGAGAGAGCTCATGCGGCTACTATATCTAGTTTGATGAGACAATGGTTGGTGAGTAAAACATCTGACCTTCTAAAACTACAAAGATGCTGTTATATGGAAAGTCTGCTTCGCCTACACCTTGAACCTTATCCCAAATCACGATCTTATAATAAGAACAAGAGATCCTCCTCGATCAATCCCCTTGCCCCTCGTTCTTCAAGAATCAGAAAGCTGTCTTTTTCCTATCCCCTTCACTCTTCATGTACAATGGCTTTGGCCCTGCTTATTGGATTCCAGGCAGCGGGTCGAACAGGGCCTGCTCTTTCCTCCTTAACAAGGGAGACTATACTAGGAGATGGGGGCTCAAAAAGGAAGACTATACTATGTATCATGGTGATGTGTGCACTTTCTAAGCCCAAACCAAGGGCAAAATCCAGAGAACTTCCATCTTCAAACCCTTTTTCAGAGGTCCACTCAGTAAAAATCTCCTATTTTCCAAACAGTTCATTTAAGTTTATATAGTCCAGTTATCTCAATCAGTCCAAGTTGATGGAAAGTCAAACAATCTGAAAATAAGACCTGTAAAAGAGGTACTCCGTTCATGTGTCTATATCAGATTGATATACACACTTCCCAAAATACAAGCACCAAAGCAGGCAAAGTTACGGTCATTACCATCATAAGCCTAGCTCAGAATACAATCTTCATCTCCTTGGTTCCTTGCCAGCTCAACTGAATGAGCAACTAATAACAAGCCAGTCATTTGTAAAGTAATATCTAGTACAGAGAGCTGAAAAATATCCAACAAAAAAGATGGCCGTCCTACATAGACACAAAACAATTGTAATATAAGGAAATAAAAATCTAATAAAGAAAATAGAGGAATTCTATGAACATTAACCTAGTTGTGCACACATCTACAAGATGTGTGCACTTCCTGTTCTTGCAGGGCACCCCAATCTGAACCCGCTTCAATGGTTGGTGGTAGAGCAGTGTGACTCCCCAACCAAAAGTAGCATCAGCATTGGAATCGAACATAAGGAATCCCAGCTTTCTCGAAACCATTTTAGTAAGACCCCTATGACCTTCAATAATAACATCCATTTTAAGGATGCATCAAAGATTAGAAAGATCTGCATTGGAATTAGCCTCTCTGAATTGGTGTGAAAAAATATAAATAAGATGTTTCATCTTCATTAAACCATCCCACCAACTTCCACAAGTCCAAATATCGCAACATTGATTGGCAAACACTTACAAAAACATAAGAATCCACTTCAATCCAGATTAAACAAATACCCCTTTAATGACATATTTTCAGGCCCTTCACTACAGCCCCCGTTAGATAGGAACAGATTTGATAAATACGATGCTCAGTCTCCATACTAGCGGCATTTCCAATTAAAAAGTGATAGGCAATTTTTTTATACCGCCATAAACCCTGATTAACCCATGTCCTCCAGAACATCACGGATTTCCTTCAGAAGTCTCATCTGAATGCAATTTATTAAAAAAAATCAATCGAGTATTTCCCCATTGCACAAACTTTCTCAAATTATCAATGGAAACTCGGGGACAACAAGAAATCTTAACAGAACAAGCTTCAAAGCAATCCATATTTCCTAAATATATATCCAATCTCTGGTCGATTTTGTCAGAACCCACATTTTTTTTGTAAACCAATTAAGCAGGTCTCCTTCATGATTCACTTCGGACAAAGTTGCACTGTGCAAAGTTTCTCTAAAATCACCAGATGAAAGACCATCATAAACTCCTATCTTTTCAGATCTTTCATAATAACAATTAAAATCCTATCCATCATCCAAGGCCCATTCCAGGGCAACCAATCAATTCAATCCAAAGATTTCTTCTGTTACAAACATCAGAGGATGCATAAACCAGAGTGGAGAGTGAAGTACCGATACCAAAGATATCCTCCATAGTAAATGTATATTGTTTCAAGTAAGAAGCCAAATCTTATTATTTTGTATTGATTCACAGTGACAAGTAGCACCCTTCACATTATTTCAAGTAAGAAGCCAGATCTTACTAGAAACATAAGAGTTAACATTACTATGATGATATGAGAAAGAGTAATTCAACTTGTTTGTGATCTACGAAGGGTTCAACCAACCTAATAGCAGAAATCTATTCAGTTCAGACAATTTTGTTTATCTGAGCAATTGTGGCATCATTGAAACCCCGTAACATTTCCATATAAGTAAAGACATTTAAACTTTTTGTGAAACTGGTTTACTCCCCGCCTTTTCTACCTTGAGTTTGCAACCATTTCCCTTGATGATCATTTTTTATAGCCACACTATTAGAAATGCATGTCGATCTTCTCTGTATATTAATACAATCATAGTCGACAGGAACATCAGGCAGAAAATCCGATCCAGAATCTTTGCTTGCACTTCTTACACTAGAATGAGCAGGCACTCAGAGTTCTTGCAACTGTCTTTATATTCAACATTTCCAACGTGTTTTTGATATGTATGGTACCAATAATTGAACCACTCTCAACATTTTTTCCCTTTCCTGGAGAAGCTGCTAGCATTTCTATAACCCTATTGGTCAAAAAAAGGCTGAACCTCCTTCCCACTTTAGAAATTATTAAAACAGAAAAATGAGATATACGGTTTATGCTGGAAAGGTACGAAGTTGGACGGAGTTGGAAACATTGGGAAATTTATTGTATACCTACTAAACGGTTAAGCAAACTTCAATTCTTTTCGGAGACCAAAAAACTTGACCTCATTTGCATGCATACTTAAATATGTAACTTTTACCCCCATTTGATGACGGGAGATACTGGTCTCTCCAATGAAACATGATCTTCCCAAAAGCTAGACTCCCTGAGGATTTTTAATTAAGTTATAAATTTCCTACAAAATATCAAAGTAATTCATCTTCATAAGCACCAAAAGATTTATTCTTACTTGTATTCAAAGAATTTCTGCTTCTACATTACCCAAGATGATATTTTTATTCAACTTCCGATCATACACCAACTCCTGATCCTTAAAACATGGAGACTTTTATAAAAGACCGAAGTCAGAAACAAGCAGGTCATCGAAATTCTTTTTTGAAACTGGTTTTCGGGATCTGCCTTCAAACACTATTATTAGAGTTACCTTTCTTTAAACATTTTTTAAGAAACCTTTCTTTAAATCTTGATGTAGCATGAGTTTCTATTGATTGGTAAGCACAGGATCGCCCCAAATAAAATCGTCAATGAATTGTTTGCCAGTATGCTTTCAGAATCTGAGGCCACACCACTATGAACCTAATTTTTGGAACAATAAGGATCTTGTATCTTATTGCCATTCGGATCACCTACCAGTGTTTAACCCCTTATTCCCAATGTATTTATCTGCGTGTCTCCACTAGCCTCCTTAACACACCATTCATGTCTTGACTTCAATTCCCTAAAGTTCAACATATTCTTGTGATCTTAAAGGTTTCTCCTCGGCACTTTCTTTGTCAACCTCCTCAGCCTGGTTTTCTTCTGATAAAGCAATTCAAATCATTTTTTCTGAATCACTATATTCTGATTAGCTGAATATAGTGGCAAAAAAGGATGAAAATTCTCAAATATCAAAGCTTGTGGAATTTCATTATTTCCGCATCTAATAGTCAAATGGTCTCGCAGAGGTTTTTGACATGGTATCCTCAATACTGACCTTGATATAACCCAGTCTTGTAAGGTT
Organism: Ottelia alismoides; assembly: GCA_037367405.1. Lineage (NCBI taxonomy): Eukaryota > Viridiplantae > Streptophyta > Magnoliopsida > Alismatales > Hydrocharitaceae > Ottelia > Ottelia alismoides. The sequence continues at coordinate 209,198 of JAZKJV010002190.1, read as the reverse complement.
ATATAGACATCCTTATCGATGGATAAAAACTAATCAATGGTCTTAAAAATTGAACGCAAAGATCCTTAATTTATAAACTGGAGATTAAATGTAATTAGCTAATTTTCACAGGAAAGTCAGGCAAAGAAACAACTGGCTGGAAGAAGCCTGACCATCTCATGAGAATTGGAAGTTTATATGAACGAGATTGGATAAGAAATTAGGTTAATCTGTGGCTAACCAACTGTAACAAATTCGAACTTTTTCAATCCACTGCAGTCCATTAAACATTAATCCAATCCGAACCACCGGATTATGGAGTGGATTGGGTTGAATCAGATTTTGATACTTAGATATTCCTCATTAATAGTCAAAAATTTAATCGATTAAGTGGATAAGAAAGAAAGGTGTAAATTTTCATATTTACCATAATCTCATTTTTTAAAAGCTAATATGTAATGTTGCATACATCTAAATTAAATGAGACGCCATCTTTAAGATAAAATCAAGGATATCACACATATACAATAATGGATTAAATGAGATCAGATTTTGGCAACGGGTCTCAAATAATCCATAAATTAATGGATCTGAAAAATCTCAATCCAATCAAAACCATTAGAATGACAACATCAAACAAATTCAACTCAATAACATCAGAAGGGATGGGATAATAGATTTGATACAATTATGTGTACCTCTAGTTATAATCCTCAAAAGTGAAAGGGTCCCAAAAGTTGGTTTTCACAGTCATAACACTAATCAAAATTGATCAGAATGTGCCTTGCATCTATAGCCACATACTGAACATTTTGCTCAGTTTATTCAAATGTGTTGTCGAGAAAACTTTGGCTAAACTTTGTAAAGTTCCATATTAAACATAATTCAAAAGGGTAGCAGAGAGAGTCCATTTCCTCTTTGGTAAATTCAATGATGGCTTCACGACTCATAAGCCATCATTACAGACAAAACCATAATCCAATTATATTTCTGATTACACTAAATTGTCGGACTTTTTCTATTACAAATTTAGCAACTAAATTTCTGAATAAATCATTTTAAAAAATGGAATTCCACACCGCCCTTTCTGGATAGAGAGAAAAAGCTCAGACCTTTCGACAACAATATGACCAACCAAAGCATATAGCTGTGCATATTCCCTACCATTAAGCATCCTGATCAATTTTATTCCAACTAATTACATGCATGATAATGACATAAGTGCTTTTGAAATTCTGTCCAGTAAACCTAAACACCTTCCAATACTTCATTGACAAGAATCAATAATCACAATTTGGTAATTTTCTATGCAATCAGAACCAATACAAAAGGCATACTTCTCTTGGAAACGGAAGAATAACACCAAGATCTATTTAAAACCAAAATTTCTATCAGATGAAAATTGGTCTAAATTACAAGCTTCGGAATATAGTCAAGATATGAATGGCAATTTCGCATGCCATCAATATGACTACGCAAGTTTTACGAACCAAAAAGAACAGTTAAAATATTGATAACAATAAAAGATGGATGTATGAAATGCCAAATGCTACACTAAAAGCAAATTATAATGTAAAACCACTCTGACCGAGAGAAAATACTCTAGACTCAAGTAGTGGCAACGGCCATCTGTTTCTGCTCTGCACTTTCATCCAAAGCAGCACTACCATTCGCATCAATATCTTCAGAAGCATCAGCAGATTCTACAGCTGCCCCTGCCGATTCTTCTTCTGCAGGAGGTTGAACTTGCTCATCCTCTGGTAGTGGTTCCTCCATGTAGTCATTCTCAAATGCATCGGGTGGCACCTCGTAAATCCTCACCTGTGGCTTCATGGGATCCTTCACCAGAACATACTTACCTTCATTCAACTTCATGCAAAGATCCACAATAGATTTGACAATACCCCACATGTTGGAGGTATTCAGATTAATCTGGGCAGCAAACTCCCTCGGTTTGTAGCCAACAACACTTAAGATCGCATGGTTGTAATGATCTCGGGGATGCACCCTCGAAACATAACCAATCTTCATCAAATCCGCACCGGCCAGCAGTGCCTGGGCAGTCCACTTAGCAAGCTTGTTGGTATTGTTCTTAAGCTCGGTGGCAAGCACGGCACCCTTCTGTGTCTCGAGCTTCTGCCTCCAATCCACACCAGAGTACTTGGGATCAAATTCATTGAGTGCATTCAATGTCAGGAATGACTGTTGGCCTTTCACTTCAGACACGGCATGGACCTCGCAGCGAGCAACAAGATACATATCATCATCGAGCTTCCACCTCCGGTACCGATATGCAACAGATGCAATCTCCTCGTTCTCAGATGCAAACGGGTTCGGCTCCTCGAACGTGACCTTCTTACCGTCACGGACAAGCACTTGCTGGGAAAAGTTCTGGTTGATGTAAGCAGCTTCAACACTGAGCGAGTAGGCAGAGTTGATGTCCTCCTTTGCCTCGGGGAGTGGCTCCTGTGAGGTCTCATTAACGGAGAGGAGATCCAGTTGGGAACCATCGCGCTTGTCAAAGAAGAGCTTGTTGCCAACCCGCTGGATAACAATGTCCCAGGAGTAGATGGAGCGGGTGGCGCACATGAGGGCTGAGAGTATGGCATCGGTGGCGAAGACAGTGGCCTTGTCCCCATTGGCGAGACGGCGAATGACAGGATCGTCCGTAGTTGTGACCTTGAAGAAATTGCGAGACTTGAAGCGCTCGAGGCGGCGCTCGGCCTTAGGGTTAACACGGTCGTAGGTGCGATCGTAAAACTCAAGACCACCGCAGACAAGGAGGTCTTCGGGTGGGTCACTAACGGCGAAGGAGAGCTTGGCGAAGGTCGAGAAGGGGATCTGATCGAGAACGGACCACTCTGGCTGGATGTCGACTGATGATTTGAACGCGGAGGACTCGCGTCGAGAGGCGTTGGATGGGTGGGAGGGGTTGGAGCGGTGGGAGAGGTGGAAGAGCCGGTCTCGGCGGGCGCGATCCTTGTCAGCCTCGCGGCGGCGGGCTTCGAGCTCCTCGTCGCGGCGCTGGGGGAGGAGGGGGCGGTGCTGGAAGCGCCAGCGCGGGCCGAACTTGGGGCGGGGCGGGGGTTTCCCGTCGACGAGGCGGAAGGTGGAGTCATCGTCGGCGGCGAGGGCGGGGGAGTCATCGAGGGAGAAATCGAAGACGAGAGGGGAGGAGGCCGCGTTGGGATTGCGGGAGGCGTTGGATTGGAAGGAGGAACGGGTCCAGTCCGCGACGCGGCCGAGCTTGTCGGAACGGGAGAACGGGGCAAAGGGGATGTTGTTGCTGCTGCCGCTGGAGGAGAAGAGCGGGGCGAGGGGGGTGTCCGGAGGACCCCATCCGTCCGGGTTGAAGGGAACGGGTCCGATGTCGAAGCTTGCCATTGTGGTGGACAACGAACTTGAGGAGGAGGAGGAGGAGGAGGAGATCGGGAGATTGGGAGACGGGAGAGGGAATCGGCTGAGACGGATTTTATTATATTGAAGGGGGGGTGTTCTAGGGTTTGCCAGCTTAAATCCCAATCGAACTCCTTGAATCCTAAAAATGACCAACCTCAAAAATTATTCCACCATATGGGAATTGAATGATATTTTACATATATCGTCTTCTATAATAGTTCTCTCATTTTTTTGTAGAACTTGAGAGGAAGAAATGTGGAGCTTTAAATTTTAATCATAAATTGATCCTTCTTTTTTTCCTAACATGTTGTTTAATGTTTTAAAAATATGACTCTTGACAAGAAGTTTGTGGGTTGATATAAACAGGATAAAAAATGAGTTGTCATTACATTATTTTTATCGTTTTTTTTTCATTTTTTTTCAATGTTGATATATAATGATATATACAAACAAGTATATGTCATATCAAGTTTAAGATAAAATCATGGATATTAAGCATATATACATATGTATGTGTGTATTTATGTATGTGCACATACGCTACATACGTACATGTACATATGTATCTACATATGTATGTATGTGTTTGGTTTGGCACTGCTTCACACCAACTCAAAAATGAATGTGCGAGCTAGGTTTGATCTAAGATAAGGATGGCATGGCTTCAACAAAATAAGTTTAAACCACTATAGGGATCCTATAGTTTGAAGGATATGAGGAATCCTCAAGCACATCACAGAAGCGTGTTGATCGCATCTCATGCGATCGGGCGACTAGTCGCACTAGTCGCTAGATGCAGCAGAATTTAAAAAATTTTAAATCAAGAGATGAAACCACATGATCACAAGAACATTTCTTGGATCGTTTCATCTAACCACAAAGTATTAGAAATACCTCTTGAAGCGTGGTTGCGATCACTAGATCTCTAAAGCAAGAGATCCTCCTGACTCAAGTCCGATCTACGAAGATGGCACTTGCGGGCGTGATGATGAGAGGCGTTCCTCCTGTAATCCACGATGAAGATCCAAGCCTTGAATCTCCTGATTTCGTCAAATGAAATCCGACGATGGAGATCCACGAGCAATCAAAGTGACAGCACAACGGCGTAGAAACGATTGCTTGTTCCCTCAAAACACAAAGGGGACGGCCACCTTAGAGAGAGAGAGAGAAAGAGTAGGCGTGTAGAATATTGTCCCTCAAAAGGGCTAGGGTTTCCCTCCTTTTATATTAGTTTGGGAGTCCATGGATCACAATCCATGGCATACACAAAATCAATGGTTAGATTGATATGTGCATTAAATCAATGGTCATAAAAACAATAATTTACTAATTTATATTAAATCAAATATATGTTGCATTATCATCAACATAATTTAATTTAATAAATTTAAATTATCATAAAACGATGATATAATAATTAAAATAGGATAATAATCCACCCAAAATCATGGGGCGTCACCCATGACCAAGTCATGGGTGACGCCACCTCATGATTTGGTGGATTATCTCCTCCTTTTAATTCATAACATTATCTCTTATTTATTTGCAATATTATCCACTAAATTAATTCCCAATTAATTAGTGTATATTTATTGCAAAATTATCCACTAAATTAATTCTCAATTAATTTGTAAATATTTCAGTCATGTCATTGAAAATATGTGAATCATATTCACAGCCTAAACTAAATTGTAAATTACATTTTCAATTAATTGCTTAATGTGAATCCAATTCACATTAATAATTAACAAATGTTATTTACAAAGGTTCTCTCTCTAATATATTATAAATCACATTTATAATATATATACACAGATATCATGGATAGCACTATCCACAATTTGTATTCCTTGATAAATTAAATCCCATTTAATTATCTTAGATAATCATTCTCACAATATGAATTTTATTCATATTATTCTTGATAATTAAATCTCATTTAATTATCAACATCTTATTGCTTGGATGCATAATTCATCAAACGAATTATTCTTGAACTCATTCAGGAATAATGTGCTTTCTCCGCAGATACTTGGAGATAAGGACAGGGTGATTGTATTGTTCCACGTATAGTGACTTGGATGTTGAGATCTCATCTCAAATGCAGATTTTACGTACCTCCCACAGATGCTTGGTTAAATCAAGACCGTAAATCTAATCTTCTCATTGCATCTGAATCTCATTCAGACCAATTTCCAACACTTGGACCAAGATCAGATTGCTTCTCTACTGAGAGGAGTCGCTAAAATCCAGACCTATTTCATCACTCCCTCGAAATGGAAGCGTCATGGTTATACAATCGTTTATGATCACATCACCCTCAGGTATTCCCAATACCTGTACATCCTGCATACTGGAAGATCCATGATCAACCTGAAGATATAGATCAATTTTACACAGTCTTTTTCAGGGTTTAATCACTAAGCTTCTCAATCTTGGTCATTGGGAATCGGTATCGATCATATGCTTTCCCAAAGCATATATCATACCTTCAAATTCTTGTCATACTTCCGAAGCATGATAACCATGCATGGAATTTGATTGGTCCCAATACATCATGAGTGAGCTCATGTCTTCCGGTTCATAAGTGAACCTGTATGATCCCTTTGAGAGATCGTATTACTCATATGTCCTTACATGCACACCAGCACGCCGGTGTATAGACCTTGGTTAGGTCATCAACCTACTGGTCTGCCAAATGTACACACTCAGACATATAGTAACCCATCTGTCTTTGGTCAGAGGATGTGTGCCTATGTTGTGACAGCATTCAACATAGGACTTAGGTTATCTCGATCTCGTTAAGTCAACCCTTTGACCTACTAATATGACACCTCCGAATCACTATTCCCATGCAGAGAACCTGCATCAAGAGGTCGGTCAGATATCAACCTATGTGAGAAGGATTGCCTTCTTCTACTCAGGTCGGAGATCATCTCTTAATAATCATTTGATGGTGCTTGATGAGTCCTCTATCTAACTCTTTAGATATTCATCCAAACACCAGCCTCTATGATTCATTTAATGAATCAACAGCTATATGATTATCAAGATGGCCATGGTACATAACCCTAATTGTACAGAGGGACCTTATAGTGCATTCATTCATTTAATTTCAGAAAGGGAGTGAAACATCAATAACTTTTATTGATAAACATATATATATTACAATAACATTTTATTGTAAGAATGGTTCGCCCGGGGTTCACAAGTCCAACAATCTCCCACTAGCCCTCAGAACCATTCAGGTACAATCCGTAAACCCATACTCATTACATGCTGGTCGAAAACCTTCTATGTCAGAGGTTTGGTAAGAGGATCAACAACGTTGTCGGCAGCGGCCACCTTGGTGATGATGATATCACCACGCTTTTGAATCTCCTGAATGATGTGGTATTTCCTTTCCACGTGCTTGCTTTTTTGATGCCATCTGGGTTCCTTTTCCTGGGCAATGACTCCCTTGTTATCGTAGAGTAATGAGATGGGAGTATCAGAGGAAACTACGCCAATATCCAAGATGAACTAGCACAACCACACCGTCTCCTTTGCAGCATCCGATGCGGCAATGTATTCAGCTTCTGCTGTTGAATCCGTCGTGTCCTGCTTATTGCTTCTCTAGCTCACAACACCACCGTTCAACAGGAAAAAAAACCCTGATGTCGACTTTCAATCATTAATATCCAACTGAAAGTCTGAATCTGTAAATCCCAAGACTTGGAGATCACCATCTCCATAGACCAAGATGTAATCTTGCATTCGTCTTAGATATTTGAATATGATCTTTACTACATTCCAGTGTTGCTCTCCATAGCAGGATTGGTAACGACTTACCACTCCCACTTCATGGTAGATGTCTGGCCTAGTATACATCATGGCATACATTAAGCTTCCTACAGCTGATGCATAGGGGCATCCAGCCATAGCCTTCTTTTCCTCAACATTTTGAGGAGCCATCCCTTTAGACAGATGGATACCATGTCTTAAGGGGAGGAATCCTTTCTTAGAACTATCCATACGGAATCGTTCAAGAATCTTCTTAATGTATCCATGTTGCGATAATCCCAATATCCTCTTTTCTCGGTTTCTGAACAACGTCAGGCTTAAGATGTAAGAGGCTTCTCCGAGATCTTTCATCTCGAAGGTATGAGATAGCCAAATCTTCACACTGATCATCATTCATGTATCATTCCCAATGATAAGGATATCATCTACGTAAAGCACGATGAACACAATGGCACTCCCACTAAGCTTCCTGTACACACAAGGTTCATCAGGATTCTGCACAAAAATCATAACTCTTTATGGTTTCATCAAATCTAATGTTCCAACTACGAGAAGCTTGTTTGAGCCCATAGATGGATTTCTTTAGCTTGCATACTTTTCCATCCTCAACTATGAAGCCCTAGGGCTGCTCCATATAGATATCCTCCTCAAGGTATCCATTGAGGAAAGCTGTCTTGACGTCCATCTGCCAGATGTCGTAGTCAAAAGATGCAGCATAGCCAGCAGTGTCCTGATGGACTTAAGGATAGCCACAGGAGAGAACGTCTCATCGTAATCGATGACTTTTCTCTGTGTGTAGCCCTTGGTTACGAGCCGTGCCTTGAAAGTCTCTACTTTCCCATCAGGTCCCCTTTTTCTCTTGAAGATCCATTTACACCCAATGGGTTTTACCCCTTTAGGTGGATCCTCTAGGGTCCATACACCATTCTTATGCATGGAGTCAATTTCTGACTTCATTGCTAACATCCATCTATCCATGTCATGATCCGCGAGTGCTTCATCGAATGAAGAAGGATCATTGTCAATCTCACCTGGCACTTGGAATCCATACCTTTCAGATGGTGCAACCACCCTCGAACTCCTTCGAAGAGGTATGGGTGTTTCATCTGTATTTATCTCTTCAATTTTTGGTTCAAGAATCTCAGAGTCTTCAGGGGATTCAATGAGTTCCTCTACTTCATTTCTATCTTGACCTTTAAGAAAATCATCCTCCATAAATTTCACATCTCTAGAGACAAAAACCTTTCGGGTCTCAGGGTCATAAAGCTGGTATCCAATACAATCTTTAACATACCCAATGAAGTAACACTAACAATTGCGAGATTCTAGCTTACTTGCGTCCACCTTCTTCGCATAGAACAAGCAACCCCAAACCCTCAAGTGTTTAACACTAGTCTTGGTACCATACCAGAGCTCGTGAGGAGTCTTGGGTACATATTTGCTAGGAATCTTGTTCAGGATATATATTGCAGTCTCTAGTGCATATCCGCAGATACTAAGAGGTAAACGTGCTTTGCTCATCATTGAACGGACCATGTCCATGATGGTCCTGTTGCATCTTTCAGCAACACCATTAAGTTGGGGAGTTCCAGGGGGAATGAGATTGGAGACAATTCCATTCTCTTTAAGATATTCCTTGAATTAATCTGAGAGGTACTCACCACCTCAGTCAGATCGAATCCGTTTAATTTTCCTATCAGTTTGGTTCTCAACCAAAGCCTTAAACTCTTTGAACTTTTCAAAGGTTTCAGATTTACGACGTAGTAGGAAGATAAACCCGTATCACGAATGGTCATCAATAAACATCAAATAATATCCATATCCATTTCTAATCGTGGTACTGAAGGGACCACATACATCACTATGTATTAGGTCAAGAATACCTTCGCATCTCGTAACTTTGTTACGAAAAGGTGTTCTAGTCATTTTAACTTGAATGCAATGTTCGTAGGTAGGTAAAGATTGAACCTGTAGAAAATCTAAAGGTCCATCCTTTATTAATCTATTGATCATATCAACAAATAAATGACCGAGCCTTTGATACCAAATCATATTCGAATGATTTCCATCCTCCCTGGATCTTTTGGGGTTTCCATTATTAGTGGTAGTAACATTCATGACACATTCATCAATGCATAATTCATATAGTCCACCAGAAGTCAAAATACCATCTGCAATATATTTATCGTAACGGTTTATGATTAATTTATTACAGAAAGTGAAGGAATATCCATTTCTAACCAGCTTAGATATATATATATATGTATATGTATATATCAAATTCCTTCTAACTTCAGGTACATAAAGATACTCTTTAAGTACTAAGACTCGACCACTAGATAATGATAATCGGCAGGTCCAATGGCGACTACTGCAACACTTGCATCATATCCCATCTGGATGACTATCTCCCCTTGCTCCATATTCCTAGTTTCCTGAAACAAATACAACAAATTGCATACATGAACAGAAGTACCAGAATCTACAACCCAACTTCCTTCTCGTCCAACGAGAAAGCTAGTTTCAATGATGAAAGTAGATTTCATACCTGCTGGGGTTTTACCTTTGTCAGCCGACTTCAGGTATTCTGGGCAGCTACATCGCCAGTGCCCCGACTTCTTGCAGTTGTGACAGACATCGATCTTCTTCGATGTCATTAGTGTGGAAGCACTAGAAGATTAACCAACTCCTTGATTCTTCTTCTTTCTCTTCTGGGACGGGCCCTTCCGAAAAACCTTGCTTCCGACCGCAGTTTCCTTTTACTTGTGCAACCATTGCACTAGCAGAGGGGCCGTCCTTCCTCATTACGTCTTCTGCAGACTTTAATGCAGCTAACAGCCCAACGTTAGTGAAATCACCTTTGCTCATGTAATATGGCACGACAAAGTTGTTGAAAAAGACTTAGGGAGCGATAGGAGAATGAAATCAGCCTGCATATCGGAATCCATGTAGGCTCCCAGGGTTTCCAATTCAGAGAGGTACCCAAACACTTTGAGTACGTGTTCTCTGACAGAGGTCCCTTCCTGCATCTTGCAGCGAATAAGCTCTTTCATCACATTATAGCGTTGTGTGTGGTTTATGTCACCGAACATTTCCTTCAGATTCAACATGATCTCTTAGCAATGATTCATTTCCACAAGCTGCTTCTGAAGCACATTAGACAATGACCCAAGAATATAACACCTTGCCAAGTTATGATCTTCATCATATTTTTCATTAAAAGATTTATCTTCTCCGGTCTTAGGGTTTGCTATCTTGTCCTTGGATAGCACATATGAGATGCGCTCCGTAGATAGGACAAGATCAAAATTTCGAATCCAATCCGAATAATTTGGTCCGGTCAACTAATTGACCTCTAGGAGCCTGCTCAGTGCGTTCATGGACTTCATTTTCTGAAATTAAGAATGCACTATGTTAGAACATATAAATAATTATATATTCATTTTTTAAAAATATTTGATTAAGGCATTTTAAATCAAATTTGTCTTTCTATGTCAACTTTGAAAGATTATTCCCTTATTGTCTTTCAAAGTAAGAGATATACTTACCGCTATATCTCAAGCAAGATCCGGGATCGCCTCTCTATCTTTATCACATCCCAATAATATGAGAACTTGTGACTCGAATAAAGAGAAGCGGGAACTCATTCCGCCTTGCAAGTCCAACTTGCATTTCCCAATTCGGTCTTTAACACCCGGGCCCACCACCCATAAGATGATGTTGACCCATTGTTAATTGAACCAACCGTCAACAGACTTAATACTCACTATACGCAATCCAATACCGCCCCAATAATATGAGGACTCGATATTGGGGTCACTATGTATACGGTCTTACTCTTTCGAGAAGCAAAGAACCCGATCCAAATAAATCATATATAGGATCTGTCACTTCGGACAGGCGTCTCCTATATATAATATCTAGCAACGGAATTCCTTGCCTTGACAGGAGACCATAGATGTCACTTATGTGATCCTCCACCTCATATTCAAATTGTAATAATTAATTATCGTGAATCATATTCACATAATTAATTTTTCCAAGGGAAATACACATCTATTCATAATAGAGTGTTTATTGGATATAATTAATTTAATCACATTAAATTAATCATCAATCCAATTCTCAATCAACAAACTTGATTATTACTTGAATAGTAGGTATAATCTCAAAGTAGATATTATTCAAATTTTAATAATTAGAAAAATACACTTTGACTTCTCCGGCATTATCAAGTCCCTACCCGCTATCATGGCCAGTACCGACGGGAGTGGGACGGACCACATCCAGTGCAACCCACTACCCCAACGCTCCCCGACTAGACACCATATCCACCTTAGGAAAGGATAATGCCAGATAAATAATTATGTACTTTGAGATGCTCATCGGTTTTTCAACCGAAATTGTACCATATAATATTCATCAAAACTATTTTGATAATATTATAAGGAGATTTGCTAAACAAATCCCCAATCCTATTTAAGCAAGAGGTATTTGCATGTAAAAGTTATCCTACAACTATTGTATGATAAACTAGGGTTTTGCATGAAAACAATATTTGTTGATGATTTCATATCAATCAATTAATGATCAAGATTAACTATCTTATCATCTTAGTTAGTGAAATACTATTCAATGAAATAATTATCTCTTTAAATATTTCACAAATATATATCACTAATTATTTCAGAAAATTAACAATCAATTTTCATCAACTTATTTGAATGATTATCACATGGTTCATGATCAAAATCGTCAATTTTCAGCAGTGACCCCTACTCACTAAAATCAACATATCTTAATCAATTTAAATACAAATTACACAAAAATCAGTTTTCTAAGATTTCTAATTTGATTTATGACAGAACCCAAGTGATATTTCACGCATTTTGAGGTGCATAGAAATAATAATTAACTCATTAATCATGTTTAGATTCGCAGTTCCCGCAACAATGAATACATGTTTATTCAAAGGGCAATATCTTGAGCAAATGAAATTCAAATTACATAAACTCAGATCCTATGATTTCATTATTTAATGGAGAACAAAATCCAATTGAAAATTCTTGTTTAAACAATTTAAACAGTGCCGAAAAATTCAATTAAACAGAGATGCGAAAATTGAAATGCAGTAAAAATTTTCGCAACCCTTTCAAACCAAGTCGTCCTAGCTTTCCGTATCATATTCAAAACCTTTCCAACCTAAGGCTCTGATACCACTTGAAGGATACAAGGAATCATCAAGCACATCACGGAAGCGTGTTGATCGTATCTCATGCGATCGGGGCGACTAATCGCACTAGTCGCTAGATGCAGCGGAATTTAAAAAAATTTAAATCGAGAGATGAAACCACATGATCACAAGAACATTTCTTAGATCGTTTCATCTAACCACAAAGTATTAGAAATACCTCTTGAAGTGTGGTTGCGATCACTAGATCTCTAAAGCAAGAGGTCCTCCTGACTCAAGTCCGATCTACGAAGATGGTACTTGCGGGCGCGATGATGAGACGGTTCCTCTGGCAATCCTCGATGAAGATCCAAGCCTTGAATCTCCTGATTTCATCCAACGAAATCCGATGAAGGAGATCCACGAGAAATCGAAGTATCAACACAACGGTGTAGAGACGGTTGCTTGTTCCCTCAAAACACAAGGTGGACGGCCATCTTAGAGAGGGAGAGAGAGATGGCGAGAATGAGAGAGAGAGAGAGAAAGAGTAGGCGTGTAGAATATTGTCCCTCAAAAGGGCTAGGGTTTCCCTCCTTTTATGTTAGTTTCGGAGTCCATGGATCACAATCCATGGCATACACAAAATCAATGGTTAGATTGATATGTGTATTAGATCAATGGTCATGATCTTTGTTGTTCAAAAATAACAATTTATTAATTTATATTAAATCAAATATATGTTGCACTATCATCAACATAATTTAATGCAATAAAAATCAGTTATCATAAGATAATGATATAATAATAAAATAGGATAATAATCCACCCAAAATCATGGGGCGTCACCCATGAGCAAGTCATGGGTGACGCCACCTCATGATTTGGTGGATTATCTCCTCCTTTTAATTCCTAACATTATCTCTTATTTATTTGCAATATTATCCACTAAATTAGTTCTCAATTAATTAGTGTATATTTATTGCAAAATTATACACTAAATTAATTCCCAATTAATTTGTGAATATTTCAGTCATGTCATTGAAAATATGCGAATCATATTCACAGCCCAAACTAAATTGTAAATTACATTTTCAATTAATTGCTTAATGTGAATCCAATTCACATTAACAATTAACAAATGATATTTACAAAGGTGCTCTCTCTCTAATATATTATAAATCACATTTATAATATATATACATAGATATCATGGATAGCACTATCCACAATCTATATTCCTTGATAATCAAATCCCATTTAATTATCTTGGACAATTATTCTCACACTATGAAATTTATTCATATTATTCTTGATAATTAAATCTCATTTAATTATCAACATCTTGCTTGGATACATAATTCATCAAACGAATTATTCTTGAACTCATTTAGGAATAATGTGCTTTCTCCGCAGATACTTGGAGATAAGGACAAGGCGATTGTATTTCTCCATGTATAGTGACTTGGATGTTGAGATCTCATCTCAAATCCAAATCTTACGTACCTCCCACAGATGCTTGATTAAATCAAGACCGCAAATCTAATCTTCTCATTGCATCTGAATCTCATTCAGACAAATGTCCAACACTTGGACCAAGATCAAATTGCTTCTCTATTGAGAGGAGTCACTAAAATCCAGACCTGTTTCATCACTCCCTTGGAATGGAAGCGTCATTGTTATACAATCGTTTATGATCACATCACGCTCAGGTATTACCAATACCTGTACATCCTGCATACTGGAAGACTCATGATCAACCTGAAGATGTAGATCAATTTTACATTGTCTTCTTCAGGGTTTAATCACTAAGTTTCTCAATCTTGGTCATTGGGAATCAATATCGATCATATGCTTTCCCAAAGCATATATCATACCTTCAAATTCTTGTCATGCTTCCGAAGCACGATGACCATGCATGGAATTTGATTGGTCCTAATACCTCATGAGTGAGCTCATGCCTTCTGTTTCATAAGTGAACCTGTATGATTCCTATGAGAGATCGTATTACTCATATGTCCTTACATGCACACCAGCACGCGGTGTATAGACCTTGGTTAGGTCATCAACCTACTGGTCTGTCAAATGTACACACTCAGATATATAGTAACACATCTGTCTCTGGTCAAAGGATGTATGCCTATGCTGTGACAACATTCAACATAGGACTTAGGTTATCTCGATCTCGTTAAGTCAACCCTTTGACCTCACTAATCTGACACCTTCGAATCACTATTCCCATGCAGAGGACCTTGCACCAAAAGGTCGGTTAGATATCAACCTATGTGAGAAAGGATTGTCAACTCCTACTGAGGCTGGAGATCATCTCTTAATAATCATTTGACGATGCTTGATGAGTCCTCTATCTAACTCTTTAGAAATTCATTGAAATACTAGCCTCTATGATTCATTTAATGAATCAACATCTATATGATCATCAAGATGGCCATGGTACATAATCGTAATTGTACAGAGGGACCATACAGTGCATTCATTCATTTAATTTCAGAAAGGGAGTGAAACATCAGTAACTTTTATTGATAAACATATATATTACAATAACCTTTATTGTAAGAATGGTTCTCCCGAGGCTCACATGTCCAACATAGTTCCCTTCCTCGAGGGCAACTTTTAGAAATTTAGACCAAGCTCATGAGCTTATTATCTGATAACAGAGATTTATCGAGGGTCTAGAAATCTCACAAGGCGAGAGATCTGGTCCATGCATTGACCGCTCAACAAACCTCGGTTAATCTTGACATAACCCATAATATGAATAAAGCAATTAAATCTAAAAATGTGGAGTTAAAATTTATTATAACTCTACAATAAAAGTGTATAGGTGTAAGTACGCGTAGAGGTCGAACATAGGGAGCAAATGGGAGAAGGGGACACAAATAATGCACAAAAATTTATCTTTTAACTCTTGCCCAATTTATTATTTTTGTGACTTTTTATTTTTATTTTTTTTATTTTCACTTTATAATTTTGTATTTTCTTTTATATTTTTTTCAATTTTTGTATTTCTTATTCATTTAAATACATATATACATATATATATGTATATGTATATGTGTATATCTAAAAATACAATATAAGATATATATATATATATATATATATATGAGGAAAGGGAAGCTGCTCCCAGTAGCAGCTAGCCTTGCTGCTCAGTCGATCTTGACCGTTCATTTGAAACATCATCAGCCGTTGGATGAAATGATGATTCAGCCAATCTCCAGCACTCCCCTCCCGTGCCCTTCTCCCTCTCTTCACACTCCTCTCCGACACCTCCATCCAACGGCACTGCCCCCTCCAGCGACGCAACCTCCTCCAGCGGTGTCACCTCCTTATCTTCACATCGAGCACGACCCCCTCCCCATGTGTGCCCTCCCTCCCACCTTCCAAACAGTGACGTCGCCTCTAGCAGCGTCACCTCCCTCCAACGATGTAGGCTCCATCCACCAGTACGATCCCCTCCCCATGTGCGCCCTCCCTCCCACCTTCCAAACAACGATGTCACCTCCAGTAGCGTCTCCTCCCTCCAACGGCGTAAGCTCCATCCAGCGGCACCGCCCCCCTCCAGCGGCGCAGCCTCCCTCCAGTGGTGTCGCCTCCTTCTCTTCACTTCGAGCATCGAAGACCTCCCGATCCCTGTGCGAAGACATGGCTGGGTCATCGTAGGTTGGCAACATCCCTGTGTGGGGATATGATTGGGTCATTGAATGTGCTAGAGCTTTAGGTTGGACCGATTGAAATGCAACACATGACCAATATCCTATTATTACCAATTAAACTAGAAACAAATGCAATGGATGCAACCTTTTCACAGTACGAATCCTGATTGAAATGTGGGTTCAATTCAGTCAGAAACTCTCAAAGTAGAATTTCCAGATAGAGAAGAACTTCTATAATGTTACTCGACCTCCTCCCTCCACAGAAGAACTTCAATAAGGTTTGGAGTCTGTCATATAAATTAGCTAGAAATGTTCCCAGATAGTATTATTCTCATGTGATAGATAATTCATTATATATCTGTAGGTAGAAACAAATGCATCAATTTCACATGCAACAAAAAAACTGAAGATAATATTCCTTGCTATGTTTGATCCATTGGAACTTTGTGCACTTTGCTGTTGATTCTGTATGTGCATGCATCAATGTATTAGTTTACTAGCATTGTCAATCGAAGGCATAAATGAAATGTCAAGTTGTCACATTGGTATTAATTAATTGCCAACAACTACATGTTAGTCATAGCTAAGATACTATATTTTGTGTATTAAATGCATCTTGTGATTAATTTCCATGTTTTCTTTCTTTTTATATAATATACATCTCCAGCAGTATATGATTACAACATTTAATGGCCTGATTTTTGACCCCATGATTTCCAGGTACCTTTGAGTTGCTCACAGTGTGATGAAGATCCTTCGGAGGCTATCTCTAATGAGAATGCACATGTGACTGAGGATGTTAATATAGTTGAGAAGCCATTTGTTGGAATGCAATTTGTTTCGGAAGAAGAAGCATTTGAATTTTACAATTACTATGCAAGAAGAATTGAATTTTCTAGACGCACAAAGACATTGCGAAGATCTTTGAAAACCAACCTTGTAACAACTTGGAAAATTGTTTGTTCATAATAGGGATACAAAGATCTCAATGACAAGCGACGTGTAGGACGTGAAGTCAAAAGAAGACGAGATATTCGAGAAGGGTGTGAAGGCCACATATTTGTTTGTGAAAGCGGCGAAGGGTGGTTATATATTGTTGTGTTAGATCGCGTGATAGCAACACGGAGTTAACTTGTAAAAAAACAATTAAACCGGTAGGGATTAAGAAGTTTGAAAAAGTTGAAGTGTTCTGTGAAGTTCTATACTGTCATCATTGTTTCTTTCGTCTATTTAACAAGATATTGGCAGTTTTAAGTTACTGCTGCTTGTGACAATACTTTTGGGTGTCCGAAAAATGATAAAATTTCATATATGCACTGATGGTGGATGTTATTTGAGATCTTGATGTTGTGCATTCATTCTTTTCTTTCATTTTTTCTATCATCTGTTTTACATGATATTGGCAGTTTTAAGTTTCTTTCAGAACTTAAACTACACAGTCTCAAATAACACCCAAGATTATAAGCAGAGTAACAAAAAATTAGTTGCTTAACAATAACAAATTAGTAGGTTCAACCTAATTCATGTTTAATTGGTCACCTATCTCATTCAGTGAACAAAGATAACCCGTGATCAAGGTTGTCCCTTTGATTTTGTTGAAAATGGCCATGTCATTGTGTATTAATGGTTATGGCTAGAGTTTCCATATCAACGAGTACGCATCAAAAGATGAACATATATAGTTTCCATATCAACTATTACTATAAGAGTGACAACCATACTTTGGTGCACAAATCTAGAGAAAGTAAACAGATTGATACTTATTTGGTAAACCACAATCAAGTAATGAGCTGCCAATCTGAAATTACGTTCGATAACGACATCCATTACAAAATACTGCATTGCAAGAAACATACAAGAATTTATCTCTCGTTCCAAGTTACAAAAACTACATACTATTACAATAGATTTGCAAGACAATTGCAAATATAACAGCAAAAAGAGCGGCACGCTTCACTTTGTGAAATTCCATCTGCAATAGCTTCATCTATTGCATCATGTCGACTTGCATCATGTCGACCTTCCATCGCGGGAAATGAATAAATCGTTTATCCATGCTCCATTCTCTCTTTGATACATGCATTACGGCCTTCAAGCCACAATTACATGAGGATTCCATCGTTTGCCTCAAAGACGCCGATGAAAATGATTCGCTCATATTTCACTAGCCTACAGTAAAGGTAAACGGTAACATGAAATTACAAATAGAAGTAACTACAAATGAAACTAAAACGTGAGGTATTGAATAGAATCCTCCAAACATCAGCATATGCCCATTTAATGCAGCGCACACAATCTATCAGGGACGTAATACAAAATTTGCCTACTCTAACAGCAAGGAAATTCTCTTAGGGTGCGTTCGGTTCGGAAATAAGCAGGAATAAGGATGGGGAATAAAGAGAATACGAGTCTATTCTTTGTTCGACTGCAGGATATGAATAAGGAGTATAAGGTGAAATAAAGGTAGGTAAGGTGGGATAAAGATAGGAATAAGAGTGAAATAAGATGGAATAATGGAAAATAGTCGTACCACTGAGAACCGTATCGGGAGGAGAACTGACCTCTTATTCCAGGGCCTATTCTCCAACCAAACAGGGTCTTAGACAAAGATCGTGCATTACATCTGCATTTCAAGGTTGTTCTCTTGATGGTAGAAATGGAAGGGAAGGTGATCTACTTCACAAGAACTTCATAGTAAACAATATGCAGTAAAGGAACCAAGTCAGTAAATAGCTAAAACTACATATAGTTTCATAAGTTTACATTTGCAGGATTCCTTTCTGGCTTGCAGACCATTACCATTCTAGCTACTTTCCTTCTTCCATAGAGCACTAAGTGAGTTGTCAGATACACATATTTCATATGACAGTACTACGTGAGTTGTTACAACAAGGAAATTCTTCTCGGTTTGTACAGTATTATGTGAGTTGTTACATACGCATATTTCATATTTCTGACATTGTTTCATTACAATTCGATTTTCATCCAATGTATGTGCCCCCTTTTGGATCAGTGATCTGTTATATATGACTGACATTCATGGTTGATTTATACAAAAAGTCCTCAACTAGAGTCTGGTGGTTTATACAGAAAATAAGAAGCACTACACAAGATAAATTCAAATATAGTAGCAGTTTTGTTGGTCACAACGGAATCGTACATAAAGTGATGCAAAGAATGTTTGATAAGTCGAGAGGGGAATTTAAAGAGATCACAAAAGAAATAGTAACAAGAACAATAACATGAGCACAGGGAGGAGATACTTCTCCTAAAAGAATAAACAAATCCATATACGTCTCTCCAATAATTTAATACCAAATGTCAAAATATTCTCAGTAATATCCCCTCTGCATAATGGATAAATGGATAAGAATTGAGATTCTTGTAAGTATATTTTTCAAGCCTGCTCTCCAATAATCTAATACCAAACGCAATTAACGTGGGAAAAAGCCTGTTTCTTTTTTTTAAAGATTGAAGCCATGAAAAAAATCCAGAAAGAAAAATAAAAGAATTGTGCAAGAGGTTGAGGTGGGAGGGAGATAGTGACACCAGAGGGCGAAATGCGTGGGCGGTGTTGCTGGAGAGGAGGCAACACCACTGTGTCGGAAGGTGGGAGGGAGGGCGTCATGCTCGAAGTGAAGAGAAGGAGGTGGTACCACTGGAGGGAGGCTGCGCCGCTTGGTGGGGGGGGGGGCTGGACGGAGCTTACACCGTTGGAGGGAGGCGGCACTGCTGGAGAGGAGGCGACACCGCTGCGTTGGAAGATGGGAGGGAGGGCACGCACGGGGAGGGGGCCGTCCTCGAGGGCACGCACAGAGTTGCCAGAGGGGGAATGAAGAGAGGGAGAAGGTCACGAGAGGGGAGTGCTGGAAATGGGCCGAATCATCTTTTCATCCAGCGGCTAACGATGTTTCAAATGAACGGTCAAGATCGGCTGAGCAACGTAGCTAGCTGCTACGGGGAGCAGCTTACCTTTCCTCTCTCTCTCTCTATATATATATACTATAAATACATAAATATGTAAAAATAGGTAAATACAATAAAAATAGTATTTTGTGATTTTATATTTTTCTATATTTTTTATATTTTTGGAATTTTTTTCTAATTTTTATGTAATTTTAAAGCCAAAAATATTCCAAATAAGGGATTAAGTAAATACTCGAAATTGATTTGGATGTTAAAAATAATAAATATGTCCCAAAATTACCCAAACCAATTATTTGTAATTATAAAATAGATAAAAATATTTTTTTTTGATTTTTTAAGAATTTTTTAGATTTCATGAAGGATTTTAGAGTTTTTCGTTTTTTTAAGGTCTTTGTTTTTCAATTTTTAGGGGTTTTTCTTTTCTGGACTCAATATATAAATTATATTTTTTGTATTTTCAAAAACATTTTGATATTTTTTGGGTTTTTATAGGGAATATATGCGCTCATTTTCATTTTTAATAAATAGATTAAATGCAAAAAATGCCAAATAAAATATGGGCGTGAATATACAGGGCATGAAGCATCTAACACTTTTTGTGGATTTTTAAGAGCACATTAGCTATGTTAAATAAATATAAACACACAAAAATATCAGTGCAAAAGTACCAAAAATATACACGTAATTAAAATTTTAATAAACTATTCAACAAATACAAAAACGCTAGGATTAGACATGCGATTTACCCATCATGTGGGACTACACGTGACGCTTGCTAGGAGGGACCAAAATGCAAATATCAAAAAGAGCAGGGGTTTCTTAGCAATTTTCATAAAATAGACAACATTCATTTCAATTATTAGACTAAATAATAATTACAAAAATACACAAGGGTGTCCCTGTAATTTCGCCACCTCATGTGCGATGGCACGTGAGTTGACGTGGATTGGACCTAATTGTAATTACATAAACCTCAGGGTTCCATTTGCAAAATATCCCAATTTTTTATTTCGTTAACTTTTATTTATAGACTAAATAATTAAACACAAAAATACGGGATGAGATTTGCAATTTATCACATTATAAACGCCAGCAAACGGTTGGGATTTCATCACTTAAAAACGTGTCCGCTCTACAACGGCCGATGATGGTTTGCGGATCGACGACTAAGATTAGATCACCTCGAGCGATCGGACGATGATGGCTTGGCATGATCCAACTACATCTGGCGAACCTGGGGAGGTGCTCTTAATCGGACGACTGTCAAGGACGATGGAAGAACTAGGGATGAACTCACCTGGGGCGAGTTTCGATTTCACCGTGCGAGCTCCTCCCACATCCATTCCCTTTGTCGAGGGTCTCTTCTTGTTCCTGGGAGTCTCTAGCATCAACTGATAGTCTCCACAAGGCACATGGACTCCAGCGTGCTCAAGCAAGATCAAGGAAGGATACGAGCTCTAGGTGCCTCATCTCCTGCAAAAATCGATCCCTTGGGGGTCCTTTGGCTTCCAGCACCTGCAATAAAGCTACAACAAGCAATGATGTCCTAGGGGCTCTTATTGGTTGTGAAATGGATGGGGAATGGGTGCGACGGAGCTCTCTGGCGAAGCGGCAGAGGTGGAGAAGCTGATCTCAAGATCCACTAGGGATCTAGTGAGTGAGGGTGACTAGGATGTAGGGAAGCGAGAGGGCAAGGTATTTAGGTCGTCAGCGAGGCAGGAAAACACGCGAGGCATAGTGGACTATTCGTCGGAGCGGAGCTCCGACGAACTACGAGAGGATCTACATGATGAATCTGTGATTTGTCACCTTTATTCATTTATTTTAGCTTAAAATCCCTTATAAAACACATGCATATAACACTAACTCCATATTCTTACTAACTTGCTTCTGTGTGTAAATATTGTACCTTTTTTACTAATTTTAACCTAAAACAAATAAATAAAACAAGAAAGGAAAAATAAAGAAAATAAAATAAAAAAGGAAGACTGTATACAGGCTGACCCAAACCCCGAGAGAAGGTCAAAACTTGACCTGATCGATCATGAATAAAGTAGGGGGAGATAGGGTCCTTAAGCAAAAAAATCCAAAAAAATGTTTTGTGTATATCTGTATAAAACCAAACTAATTTATTTGTACCTTAATTGATCTCAAATCAAATAACTTTTAAGACCAAAGTTGTAAATAAAAATGTGTCCTAATTAATAAAAACAATTGCATAATTAAATCTTGTACAGAATAAAAGTAACCACACTTAGAAAAAGCCACTAAGCACTAATTGAAAAAGCAATTCCGCTCCATATGAACTCAAATTGAACCAATCTCGCTTCCATTAGATTCTAAATTAAATTATCTTTAAAATGGTTGTGATTTCATAATTTTTGGAGTTACGAGTAAAAAGTTGATTTTCTGGGGTGGTTTGTACAATTTTCCCATGTATTTTATAAATATTGTAAATTATTCTTACTAATTATTTAAAATAAAAATAAAAAATTTAAAAATTAAAACAAAAAAGGAGCTAATTTCCTCATTTACCCTTGTATATAATGTCATATATGTATATAGTATATGTATATAGTTGCTATTTTTAATTAACCACCATAAAAAAATAAAAAAAATAACATTTTTTAATTCAAATAAAAAAGTGACGAAAATTCAAAAAAATTGATAATTTTATAAATAGTTTTTTCTCTTTTACTTTATCTCATTTCATCTCTCTTATCTCTTCCACCAAAAAAATTCAAAAATTCATTTCAATTTTCATCTCTTATCTCTTTATCCAAAAAAATCAAAAATTAAAATTTCATTCTACCTTTTCTATTTACGTGGCTATTTCTCCCTCATTTCAACCGGATCAATCTTTAGAGAGAGAAGCCCGATCTCCGAGAGAAAATTTCGTCGAGAAAGTTGCCTAGTCTCCAAGCCGTCTGGTGACAATGAGTCGGCCTTGTCGAGGCGATCGCGGTCCATTTCCGCTGCTAAGGTGAGATCCACATTTTTCTTATTTTTATCTAGATTAATCATAGTTTATTTCATCGCATTTTAATTCCATCATCATTTTATTTCTCTAGATCTTTAAAAAATATTCATCACGATTTTGATCCGCTTCAACTCAATTTTTCATCTCACTTTCTTGATCTCCACGCGTTCTATTCTATCTTCCACGATCTATCAACTCTGACCATGCACGGTGGTCGGAGAATCGGATTCGATCCTTTCATTTCCGTCAGATCCTCGTTCATTTTCCGATTTGTTTATAAATAAAAAACCAACAAAAATATTATTTTTCATTATTTCTAACATTTGTTTTGTAGGATAATCTTAAAAAAATAAAAAAACAATAAAAATTTAAAAATTAAAAACCTCTCTGTTTTTAATCTCTAAATCTCAGATATTTAAAAATAAAAAAAACTAAAAAAATATTACTTTTACAATGTACAGTTTACATAAAAAACAAATAAAAAATAAAATAAAAAAAGAAGAAAGAGAGTACGGCAACCAGGAGCACCCCCCTTCTCTCCACCAACGCCGCCGCCCTCAGCCGTAGGGGTGACGCCTCTCCACCGCCTTGGACGCGCCACCATCAGCCGCCGACGCTGCCTATGGAAGCACATGTGCACGGCATCTCAGCCCCGCAGGCGCGCCGCCTCCCTTTGCTAGATCCTCGGCGCACCTCCTCTGAAGTCCATATCGCCACCCCACTCCTCACTGTGGAGCGACGCGCTCCTCCTCTGCATGTCCAGAGCGCACGCCGACGCTCCTCCATCCTTCAACCGCCGTCGCCACGAAGACCTTCCATCATCTGACCGTCCTCGACCACCTCCTCGTCAATCGCCCACCTTCTGCTCGCCAACGCATCCGCCGCGCCTCCTCCACTTGAAGAGGCACCCTCCGCCTTGGCCGCACACCATAAGCACTCCACCGTCACATTTGCCACCACCTCACGCGTGGGTCGGCAAGAAGCAAGGGCGACGGCCTATACCCACTTGCGCGTACTTGGCTTTTAAATGAAGAAGAACCTAGGGCTCCAAATCGAATAAAATTGGAAAACTTACAATCAAGCCTTCTGGATTTCTGCAATTTGCGACAAGATCCCTGTTCTCTGTTCCAAGCAAATCACGTGCATAGCACGCCTCTACCGTGGGTAAACTGCAACTTTTCCCTCTGATTATTTTTATTATTTATTTATTGTCAGAACCTAAACTATTTACATTTCAGTCCATGTTATTCAGACATTTGATTTGAATGTTTCTTCTATTGAAATAAATGTTTTTATTAGTCCAAAAAAATTTTGAGAAAATTATGCTATGCTCTTGATGTACATATCTATCTAGCATAAAATTTCCATTACATTTTGATTTCATTTATCATTATTAAAAATCAAAAACATGTCATTTTTCCTTGTTTGAAATTCAAAACATTCATAAAAATTCGAAAATAACTATGAAAATACCAAAAAATAGGGTAGTTTTATCTCATTGTCTTTTAATTTCTGTACAAACTTCATGACATTAATTATTTAAAAAACCTCAAAAAATTGAAAAACACAAAAAATCTTATAAAAATCATAGAAAATTATACAAAAATTCAAAAATAGTGATTTCATTTCCTGTTTGTAGATAATTTCTTCTATTTTGTCATAAAAATAATTGTCAGGAGTTTTGGGCACTTAAAATATTTTTATGTTGCAAATTACTCCTGGATGTGCACATTTTCGCATTTTCTCACTTCTTGATTTTTAGAAAAATACAAAAACATTTGAAAATTCCACAAAAAATTCTTAAAAACATTTCAAAACTTTTAAACCCCAAAAAGATTTTCTCTGTATTTTTCTGAACATTTTTTATAAATTGAAAAATTACAAAAAGAGTTGGTGAACGTATTTTTGATCTTGGGAATATTGCTTCGTGTTACTTTTGAAAATTAAAAAAAAGATAAAAACATAAAAAAATCACAAAAATCAAGGATAGTTGTCCTTTGAGATTCTTGTTTTCTCTTAATTGATTTTCGATTAATTGAATAACCATCGGGATTTGTAGCCTCCCTGAGTTTGACCATGCCTGCTATACAGGTTAATAAGTAGCAAAAATAAAGAAAAAAATTGTTTGTTTGTCACGAGAGTCTTATCATTAATTTCCATCCTTGAGAAAAACGTGCTAAACAAAATGGCGTCGTTATCGGATAGGCACGACGACGGTAGTTAGTTTTCTCTTTTGTCCTGTTATTCTTGGTTGTAAATATATGTTTACAAATTTTCCACATTATTCCATTGTTCATATCCACTGCATTCATTCCATCATTTTTTCATATTTGATAATTGTGTTTCTTACACATTCTCTTTTCTTTTTCTTGCAAGGGCCCGTGCTGCGATGGAGGCGATCCTAGGAGAGCCGAAGCACCAAAGCGACGTGGATGCGGCTTAATTCTTCACCAAACTGCAGGATAGCTTGAGAAGAGGAGAAGAAGAATTGAAAGAGACGAAAAGAGAGAGAGAGAGAGATAGAGAGAGAGAGAGAGAGAGAGAGAGAGAAAGTTTTTCTTTTCTAGCATTTGAACTCTGTAGACGGACATTCATTTGTTACGGAGTCTGTTTCACCAAAGTGCCGGTGCACTTGGGGGACCTCACCAGTTTTGTTTTCATCGCCTTATTTTTCTTTATTTTCTGCAGATTTCGTGAGCCACCTATTGATTGCTTTAATTAATTTACTTGAGTCAGGTAATTAATTAGGTCCAAACACACTAAACACGAATTTCTGTGCCTATAGAGTAGAGCGTAATTTGGATTTAGTCAAATTAACTTGTTCTTGCCCGTTAATAGAAGCTATCATCTAGGACGGTTCACTTGCATCACATAGGTTAGTTTTTTTGTATTTAAATTATGCGCGGATCACTTGCATGTAGAGTGCTGGCGACAAGGTATGCATCTCTAACCCCTGCATGCATCATCGTTTTTAATTGTGCATTAGCATTTCCGATCTTCTTCCTTGTTTTCACTCACACAAGTTAAAAAGGAAATTGGACACTCGATAGGCCATTCTTTGAAAGTATTTTAACCAAGTGATAACTGCCTAAAATTTGGGACTATTAAAGAAAACTGGATCCTAAAATAAACATAAGGAAAAATCATTATTTTGGGGAGAGTAACCTCCTCATTGTATTCGTTTTATCTTGTTCGCATACACACTAAAGTTAGTGCCCAAATCGCATAATTCAACCTAAGTGTTTGTACAACTTTGTGATTATCACCTAACTCTAAAACAGACAAGATTAAGAGACCGAACCTTCACGGTCTTCATATTGCGTTGAGGTAGTGAATTGGGGGTTTGTATTGTGTTTGATTGCTTGTGTGCATACTAGATCTTATTTCTCTATATCTTTTGAATTGACCCTCGTGCTCTCTCATCTTTTGTTTCAAAGATGGTCGACTGGAGTTATTTTAATCCGATCTTCACAGATACCTCATACCCTTCAGTCGATCCGCCTTCCCTTTTCCAAGAGGATCTTCCTCCTGATTTTTGTGCGTATCCGCTTAACCCATTATTTCAGGAGTTAGAGGACTTTGATTCTTACCCACCCTCATTCAACCCACCGGATCCTGGGATTTTGGAGTCACCTTTCATGGTTTCCACACTTAAGACATTGAACCAGATGATGGAGCATATGAATTCGAGGATTTTGCAATCTATTTAACATAAATGAGAGCCAGAATGCTGCTCCACTATTTGAGGGTATGGATTCACTTGAGGATAATCATGAGAGCTTGAAATCACCCAAAATACAAAAAATGAAAAAATTTCAAAAATCTGAAAAGAATTCAGGAGACACATTTGTGATTCAATTTGTGAGGAGAGGACCCAAATGCCCGATCATTTACCCACACAGCCATGTCCCAACCTTGACCTCGAGGATGCCACTGTACATACTGCTCTTGGTAATCCTCATGTATATGCTGATTCTGATCTCCTCCCTTGTATGGAGGAGGTCCAAAAATTCAAAAATATGTTGACTAAACCCGAAGTGGTGGCCACCCTTTATGAGATAATTAAAGCCCCACTTTAACAGGCCATGACAGATTTATCTACTCCTCAACACAAGAAGAGAAAGGGAAAAAGAAGATCTGAGCATCACATCTTGACCATGACCACTGCCTACGCCATTTCTCACCGACCATGTTTTAAGAAAGGGAACACTACCACACCTCTTGTGAGTTGCTCCATATTTGAATATTCTTGAGGTAACCCTCTCCTTGACGACGAATCATCAATTAATATAATACCCTTCTCTATGGTACAGTCTCTTCATCTTGGGCCTCTCAAGAAAACTAGGATGATAGTTCAATTTGCTGATGGATCTTTTAAGAGACCGAAGGGTATTCTAGAAAATGCTGTCATTCTTATTAAGGGCATGAAATTCATTTCCGATTTTTTCGTATTGCCCATGGAGAACTCCACCTCTGTAGAGAACCCTCCAATCATCCTGGAAAGCCTTTCCTCGCCTATGCGGGAGCCGTTATTGATTACAGATCAGGAGAGATCCGCTTCCGTTCTGATGTAGGGAGCGATGTGTTGATCACTACACCCACTACTGACCAGAGACCTGCTTCCCATGAGAGTGTGCCTGTGTTAGACAACCCCAAGGACTTTGACCATGATGATACTACCAGAGTTTTTTATTGTATGATGGATGGTACTGAGACCCGAGAATTCCTCTTCAAGGAGGAGGACTCGGAAAGCATGGGCCTTGGAGTTCCCTCATCTGGTATGAATGTACAAATAATAAATAAAGAATAAATCGAATATTTTAATCTGTACAATTATACAATAGGGGTCCAAAACTCAACTTTCAAACCGTAGCTCCGCCAAATGCAAAACTACCGCCATTAAATAGATTATTTTATTTTATATACAATTAAAGGTGAGTTTGTTGCATTTGGAGTCTTTATTTGTGAGATACGGGTCTGGGAAGTTGGGATTCTGGATTTTTATTCAGACCATAACTCTTTATCTGTGTATTATTTCTCCGTGAAATCAATTTTGTATTTTTATTTATTTAAATAGCTACAACTTTCATGTACGAAGTTTCTTTATTTGATGTATAAAAAGTGGAACCAAAAATAGGTTCCAAAATGAATAAAGAATGAGTTAATAAATATAGGTATTTGGCCCTTATCTCCCCCTACTTTATTCCTTGTCGACCTATTCATCAAGATGCCTAAGTCTCGGGGTTTTGGGTCATAAAATATTTACAATATTTTATTCTTTTTCTTTTCTTTTCTTTATTCTATAATTTTGGCATTAAAAACAGTATTTTATACACTTTTTTACACACAAATGCATGAATGCTAAATTACTCTATTTAATACTATTTTCAGGTATTTGCACGATAGACACCCTAGAGCGGAAGGCAGATTCTGAGACTAGACATGACAGACATGATTTGACTACTTTCACTGATAAGTCCGTTCCTATTCACCCTGATTCAGATGAGATCGATCATGCCAAATTTGATTTGATTGCTTTTATAAAGGAATTTGGGCCTTTTGATAAAGATGATAATCCGGTAGAGGCTCACCAAGCTGAAATTGATCCTACTTTTTCTGATAATGATTTCGAGCCATTTTACTTTGATGTTTATGAGACTTACCAAGCAGGACATGACCACACTACTTTCAATAATCGGTTTAGGCCTGCACAATCTGATACCGCTGAGGATACATTCTTGGTCGATCCTACTCAGTTTATGTCTAATGATGATCCTAATATCGACCTACACCTTGTCAAATCCATACCTCAGCGGTCCCGCAAGAAGGTTCATTTTCAACCTTCTTAACCTTTGTAAATCCACTCCTCTTATATATCCTTTCGTTTCACTCTTTCTTCTCCCTTTTATCATTCACCCTTTTTCCGTGTATTTGCCTTTACTTAGGGATACTCTACCCTAAGTACGGGTGGGTGATGTTGTTCATATCGTGTCTTTGTATTTTTGAGTCTGTACATTTTCTTCATCGATTTTCCCCTTTGTACATTCTACTATACTTAGGATTACTTGATCCTAAGTATAGGGGGATCACCAACTTCTCTTCTTTTTATCTTTTCTTTGAGTCATTGTAGCATATGAGTCTTTTCACCTTTCTATACTTAGCACGAGTTATGTCTTCCTTTGTCGCTCTCTGATCACTATGAGGACGTAGCTCGAGCTAAGTACAGGGGGTGTCGTATATATTGTATATATACTTTAGACATAACTCGTACTTTTAAATATGTTTATTTAGGGGGGATATGTATATAATTTTGTAAAATCCACATGTGTTAAAAAACAAACAAAAAAAACAAAAAATAAAAACTACAAAAAAATTAAACAAAAAACAAACAAAAAAACAAAAACAAAAACTTAAAATAAAAAAATAAAAACAAAATAAAAAAAGAAATAAAAACAACAAAAAAATCTTGTATATATTTTACTAACCCTTTTTGAAAAAAAACATTTCTTTTACATCTGCATTGTTCTAAAAAAATCTCTTTGCATTGTCTATATTTTCATGCATTTGCATGTGCATTTTTCAGGATAGTATTGACATTTAAACCATGTCTGGAATAAAATTGAAAAATGAAGCTTAGTTGGACCTTAATCCACCTAATTCTTAGAGGAACTTCACCGAGAAAGAGGATTTTAGAAGCTTCAGGTCTTTGACTTAATTCTTTGAGTTCCACTTCATTCTGGGTACAACACTGGAATAAAGAATTAATTTGTACTCTCGCACTATGCACTTAGCTCAACTCAGACGGGATGTCGGAAGATTGTGTGAGTTTCTTTTTTGGTAGCGTGGAAATCTAAAGATCGGAGTAAGGGTTGAAATAAAGCTTCAGAAAAGGGATGGACGGCTGGGCATAATTTTTTCTAAGACCCCAAAACATGTACGGAAATAAAAAGATTCTATATCCGTAGGAGGACAACAAGATCCAAGTAGAACCACCAAAAATCCAAATATAAAGAAGTCACTACCAAATAAATATCTGACCAAAAAGGTCCAAGCTTCAAGAAACCTACAGATCTTGGTGGAGACTCGGCTACACTAGCCAGCTTCACAAGGAGAGGTGACTACACCGGCCACCCTCTAGTTCTTTTCTCCATCTTCTAACTTCTCCCCCAATTCGATTGTGAACACAATGCGACAGACCTTAGAAGGAAATACCTGACTCCCCGAGGACGAGTTACTGGAGAGGAGATTTGCATGGTAGTCATGCATTCTGGATGGGAAGAGCTAAAACCTTTCATACACATGAGTCGATTGTTCAATGTTCATAGGGTATACTTTGGGAAGATGATTGATCTAAGATGACTTCTGAGCCGAAACAGTGACAATGATGTGTAGAACTTGAAGGCTGTTGATTTTAAAATTCTAAGTCTCACAGAAATTCCGACACACTAATAATCCAAAGGTCCGACAGAGCTCCAAACTACAATTTTATGAAGATAAGTTTAATACTCAATATTGTCCTACTTTCTTTATTTTCCCTTTCTTTTTCTTTTTCTTAACTTATTCTTTCAAATAAGTGTTTGCTAAGGGACTAGCAAAAGTAAAGGATAGGGGGGTGATGAATCTGCGATTCGTCATCTTTATCCATTTATTTTAGCTTAAAATCCCCTATAAAACACCTGCATATAACACTAACTCCATATTCTTACTAACTTGCATCTGTGTGTAAATATCGTACACTTTTTACTAATTTTAACCTAAAATAAATAAATAAAGAATGAAAGGAAAAATAAAGAAAAGAAAATAAAAAAGGAAGATTGTATACAGGCTGACCCAAATCCCGAGAGAAGGTCAATACTTGACTTGATCGACCAGGAATAAAGTAGGGGGAGATAGGGTCCTTAAGCAAAAAATCCAAAAAATTGTGTTTTGTGTGTATATATGTATAAAACTAACACTAATTTATTTGTTCCTTAGTTGATCAAAAATCAAATAACTTTAAGACCAAAGTTGTAAATAAAAATGTGTCCTAATTAATAAAAATAATTGCACAATTAAATCTTGTACAGAATAAAAGTAACCACACTTGGAAAAATCCACTAAGCACTAATTGAAAAAGCAATTCCTGCTCCATATGAACTCAAATTGAACCAATCTCACTTCCATTGGATTCTAAATTAAATTATATCTGAAATGGCTATGATTTCATATTTTTTGTAGTTACGAGTAAAAAGTTGGTTTTCCAAGATGGTTTGTGCAATTTCCCATGTATTTTATAAATAGTGTAAAGTATTCTTACTAATTATTTAAAATAAAAATCAAAAAATCAAAAAAATAAAAATTTTAAAACAAAAAAGGAGCTAATTTCCCCATTTACCCTTGTATATAATGTCATATATGTATATAGTATATGTATACAGTTGCTATTATTAATTAACCACCATAAAAAATAAAAAAATAACATTTTTTAATTCAAATAAATAAAGTGACAAAAATTAAAAAAATTAAATAATTTTGTAAATAGTTTTATCTCTTTTACTTTATCTCATTTTATCTCTCTTATCTCTTCCACCAAAAAATCAAAAATTCATTTCAATTTTCATCTCTTATCTCTTTATCCAAAAAAAATCAAAAATTAAAATTTCATTCTACCTTTTCTATTTATATGGCTCCTTCTCCCTCATTTCAACTGGATCAATCTTTAGAAAGAGAAGCCTGATCTCCAAGAGAAAATTTCGTCGAGAAAGTTGCCTAGTCTCCAAGTCGTCCAGTGATAGCGAGTCGGTCTTGTCGAGGCGATCACGGTCCATTTCCGCTCCTAAGGTGAGATCCACATTTTTCTTATTTTTATCTAGGTTAATCATAGTTTATTTCATCGCATTTTAATTTCATCGTCATTTTATTTCTCTAGATCTTTAAAAAAATTCATCACGATTTTGATCTGCTTCGACTCAATTTTCTCACTTTTTCGATCTTCACGCATTCTATTCTATCTTCATGATCTATCAACTCCGACCACGCACAGTGGTCGGAGAATCAGATTCGATCCTTTCATTTTCGTCAGATCCTCGTTGATTTTTCGATTTTTTATAAATAAAAAAACAACAAAAATATTAGTTTTCATTATTTCTAACATTTGTGTTGCAGAATAATCTTAAAAAAATAAAAAAACAACAAAAACTAAAAAATTTAAAAAATCTCTTTGTTTTTAATCTCTAAATCTCAGATTTTAAAAATAAAAAATTATTACTATTCTAATGTACAATTTACATACAAAACTAATAAAAAATAAAATAAAAAGAAGAAGAATAGAGAGAGGACGACAACCAAGATCACTGTCGCCCCCCTTCTCTCCACCAATGCCGCCGCCCCCAGCCTCATGGGTGGCGCCTCTCCACCGCCTTGGACGCGCCACCATCAGCCGCCGACGCTGCCTCTGGAAGAACCTGCGCACGGCATCTCAGCCCCGCAGGCGCACCGCCTCCCTTGGCTGGATCCTCGACGCACCTCCTCTGAAGTCCATCTCGCCGCCCCGCTCCTCGCCGTGGAGCGGCGCGCTCCTCCCATGCATCTCCAGAGCGCACGCCGGCGCTCCACATCCTTCAACTATGGTTGCCACGAAGACCTTCCATCGTATGACCGTCCTAGACCACCTCCTCATCAACTGTCCGCCTTCTGCTTGCCAACGCATCCGCTACGCCTCCTCCACTTTAAGAGGCGCCCTCCGCCTTGGCCGCGCACCATCAGCACTCCACCGCCGCATTTGCCGCCACCTCACGCGTGGGACGGCAAGAAACAAGGGCGGTGACTTGTACCCACTTGCACATACTTGGCTTTTAAACGAAGAAGAACCTAGGGCTCCAAATAGAATAAAATTGGAAAACTTACAATCAAGCCCTCTAGATTTCCGTAATTTGCGATAAGACCCCTGTTCTCTATTTCAAGCAAATCATGTGCATAACACACCTCTATTGTGGGTAAACTGCAACTTTTCACTCTAATTATTTTTATTATTTATTTAATGCCAGAACATAAACTATTTACAGTTTAGTCCAAGTTATTCAGACATTTAATTTGCATGATTCTTTTATTGAAATAAATATTTTTATTAGTCCAAAAAATTTTGAGAAAATTATGCTCTGCTCCTGATGTGGATATCTATCTAGCGTAAAATTTCCATTTCATTTTGATTTCATTTATCGTTATTAAAAATCAATAACATGTCATTTTTCCCTGTTTGAAATTTAAAAATTCATAAAAATTTAAAAATAACTCTGAAAATTCCAAAAAAACTTAGAGTATTTTTATTTCATTGTCTTTTAATTTCTGTACAAATTTCACGCATTAATTACTTAAAAAACCCAAAAAAATTGAAAATATAATAAATCTTATAAAAATCATAGAAAATTCTATAAAAATTCAAAAATAGTGTTTTCAGTTCTTGTTTATAGATAATTGTTTCTATTTTGTTATAAAAATAATTATCAGGAGTTTTGGGCATTTATAATATTTTTAAGTTGCAAATTACTCCTCGTTGCGCACATTTTTTCATTTTCTCACTTTAGATTTTTAGAAAAATACAAAAACATTTGAAAATTCCAGAAAAATTCTCAAAAACATTTTAAAACTTTTAAAATCTAAAAAGATTTTCTCTGGATTTTTCTGAGCATTTTGATAAATTTAAAAATTACAAAAAGAGTTTGTGTGCGTATTTTTTTATCGTGGGAATATTGTTTTGTGTTACTTTTTAAAATTTAAAAAAATTTAAAAGGTAAAAAAATCACAAAAACGAAGGATAGTTGCCCTTTGAGATTCTTGTTTTCACTTAATTGATTTTCAATTAATTAAATAACCCTCCGGTATTTGTAGCCTCCCTGAGTTCGACCCTGTCCGCTATACAGGTTAATAAAGAGAAAAAATAAAAAAAATTATTTATTTATCACGAGATTTTTGGGGATAGCAACGACCAACATATCTTATCAATAATTTCCGTCCTCGAGAAAAATGTGCTAAACACTACATTACACTAAAAAAGAATGCTAATGGCTAATCGAATTGCATAATTAAAAAGCTAACACAAAAATATACCTAAAGAAATAAAAGGGCGTAGCTCTTACATGGCCGAAGCAAGGAGCAGAGACATCATCAGAGCGCCGCCTTGGGTGCACCTCCTGTTGGACATGCGAGCTTACTGTGAGCCATTATGCAGTAAATGTTATTGGGAATATCATTCCCTTGATCTGAAATGAAGAATAACTAATTATCATAATAGGTCCCTCAGTAAAATTTGGGTTATATATCATGGCCATCTTAATGATCATACAGTTGATGATTCAATTATTGAATCATAGAGACTGGTTCTTGGATGAATATCTAAAGAGTTAGATTGAGGACTCATCAAGCACCGTCAAATGACTATTAAAAGAGGATCTCCAACCTGAGAAGGAGATGGTGATCTTTTCTCTAAAGGTTGATATATGACCGACCTCTTGATGCAGGTCCTCTGCATAGGAATAGAGATTCGAAGGTGTCAGATTAGTTAGGTCAAAGAGTTGACTTAACGAGATCGAGATGACCAAAGTCCTATGTCGTATGTTGTCACGATATAGGCACGCATCCTCTGACCGGAGACCGATGTGTTACTAGATGTCTGATATGTACATTTGGCAGACCAATAAGTTGATGACTTGACCAAGGTCTATACACTGACGCGCTGGTGTGCATGCAAGGGCATATGAGTAATACGATCTCTCAAAGGGATCATACAGGTTCATTTCTGAACCGGAAGACATGACCTCACTCATGATATATTGGGAAGAATCCAATTCCGTGCACGGTCGTCTCTCTTTGGAAACTTGACTGAATTTATAGGTTTGATATATACTTTTGAAAAGTATATGATCAACACCTGGGTATGATATATGCTTTTGGAAAGTATATGATCGATACCAACTCCCGATGATCGAATGAAGAAAACTTAATGATAAAACCCTGAAGGAGATAGTCTAAAAGAGATCTAATACTTCGGGTTTAATCTGGGTCTTCCAAAATGCAAGATGTACATATATTGGAAATACCCGAGGGTGATGTGATCATAAACGATTGTATAACCATGACGCTTCCATTCCG
The DNA here is from genome assembly GCA_037367405.1 of Ottelia alismoides. Classification (NCBI taxonomy): domain Eukaryota; kingdom Viridiplantae; phylum Streptophyta; class Magnoliopsida; order Alismatales; family Hydrocharitaceae; genus Ottelia; species Ottelia alismoides. The sequence goes on along the minus strand of JAZKJV010002190.1, from coordinate 174,163 downwards.
AGGGAGTGATGAAACATGTCTGGATTTTAGTAACTCCTCTCATAGAGAAGTGATCTAGTCTTAGTCCAAATGTTGGACCTTGATCTGAATGTGATTCGGAAACAATGAGAATATTAGATCTACGGCTTTGATTTAATCAAACATCTATAGGAGGTCCGCAAGATCTAGATTTGAGATGTGATCTCAATATCCAAGTCACTATAAGTGGAACATTATAATCATCATGTCCTTATCTCCAAGTATCCGCGGAGAAAGTGCATTATCCTTGAAAGAGTTCATGGATAATTTCATTATTGATATATGTATCCGAGCATTGAGAAAATTGATAATTAAATGTGATTTAATTATCATGAATAATATGAATTTGAATCATATTATAAAGAGAGTTATCTAATATAATTAAATGTGATTTAATTAACAAAGATATAAATAATGTGAATGTGATTCATATTATGTGGGCACATGAGAATAGAGATCCAAGATGACTAAATGTGATTTAATTATGATGGATATGAATAATGTGGATAGCACTATCCATATTAATCACATATATTATAAATGTGATTTATAATATATATGAGAGAGCTATTTGTGATTGATATTTGTTGATTAATTATTGATGTGAATTGGATTCACATTAGGTAATTAATTGAAAATATAATTTACACTTTGTTTTGGGATGTGAATGTGATTCACATTTTTTCAATGGCATGATTATAATATTTCATAAGATAATTATGAATTATTTTTGTGAAATAATTTATGACAATTGTTGTTGTAAATATTAAAGATATCATGAGATAATGAGATCTCATGAGATAGTGAGATCTCATGAGAAGAGTGTTCATCCCCTATTTTTAGGAGATGTGGTTAGTCTCCTCATTATCTCCAAGACTAGACAATTGATTTGATTCGAAATTAATTATGTTTATCTATCAATATAAATTAATTTAAATTAAATCATTTGTTATTGTCTTTTTACAACAACATCTTAGCCATTGAAAGAAATACAAATCAATCTCACCCATTAATTGTGTGATGTCCATGGATTGGGATACATGAACTCCCAAAACCCTATATAAGAAGAGGCGCCCTTTGCTCTTCGAGAAACACAATTATGAATGCTCTCTCTCTCCCTCTCTCTTTCTCCACAAGCCAAACCTCTCTTTCTCTCATAATGGTCGTCCACCATGGAGCCATTGAGAGAGTCTCCATTGCCGCAGCATCGTCGTTATGCTGCTGGATCATCTACTTGTGGATCTACATATCCTTCGGTGTGTCTCGCTCGTGAATAAGATGTTGGATCTCGTAAGACGAGATCAGGAGATCTGTTGCTTGGATCATCAACATGGATTGCGAGGAGCACATGTCTCATCAACGCGCTCGCAAGCGTCTCCTCGGTTGGATTGGACTTGAGATAGGAGGTCTCTTGGTTTAGAGATTCGATCGCAACCATGCTTCAAGAGATAAACCTTATACCTATTTGTGGTTTAGATGAAATGATCCAAGAAGTGTTCTTGGATCATGTGATTTCATCATTTTAATTTTTTTTAAAAATTCTGCTTCCCGGAGCAACTAGTGCGACTAGTCGCTCCCGATCGCATACGATACGATCCTCACGCTTCCGTGTTGCGCTTGAGGATTTTTCCATATCCTTCAAGTGGTATCAGATCCATAGGTCAGAGGTTTTGGATACGATATATAAACCTAAGAAGACTTGGGTTCATTAAGATTGTGAAGAATATTTTCGCATTTTAATTTTTGTAGCCTTGTTTTGTGATAAATTTCGGCCTTGTTTAAAATATTTAAACATGAAAATATCATTGAATAATATTCCCCATTAATTAAAGAAACTGTGGGATTTGAGTTTGCATGATTTGGAATCTGATAACTCAAGATATGATCCCATTAATAACCATATGTCCACTATTTCGGGGATGACGAATAATGATGTAATTAAGGAGTTAATTACGGTTTCAAAATATCTGAAAATGTGTGATTATTACTTGAGATATGTTTAAAATCAAATTAGTAAACTTTGTAAATTTATTTTGCTTGATTTGGATTTACATTGATTGAGATATGTTACTTTTAGTAAGTAGGGGTCACTGCTGAAAATTACATACTCGATCATGAACCTTGTCATTGTCATTTAAGTAACTCATGAAATTAATGGTTAATTTCCTGAAATAATTATGGATAATATTTAGTAAATATTTGATGATATTTGTTCCCTCAAATGGCATTGCCTCAACCAATAAATGATTAGATTTGATCTAGATCACCAATTGGTTACTTGATGCACTTTCATCAAACTTGTTACTTGAACACGTTTTGGGAATTTGTTTAGCAAATTTCCCTATAATCAAAATGATTTTGATTATTATAATATGGTATAATTTCGGTTGAAAAACTGATGATCATCTCAAGCACAAAGTGATTAACTTGGCATTATATTTTCCCGAGGCGGATATGGTGTCTAGTAAGGGATCATTGGGGTAGCAGGTTGCACCGTGTGTGGTCTATCCCACTCCCATCGGGCCATGACAACAGGTAGGGAACGGATAATGCTTGAGGTCATGATGTATTTTCTAATTATTAAAATTCAAATAATACATACTTTGAGATAATACCATTCTTTTAAGTAACAATAAGTTTATTGATTGAATTGGATTGATAATTGATTTAATAAGATTAAACTAATTATATCCAATTAAAAGACTCTATTATGAATAGAGTTATAATTCCCCTGGAAGAATTAACTATGTGAATATGATTCATAATAATTAATTAGAATTTGAACGTGATATAGAAGATCACATAAGTGACATCCATGCTCTCCGCAAAAGGTTCCGTCGTCAGAGATTGTATGTCAGAGACGCCTGTCCAAAGTGACAGCTCCTGCATCCAAGCCATTTGGATCGGGCTCTTTGCTTCTCAAAAGAGTAAGGACATATGCGTAGTGACCCCAATATAGGATCCTCATATTATTGGGGTGATATTGGATTGCACATAGCGGGTTGTACTTATGTTGACGGTTGATTCAATTAATGACAGGTCAACATCACCTTAGGGGTGGTGGGCCCGGGTGTTAAAGATCGAATTGGAAAATGCAAGTTGGACTTGTAAGACAGAATGTGTTACCGCTTCTTTTTATCGGAGTCACAAGTTCTCGTATTATTGGGATGTGACAAAGATAAGGAAGGATATCCCAGATCTTGCTTGAGATATAATGGTAAGTATATATCTTACATTGAAAGTGATTAAGGGAATGAACTTTCATTGTTGACAAGGTAAGACAACTTTGATATAAAACTTTTAAATCAAATTAAAATATGTATACATAAAATATATGCACTTATGCAAATTTCTTATTTCAGATAATCCTTCATTAATCCCACTCAATACTATACTCGATAATAATCAATATAATATCATGGATTGTATCATGATCAAGATATTGTACTTGCAGTTGGACACATAATTTATGTGATTACAATGTGCAAGTTTCCTCATAATAATGAGGAATGCCAATTAAATAGACAATAACATTACAACCCTAGGGTCTGTATGTCTCTATAGTCTTGATCTCATCTAATGTACTTTGGAAGTGACATGTCGATGATGATCGCAATGGTCAAATAATACTTATAAAATCTAAGAAGATGAATTGGCATACATATTTGCTCTCAACATTTAATCATGAATGACATGGTTAACTAAATTATGCAGAATGGTGTCTCTATAAGAGATGATGTATTTAAAATGTTTGAATACCTACCTGAACCAATGATTTTAAGAGTTAAGATGTATGTAGATATGATGAGTGTCATCATTCTACTATATATACTCTAGTCATTCATGAATCTTCATAATATTCATATTGTATGAATTGAATGAAGCATGTATAAATGAAGAAATACTCTTATATTGAGATCTTTTGAATTCAACGTAAGAGATCCTTTATCATAAGCAATTGTTGTTTATAGATGAAAGGAACGTAATAGAAGCATGGGTTGGACCCAAGATTAGAAGAAAAGTCAAATAGTTGACTACACTTCCATGGTTTCCATACATATGGCATCCAAAGAGTTGGATGAATGCCAATACTGCAATAAGTCGATGTATTGATAGTGTGACTATCTAGTCTATCTAGGATCCTTAGAGAAGGACCCGGATAGTACATCGGAATAATCTACATCGGAATAATCTAAATCTACATATAATCATTGATATTGACTTTCTTATTTGATAAGATTAAAAGTCTAATAATTGTATCTCAATCTTCTAATATCACTTGCAAATTGGTTGCATATGTATTAGAAACTGGAATTTAATCTTCAAATTTAATAAGTCATCTACATGAATATTGAAGCAATGGTTGCACCAATCTCTATTGGACTGATAGACTTGTTAACTTCAGTGGGAGAGTCCTTAGTCTTAGAGAATGTCTCTATGACCTGGATATTAAAATACACTCATAGTTTATTCTAAGTGTTCGAAATAAACATGAATTCTGGAATAAACCTATCGTAGAGAGTTATGATGGATATATTTTAGATAGTAATCTAGCATCTAGTGGACTCTACTAAATTAGAAAAATTAATGAATGGTTCATTAAGATTTCTAATACTGAAAATTAAACCTTAAAAGATCACTAAGAGGATGAAGATCATTTGATAATGATATGGAATCTAACCTAGGACATATGTCTATTGATGAGATCCATAGACTAGTAAAAGATGAAACTTTAGAATGTCTGAAATTTCATATCTTACATACTTGTGAATATTGTATTTAAAGTAAAATATGAAGGATATGGTATTATCCTCAAGCGCATCACGGAAGCGTCATCGTCATATCGAATACGACGCAGAACGACTAGTCGTACTAGTTGTTCTGTGCAGCGGAATTTTAAAAAATTTCATTCGATGAAACCACATGATCCGAGAATGATTCTCGGATCGTTTCATCTATAACCACAACAAGTATAAAGGAATACCTCTTGAAGCGTGGTTGATCGAGTCTTTAAGAAAAGAGACCTCCTGTCTCAAGTCCGATCGTCAGAGAGATCGCTTGCAAGCGCGGGGATGAACCGCGTGAGCCTTGCAATCCAACAAGTCGATCCAAGCATGGTTAACTCCTGATCTCGTCGTACAAGATCGAACGTCTTCTTCGTGAGCATAGCACTCCAAGAAGATGGAGAACCGAAGAACGTCGAAGCGGCAACATGATGGCGAAGGCAACGACGAGTCTCTCCTCTAGGGTTTGGTGGACGACCACCAAGAAGAGGGAGAGAGAGTTGGCGTGTGAGAGGAATGGGAGAGAGAGAAAGAGAGTTTGCTCCGAAATTGCATAGCCCTAGATAGCATGGTATGCCTCTCTATTTATAGGGTTTTGGGATCCATGGATCTCAATCCATGGGACATATAAAATCAATGGATGAGATTGATTTATATTCAATCCAATGGCCAGGATTGTTGTTGTTAAAAACCAACAAATTATGATTTAATTTAGATCAAATTATATTTAACAAAATCAAACATAAATCAATCCTAAATTACATCAACCAAATAAGGAGAGAATATACATGGAGATTACATCTCCCATGTATAACAAGGTGGACTGCCACCCATTCCAAGTAGGACTTGATGGCCGACCCTTTTTTTCCATATGGAGGCAATCTCATGAGATTTCTTGAGATTGCATATCTCCATAGAAATCTCCATTATTATTTCTAATAACTTTTGTTGTGATTTATTCTTCAAAAATAATTCATAATTAATTTTGAGAATATTGCAATCTTGCCATTGAAAAATTGTGAATCACATTCACGACCCAAAACAACATATAATTTACGTTTCAATTAATTACACAATGTGTATCTAATACACATAATAATTAATCAACAAATATAAATTATAATTAGCCCTCTCTAATACATTATATATCACATTTATAATATATTATGAATAATTTGATATTTCTATCCACATTATTCTTATCCATAATAATTAAATCACATTTAATTATATTGGATAATTTGTACACACATCAAGATGATTAAATCACATTTAATCATTATTTTTTCAATGCTTAGATTTATGGAATTATTCCCGAACCCTTTTAAGAATAATGCGATTTCTTCGCAGATACTTAGAGATAAGGACATGGTGATTGTATTGTTCCACGTATAGTGACTTGGATATTGAGATCATATCTCAAATCCAGATCTCATGGACCTCCCACAGATGCTTGATCAAATCAAGACAGTAGACCGAATCTTCTCATTGCATATGAATCTTATTTAGATCAATGTCCAGTACATGGACTAAGATTAGGTTACTTCTCTAATACGAGGAGTCACTAAAATCGAAACTTGTTTCATCACTCCCTCGGAATGGAAGCGTCATGGTTATACAATCGTTTATGATCACATCACCCTCAGGTATTAACAATACCTTTACATCCTGCATACTGGAAGACCTATGATCATTCTGAAGATGTAGATCACTTTTATACTGTCATCTTCAGGGTTTGATCATTAAGTTTCTCAATCTGGGTCATTGGGAATTGGTATAGAGTATATGCTTTCCCAAAGCATATATCTTTACCTTCAAATTCATGTCATATTTATAGTCCAACTTGCATTTCCCAATTCGGTCTTTAATACCGGGCCCACCACCCCTAAGATGATGTTGACCCATCATTTATTGAACCAATCGTCAACAAGAATACAACTTGCTATGCGCAATCCAATATCGCCCCAATAATATGAGGACCCGATATTGGGGTCATTACACATACGTCCTTACTCTTTCGAGAAGCGACGAGCCCGATCCAAATGGATCGTATGCAGGAGCTGTCATTTCGGACAGGCGTCTCCTACATACAATATCTGGCGACAGAACCCTTCGCCTTGACGAGAGACCATGGATGTCACTTATGTGATCCTCCATATCATATTCAATTTTTAATTAATTATCATGAATCACATTCATACAATTAATTCTTCCAAGGGAAATAACAACTCTATTCATAATAGAGTGTCTCAACTGGACATAATCAATTTAACCATATTAAATTAATTATCAATCCAATTCAATCAACAAACTTGATTATTTTACTTGAATATATATAGTAATATCTCAAAGTAGGTATTAGTTCGAATTTTAATAATTAGAAAATACACCTTGATTTTCTCCGGCATTATCGAGTCTCTACCCGCTGTCAAGGCCAGTACCGACGAGTGTGGGACGGACCACATACGTTGCAACCCGCAACCCCGATGCTCTCCGACTAGACACCATATCCACCTCAGGAAAGGATAATGCCAAATATATCAATTTGTACTTGAGATGATCATCGTTTCTTCAATCGAAATTATACCATATAGTAGTAATCAAAACATTTTTGATTATAAGAAAATTTACTACACAAATTCCCAATCTTATTCAAGTATCAAGTTTGATGATTGTGTTTCCAATTATGATCTAGATCAAATCTAATCAATTAATTGGTTGAGGCCAAGTCAATTAAGGAAATAATCATCTTCCGATATTTCACAAATATTTTCCGTAATTATTTCATGAAATTAATAATTAATTTCATTAATTGACAATCACATGGTTCTTAATTAGGACTGTAATTTCAGCAGTGACCCCTACTCACTAAAGTTAACATATCTCAATCAATTTAAATCCAAATAAGACAAACTCAATTTTCCAAGATTTCTAACTTGATTTAGGAGAGAATCCAAATGATATTTCGTGCATTTAGAGGCGAATCAAAACAGTAATTAACTCATTAATCATGTTAAGATTCGCAGTTCCCGCAACAGAGAATACATGTTCATTAAAACAACCATATCTCGAGAAAACGGAATCCAAATTACGCAAACTCAGATCCTATGATTTCCTTATTTAATGGGGAACAAAATCCAAGTGATTAATTTGTGTTTAAACATTTTTAACATGGCCGAATTTATTCACTAAACAGATCTGCGAAAAACAAATGCGATAAAAACTTTCGCAACCTTAACAAATCCAAGTCGTCCTAGGTTTGCGGATCGTATCCAAAACCTTCGATCTAAGGCTATTATACCACTTGAAGTATATGTTATTATCCTCAAGCGCGTCATGGAAGCGTGATCATCGTATCGAATACGACGTAGAACGACTAGCCATACTAGTTGTTCTGTGCAGCAGAATTTAAAACAATTTCATGCAATGAAACCACATGATCCAAGAACGATTCTCGGATCGTTTCATCTATAAACACAACAAGTATAAAGTAATACCTCTTGAAGCGTGGTTGATCGAGTCTCTAAGAAAAGAGACCTCCTGTCTCAAGTCCGATCGTCGGAGAGATCTCTTGCAAGCGCGGGGATGAACCGCGTGAGCCTTGCAATCCAACAAGTCAACCCAAGCACGGTTAAATCCTGATCTCGTCGTACGATATCGAACGTCTTCTTCGTGAGCGTAGCACTCCAAGAAGATGGAGAACCGAAGAACGTCGAAACGGCGACGCGGTGGCGAAGGCGACGATGAGTCTCTCCTCTAGGGTTTGGTGGACGACCACCAAGAAGAGGGAGAGAGAGTTACGTGTGAGAAGAATGAGAGAGAGAGAGAGTTTGCTCCAAAATTGCATAGCCCTAGAGAGAATGGTATGCCTCGCTATTTATAGGATTTTGGGATCCATGGATCTCAATCCATGGGACATATAAAATCAATGGATGAGATTGATTTATATTCAATCCAATGGCCAAGATTGTTGCTGGTAAAAACCAACAAATTATGATTTAATTTAGATCAAAATATATTTGACAAAATCAAATATAAATGAATCCTAAATTACATCAACCAAATAATGAGAGAATATACTTGGAGATTACATCTCCCTTGTATAACAAGGTCGACGGCCACCCATTCCAAGTAGGACTTGGTGGCCGTCCCCTATTTTCCATATGGAGGCAATCTCATGAGATTTCATGAGATTACATATCTCCATGAAAATCTCCATTATTATTTCCGAAAACTTTTGTTGTGATTTATTCTTCAAAAATAATTCATAATTAATTTTGAGAATATTGCAATCTTTCCATTGAAAAATTGTGAATCACATTCACGAACCAAAACAACATATAATTTACATTCAATTAATTACACAATGTGTATCCAATAAACATAATAATTAATCAACAAATATAAATTATAATTAGCTCTCTCTAATACATTATATATCACATTTATAATATATTATGGATAATTTGATATTTCTATCCACATTATTCTTATCCATAATAATTAAATCACATTTAATTATATTGGATAATTTCTACACACATCAAGATGATTAAATCACATTTAATCATTATTTCTTCAATGCTTAGATTTATGGAATTATTCCCGAACCCTTTCAAGAATAATGCGATTTCTCCGCAGATACTTGGAGATAAGGACATGGCGATTGTATTGTTCCACGTATAGTGACTTGGATATTGAGATCATATCTCAAATCCAGATCCCATGGACCTCCCACAGATGCTTGATCAAATCAAGACTGTAGACCCAATCTTCTCATTGGATCTGAATTTTATTCAGATCAATGTCCAGTACATGGACTAAGATTAGGTTACTTCTCTAATGAGAGGAGTCGCTAAAATACAATCTGTTTCATCACTCCCTCGGAATGGAAGCGTCATGGTTATATAATCGTTTATGATCACATCACCCTCAGGTATTCCCAATAGCTGTACATCCTGCATACTGGAAGACCTATGATCATTCTGAAGATGTAGATCACTTTTATACTGTCATCTTCAGGGTTTGATCATTAAGTTTCTCAATCTTGGTCATTGGGAATTGGTATAGAGATTATATGCTTTCCTAAAGCATATATTTTACCTTCAAATTCATGTCATGCTTCCAAAGCATGAAAACCATGCATGGAATTTGATCAGTCCCAATACCTCATGAGTGAGCTCATGTCTCCTGGTTCATAAGTGAACCTGTATGATCCCTTTGAGAGATTGTATTACTCATATGTCCTTACATGCACACCAGCTCGTCGGTGTATAGACCTTGGCTAGGTCATCAACCTATTGGTCTGCCAAATGTACACAGTCAGACATATAGCAACACATCTGTCTCCGGTCAGAGGATGCATGCCTATGCTATGACAACATTCAACATAGGTCTTTGGTTATCTCGATCTCGTTAAGTCAACCCATTGACTCAACTAATCTGACACCTCCGAATCACTATTCCCATGCAAAGGACCTGCATCAAGAGGTCGGTCAGATATTAGCCATATGAGAAAGGATTGCCATCTCCTACTCAGACTGGAGATCATCACTTAACAATCATTTGATGATGCTTGATGAGTCCTCTATCTAAATCCTTAGATATTCATCCAAGCATCAGCCTCTATGATTCATTCAATGAATCAACAGTTGTATGATCATCAAGTTGGCCATGGTATATAACCCTTATTGTACAGAGGGACCTTATAGTGCATTCATTCATTCAATCTCAGAATGGGAGTGAAAATAATAAATAACTTTTATTGATAAATTATTGATTACAATAACATTTATTGTAGGAATGGTTCGTCCGGGGCTCACATTGCTAACAAAATATCCAATACACCCTTCTCCAGGAATGGTGTTAGATGCTGAGGTATTCAAGATCTCATACATATTTATGTATGGGGATTATTAATATCAGAATAAACATTATGGATATGTGATATATACTAATGATTATTTGTGATATGAGATTTCTTCCCTTCACCTTAGAAACCTTTGAAATGTTCAAAGATTTCACAATTTTGGTTTAAAACCAAAGTTTGAAGGAAGATGAAAATGAATTTGATCTAATCTAGGTAGCCAATACCAATTAGATGAATTCAAGGAATACCTTATGGATATATGACTTATCTCACTCCTCCTCATACAACTAAACTCAATAGAGTTGTATGGAGATACAATTAGATCATGTGTGACATGATTTGGTCAATGATGAATATTAGCATAATTACCTCTTAGTTTCCAGGTATATATGTAGTAGTGACTACAATATATATCCTTAATAAGATTCCATGCAAGTAAGATGGAATCTAGCACCGGAGAATGCTACTTCATTAGGAAAATAAAAGTTGGTATTGAAGGATATTGAGAATCCTTAAAGCGCATCACGGAAGCGTGTTGATCGTATCGTATACGATCGGAGCAACTAGTCGTACTAGATGCTAGATGCAGCGGAAATTAAAAATTTTTAACATAACGATGAAACCACATGATCACGAGAACACTTCTCGGATCGTTTCATCAAACCACAAAGTATAAGGAATACCTCTTGAAGCGTGGTTGTGATCGCGAGATCCCAAAGTAGAGATCCTCCTATCTTAAGTCCGACCCACGGAGAATGCGCTTGCGGGCACGATGATGAGTCGCGTCCTTCCCGCAATCCTTGACGAAGATCCAAGCGTCGAAGGCGAAGCAAGATGCTCTCCTCTTCAATATGCAAAGTGGACGGCCACTTGGATATTAAGAGAGAGAACACACGAGAATTAGAGAGAGAGAGAGAGTAGTAGTCTTCTACAACTCTAGATGATGTACCTTGGGAAGGCTACCCTAGCCCTCCTTTTATACTAGTTTAGGATCCAATGGATCTCAATCCATGGGACACATGGATCCAAGGGCTATGCTTGGTCCATGATAAATCAATGGCTAGGATTGTTGTTCAATAACAACAATTTAAAATTAATTAATCAAGAGATAACATGATAAATGAAGTGGAGTTAACCAACCTCCTAAAAAGGGGGGGGGGGGGCGTCACCCATGAACAATTCATGGGTGACGCCACCCATGGAGGTGGTTTTCTCTATTTTATTTATCATATTATTCCTTAATTAATCACAATAAATATTCACCAAATTAATTCCAAATTAATTTGTGAATATTTCAATCTTGCCATTGAATATTGTGTGAATCATATTCACAACCCAAACTAGTTAGTAAATTGCATTTCCAATTAATTAACAAATGTGAATCCAATCCACATTATTAATTAACAAATGCTATTTACATAAATTCTCTCTCTCTTATATATGTATATTATAAATCATATTTATAACACACATATATCATGGATAGTGTTATCCACATTCTCTTAATCCTTGATAATTAAATCTCATTTAATTATCTTAGATAATCATTTTCACAATATGAATCATATTCATATTTAAGCTTGATAATTAAATCACATTTAATCATCAAGTCCTTGCTTGGATATTTCATCAAAAGAATTATTCTTGAACCCTTTCAAGAATAATGTGCTTTCTCCGCAGATACTTGGAGATAAGGACAGGGCGATTGTATTATTCCATGTATAGTGACTTGGATGTTGAGATATTATCTCAAATCCAGATCGAACGAACCTCCCACAGATGCTTGATTAAATCAAGACCGCAAATCCAATCTTCTCATTGAATCTGAATCCCATTCAGACCAATGCCCAACACTTGGACTAAGATCGGATTGCTTCTCTACTGAAAGGAGTCACTAAAATCCAGACCTGTTTCATCACTCCCTCGGAATGGAAGCGTCATGGATATACAATCGTTTATGATCACATCACCCTTCAGGTATTCCCAATACCTGTACATCCTGCATACTGGAAGACCCATGATCAACCCGAAGATCAAGATCATTTTATACTGTCTTCTTCAGGGTTTAATCATTAAGTTTCTCAATCTTGGTCATTGGGATTTGGCATCGATCATATGCTTTCCCAAAGCATATATCATACCTTCAAATTCATGTCATGCTTCCAAAGCATGACGACCATGCATGGAATTTGATTGGTCCCAATACCTCATGAGTGAGCTCATGTCTTCCGGTTCACAAGTGAACCTGTATGATCCCTTTGAGAGATCATATTGCTCATATACCCTTATATGCACACCAGCTCGCCGGTGTATAGACCTTGGTTAGGTCATCAACCTATTGGTCTGCCAAATGTACATACTTAGATATATAGCAATATATCTGTCTCCGGTCAGAGGATGCATGCCTATGCTGTGACAACATTCAACATAGGACTTAGGTTATCTCGATCTCGTTAGGTCAACCCATTGACCTAACTAATCTGACACCTCCGAATCACTATTCCCATGCAGAGGACCTGCATCAAGAGGTTGGTCAGATATCAGCCTATGTGAGAAAGGATTGCCATCTCCTACTCAGGCTGGAGATCTCCACTTGACAATCATTTGACGGTGTTTGATGAGTCCTCCATCTAACTCCTTAGATATTCATCCAAACACCAGCCTCTATGATTCATTTAATGAAACAACAGCTATATGATCATCAAGCTGGCCATGGTACATAACCCTAATTGTACAGAGGGACCTTATAGTGCATTCATTCATATAATTTCAGAAAGGGAGTGAAACATCAATAACTTTTATTGATAAACTTAAATATTACAATAACATTTATTGTAAGAATGGTTCTCCTAGGGCTCACAAGTCTAACAATCTCCCACTAGCCTTCAGAACCATTCAGGTACAATCCGTAAACCCATACTCATTACATGCTGGTCAAAAACCTTCTGTGTCAGAGGTTTGGTAAGAGGATCAGCAATGTTGTCGGCAGAGGCCACCTTGGTGATGATGATATCACCACGCTTTTGAATCTCCCGAATGATGTGGTATTTCTTTTCCACGTGCTTGCTCTTCTGATGGCACCTGGGTTCCTTTGCTTGGGCAATGGCTCCAGTGTTATCGCAGAGTAACGGGACGGGAGTATCAGAGGAAACTACGCCAAGTTCCAAGATGAACTTGCGCAACCACACCGCCTCCTTTGCAGCATCCGATGCGGCAATGTATTCGGCTTCTGTTGTTGAATCCGCCGTAGTGCCCTGCTTCTTGCTTCTCCAGCTCACAGCACCACCGTTCAACAGGAATACAAACCCTGATGTCGACTTTCGATCATCAATATCTGACTGGAAGTCTGAATCTGTATATCCCAAGACTTGGAGATCACCATCCCCATAGACCAAGATGTAATCTTGCGTCCGTCTTAGATATTTGAATATGTTCTTTACTGCATTCCAGTGTTTCTCTCCATAGCAGGATTGGTAACGACTTATCACTCCCACTGCATGGCAGATGTCTGGCCTAGTACACATCATGGCATACATCAAGCTTCCTACGGCTGATGCATAAGGGCATCCAGCCATGGCCTTCTTTTCCTCAACACTTTGATGAGCCATCCCTTTGGACAGATGGATACCATGTCCTAAGGGGAGGAATCCTTTCTTCGAACTATCCATACGGAATCGTTCAAGAATCTTCTTGATGTATCCATGTTGTGATAATCCCAATATTCTCTTTTCTCGGTTTCTGAACAACTTCAGGCCTAAGATGTAAGAGGCTTCTCCAAGATCTTTCATCTCGAAGGTATGGGATAGCCAAATCTTCACACTGGTCATCATTCCTGTATCATTCCCAAGGATAAGGATATCATCTACATAAAGCACGATGAACACAATGGCGCTCCCACTAAGCTTCTTGTACACACAAGGTTCATCAGGGTTTTGCACAAAATCATAACTCTTTATGGTTTCGTCAAATCTGATGTTCCAGCTACGAGAAGCTTGTTTGAGCCCATAGATGGATTTCTTCAGCTTGCATACTTTACCGTCCTCAGCTATGAAGCCCTGGGGCTGTTCCATATAGATATCCTCCTCGAGGTATCCATTGAGGAAAGCCGTCTTGACGTCCATCTGCCAGATGTCGTAGTCAAGAGATGCAGCTATAGCCAGCAGTGTCCTGATGGACTTAAGCATGGCCACAGGAGAGAATGTCTCATCGTAATCGATGCCTTCACTCTGTGTGTAGCCCTTGGCTACAAGCCGTGCCTTGAAAGTCTCTACTTTCCCATCAGGTCCCCTCTTTCTCTTGAAGATCCATTTACACCCAATGGGTTTTACCCCTTTAGGTGGATCCTCTAGGGTCCATACACCATTCTTATGCATGGAGTCAATCTCTGACTTCATTGCTAGCATCCATCTATCCATGTCATGATCCGCAAGTGCTTCATCATATGAAGAAGGATCATTGTCAGTCTCACCTGACACATAGAATCCATACCTTTCAGGTGGTGCCACCACCCTCGAACTCCTTCGAAGAGGTATGGGTGTTTCATCTTCATTTATCTCTTCAGTTCTGGTTCAGGAATCTCAGAATCCTCAGGGGATTCAATGAGCTCCTCTACTTCATTCTTGCCTTGACCTTTAAGGAAATCATCCTCCAGAAATTTCACATCCCTAGAGACAAAAACCTTTTGGGTCTCAGGGTCATAAAGCTGGTATCCAATACCATCTTTAACATACCCAATGAAGTAGCACTCACGAGTGCGAGATTCTAGCTTACTTGCGTCCACGTTCTTTGCATGGACCAAGCATCCCCAAACCCTCAAGTGTTTAACACTAGGTTTGGTTCCATACCAGAGCTCATGAGGAGTCTTGGGTACATATTTGCTAGGAATCTTGTTTAGGATATATATTGCAGTCTCTACTGCATATCCCCAGAAACTAAGAGGCAAATGTGCTTTGCTCATCATTGAACGGACCATGTCCATGATGGTCCTGTTGCGTCTTTCAGCAACACCATTAAGTTGGGGAGTTCCAGGAGGAGTGAGATTGGAGACAATTCCACTCTCTTTAAGGTATTCCTTGAATTCATCTGAGAGGTACTCACCACCTCGGTCAGACCGAATCCGTTTAATCTTCCTGTCTGCTTGGTTCTCAACCAAAGCCTTAAACTCTTTGAACTTTTCAAAGGTTTCAGATTTATGACGTAGCAGGAAGATAAACCCATATCGCGAATGGTCATCGATAAACGTCAAATAATATCGATATCCATTTCTAGTCGCGGTATTGAAGGGACCACATACATCAGTATGTATTAGGTCGAGAATACCCTCGCATCTCGTAACCTTGTTACGGAAAGGTGTTCTGGTCATTTTACCTCGAATGCAGTGTTCGCAGGTAGGTAAAGATTGAACCTGTAGAAAATCTAAAGGTCCATCCTTTATCAATCTATTGATCCTATCAACAGATAAATGACCAAGACTGTGATGCCAAATCATGTTTGAATGATTTCCATCCTCCCTGGATCTCTTGGGGTTTTTATTATTAGTGGTAGTAACATTCATGACACATTCATCAATGCACAACTCATAGAGTCCACCAGAGTCAAAATACCATCCGCAATATATTTATCATAATGGTTTATGATTAATTTACTACAGAAAATGAAGGAATATCCATTTCTAACTAACTTAGATACAGATATTAAATTCCTTCTGACTTCAGGTACATAAAGACACTCTTTAAGTACTAGGACTCGACCACTAGATAACGATAGTCTGCACGTCCCGATGGCGACTGCTGCAACACTTGCATCAGATCCCATCTGGATAACTATCTCCCCATGCTCCAGATTCCTAGTTTCCTGAAACAAATGCAATGAATTGCATACATGAACAGAAGCACCAGAATCTACAACCCAACTTCCTTCTCGTCCAACGAGAAAGCTAGTTTCAATGATGAAAGTAGATTTCATACCTGCTGGGGCTTTACCTTTGTCAGTGGACTTCAGGTAGTCTGGGCAGTTACGCCGCCAGTGCCCCGGCTTCTTGCAGTGGTGACAGACATCGGTCTTTTTCGATGTCATCAGCGTGGAAGCACTAGAAGATGAACCAACTCCTTGATTCTTCTTCTTTCTCTTCGAGGCTGGGCCCTTCTGAGAACCTTGCTTCCGCCCGTGCTTTCCTCTCACCTGTGCAACCATTGCACTAGCAGAGGGGCCGTCCTTCTTCATGACGTCTTCTGCAGACTTCAATGCAGCTAACAACCCAGCGTTTGTGAAATCACCTTTGTTCATGTGGTAAGACACGACAAAGTTGTTGAAAGACTTAGGGAGCGACAGGAGAATGAAATCAGCTTGCATTTCAGAATCCAAGTAGGCTCCCAGGGTTTCCAGCTCAGAGAGGTACCCAAACATTTTGAGTACATGTTCTCTGACAGAGGTCCCTTCCTGCATCTTGCAGCGAATAAGCTCTTTCATCACATTATAACGCTGTGTGCGGTTTATGTCACCGAACATTTCTTTCAGATTCAGCATAATCTCTTGGCAATTATTCATTTCCACATGTTGCTTCTGAAGCACATTGGACAATGATCCAAGGATGTAACACCTTGCCAGATTATGGTCTTCATCATATTTATCATTATATGATTTATCTTCATCAGTCATAGGGTTTGCTATCTTGTCCTTGCTAAGCACGTAGGAGATGCGCTCTGCAGAGAGAACAAGATCCAAATTTCGGATCCAATCCGAATAATTTGGTCCGGTCAACTGGTTGACCTCTAGAAGCCTACTAAGTGGGTTCATGGACTTCATTTTCTGAAATTAAGAATGCACTATATTAGAATATATATAAATATATTCATTTTAAGAATAATTTGATTAAGGTATTTTAAATCAAATTTGTCTTGCTAGGTCAATTTTGAAAGATTATTCCCTAATTGTCTTTCAAAATAAGAGATATACTTACCGCTATATCTTAAGCAAGATCTGGGATCTCCTTTCCTATCTTTGTCACATCCCAATAATATGAGAACTTGCGACTCCGATAAAAAGAAGCGGGAACTCATTCCGCCTTTGCAAGTCCAACTTGCATTCCCAATTCGGTCTTTAACACCCGGGCCCACCACCCCTAAGATGATGTTGACCCGTTGTTAATTGAACCAACCGTCAACATGATTAGAACTCGCTATGCGCAATCCAATATCGCCCCAATAATATGAGGACTCGATATTGGGGTCACTACGCATACGGCCTTACTCTTTCGAGAAGCAAAGAGCCCGATCCAGATGCGCTTGCATACAGGAGCTGTCACTTCGGACAGGCGTCTCCTACATACAATCCCTGGCGACGGAAACCCTTCGCCTTGACGGGAGACCATGGATGTCACTTATGTGATCCTCCACCTCGTATTCAAATTTTGTAATTAATTATCGTGAATCATATTCACATAATTAATTCTTCCAAGGGAAATACACATCTATTCAAAATAGAGTGTTTATTGGATATGATTAATTTAATCATATTAATTTAATCATTAATCCAATCATCAACAAACATGTCTTTTACTTGAATAGTAGGTATAATCTCAAAATACGTATTATTCGAATTTTAATAATTAGAAAAATACATATTGTATGTCTCCGGTATTATACAGTCCCTACCCGCTGTCATGGCCAGTACCGACGAGAGTGGGACGGACCACATACGTTGCAACCCGTGACCCCAATGCTCTCCAACTAGGCACCACATCCGCCTCGGGAAAGGATAATACCAGATAGACCATCATGTACTTTGAGATGTTCATCGGTTTCTCAACCGAAAATTATACCATATAATATAAATCAAAACATTTTTGATTATAAGGAGATTTGCTAGACAAATCCCCGATCCTATTCAAGCAAAAGGGTTTTTCATGTAAAAGTTGTCCTACAACTATTGTAGGATAAACTATAGTTTTCATGAAAGCAATGTTTGTTGATGAAACAATGATCAAGATCTAACATCTCATCATTGTGGTTTAGGCAAGTGTCATTCAATGAAATAATTATTTCTTTAAATATTTCACAAATATTTATCACTAATTATTCCATAAAATTAACAATTAATTTTCATCATGATGATTGAATGACATATCACAAGGTTCAAGACCAAAATTGTTAATTTCCAGCAGTGACCCCCAATCACTAAAATTAACTTATCTTGATCAATTTAAATCCAAAAAATGCAAACTCAGTTTCCAAAGATTGCCTATTTGATTTATTAAAGAACCCAAGTGATAATTCACGCATTTCACGGAGGATTAAAACCGTAATCATCTCATTAATTACGTTCAAATCCGCAGTTCCCGCAACAGTGAATATAGTCATATTCAAAAAGCCATATCTTAAGCAAATAAAGTCCAAATTTAGTAAACTCAAGTCCTATGGTTTCCTTCTTTAATGGGGAACAAAATCCAATTGAAAATTTCGTGTTTAAACATTTTAAACAGTACAGAAAAATTCAATTAGACAGAGGTGCGAAAATAGAAATGCAGTAAAAATTTCGCAACCCTTTCAAGAACCAAATTGTCTAAGGTGTATGGATCATATCCAAAACCTTATTCAACCTATGGCTCTGATACCACTTGAAGGATATTGAGAATCCTTAAAGAGCATCACGGAAGCGTGTTGATCGTATCGTATACGATCGGAGCAACTAGTCGTACTAGATGCTAGATGCAGCGGAAATTAAAAATTTTTAACATAACGATGAAACCACATGATCACGAGAACACTTCTTGGATCGTTTCATCAAACCACAAAGTATAAGGAATACCTCTTGAAGCGTGGTTGTGATCGCGAGATCCCAAAGTAGAGATCCTCCTATCTTAAGTCCGACCCACGGAGAATGCGCTTGCGGGCACGATGATGAGTCGCGTCCTTCCCGCAATCCTTGACGAAGATCCAAGCGTCGAAGGCGAAGCAAGATGCTCTCCTCTTCAATATGCAAAGTGGACGGCCACTTGGATATTAAGAGAGAGACCACACGAGAATTAGAGAGAGAGAGAGAGAGAGAGTAGTAGTCTTCTACAACTCTAGATGATGTACCTTGGGAAGGCTACCCTAGCCCTCCTTTTATACTAGTTTAGGATCCAATGGATCTCAATCCATGGGACACATGGATCCAAGGGCTATGCTTGGTCCATGATAAATCAATGGCTAGGATTGTTGTTCAATAACAACAATTTAAAATTAATTAATCAAGCGATAACATGATAAATGAAGTGGAGTTAACCAAACTCCTAAAAAGGGGGGGTGGGGCGTCACCCATGAACAATTCATGGGTGACGCCACCCATGGAGGTGGTTTTCTCTATTTTATTTATCATATTATTCCTTAATTAATCACAATAAATATTCACCAAATTAATTCCAAATTAATTTGTGAATATTTCAATCTTGCCATTGAATATTGTGTGAATCATATTCACAACCCAAACTAGTTAGTAAATTGCATTTCCAATTAATTAACAAATGTGAATCCAATCCACATTATTAATTAACAAATGCTATTTACATAAATTCTCTCTCTTATATATGTATATTATAAATCATACTTATAACACACATATATCATGGATAGTGTTATCCACATTCTCTTAATCCTTGATAATTAAATCTCATTTAATTATCTTAGATAATCATTTTCACAATATGAATCATATTCATATTTAAGCTTGATAATTAAATCACATTTAATCATCAAGTCCTTGCTTGGATATTTCATCAAAAGAATTATTCTTGAACCCTTTCAAGAATAATGTGCTTTCTCCGCAGATACTTGGAGATAAGGACAGGGCGATTGTATTATTCCATGTATAGTGACTTGGATGTTGAGATATTATCTCAAATCCAGATCGAACGAACCTCCCACAGATGCTTGATTAAATCAAGACCGCAAATCCAATCTTCTCATTGAATCTGAATCCCATTCAGACCAATGTCCAATACTTGGACTAAGATCGGATTGCTTCTCTACTGAAAGGAGTCACTAAAATCCAGACCTGTTTCATCACTCCCTCGGAATGGAAGCGTCATGGATATACAATCGTTTATGATCACATCACCCTTCAGGTATTCCCAATACCTGTACATCCTGCATACTGGAAGACCCATGATCAACCCGAAGATCAAGATCATTTTATACTGTCTTCTTCAGGGTTTAATCATTAAGTTTCTCAATCTTGGTCATTGGGATTTGGTATCGATCATATGCTTTCCCAAAGCATATATCATACCTTCAAATTCATGTCATGCTTCCAAAGCATGACGACCATGCATGGAATTTGATTGGTCCCAATACCTCATGAGTGAGCTCATGTCTTCCGGTTCACAAGTGAACCTGTATGATCCCTTTGAGAGATCATATTGCTCATATACCCTTATATGCACACCAGCTCGCCGGTGTATAGACCTTGGTTAGGTCATCAACCTATTGGTCTGCCAAATGTACATACTTAGATATATAGCAATATATCTGTCTCCGGTCAGAGGATGCATGCCTATGCTGTGACAGCATTCAACATAGGACTTAGGTTATCTCGATCTCGTTAGGTCAACCCATTGACCTAACTAATCTGACACCTCCGAATCACTATTCCCATGCAGAGGACCTGCATCAAGAGGTTGGTCAGATATCAGCCTATGTGAGAAAGGATTGCCGTCTCCTACTCAGGCTGGAGATCTCCACTTGACAATCATTTGACGGTGTTTGATGAGTCCTCCATCTAACTCCTTAGATATTCATCCAAACACCAGCCTCTATGATTCATTTAATGAAACAACAGCTATATGATCATCAAGTTGGCCATGGTACATAACCCTAATTGTACAGAGGGACCTTATAGTGCATTCATTCATATAATTTCAGAAAGGGAGTGAAACATCAATAACTTTTATTGATAAACTTAAATATTACAATAACATTTATTGTAAGAATGGTTCGCCCAGGGCTCACAAGTCTAACAGGTATTGGATACCTACTTTATGACCTTGAGATTCTTAAAAGATCTCATCCCTAAGAATGTGATTTTTAAAGGATGAGACTCTTGAGAATCAAGATGAAAATGAAGTGAAGGATCTCATTTAATCTTGAGAAGATAATAAGTCTCCTAAAATCAGAAACTAAAAGAACGATTAAAGATGAAACACTCATACTTCTTCAATTGAGTTTGAGGATGTATTCCACGTGTCAGAGAAATCTAACAATGATCTAACTTCATGTAATGAAGCCTCTAAAGATCATGACATGGAATGCTGGATTTTAGGAATAAAGTCTAAAGTAGACTTCATATACAAGTCTTGTATATGGACCCTCGAGGATCCACTTATATGGGTAAAACCTGTTAAGGTATAAATGGATCTTCAAGAGAAAGAGGAAACCTGATGAGAAGGTAGAGACCTTCAAAGAACGACTTGTATCCACAAGATACACACCGAAGAGAAGATATCTCTTGCGGTGAGACTTGCTCTTCAGTGACCTTGCTTATACCTATCAGAATATTTCTAACTATAGCTACACAACTTGACTTTGACATCTTCAAGATGGAAGTCCAGATTGCATTCCTTTACGAATACCTCTCCGAGGATATTCATATGAAGTAGCCCGAGGGCTTCATGGTTGAGAAAAGCAAGTTGTGCAAGCTGAATAACTCCATCTGTGAACTCGAATAAGCTTCTTGTAGTTGGAACATCAAATTTGATGAAATCATAAATGTTATGATAGAATCTCGATGAACCATATGAAGTTTAGTGGGAGTGCCACTGTGTTCATCGTGCTAAATGTAGATGATATCCTGATCATTTGGAATGATATAAGTATAATAATAAGTGTTTTATAATCTGGCTATTCCATACCTTTAGATATTATCTCAAGGATACATCTTAGATCTTTGTTCTGAAGGTGTTCAGAAGCAAAGAGAAGAGGGTATTGGGACCGCCACATTAGTGGTACGCTTTGGACATTTCCATTTTTAGAAAAAAATCCAAGAAAGACTTCCTCTCCTTAAGATATGGTACTGACCTATCTAAAGGGATAACACCTCAAGGAGTTGAGGAAGTGAATGCTAGAACTGCTTGCCCTTGTGCATCAGTTACGAGAAGCCGAGTGTATGCTAGATGTGTACAAATGCCAGATGTCTACCATGCAGTGGGAGTAGTAAATTGTTACTAATCCTACTATGGAGATAAAACACTTAGTTGCAGTAATAACAAAATCTTCAAAGATGATAAGACTTTCGAGATAGTGATCTCTAAGTCTTATCTTCAAGAAATTAAGGATTTATGGATAGAGATCTAAAGATCTTAACTGCAGATACCTTATGAGATAGAGAGCTCCAGGAATAAGGGCATTCTGATAAGGAATATGAAAATACTGGTTATAATAAGTATTGAGTTGTAGTATCAACAACACTATAACTAACAATATTGAGTATAGGTTGCATAGGATGAAACATTCGCATTGGATGCAAGCACTGTTACTAGGGGATATGCAAGTACCGTAAAAGGACTTGGCGTAGTCTCTTGAGAACAGAGTGATTGATTAACTTACCTAGCTATTTTTGTAAATAGCCTATGATTGTCACATGAGTACGGGTTTAAATAATTAGCCCATTAATGGCTCTTTGGACTAGTGGGAGATTGTTGGACAAGCGAGCCCACAGCGAGCCATTATGCAATAAATGTCATTGCAAATATCGTTCCCTAATATGAAATGAAGAATAACTAGTTTGCATAATAGGTCCCTTAGTACAATTAGGGTCATGTACCATGGCCATATTAATGATCATACAACTATTAATTCAAATATTGAATCATAGAGGCTGGTGCACGGATGAATATCTAAAGAGTTAGATTGAGGACTCATCAAGCACCATTAAATGACTGTTAATAGAGGATCTCCAGCATAAGAAGGAGATGGCAATCTTTTCTCTAAAGGTTGATATCTGACCGATCTCTTGATGTAGGTCCTCTGCATAGGAATAGAGATTCGGAGGTGTCAGATTAGTTAGGTCAAAGAGTTGACTTAACGAGATCGAGATAACCAAAGTCCTATATCGCATGCTATCACGATATAGGCACGCATCCTCTGACCGGAGATAGATGTGTTACTATATCTCTGAGTATGCACATTTGACAGACCAATAGGTTGATGATCCAACCAAGGTCTATACACCGACGCGTTGATGTACATGCAAGGGAATAGGAGTAATACGATCTCTCAAAGGGATCATACAGGTTCATTACTGAACCGGAAGACATGAGCTCACTCATCAGATATTGGGAAGAATCAAACTATGTACATGATCGTCTCGCTTTGGAAGCTTGACTGACTTTGTAGGCTTGATATATACTTTTGGAAAGTATATGATCAACACATAGGTATGATATATGCTTTTGCAAACTATATGATCGATACCAACTCCCAATGATCGAATGAGAAAAATTAATGATAAAACCATGAAAGAGACAGTCTAAAAGAGATATAATACTTCGGATTTAATCTGGGTCTTCCGGTATGCAGGATGTACATGTATTGGGAATACCTGAGGGTGATGTGATCATAAACGATTGTATAACCATGACGCTTCCATTCTGTGGGAGTGATGAAACATGTCTAGATTTTAGTGACTTCTCTCATAGAGAAGTGGTCTAATCTTAGTCCAAATGTTGGACCTTGATCTGAATGTGATTCGGATACAATGAGAAGATTAGATCCATGGCTTTAATTTAATCAAACATCTATAGGAGGTCCGCAAGATATGGGTTTGAGATGTGATCTCAATATTCCAAGTCACTATATGTAGGACAATACAATCGCCCTGTCCTTATCTCCAAGTATCCGCGGAGAAAGTGCATTATTCTTGAAAGAGTTCATGGATAATTTCATTATTGATATATGTATCCGAGCATTGAGAAAATTGTAACTAAATGTGATTTAATTATCAAATATATAAATAATGTGAATGTATTTTTTGGGCACATGAGAATAGAGATCCAAGACGATTAAATGTGATTTAATTATTATGGATATGAATAATGTAGATAATATTATCCATATTAATCATATATATTATAAATGTGATTTATATTATACATGAGATTGCTATTTGTGATTTATATTTTTTGATTAATTATTGATGTGAATTGGATTCATATTGGATAATTAATTGAAAATATAATTTACATTTTGTTTTAGGATGTGAATGTGATTCATATTTTTTCAATGGCATGATTGCAATATTTCACAAGATAATTATGAATTATTTTTGTGAAATAATTTACTACAATTGTTGTTGTAAATATTGGAGATATCATGAGATAATGAGAACTCATGAGATAATGAGATCTCATGAGATAGTGAGATCTCATGAGATAGTGAGATCTCATGAGAAGAGTGGTCGTCCCCTATTTTTAGGGGATGTGGTTAGTCTCCCCGTTATCTTCAAGAATAGACAATTGATTTTATTTGAAATTAATTATGTTGATTTATCAATATAAATTAATTTAAATTATATCATTTGTTGTTCTGTTTTTACAACAACATCTTAGCCTTTGAAAAAAAACACAAATCAATCTCACCCATTGATTGTGTGATGTCCATGTAGTGATATCCAGGGACTCCCGAAACCCTATATAAGAAGAGGCACCCCTTGCTCTTCGAGACACACAATTACGAATCCCCTCTCTCCCTCTCTCTTTCTCCACACGCCAAACCTCTCTTTCTCTCATAATGGTCATCCTTCATGGAGCCATTGAGAGAGTCTCCATCACCGCAGCATCATCGTTATGTTTCTGAATCATCTACTCGTGGATCTCCATCTCCTTAGATGCATCTCACTCGTGAAGAAGATGTTGGATCTCGTATGACGAGATCAGGAGATCCGTCGCTTGGATCATCAACATGGATTGCGAGGAGCACACGTCTTATCAACGTGCTCGCAAGCATCTCCTCCATTGGATCGGACTTGAGACAAGAGGTCTCTTGGTTTAGAGACTCGATCGTAACCACGCTTCAAGAGTAAACCTTATACCTATTTGTGGTTTAGATGAAATGATCCAAGAAGTGTTCTTGGATCATGTGGTTTCATCATTTTAAATTTTTTTAAAATTCTGCTTCCCGAACCGACTAGTGCGACTAGTCGCTCCCGATCGCATACGATGCGATCCTCACGCTTCCATGTTACTTTTGAGGATTTTCCCATATCCTTCACCTCATTCATCCACGAGCTGCCGTGGAGCTCAAGGGACCTCCCCCTGTCATAGGGATGCACACTAGGCCGAGCCCATGAGCTTTAGTGTTTAGGAAAATGACCAAATTTGAGGAAGAAGGAGGTTTTTATTTATAAACAAAGTGGGCACCCTTATTTGACTGGACAAATGCGATGCAATCGAGTGATGTACAATATGTACAAGGTGTGGGCGTGGATGTACAATGATCCAGGAGTATTTCGTCTGAAGGAAGCTATGTCGATTAATGGATAGATCATGCGGAAAAATGGGGAGAAGACGCAAGATTAGACATGTCGTGTCAAATCAGAAGGTAAGGGGGTCAAGTTGACCAAGGTTAACTCGTGAAGGGACCTGATTGGTCCAACTCATCCCGCTACAAGACAAAACATGCTCATTTATTTAAAAATAAATAATTAAAAATAGTAAATTATTTTATTAATTTTCATGTATAAAATAAAAACTTTAACTATTTAAGTTTGTATTTATTATGATTTGTATTTATTTTTTGGCTTTATTTATTAGTATTTAATTTTTAATAGTGTATCTATAGGTATATTCATATATGTTTTGTGCATTTTTATTTTTATTTTACATATTTTATTTTATTATATTTTTATTTTATTTTATATATTTATAACTTATTTTTGTGTGTCTGAATATATTTTTATTATAATTTGTGATGTAATTTGTATACCTAAATAAATATATATGTATATGTTATAGGTATACTTATAGGTATTTTACCTTTGTTTTATATACATTTTTTTATTTTAATGTATGTTAATGAGTTTTATTTTGGTTTTGTATTTTTAATAGAATATAGACAATACTTACAATATTATAAAAATATAAAAGAATAAAGAATAAAAGAATAAGTTTCCATTGTTATTTATGTACATGTATAACATAGGTATTTTGTCTATGTTTTCACATAGATTTATTTTATTTTACATTTTCCTTTTAGTTTTATTCTAGTTTTAACAAGTATATGTGTTATAAATTATATTTACAAAATTATAAAAATATGAATTTGTAAAAATAATGAATAATGAATAAAATGAATATTTTAATCAATATAATATACAATAAAGGCCAAAAACCTAACTTTCACATAGTAACTCCAAAAAATATAAAGCCACCACCATTAAATAGCTTGTTAAAAGTTATATACGATTAGAAGTGATTTTGATATGTTTTGAGTTTTTATTTGAAAGATATGGATATGTGAAGTTTTTTTTGGCTTTTTATTTTGTGTAAAAAAGGAACACTGTGTATTATTTTTATACAAACTCAATTTTGTATTTTTATTTTCATTATTATCTACATTTTTATATAAAATCTCTTCATTTGATGAATAAATAATAAAAAATAAAATAGGTGTCAAAAATGCATAAATAAAGAATGTGTAAATGGCATCTTTATTCTATTTTTTGCCCTTATCCCCCCTACTTTATTCATTGTCGATCAACTCATATTCATTTTTCTTTTATTCTCTTTATTATATAATTTTAGCATTAAAAACCTTATTTTATATACAAATAATACCATAAATAATGAATGCTATTATGCACAAATTGATGCTATTTACATGCATTAGCTAATGTTTTTAAGACCAAAATGATATAATAAAGGTGATGAAATGGAGATTCATCACCTCCCCTATACTTGCCTTTACTAGTCCCTAGCAAACACTTATGCAATAAGTACAAAAAGAATAAAGAAGAAAAGAAAAAGAAAGAATAAATAAAATTGATCATGATTATGAAACTTATATGTACAAAGTCAAAGTTTGGCGCTCAAGTTATACCTCGATGTGAGAATGTGTATGGAACCTGGTCAGGAACCAAATTTAAAACACAACAACCTTCAAGTCATAGAACTCGGTTCAAACCACCTTAATAACCAGGACAGAACTAGCCTACATCATACGCAAACTCTTATGACTATGAAGCTGACTTGTACAATGCAAGTGAAAGTGGCTCTCCCCAACTGAAATGACAAAGAGACTGACTTCGCCGGAATGACAATCCAATGATTCCCCAATCCAACACTATGTCCTCGAGGAGCGGTGTATTCTCTTTTAAGTTCAAGTGGCATATAACTCAAGAGGAGGAGGTGAAGAAAAGAATGGACGGTAGCTGGTGTATCTACCTTTCACTGGATGCATGACCAGTGTAGTCAAGTCATTTAGTTGCAGGCTCACATGGTATAACTCTGATGCTTAAGCTTTCTTATTTTCTATACAACTTATATACATACTCCAGCAAGCATTTTTATTTTATTTCCAGGCTTGTCCACTTTTTTTGGAGTTTTTCTCTTTTTTTTGAAATACTATATACAACAGCATTTAAATAAGGACTTTTTCCTCTTGAGCCAGAAGACTATCCCTCTTTTGAAGCTTTATCACAACCCACACTCTCCTATCATTCGACTTAATTGTAACTGGACCAGGTTGGGGTGCACTTCCCTCCCTAGATGAGGACTAATGTTTCCACCCGTGTGCATCTCAGACCGACAAATCCAACCCCCTCACCACTTCAACTGAGTTGAGGAAGTGAAAGGTGAAAGTGTCCAAGTTAGGTCACGACCGACAAGAGTCATGCATGCATCTCGAAAAGTTCTAGTTATTCAGTTGAGGTGACTTGAACCCAACCCTGAATCTCAAAGAATTAAGTCCTAATGGACCTGAAGTACCTTAATCCTAGTTCCCATGAGGTTCCAGTGTAGTTTGGTGCAGTAAGGTCCAACCAAGCTTCAATCTTCGACTTTATTGGACTAGTTCAATCATCAAGCTCACTTGAAAAGAATATGAATGCTATGCAAATGCTATGTACTATGATGCAAACGATGGTGCAATTTTCGAAAAAGATTTTGAAAACAAAGAGAACTTTTACATAAAGAATTTTGCAAATAGAAAGAATTTTGGCACACTAAGTATAAAATATGTACAACTATTTACACGGGCGTGTTTCTTTTTATCTATTTACAAGACTTAAGAATTTAAAGAGTTTACATGTTTTAACAAGTTATTTTTATAGGTATATGTACAATTGATAAAAAAATATTTTTTTATATATTCATTTTTATTTAATGATGTATTTATTCCTTAAATTTATTTGCAAACAATTTTGAAAACTATAGTATAAAATAATTTTTGCAAATATTTACAAACATTTGAAAGACATTTTGCAAAGAGTTTTCAAACAATATATATATATATATATAGATTTTTCACAATATTTTTACGACCATTTTCCAAGCCTTTTTGCAAATAGGTTTTCAAATCTTTTATTTCACACAAAGAAAAGAATTTTTACAAATCAAAATATTTTTAACAAGGTTGAAAACATTTCACAAGAAGTTTTCCAAATGGTTCATATAATTTTTAAAATCATTTTACAAAAATATTTTTGACCTGATTTATTAATCAATATATACAAAAGAATATGAGGAATTAGAAGCATTATTAAATTGTTTTTAATGAATTATATATGTATATATAGTATTTTTAGCCATAATTATGAATAATTATACGAAAGTACGAGTTATGGCCAAAGTATATACAAAGTATATACGACCCCCTATACTTAGCATGAGCTACGTCCTCATAGATCGAAAAGAGAAAGAGAAGACATAACTCGTACTGAGTACAGAAAAGCCTATACTACAATGACTAAAGAATAACGAATGAAAGAATGAAGAGATAAATGAATGAGAAGTTGACCGTCCCCCCTATACTTAGGATCAAATAATCCGAAGTATATCAGACAGTACACAACGCAGGGAGGGTCAAGGGTTGGAATAAACAGATCACAGCTCGAGCTGTCTCATCCTATAATTAGGGTAAAATATCCTTAAGTATAGCAGAGCAAATCAAAAAGAGAGGAGAAAGTGGAGGGGATCAGAGAACAAATGAATCTTGGGTGCACCCCCTATACTTGGGACAAAGTACGTCCTATGTACAGAAAACTGACACAAAGGGGTGACACCTTTTCTGTAGAAAAAGAAAAAAATGAAAAGGAAAAGAAGAAAAGATGTACAGATAGACGAGACGATCGTAGATAATGTACGCATCACCCTTCCCCATACTTAGGGTGAAAGATCCCTAAGTATAGGCAACTACATGAGTGATGAAACGAACGGAGAAAGAACAACATGGTATGGACCCCCCTATACTTAGGAAAAGGTACGTCCTAAGTATAGTCACACATATATGGCAAAAGATCTGGGGCACACAATACATACAGAAGAAAGAAGGAATAGAACACACAACACATATATACATCAAGCGAAGAGTATGAAGTACATGATGGTATCTGACAAGCGAATACCATGCTCTCGTCATTGTCTCCCTATGAGAACGATGACACAACCAGACAGTGAAAAGACACCCATATATGCAATCAAGTGGGTGTCAGCTACTGGGGACAAGAGATCGAAAACTAAACCAGGGACCGGTAGCGAAAGTAGAACATTGGCTCATAAGGAAGGAACGTGAGATCATAGTCGGTGTCGTAAGACATGGAGGAAGATTTAGCAGTACAGACTCCTCCTAGTCAATCCTAGTCTCAGTAATGTCTAAAAAGTGAAGAGCAAGAGACTACAGCGTGATGTCCGGTGAGCATAAAGTCAGAAAGTCACAAGAATACATCGAACAACACAGGATATGGCTCAACCCTGCGAGGGTCATCGAGGTAGGCAGACTCATATGAGTCGAAAATCTCAGAATAAATAGAAGACTCGACCCTGTGCTCCAAAAGAAAGGAGACACAACCAGGGAGGAGACCGAGTACAACAATCAACAGACTCGACTTCGTGCTCCACCAGATAGGAAACACCAGAAGTGAAGCCGAGTACCTAAAAAAATGATGTACCCTCCTGTAGATAACCCTCGTGGAGTAATACATGCTAGTCAATGAATAATCAGAACAAAAGCTCACCCTTGCGAGGGGTTTCAAGGAGATAGGACTCAAAGGAGTCACTTAGAATGGTCTCGGTAGACGACATATCATCTACCAGCATAAGAGGCCTACAGATCAAGAAAATGTGGTAGCATCCCGTAAATAACCCTGGGGAGCCTACTGCTAACTAAGCATCAAATAGACAAAGAAAGATGGCTCATCCTTGCGAGGACCGTCAAGGAGAGCAGACTCAAAGGAGTCTAATCGGATGGGTACCAAGATCCAACAGATTGGATCATCAACAAGGTTCTGGGGACCAGAAAATATATATGACGACTCGATTCCGTGCTCCAACAGAGAGGAGGCACAGTCAGCAAGGGGAACTGAGCGTAAAGAAAATGTTGCATTTTTCTGCAGATAGTTCTCGGGGAATAATGCAATCTAAACATAGAATAGTCAGAATAGATCTTGTCCTTGTGAGGGTCATTAAGGAGAGAGGACTCAAAGGTGTCAATCAGAACGGTCTTTGTAGACGACATATCGTCTACTAGCAGAAGAGACCGCAGATCCAGCAAGGTGTCATAGTCTCCCGCAGATAACCCTCGGAGAGCACTATGAACTAGGCAGTGAATAATTAGAAAATGTGAAGCTCATACTTGCGAGGACTGTCAAGGAGAGAAGACTCAAAGGAGTCCATGAAATTGGCCTTGTGCACCTACAGATCGGGTGCACAATCAGTAGGGAGGTCAAACAGTCAAATCAGATGACTCGGTCCCATGCTCCAATAGATGGTGGCACAGTCAGCAAGTAGAATCGAGTGTAAAGAAAGTGCCGCATCCTCCTGTAGTTAGTCCTCGGGGAGGTATGCAAGCTAGGTCAATCAAAACATGGGATTGCTGGCAGTATGTCTCAGGTCCTCAAAAGTAATCAATCAATCAAACCTCAGGAGGGAATAAGATCATATAGGGATGAATAATCATATCAATCACAATACGTCCCTCAGGTCAATCCAATCAACTGAGATGGCATGAAAAATAATCAGAAATCCTCTAGGTGCCATGGGTGGATGATAGTCATGAGATCGAGGACGAGTCACAGAAGAAGATGAGAGATCATGTCAGTTCCGATCACCATCGCTCTGAAGTCCGAATAAGAATATTCAATCAATCCTCAAAATCAAGATGGTTGGAACCGTAAATAGATTGATCAGTCGTAATTCATGAAGTCATCATCGAACCATCAAATCATATCACATCCTCAATCCGATGTGTGAGATCAAAATCATCAAATAATAATCACACCTAATAATCGTGCATCATCAAATTTCTCGAGAAGCTCCTATACACATGTCGAAAGTCATATCCATCAAGAATAAGGTATCAATCTCAGCATCCTCAAAACATGCTCGACTTACTCTAATAATCAATGTAAGTCATAAACCTTGATGCGGGCTATATTCATAAGCACAACAATCATGGGTAATTGAAGGATGATACAAGGGACACGAGAGGGTGGGCTACATAAAAGTGGATACAATCAAAATGGTGGTTTAAGAAGAGGGTCTCCTTGAACCGAACTAGATGTGGGTGATATGGGCAAGGAGAGAAAAGCTGCAAAATCTAGCGAAGAAGGTCAAGCTCAAGACCCAATATCATGACTTAATGCAAACAAGAAGATGTATGTATAAGAGAGGTAGAGAGACTCAAAGCTGAAAAACGCTTACTTACACGGATGGGACTGTAAATCTCAAAGAGATATGAAAATGCCAATGGACTCCAAGTCACAATCAATACACAAAGCAAACCCCCGATTCATCTACTCAACACAGTGAATACCGAGATGTGGTCTTTTATCTTTTCAATTTTAGAGTTAGGTGATCATCAAAGAGTTGCACACACTGAAGAGAGGCTTGGGATTTGGGCACTAATCCTTAGCGTGTGCATAGGAATAAAATGTGCATACAAGGGGGGTTGCTCTCCCCAAGACAAGGAATCCATTACATTTTATTTTCGAGATCAAGTATAATTAGCAGTCTCGATTTTATTAAGGTTATCACTTTTTTGGGTATATTTTTCAATGCACATGCCTAACGGGGTTTTCCAATTCCATTTACATTCTAAGTGGTCAAAATCAGAGGGAGAAGATTGGAAAAACCATGCAAATCGGAAAACGATGATGCATGCAAAGTCAGAAGACTTACAATACTTCCCAACTCTCTCCATGCAAGATGCATAACAGAATTGGAACCTAAACTATATCTAAATGAAATCCGATGAAGTTGCCCTAGGATAGTAACTGTTATTATCGTGAAGCACCAAAATGTTAATTATTTGGAATCAAACCCTAAGGTCCGATCTTGGAGATGTCTCAATTCCCTCCACAATGGGTCCTGCCAGTGCAGTATGACTTCTCTCACGACGTGCAGGTTCGAATTCGAATAATCAACAATTAATATTTGACTAAGTCCAGAAGTGAATCTATAGGTACATGTAAATATATTATGGGCTTTGGAACTTAAAGTATCAAGCAAACAATTCCTAAACTTGGTCTTATTCACACAAAATAATAAAAATAAAATAAAATGTGAAAAGCATCAAAACCGTCGAGGTCCCCAAGGGAACAATCCCTCGGGCACTAGACCTCGGGAAGTCGAAGTGTGGAGAGTCCTGAATTATTACATTCCAAGTATCACTCTCTCACATAAATATACAAAATAAATGAATAAATAAATAATCTGTTCTGCAAAATTCTCCTCTGCTCGGCCTTCGATGCTCTCTCCTGTCAGTCGGGCAAGAAAAGCTGCCTCCGCCTTGCTTGGGTGCGCCGATCCTCCGAAGTGGTCCTCCTTCACGCAGCGGTCCCTCGCATCAAAGACAAATAAATAAGATGGTAAGAATAGTTCACAATAATATTAAGTAATAGTGAAAAATATATAAATAAACGAATGATAAATAAATAATGAATGAACAAGAGATAACAGACAAAACAAAGTAAGCTCCAGCAACGCGATGTTGCTCCCCGGATACGGCGCCATTTGATAACTGAGGAAAATCAAGCCGAAGTCATGTCATTCCACAAGACAGAAGGACAGTCGCTGATGTGACCTTGGACAAAATCTCTCGGTTAATCAACTGATAACCCACAATAAGAATCAAGCAAACAATATCAAAAATGTGGAGTTAAAATTTATTATAACTCAACAACAACGTGTATAGTGTGTAAGTACGTGTAGAGGTCGAACACAGAGATTAAACGAGAGAAGGAGGCACAAATAATGCACAAAAAATTGTCTTTTAGCTCTTGTCCAATTTATTATTTTTGTGGGGTTTTTTATTTATTATTTTATTTTAGTTTTATAGTTTTTTATTTTCTTTTTATATATTTTTTCAATTTTTATATTTCTTTTTTATTTAAATATAATATATATGTATATGTATATATGTATAAACACAATATAAGATATATACATATATAGATAGATACTATAAATACATAAATATGTAAAAATAGTGTTTTGTGATTTTTATATTATTCTATTTTTTCTAGAATTTTTTGCTAATTTTTATGTATTTTTAAAGACAAAAATATTACAAATAAGGGATTAAGTAAATACCCAAAATTGATTTGGATGTAAAAATAATAAATATGTCCGAAAATTACCCAAACCAATAAAATAGAAAAAGATATTTTTTGGATTTTTAAAAGAATTTTTTAGATTTTTATGAAGGATTTTAGGGTTTTTCAATTTTTAAGGTTTTTGTTTTTCAATTTTTAGGGGGTTTTTATTTTCTGGACTCTATATATAACTATATAAACTATATATAAAGTTTTGTATTTTCTAAAAAATGTTTTGATTTTTTTTGGTATTTTATAAGTTAAACAGGGAATATATGTGCTCATTTTAATTTTAATAAATATATTAAATGCAAAAAATGGAAAATAAATATGGGTGTGAATATACAAGGAATGAAGCATCTAACCATATTTTTGTGGATCTTTAGGAGCACGTTAGCTATGTTAAATATATAGATAAAACACACATAAATATATGTCCTGGTAGGGATTTTTTGCAATTAAAATAAAGACCAGGGGGCTCTATGCAAAAGTGCCAAAAATATATAACGTAATTAAAATTTTAATGAACTTTTCAATAAATACAAAAATTCGAGGATTAGACACAAAATTTACCCATCACATGGGACTACACGTAACGCATGCTGGGAGGGACCAAAATGCAAATATCAAAAAGTTTAGGGATTCTAAGCAATTTTCACAAAAATATACAATGTTCACTTCAATTTATTGGACTAAATGATAATTACAAAAGACACAAGGTGTCCCTGCAATTTCGCCACCTCATGTATGACGGCACGTGAGATGGCGTGGAATGGACCTAATTGTAATTACATAAACCTCAATGGTCCATTTGTAAAATGTACAAATTATTTATATTGTTAACTTTTATTTACAGGAAAAAATAATAAAATACAAAAATACAGGGTGAGATTTGCAATTTACCCCATTATAAGCGCTTGTGAACGGATGGGATTTCTTTACTTAAACATGTATCCACCCCACAACAACCGATGGCGGTTCACGGATCGACGATTGAGATTAGATCGCCTCGAGCGATCGGACGATGATGGCTTGGTACGACCCAACGACATCTGGAAAACCTTTCTCTTGATCGGACGGTGGTGGAGGATGGTGGAAGAACGGGGAATGAACTCGCCTGTTGGATTTGACCATGAGAGCTCCTCCCACGTCCATTCCCTCCGCCGAGGGTCTCTTCTTGTTCATGTTAGTCTCCTGCGTCAGCTGATAGTCTCCACAAGACACCTGGAGATCCGACGTGCTCAGGCGAGGTCAAGGAAGGATACGAGCTCCAGGTGCCTCATCTCCTGCAAAAATCGACTCCCTTGGGAGTCCTTTGGCTTCCAACACTTGCAATAAAGCTACAACAAGAAAGAAGGGTCCTGGGGGCTCTTATTGGTGGTGAAATGGATGGGTAATGGGCGTGACGGATCTCTCCGACGAAGCGGCAGAGGTGGAGAAGCTGATCTCCAAATCCACTAGGGATCTGGGTGAGTGAGGGTGACTGGGATGTAGGGAAGCGAGAGGGCAAGGTAGTGAGGTGGTCAGCGAGGCGGGAAAGACACACGAGGCACAATGGACTCCGCTCCGGCGAACTACGAGAGGATCTACATTACACTAAAACACTACGCTAATGGCTAATCTAATTGCATAATTAAAAAACTGACATAAAAATCTACCTAAAGAAATAAAAGGACACAACTCTTACCTGACCGGAGCCAAGGAGCAGAGACATCGCCGGAACGTTGCCTTGGGTGCACCTCCTTCATCCGCGAGCCGTTGTGGAGCTCAAGGGACCCTCCCCTGTCACGAGGATGTATGCTAGGCTGAGTCCAGGAGCTTTAGGACTTAGGAAAATGACCAAATTTGAGGAGGAATAAGGAGATTTTTATTTATAAACGAAGTGAGCACCCTTATTTGACTGGACAAATGTGATGCAATCGAGCTATGTATAATGTGTACAAGGTGTGGGCGTGGATGTACAATGATCTAAGAGTATTTCGTCTGAAGGAAGCTACGTCGATTGATGGATAGATCATGTGGGAAAATGGGGGGAGAAGACGTACGATTAGACATGTCTCATCAAATCAGGAGGCGGGGGGTCAAGTTGACCAAGGTCAACTCGCGAAGGGACCCGATTAGTTCAGCTCAACCCGCTACAAGACAAAACATGTTGATTTATTCAAAAATAAATAATTAAAAATAGTAAATTATTTAATTATTTTTTGTGTATAAAATAAAAAATGTTTATTATTTATTGTACTATTTTATTATGATTTTTATTTATTTTTTTGCTTTATTTATTAGTAGTATTTTTTAATAGTGTATTTATAGGTATATTCATCTATGTCTTGTACATTTTTATTTTTATTTTATTATTTTTTATTTTATTTTATATATTTATAACTTATTTTTGTATAAATTAGAAATCACGTTGGAGAAATATTCAAAGATGCAGGAAAAATGCCTACGGTTTCTTCCGTTAGACATACTCATCAAATTTCTTAGGAACTGAAAAGGCTTCCTTACCTCCTCGGTGAATTTCAAAAGATGATTCAGATTTTTGACAAAATAGAAATCCTAATTTTCATAATGTGTCTCAATATATTTTTATTGTATTTTTGTGATGTAATTTGTATGCTTAAATAAATAGATATGTATATGTTATAGATATACTTATAGGTATTTACCTATGTTTTATATACATCTTTTTATTTTAATATATTTTAATGAGGTTTTATTTTGGTTTTGTATTTTTAATAGAATATGAACAATACTTACAATATTATAAAAATTTAAAAGAATAAAGAATAAAATAATAAGTTTCCATTTTTATTTATGTACATGTAAATCTAAATCTCAATCAACTATATATGACACTTTTTTTGGCATGTTCAACATGTATGGGATGAGAGCTAGTTAGGTACCTCCGGATATGAAGATTGCTAGATTTTCAAAAGTGATGGTATGCATTTGTTGCTCTCAACACAAAAAAGAGCTATAGACTTGTCATATACACATGAATAAATAACAATATACACAATCACATTTAACGATTTGCATATAAAAAAGTACATAACAATTGTGAAATTGACATGGTTTAAAGTTGTCATTACATTCAACGGATCCTCTAACTGTTCCTCTGATTTCTCCATAAAGCATAAAGTTCTTG
Organism: Ottelia alismoides; assembly: GCA_037367405.1. Lineage (NCBI taxonomy): Eukaryota > Viridiplantae > Streptophyta > Magnoliopsida > Alismatales > Hydrocharitaceae > Ottelia > Ottelia alismoides. The sequence continues at coordinate 136,566 of JAZKJV010002190.1, read as the reverse complement.
GACGGTGCCAAAATTATTGGGTATCACCTTCATTTCTTTTTAGAATTCGGGTAATCATTTGGTTGTACCTAACTGGATTCATCTGATGGTCCTAAGGTTTGCTTGATTTACTAGTTACTCATTTAATCAATTTTCCTATGGCCTTTTGCCGGACTTTGTCTTGGTTGAAATGTTGCTTTGGGTATTTCTATCACTAACACGTATCTTGGGATTTTTACCTCTTTAACTACAAACTTAATATTGGTAATGAAAATATCAATGAGTTTCACACAAATCAACAATCCAAATAAATCATCAAACATAATAAATACGATAAATACGAAAAACCATGTTAACAAATCAGTACAAATTCTTAGATACTACCATCTTTCAATTTTTTTAACGAGAGATCTGATATTTGGAAAGCTTAATAACTATGTACAATGAAGATAATGATAGTAAACAAAGTCCCAAACTTGATGTAGTAGGCCCCCAATCGCACATATGAAATCTTTCAAGGATTGCCACAACATTAACAAATTATTATATTATCTAATCTAGTCTATATGCATAGTATCCTCAATCCCATTATTATTAGGTGATCCATTTGAATCAAAATGGTGACATTGAGGAGTCAACTCAAAGCCTACTATGGGTCACGACTTGATGATCACACTGAACTTCATATACAAGGGTGACTAATAGACATCACAACCCAGGCACAATGATGCACTTATAAGGAGCACACTGTACCATTGAGCTAATAATCCATCGTACATCTTCGTGGGAGACCAGCATTGCCAAAAGCGAGAGACACTGTCTCTTTCCTTTCATGTTTGAGTCCCCACTTTGCCACGCGAGAGGATATGGGGACATAAAAGAGGGAAACCTATCAACTTGTTCCGACCTAGGATAATGATGAATCTCCATTTCATCACTTTTATTCTATCATTTTAGCCTTAAAAACTCTAGCTAATGCATGTAACTAGCATCAATTTATGCATAATAGCATTCATTATTTATGGTATCATTTGTATATAAAATAAGGGTTTTAATACCAAAATTATAGAATAAAGAGAAGAAAAAGGAATAAGATATTAAAAATATTTTACGACCCTGAACCCCGAACCAAGTCAAGAATTGAGTTGGTCGACAAGGAATAAAGTAGGGGGAGATAAGGACCAAAAATAGAATAAAGATTCCATTTATTCATTCTTTATTTATGTATTTTTTACACCTATTTTATTCTTTATTGTTTATTCAACAAATGAACAAATTTTGTACATAAAAGTTGTAGATAATAATGTAAATAAAAATACAAAATTGGGTTTTGTACAAAAATAATACATATGTTCATTTTCTACACAAAATAAAAAGCCAAAAACCAAATTTCACAAACCCATATCTTTCAAATAAAAACTCAAAACATATCAAAATCCTTTATAATTATATATAACTTTTCACAAGCTATTTAATGGTGGTGGTTTTATATTTTTTGGAGTTACTGTGTGAAAGTTAGGTTTTTGACCCCTATTGTATATTATACCGATTAAAATATTCATTTTATTCATTATTTTATAAGTTCATATTTTTTTAATTTTGTAAATATTATTTATAACAAATTTACATGTTAAAACTAGAATAAAACCAAAAGGAAAATGTAAAATAAAATACAAATGTAATATATCCGAACTCATGCAGTAATATTACACTATGAATGGCGTTCTATCCAATAGTTAAGCTATGATATAAGCTATGTATTGATGTAAGAACTAAGCCTTATATAAGATATTACTATTTAAGTGATTTTAAAATTTTATCCCTTGTAAGTGTGATGAAGACGTTTCTTACTTGACTTTTTTACATTAAATGGATTATCTTGCTGATAAAAGTTGGATGTAAGGATGAAATAGAGTTAATGATGTGCAAAATTTTGATAAAGACTTTCAAAATGTTAAATATGCAAAGCTGAACTCTACACTTTGTCTCTGAGGGTCAATTCATTTGTCCTCATAAGAAATGTGATGACAGAAACGGCATACACCTGATATTTTTTATGAGTAAATTATACTTAATGAATTTACATAAAATAATAATTATTGGTTACTTCTGTAGAACATCGTAATCAAGTCTCTCCATCATTATATTCACAAGGAACAATCAATTATATTCATACAATGTGAAATGATAGATTTGCCACTACAAATCTTCAATCCTCTGATGCTAGTGGAGTATATAAGATCCAGATCATAGAGATTATGTAAATCTAGATGCAGAAAGTTTATCGTCTTGGAAAATGATCAAAAGCCACTTTATGAGGGGTGTGAAACATTCTACTATCTTATCACTTAGTGATGATTTTTCATCTTAAGGTGTTGTCTGGATGGAGCAATAAATCATTTGAATTTTTATTGGAAATTTTCTAGGATGTCTTCCAAAAAGTACATCAATTGCCACTTCATAATTTGATGCAAAAAAGATTATCAAAGATCTTGGTCATGATTATACTAAGATGGATGCATACGAGAATAACCATATGTTATATTGGAAAGATTCTATTGATAAGAGTTTTATGATACATGTAGAGCTTCTTGACAGATCAGTGGAAGCTAAAATGGAACAAGTCAAAACAAATTTCAAAGAAAATTCTCCAGTAGTTTTCCGCTCATGTCAAGATTTCAAAGACTATTTATGACAATTGATATAGTTAAAGAAATGTAATGGCATCATGATTGTAGAATCAAAGATAATATTTTACGATATCTAGAAGATTTTGTTGCTTGACAAAGTTTGAGTTTACCTTAGATCCTAGAAATGTTAGGCTTAAATTAGAAAGTGATTGTTTTTAATCCATTTGGAAATATGAGCATATCACATAGCATATGGCTAGTTATTTTGATACCTTACAATTTGCCACTTTTTCTATGCATGAAACAATCAAGTTTTATCATGAAATTATTGATACATGGTCCCTCAACTCATGGAATGATATCAATGTATACCTACAACCACTAATTTATGAATTGAAATCATTATAGGATCGTGTTGTGCAAACATATGATTTGTAACAAGGACAAACTTCACAATAAGAACATCACTTCTTGGACCATCAATGATTTTCCAGCATATAGTTATCTATCAGGATGGAGTACAAGTGGAAAGCTTGCATGTCTTAATTGTCAGAAGAATACAATCAGTCATCGATTATTGAAAGTAACGAAACAATATTATAGCTTCCAATCGATGTTTTTACCAAATGACCATCAATTTAGTTATGATAAGAAAAACTTTGATGGGAGTATTGAAGAAAGGTTACCATCAGATTTTTTATCTGAATATGATATACTTGCATAGCTTTGTAATCATGAAAACATAACGTTTAAAAAGTTCTAGATGACTACTTGACAAGTAAAAAGAAAAGAAGATTTACGCAAGTATTCATTGTAAAGAAGATCTATATTGAAAGTTTTTTACAATTAGACACAATATTGAAGCCATGCATGACGAAAAGAATGTACATGAAGTAATTGGTACTTTATTAAATATTGAGGGAAAGAGCAAAGATAATATTCAAGCACAACATAATATCAAATAATAGGGTGTACGTGACAATCTCTTTGTCCTATAGAAACAAACGATGGCAGAATGTATTTACCACATGCAAGTTATCAAATGATAGTTGCGAAGAATGAATCTTTTTTAACAACAATAAACTCTTTGAAAGTTCCAGATGGATATTCTTCTAACATTTCATGGTATGTCAACATAAAAGAAAGAAAGATATATGATATGAAGAGGTATGAATGTCATATTTTGGTGCAGCAATTACTTTCCATTGCATTGAGAAAACCAATAAGTATGTATGTTAGTACTGAATTGGTCCGACTATGTTCATTTTTCAATAATCTATGCTCAAAAGTTATAGATGTACAAGATTCGAACAATTGGAATGTGATAATGTCATTGTTCTTTGTACACTTGAACGAATCTTTCCCATCGTTCTTTGGAATTATGATGCATTACTACTCCATTTATCCATGGAAGCTAAGCTAGTAAGACATATCCATTATCGTTGGACATATCCTATTGAAAGATATTTGCTTACTCTCAAACGATATGTGAGTAATAATCACCATCCATAAGAGTCTATTGCAGAAGGTTATTGGGCAACATGAAATGGAATCAAGGATAAATCGTGGATTTCGAAATCTAGAAGCTTCTCTAATAGGAGGTGATGTCTTACATACATTAGAGAGAAGAAGCTTATAAAGTGCTCATCAATATCTTCTTTTTAATTTGGAATCAACTATCGAATATCGTAAGTCAGTGTATTCTGTTTCTTTATATATTTATTTCATATGTTAAGTGATTAACTCAATTTATTTATCTCCATGTTGCATGAAAGCGGGCTAGAAGAAAAAATCCGAATCATTTTTGGGGGAAGAGAGTTTCAATTAATAATGATATTCAAATAAATGAAGAACCATGTGATCCTCCTATTGATGTACCATCCATTGCAAATAATAGGGATTGAGGTCCGGCTTCATTTAGAAGACTTTTGTCAACGGGTGATACATTAGGTTTGGAATGGAATGGTAAAGGACAACCAATTGAGCCAAAAGAATCCCGAAACAAATTTCTTTTAATAAAAGGAATTCTTGATCATCGAGAGGATATACATGGGAGGTGTATTTAGATAGGATAAAACAAAAGGAAATTTCCTACACAAAAACATGGGAGGAATTTAATATTAGTTAAGCTTTTCTTTTGCTTTTGAATATTATCACTCTTAGATATTGATTGCTTTTTTTAATAAATAACCTATTTTTTGTTGTAATGATTTTATTTTTTTAATTTGTAGAAAAAATTTAATTTAAATGAGAATCCAAATGCTTGGTTTTATATATTTAACAAAATACATGATTGTATTCGAGATTGGTAAAGGGCGTTACGACAGATAAGGATGCATAATAAGCATGATCTTGATATGTTGTGAAAAATAATTAAGTGGTGTCGATGGTATACATGTTGAGAAATCTCAATTTGAGGAATGCATCAAACAATGGGAATTGCCGCAGAATAAGGTATTGAAATTCATATTATGTATTTTATAAGAGATTGGACATTATATTATTAGTTTTAGCATAGTAGTAATAAAATATTTTTTATCACCTTTATAGGAAATCATGGAGATCAACAAACAAAATGAGAATGAAAAATTTTGAATCATACTACCAGAGAGAAATCCTATGCCCGGGTCTTTAATGAGATAGTAAATTTAAGGAAAAATTATGTACATTTATATACTCAAAATTCTATTTTTCAATTCATTCATCTGATATGCTATTGTTGTGATTAGACTAAGAAGAACGAACAACCACCATTAAAAATGGAGATGGTCAATGAATTTTATGAATCGGAAATAATATTGTTGTATGTGTATTGATTTTTAAGCTATTACATTAAACTATGTTTTTATATTTATGTAATACTGTGAAAGGAAATACATGATTATGTTGATACTCATCGAGATGAAGAGGATATGCATGACATGAATCAAATAAAAAATGAAGCACACAACACATTTGCACATCCAACAAATCTTGATCAAGTTAGGCATGTTGGAAATGGTGCTAATAACTGATGTCCACCCAATCCCATAAATGCAACGAAGTTGAGAATTACAAAGACTACAATAAGGAAGACCGACGTATCATGTTCGAAGATTTTCATTATTTATCTATATTCTCACTTCTTGTATATTTAGGATATGGTTGATGCAGTTAGATCATAAATGAAAATAAAGATTGCAGAGCTTAAAAATATTGTTTGTGCATTTTGTGATATGTATTATATATCTGAGAACTAATTAAGTACTTCATAAATCACCATATATAAAAAAAATATGTTGATGGTTGTCTTTTTTACTCCTAACGATACTTTTATGAATCATTTTCCTCAATCATCAAGCTCCTATCCATTCCTCCTTATTTCCATAACTATGTACACCAAATGACACAACTAAAACTCCTACAATGTGTACGGTTGAAAACCCTATTAAAAAATATTGAGTATTTATTATATGTAGGGTGGAATTAACGTAGAAATACCAATCAATAGAGATGAAAGTTCAAGACAAGAAAATCAAAATCCATCTCCACAACCACTCATATCATGTGAAACCTCTTCCTAGTAAGTATGTGATTTTAAAACTGGCTTTAGATATAGTTACTTTTAATGCTAAAGATATGTTTCTTCTACCACTAATGAAAATTTCAGTTAATTCTCACTATAAAATGCATAACATATGTGACTATTTTTTATTAGCAGGGTAATCATCCATTTTTGATGCTAATAATAGATGTAACTCAAGTAAAGATAGTGATAGCAATGTTGAATATAACAAAGAAATGGATGGACCTTGAAACTTACATTTCATATATTGATCTACGTTATTTTTGTCAATATATATTTTCTATTTTGTTATCTTAATTCATGAATTTTATTTTAGATATCAAACGAATGGAAGTTCTTTTCTATTGTATATTTTGAATATTTGAAGTTCAATTTGATGAGTATGTAAAGTGATGTTTTATATTTCGTTATCCAATTTCAATGTATTTATGGTGGAGTTTGTACATCTCATATTTCATCACATGTTTTGTATATTCTTTCTTGCTAGTACATGATGATAAAATTATTGAAAAAAATAGAATGAAGAATATCCACTATTGAAGATTGAATGGACAATGAGGATTATAAACATCCAATACTTTTCGTATTAGATTATATGACTTGTAAAAAATACAATTGGTTTCTTGCTATTAAAATCAAGTTACACTTTTCATTAAGAATAAGAAAACTCATTCCCTACAGTTAGCTCATCGTCTTTGAAATCAAATTGATGATATTCATCGCAAATTATAAGCTTAAATAAAAAGAAACTTGATGATATTTATATTGATGGATTTTATATTAAACCTTGTTGAGTGGTATGGTTGTTTGGGTGGGTAAATGGGTTTTTCTGTGACAGATCGTTTACTCGGTTACCTTGTACTCACCCCCTCTCCTATAAAGACTAAAGAAAATAAAGAATTTCCTAACCTCGTATTATGAGGTGATTAGGGTTGTTGTGCCCCCTTGGTTTTCCTTGATCGTAGGGTTTCCACATAAATCTTTGAATTTGATGTGATGATCGCTCTATTGTGTTTCTACATGGTATCAGAGCTACGCATCGTGTTAGTTCCTCTATAATCATAGTCGATCATTTATCGGCTGGTGCAGTGCTTGTTGCTTGGTTTCTCTGGTGTCATTTGGTTCCAGCTGCGAGATCAACAACTCTAAGTCCTAACTGAGGTTCTTCTTGTGCCTGATAGCGCAGTTCCTGATGGCGCGGTTCCTTTCACAGTAGAGGATCCTCCTGACGGCGATCGTTCCTCCTTAACGATGCAGGAAGAACTCCATGAGGGGAGGCTCTAGCGGCGACTGCTCCTCCTTCTGTCCTCTTTCTCCGCAACGCACTCTTGGCGACCCCCATTCCTCCTCCAACGGGGGAAGCCTCTGCGCACCTCTTTCTCGAAGTTTTTTCCTTGGAGATCTGCCCTCCTTCTTGAAATAGTCTTGTGAGATCATCTCCTGGTTCAGCCGTAGGAGTTTGGAGATAAGCCTCCTTTCTTTCTTTTTATATGCCCTCATGCGCATCCCGTGCTCTCTTGTGCATAGGCGATTGGATATTGGAATTTGGAGTTACCCTCACGTGCTCCCATACTTGTGGATTAGGACTAATATTGGTTCTTGCCTTTTATTTTTTCTGTGCATCAAGAGATTCTTGTGAGTTCTCTCTCTCTCTACCTTTGTTTGATTTTTCATGTGCATTAAGAAAACCTTGGGTGTTCTTCTTGTGGATTTCATATGTCTCAAGAAGAAAATATGGAGTGAGAGACCTTTAAGATTGATAATGTCCAACTCATGTGATGGCTATAAAATTAACAAAAATAATTATTTGATATTGTCCACATCTATGGAAGTTATGTTAGCCTCTCGAGGTCGAGGAGGCTACATTGATGGGCGGAAGAAGGACATTGCTGTCTCTGACAAATTATGAGCAATGATATGTTGAAGATAGTCAGTGCAGAAATTAGATTATTAATGTGGTGTCTCCTGATATCCAACCCTTGGTTCTTAGAAAAAAAATCTGCTAGAGAACAGTGGCTCACAATTGAAAGCATGTATGGGCAAAAGAAATAAGAAATCTGAATGTAGTTGAGCAGGGAAGTTTATAATATGAGACAAGGGGATATGTTTGTCGTTGGTTATTATGCTGCACTAAAAGAAAAATGGGAGGAGATAGACTATTATTGTGATGACACTTGGACTAGACCTGTTGATCAAAAGAATTTTTGGGATGAGATATGGAAACAACGGATTTTTATCTTCCTTGGTGGTCTTAACAATGACTTTGAGGCTACGAGGAGTCTGATGAATCTTAGATACATCATGTTAAAATCCATTTATTATTCTACTGTCTTAAACAATTCAATAAAAATCACAATTAAATCACTAATATTAACTTGTATTAACATGTAAATAATCTATGTATAATTAACACTATTTTCTAACCCTAATTTATTGTATTTATTACTAACATTTTCTTTGTTTTTATATTTCATTAAAAAACCCTAAAAATTAGGTTAATTATTGTATATATTTATCTTGCTTTTAAAAGAAATTAAAAGACAAGAAAGTCACAAAACCACCAAAAGCGGTGTTTTTACTCATTAAAAATACTCCCAAAAAATCATCTTTGTATAAGTGACTTCTTTTGGTTTTTTGACCAAATGAAACTTGTAGATCTCATTGATGTCTACAACTTTCATGTTTCGACTTTTTCCTAATTCAGTTTCCTGCTATTTCTTTTTATTTATTTTATTTTTTCTATTTTCTAATTTTTCAATTGAGCCACATGGCACCTCTGAGCCGCCCACATTGCCCTGTCTTCTTCTCTCCACCCGACCTCCTTCTTGGTCGTTGGATCCCCTCTTCCTTACCTCAATCTCCACCATCCATCCCTTGCTCGCTCGTAGCCGTCTGATCCATTCCCTCTTCTCATCTGGACCACCCCCTCGCGCCTTTATCCCAGCCATAAGATGCCTCCACATCCAATGGCTGACCTTCCTCAACGTAGTCCCTCCATTCCCCACCACAAGGTCTAGCTCCGATTCCATACATGGCGTTCACCCACGCTCACACTAGATCTGATCCAACCGATCCTATCCTTACCACCCACCTACGCCCTAATCAGGGTCGTTGTATCGCAAGATCCAATGGTCCTGGTTGCATCGTTAACCTCCAACGCCTCCCCCACTGCCATTACACCTCGTCGACGTCGCTCGTCCTTCCTATTTTGGAGCTCATTCCAGACACCCTCTCCGATCACTAATGCTGTTCCTAATTAGCTCTTCGATTCACCTTTCTCGTCCGCCCATTAATGACCTCACCCCTCGCTCTAACGCCTCTCACAAGCCATCTCAAGTCGCCTCATCAACGCCATAACGTTGGAGACCATCGCCTATAAATTATCCGCTCTGCCCCCGTCACACAGTGTCTACCACTTCACAAAGCTCCTTCCTAGTCGCCTTTCTCTCCTCATGACAGGAGGAGGCGGAATTGGTAGGCGATTATGGGTTGAGCTCCAGGTGTCGACCCTCAGCCAACCCGGCTGAGTAACAGTGGCCTTGCCACGATGAGAACTGAGGATGGGTCGCCCTCGTCGTGCGACAATCCCTGGACTCCCAAGGAGCCTCAACCTAGGTTGCTTCATCCGCCTTTGTCCTTTCATATCCCCGGGTACTTCTTCCCCTAGATTTTCTTCATTTTTCTCTTAATTTCCTCATCGTACATGACGATCCCCGCTGCCACCTGGCCATCTCCCCACCTTCACCACATCACCATCACCCTTGCCGCACATTTCGCTCACCTTTTCCCTCCGTCAGAGCCACCTCGCCCTTTTCCTCTCTTCCAACACAGCAAAGGAACCCACCAAGCCATCACCTTCTTCACCTATAACGGCTTCCATCTTGCTCTTATCGCACGCAGATAACCACTTGCTTCGGCTATTCGCACCTAATTCTTTGCAGGTCAAAGATTCTTCGATGATAGGAGTTCTATCACCAACTCCGTTCAACAGAGAGATCTCCGATAAGGGCCCATCACTGGCTTCTCCTGGACCTCCCGCACCTTATCCGTCGTCGCATATTCATCGCTAACCTTCCAGATGGCTTCATGGAACTCTAGCATGCATGGTGGAAGGAGGCAGAGCTCCAAGCACGTCACCGGAGCATAGCCCTCTCCGGTGGGAGAGGCGGAGCTAGATAAAGCAGTTATTGTCCAATCATCTAGATTGGACGACCCTAATGAAACCGTGAGCCTCTACGCGTACCCTCTAGGCTCGGGTGACCAAGCCCACCCCCCCCCCTTAAAGCACCAGAAGCTGCCACATCATCACCCCGACCTCGCCACCCTTCGAGCCTAGCCCCCTCACGTGTGAGGCACGTGAGGGGATGGATTATTTGTAGAATCTACCTTGAAACTCTTTGTATTTACAGAAAGGTCCAGGCATGTGTGCTTCGCGTGCGCGTTTGGACAAATTGTAGAGGAGCCCAAATAATTTTTGTAAATTGCAAATAGGTCCCTTCAGGGACCTATTTGTAATATTATCTTTATTTTCTCATGTATTTTTTATGCATTTATGCCCCTATAAATATTTTCTCCATATCATATTAATTCCAAATCACATGATTTCAGTTTCATTTTGAAGCTTATTTCATTCTCTATTTAATGGCATACTTCAACCCATGTTTAACACTTAATTAAAGATGTTATTATTTGATGATATATAGTGTATCTTGTAGAATTTTTTCTAAATAATTACTAATTTATTATAATTAATTAAATAGTCATGGCAATTCAAAATTTAAAATTTTAGCTACTTATCGGCACTTGAGGTGCTGAATTGGGGAGAAAGCCCAATTTGGTAGGAAAAAATTCACATGTGTCCAATTATTTTGCAATCGTATCCAACCCAAAAAGTTATTTTACAAATAGTTCTCTCTTCTATACTATCAAATAGAGTCATATTTTATCATAGTTTTTAATTAATCCATGATTACCACAATCATAAAAGAAATTCTTATAATTATTAATTTTACGATATGATAAAGCGAATTAATGCTTTGAATAAAATAGATTATTCCCTTTATATATATATTTATTCTGGTGCATACGGATAATGATTGGAAATAAACTTCAATTTATTTGCAATATGAAAAAGTATGGATATAGTTTCATTTTTTAAATAAGGATACAGGCACAAGTATACCACTTTTTTGTGCGGATATGGATTTTAATTTATATACATTTAAAGATATATTATTATATGTATAGACATATTATTTCGAAAAAAAGAAAACGATGTCTGTATTTATATATGTATTCAAACATTATAATTGAACCAACATATAATTGTTTATGTATTCGTCAAAATCGACTTACGTATTAGTATCCACAAATTAGAGTTATGCATCTATTTCTGCATAAAAATAAATGTTATAGTTAACATATACAGATTATTCGGTTGCATCAATATGATAGGGGTTAACATGTACAAAAGTAAAACTAAAACCTAGATTTGTATCCATGTATCTTAAAAGATGAAAGAACACATGTATTTATATTTGTATTTGCAAACATAAATTGAAGCTTATTATCTATCATTATTTTTATTCACCAAAATAAATGTATAGCAAGGGAATAATCAATTTTATTCAAAGCATTAATTTGCTTTATCATAATCGTAAAATTAATAATTATAAAATTTCCTTTATGATTGTGCAAGTCATGCATTAATTAAAAACTATGATAAATTGTGCCTATATTTGATAGTATAGAAGAGAGGACTATTTGTAAAATAACTTTTTGGATTAGATACGAATACAAAATAGTTGAACATAGGTGAAATTTTTCCTACCAAATCAGCACTTAAGGTGCCGTTTTGGGCGTTCTCCCCAATTCGGCACCTCAAGTGCCGATAGGTAACTAAAATTTTAAATTTTGAATTGTCATGACTATTTAATTAAATATGATTAAATTAGTAATTATTTAGAAAAAAGTCTGTATCTTGCTCTATATATCTTTACCATTAATGGATGCTTGATCTTAATTTTGTGCTCCACTTGTCGTTAAAATCAACCCGCATTTTATTTCTCAAAAATTTTGTTTTGGGGTATATTTACACATACGTATCTGCACGTATATCATTCATATTGCATCGTATTTAATTACACTTTAAAAATCAAACAAAAATTGCATGCATCATTCTACTCTGTACTCTTGCATCATTTTGTTCCTAAATATCATTTTAGCATATCACATCTTTGCATTATTTTATATATGTTGCATATCACATCTGCATGAAAACCTAAGATTAGGTAATAACCATGCATTAGTTAAACAATAATTTTCTATAAATAGACGAAGAGGCTCGTGTACCTGTGTTCGACATTGGTATACTTGCCAAGTAAATTAACTTTCACATATTCGAAGTGTAGTTTTTGCCAAATCATTCTTGCCACTTATACTACGATAAAACATGATTATTAATATGGCTCATCAGAGTCAACTATTGACAATGGATAGGTTCTGACATCGAGGAGGTCTATTGTGTAATTGAATCTGAAGAACAACGTCGTTCTGTTATGAGAGACGAACATATCTCACCTTTTGAGAGGTATTCTTTGTTGAGTAAAGGTGGTAAGAGTGGCTATTGGAAAAATAAAAAATGTGCTCACTGTAAGAAAATGGATCATGGAATTGATTATTGCTGGGAACTTAATCCGGAGAGGAAGATGAACAAAGGGGAAAAACCTGTTGCTATGACTGTTGATAGAAAGCAACTGACCGAGGATCAGATTAAAGACCTTCATACCTATGTTCAAAAGATCTACTTTTCTGATAAAAGTACAAATGATGCAGATGTTGTGAATGCTGCAATGGCTGCTAGGACAAGTAAAAGTAAACCTTTCTTTAATGATGAATGGATTACAGATAGAGGTGCTTATGATCATATGACAGGTAACGCTAAGATGTTTCTTGATTATAAATTACCTCAGGAAGAGATCGTGTCAACTTGTAGATGGGGTCTTATATTACTGTGGCTAGAAAAGGGTGCATATCTATCGTAGATAATTTTTTGTTAAAATATGCTCTTTATGTTCCTGATTTCCAATTAACTTACTCTTTGTTTATCGTATTGCTAAGGATCTCAACTGCTATCTAATTTTTGATGAGAAATCTTGTGTTTTGCATGACTTGGTGACGAGGAAGAAGATTGGGATTGATTTAGTTGTTGATGGTCTCTATCATCTTCTTGTTCATGTGGTCACTGCTTGGGTTGCAATATTTAGTGCTAAGGAAATAAATGATGCCCTAACTCTGAAGCGATGGCATGAGCATCTTGAACATCCCGATTATCCTATTCTTCATAGTTTTTTCCGGAATTATGCAATAAAGTTGGACATGGGATTCGTTTTTGCGGTGTGTGAGCTTTCAAAACACACTAGAACCATTTATCCTATCTCTAATAGTAAAAGTACTTCTATTTTTAAATTTTTTCATTTGGATGTTTGGGGTCCTACAATGTTGAAAAGTCTAGGATGTCAAAGTTATTTTATCACTTTTATATATGATTTTTCTTGTTATACTTTTTGATATCTCCCTTTCTCTGTGTCATCAAGAGTTCACCATCCTCCTTACTCATTTTATGATTTTCCATCACCGGATAGGGTGTAGGTTTTATTGGACATGCGAGCCTACGACGAGCCATTATGCAATAAATATTATGACGAATATCATTCTTAGATATAAAATGAAGAATAACTAATATGCATAATAGGTCCCTTAGTACAATTAGGGTTATGTACCATGGCCATCTTAATGATCATACGACTGTTGATTCAAATAATGAATCGTAGAGGCTAGGGCTTGGATGAATATCTAAAGAGTTGGATTGAGGACTCATCAAGCATCATCAAATGATTATTAAGAAATGATCTCCAACCTGAGAAGGAGATGTCAATCCTTTCTCTAAAGGCTGATGTCTAACCCACCTCTGGATGGAGGTCCTTTGCATATGAATAGAGATTCCGAGGTGTTAGATAAGTTAGGTCAAAGAGTTGACTTAACGGGATCGAGATAACCAAAGTCCTATGTCGTATGCTGTCATGATATAGGAACACATCCTCTGATTGGAGACAGATATGTTACTATATGTCTGAGTATGTACATTTGACGGACCAATAGGTTGATGACCTAACCAATGTCTATACACCGGCATGCTGGTGTGCATGTAAGGGCATAAAAGTAATAAGCTCTCTCAAAGGGATCATACAGGTTCATTTACTGAACCGAAAGACATGAGCTCACTTATAAGATATTGGGAAGAATCAAATTCCGTGCACGGTCATCTCGCTTTAGAAGCTTGACTGAATTTGTTGGTTTGATGTATGCTTTTGGAAAGTATATTATCAACACCTGGGTATGATATATGATTTTGGAAAATATATGATCGATACCAACTCCCAATAGTCAAATGAGAAACTTAATGATAAAACCCTGAAGTAGACAGTAAAAAAGAGATCTAATACTTCACGTTTATTCTGGGTCTTACAGTATGCAGGATGTACAGGTATTGGCAATACATGAGGGTGATGTGATCATAAATGATTGTATAACCATGATGCTTCCATTCTTAGGGAGTGATGAAACACGTTTGAATTTTAGTGACTCATCTCAGTAGAAAAGAAATCTGATCTTGGTCCAAATGTTGGACTATGATCTGAATGTGATTCAGATGCAATAAGAATTGCGGTCTTGATTTAATCAAGCATCTATGAGAGGTATGCAAGATCTAGATTTGAGATGTAATCTCAATATCCAAGTCACTATATGTGGAACAATACAATCGCCAAGTCTTTATCTCCAAGTACCTTTGGAGAAAGCGTATTATCCTTCAAAGAGTTCAAGGATAATTTCATTATTGATATATGTATCCGAGCATTGAGAAAAATTGATAATTAAATGTGATTTAATTATCATGAATAATATGAATTTGATTCATATTATGATGAGAATTATCATAGATAATTAAATGTGATTTAATTATCAAAAATATGGGTAATGTGAATGTGATTCATATTATTTGGGCACATGAGAATAGAGTAATCTCACTTATTTTATGTAAATCTTTATAAAAATTGCACTATTTTATTTATACATAAATTGACCTCAAAATAAATAATTTTCAAAATAAAATTGTAAATAAAAATGTTTGCTAAATAATAAAAATAATCGCACAATAAAATCATGTATATGATAAAAGTAACCACATCCAAAAAAAGCCATTAAGTGATAATTGAAAGATCAATTTCGTCTCTATATGAACTCAAATTGAACTAAACTCAGTTCCATTGTATTCTAAATTAAATTCTCTTTAAAATGGCTATGATTTCATAATTTTTGAAATTACGGTTGAAAAGTCGGTTTTATGAGATGGTTTGTGCAATTTTACCATTTATTTGTACATATTGTATCTGTAAATATTTGTAAATATTTTTTACTAGCTAATTAAAATTAAAATAAATAATAATAATAATTTTTAAAACAAAAAAATTAATCTCCTTATTTAACTATGTAAATAATGTACTATATGTATATAGTTTATATATATAATTGATTTTCTTACATAACTACCAAAAAATTAAAAAAATAATATTTATTTTTCAAATAAATAAAGTGACGAAAATACAAAAAATAGTTAATTTTTGTAAATATTTTAAACATCAATTGCATTTTAATTTATCTCATTTCATTTTTTCTCTCTCTTATCTCTTATCTTCATCCAAAAATTCAAATTTCAATTATTATCTTTTCTATTTACATGTCTCCTTCTCCATCATTTCAATTTGATCAATCTTTGATGAGAGGCGTATGATCTCCAAGAGTCTTCTTATCACAGAAAGGTGCATATCCTCATAGACATCTGGTGACAGTGAGCCGGCCTTTGTCGAGGTGATCAAGGTCTTTTCCGCTCCTAAGGTGAGATCCACCATTTTCTCTTATTTTATACGAGGTTAATCGTAGTTTACTTTTTTGCAACTTCATTCCGTCGTCATTTTTTTATCTAGATTTTAGAATCCACCATCATGATTTTATCCGCCACTGACTCTATTTTTCATTTCACATCCTGATCTCTACGCATTCTTTTCTACCTATCACGATCTCTCAACTCCGACCATGCACAGTGGTCGGAGACTCGGATCTATTCCTCAATTTTTGCCGGATCCCCATTCATGCATTCCATTTTGATTTGGGACCAAGTTGTCGTGCTCGTGTCCTCATTTATTTATAAATAAAAAAATATATAAAAAACAAATAAAAAATAGATTGTTTGTCTTCTCTCTAATATTTGTTTTGTAGGATCACCTAAAAAGAGAAAAATAAAAATATTGTAATTTCTATTCTAAAAAAATAAAAAGGTTTTTTTATTCATCTCCATTTCTGTCTTTACATATACAAATAAAAAAGTTAAAAAAACAAAAAAATAAAAAAAATTCAGCAGCAGGCACGCCCGCTCCAAAACCGGCAAGCCCGCCGCCATCCTTTGGTCATATGCCCTCACCGCGGAGCCACACCGTCGTAGACGTATGCCATCAGCATCGACCTCCACTGCCTACGGCTGTCAGCCACAACGTCGCCATCATCACGGTAGCGCTGCCCCGCCACCTGCGCAAAGTTCCTCCAACCACAAATCCTCCACCAGACCATCGCTCGTCGGCCGCCCATTTCATCCACCAGCTATTCTCTACCGCCAACCAGATCCACCACCGCCAGAGCAGTCCGATTGCATTTTCCCCTGTCCGCCGCACCGCAACATGTGGTCAGTCGCCATCCATGCTCATATAGACCATCGTGCCGCCACCTACAAGCCGTACACCCACTCCATCGAAGCTCGTGCCTTCTCCGACCTCCAGATTCCACAGCTGCGAGCCAACTCCATCTGCCGCACAACCGACTGCGCCACGTGACCACCAATTCTCGAGGAGGAGGAAGGGAGGGGCAGCGCACCTTGGCCCCCTCCATCTTTGAACAACAACGAAGCATAAACATGAAGAGAACCCTACGACATTGAATAAAAGTATTGGAAAAATTTCAATTCTGCCCCTGAAAGTTTTACAAACTGCAAAGAGGCCCTTGCCAGCATTCAAGCACATGCATAACATATTTTTCTTGGGTAATTATTGCTTTAAGCCCTCTGTTTTATTTTTGTCATTTATTTGATGCAAAAACATTGAACAAATTGCATTCCAGTCCTTCTATTCTAGACTTTATATTCTTGCTTATTTTTTGGAATAAATAGCATTTGTGCTCAATAAATTCTGCAAAAATTTGTGTCATCTCCTGTTTAGTTGATCTATTTACAGCAATTTTTGCATTGCATTTTATTATCATCTGTTATTATCTAAAAATAAAAATATTGTCTTTTTCTCCTCCTAAAATTTAAAAATTCTTAAAAATTTGAATATTACTCTAAAAATTCTAAAAAAATAGATCAGTTTTATTTTATTGTCCTTTAATTTCTTTCCAAATTTCACAAATTAATTATTTTCAAAACCCAAAAAATTGAAAATTACTAAAAATATTATAAAAATCATAAAAAAATCTACTAAAATCCAAAAATCGGGATTTCAGTTTTTGTTTGTGGATATTTACTTATATTTCATCATAAAAATAGTTTCCAGGAGTTTTGGGCCATTAAAATATTTTTAAGTTGCAAATTACATATGTACACTGTTTATCAATTTTGCCACAGTTTGATTTTTAGAAAAATACATAATCATCTAAAAATTTTACAAAAATTCTCAAAAACATTTCAGTCTTCAAAACCCAAAAATATTTTCTTTGGATTTTTCTAAGCATTTTTGATATAATTGAAAAATACAAAAAAGAGTTTTGTGTGCATATTTCTTATCTTGTGCATATTGTTCCTTATTTGAAATTAAAAAATTTTGCAAGATTAAAATCACTAAAAATTTAAAAATCAAAAAATAAAAATAAAAAAAAGAGAAAAAATTCCACAAAAAAGCAAGGATAGTTTGCCTTTGAGATTCATGCTTTTTCTCTTAATTGATTTTTCATCGATTATTTGAATAACCCTTGAGAATTGTAGCCTCCCTTAATTCGATCATGTTCGCTATACAGGTAAATAAATAGCAAAAATTTCTCTCCCTTCATTATTCGCTTGTAGTTAATTTTGCAGTTTGAGAAGAAAAAAATGTTTATTTGTCGCGAGATTATTTGGGTCAACGACACTTTCATATATCATTTAAACCAAAACCAGAGATCTTGCATCAACACCATGCCCAACTTGCCTACATGTAGCTCAAATTTCATCGTAGGCAGCCCCTTTGTGAAGAGATCAGCAACCTAATGACCATATTTCATGTAAGGGAGACACAATTGGCCAGCATCAATCTTCTCTCGAATGAAGTGACGATCTATCTCCACATGCTTTGGTCTATCATGTATCACAGTATTGTTTGCTAAGTTTATTGCCGCTTTGTTGTCACAAAACATCTTCATCGGCATAGTTGCTTCAATTCACAATTCTTTTAACAACAGTTGTAACCATAACATTTATGTGACTCCATTAGAGAGAGCCCTATATTCAGCTTCAGTTCTAGATCTAGAAACAATGTTTTGTTTCTTACTTCTCTAAATAACTAAGTTTCCAGACAAGTATATAGCATACCAGATGTAGACCTCCTGTCGTCAACTGACCCAGCCTAATCAACATCAGTGTAGCCTTTAATGGTAATATCACTGTGTTTCTTGAACATAAGCCCTTTTCCAGGGGACTTCTTTATATAGCTCAAGATTCTATTAACAGCATTCACATGGACAGTCGTAGGGGCATGCATAAACTGAGTGATAATATTCAATGCATATCAACCCATACAATTCCCTTTTTATCTTGTAGCATTTATCTGATTAATCATACCCTCTTCATCAAAAGGAATGGTATTAAATTAAGAAGTCCATCCTTCTGGTCTATGCTGATGACATGATCCTCACTGAAGATGATGATACCGAACTATCTAGCATCAAAAGGGTTCTTTCAATGGAATTTGAACTAAAAGACTTAGGGTAGCTAAAGTATTCCCTTGGCATAGATGGCTAGATATCCACAAGGTATGTGTCTTAATCAACGAAATTATGCTCTCAATTTACTTAATGACTTTGGTATGCTTGGTTGCAAACCTGAAGGATATGGGAAGGTCCTTAATCACATCACGAAAGTGTGAGGATCGCATCGTATGCAATCAGGAGCGACTAGTCGCACTAGTTGCTCCGGGCAGTGGAATTTTAAAAAGTTTCATGCGATGAAACCACATGATCGAAGAACACTTCTCGGATCATTTCATCTAAACCACAAAAAAGTATTAGGGTTACCTCTTGAAGCGTGGTTGCGGTTGAGTCTCTAAAAGAAGAGACCTTTTTGTCTCAAGTCCGATCCGATGGAGGAGACGCTTGCTAGGGCATTGATGAAATGCGTGCTTCTCGCAATCCATGTTGATGATTCAAGCAGCGAATCTTCTGATCTCGCTATACGAGATCTGACGTCTTCTTCACGAGCAAGGCGCACCAAAGGAGACAGAGATCCATGGGCAAATAATTCGGCAGCATAACGACAATGTTGCGGTTATGACGACTCTCTTTAGGGCATCATGGTGGACGACCATAAGAGAGAGAGGGAGAGATGTGTAGAGAGAAAGAGAGAGGGAGAGAGCATATGTTGTTATAACTTGAAGAGCAAGGGGTGCCTCTTTTTATATACTTTTTCAGAGTCCATGGATCACAATCCATGGACTACACAAAATCAATGGATGAGATTGATTTGTGCTTCTTCAATGGCCAAGATTTTGTTGTAAAAACACAATCGCAATCATGGAAGGTCGTATCGATATCGATATCATTTCGATATGGTATCGATACGATATTTTGACAATATATCGACGATATATCGTCGAAATATCGCCAATATAGACGAGCCTTTGATCAAATCAACAGACGAATGTCCAAGGCTTGATGCTCGATCATTGTCAAATGATCTTCATCCTCCTATTGATCTTGAGGTTTAATTTCAGCATTTAGAAATGTTAATGAACCATTCATTAATTTTCTAACTTAGTGGAGTCCACTAGATTTTAGATTACTTTCTGAATATCTCCATCATAACTCTTTATGTTAGGTCCATTCCAGAATTCATGTTTATTTCCAACATTTAGAAACAAACAATGAGTGTATTCTGATGTCTAGGTCATAGAGACATTATCTAAGACTAAGGGCTCTCCCACTGAAATTATGAAGTCTAGTGATCCAATGGAAATTGTTGCAATAATTGCATCAATGTCCATCTGGATAACTATAAACCTTTAAGATCAAATTTTCTAGTCTTCCAGAACATATGCAACCCATTGCAAGTGTTGTCAGAAGATTGAGATACAATTATTAGACTCTATCTTATCAAATAAGAAAGTCAATTTCAATGATTTATGTAGATAATTTTGATGCTCTATCCAAGTCCTTCTCTAAGGATTCTAGACAGACTTGATAGTCATACTATCAACACACCAACTTATTACAGTTTTGGCATTCATCCAACTCTTTGGATGACATATGGAAGTCATAGCTGTACAGTCAACTCTTTGACCATACTTCTTACTCGGGTCCAACCCATGCTTCCACTGCGCTCCCTTTATCTATAAGCGACCATTGCTTAAGACTAAGGATCTCTTACGTAAATTCAAAAGAATTCAATGTAAGATCACTTCAACATTTATACATGCTTCATTAAATTCATACAATATGAATAATATAAAGCTTCATGAATGACTAGAGTATAGATAGTAGAATAATGACACTCATCATCTACATCCATCTAAACTCTTAAAACATAGGTTCAGGTAGGTACTCAAACAATTTGAATACATCATCTCTTATAGAGCCACCATTCTGCATGATGCAGTGAACCATCTCATTCATGTTAAATGTCAAGAGCACATATGTATGTCAGAACATCTTCATTAATTTTATAAGGATTATTTGACAATTGCGATCATCATCGACATGTCATTTCCAAAGTACATCCGATGATAGATCAAGATTATAGAGACATACAAACCCTAGGGTTGTAGTCCTATTATCCATTTAATTGTCATTCCTCATTATTATGAGGAAACTTGCACATTGCAACCACATATATTATGTGTCCAACTACAAGTGCAATATCTGGATCATGAGATCAATCCATGATATTTTATTGGTCATCATTGAGTATAACATTGAGTGGGTTTAATGAAGGATTATCTAAAATAAGAAATTTGCATAAGTGTATATATTTATATATATACATATTTTACTTTGATTTAGGCATTTTTATATCAAAGTTATCTTGCCATGTCAACACTGAAAGTTCATTCCCTTAGTCACTTTCAATGTAAGAGATATACTTACCATTATATCTCAAGCAAGATCTGGGATCTCCTTCCTTATCTTTGTTGCATCCCAATGATATGAGAACCCACAACTCGGATAAAAAGAAGCGGGAACACATTCCGCCTTGCAAGTCCAACTTGCATCTCCCAATTCGGTCTTTAACACCGGGCCCACCACCCCTAAGGCAATGTTGACCCATCATTAATTGAACCAACCGTCAACAGGAATAGTACTCGCTATGCGCAATCCAATATCGCTCCAATAATATGAGGATCCGATATTGGGGTCACTACGCATACGACCTTACTCTTTCGAGAAGCAAAGAGCCCGATCCAGATGCGCTTGCATACAGGAGCTGTCACTTCGGACAGACATCTCCCATATACAATCCCTGGCGACGGAACCCTTTGCCTTGACGGGAGACCATGGATGTCACTTATGTGATCCTCCATATCATATTCAAATTCTAATTAATCACTATGAATCATATTCATTATGATTAATTCTTCCAAGGGAAATAACATCTCTATTCATAATAGAGTGTTTTAATTTTAATTGGATTCCAATCAATCTAATCATATTAAATTAATGATCCAATTAATATCCAACAAACATTTTATTATTACTTGAATTATGGTATTATCTCAAATACGTACTATTTCGAATTTTAATAATTAGAAATACATCATGATTTCTTAAGCATTATACTAACCCTACCCGCTGTCGTGGCCAGTATCGACGAGAGTGGGACAGACCACATACGTTGCAACCCGCAACCCCAATGCTCTCCGACTAGACACCATATCCACCTCGGAAAAGGATAATGCAAAATAAATCACTTTGTACTTGAGATGATCATCGGTTCTTCAACCGAAATTATACCATATAATAATAATCAAAACAATTTTTGATTAACATTATAATGAGATTTGCTAAACAAATCCTAAGTCCTATTCAAGCAACATGTTTGTTGGAATGCTGATCATGTAGACCATGTAACCAATTAGTAATCTAGATCACATATAATCAATTATTGGTTAAGGCAATGTCATTTAAGTGAATAATTATCATCAAATATTTCACAAATATTTATGCACACTTATTCTAGGAAATTAAACAGTTTAATTTCACTAATTGATTAAATGACAATCACTATTCAAGAATCAAGTTTGATGATTGTGTTTCCAATTAAGATTTAGATCAAATCTAATCAATTAATTAGTTGAGGCCATGTCAATTATGTAAATAATCAACTTCCAATATTTCACAAATATTTTTCATGATTATTTCACTAAATTAATAATTAATTTCACTAATCGACAATCACTTGGTTCTAGATTAGGACTGTAATTTCAGCAGTGACCCCTACTTACTAAAATTAGCATATCTCAATCATATTAAATCCAAATTAGACAAAATCAATTTTCATAGATTGCTAATTTGATTTAGGACAGAATCCAAGTGATGTTACATGCATTTAGAGGCAAGTATAAACAATAATTAACATTTTAATCACGTTCAGATCTACAGTTCCCGCAACAGTGCATACATGTTCATTAAAACAACCATATCTCGAGCATACAAAATCCGATTTACGCAAACTCAGATCCTATGGTTTCCTTATTTAGTGGAGAACAAAATTCAAGTGAATAATTCGTGCTTAAACAATTTAGACATGGCAGAAATTATTTACTAAACAGATCTGCGAAATCAAATGCGATAAAAACTTTCGCGACCTTAACGAACCCAAGTCATCCTCGATTTTCGAATCAAATTCGAAACCGTCGACCTAAGGCTCTGATACCACTTGAAGGATATGGAATTATCCTCAAGCGCATCACGGAAGCGTGATCGTCGTATCGGATACAATGAAGAACGACTAGTCGCACTAGTTGTTCGGTGCAGCGGAATTTAAAATTTTTTATTCGATGAAACCACATGATCCTAGAACCATTCTCAGATCGTTTCATCTATAACCACAATAAGTATAATGCAATACCTCTTGAAGCGTGGTTGATCGAGTCTCTAACAGAAGAGACCTCCTGTCTCAAGTCCGATCGTCGGTGAGACCGCTTGTGAGCGCGGGGATGAACCGCATTGTCCTCGCAATCCAAGAAGTTGATCCAAGCATAGTTGCTCCTGATCTCGTCGCACGAGATCGAACGTCTCCTTCGTGAGAGGAACTCTCCAAGAATACGGAGAACTGAAGAACGTCGAAGCGACGGCGCGGTGGCGAGGGCGACGACGGTTCTCTCCTCTAGGGTTTGGTGGACGACCACCAATATTTGAGGGAGAGAGGGCTGTCGAGTATGGAGAAGAAAAGAAGAGAAAGAGGATCCAATATTACATCTACCAAGAGAGCATGGTATGCCTCTCTATTTATAGGGTTTTGGGATCCATGGATCTCAATCCATGTGACATATAAAATCAATGGATGAGATTGATTTATGTCAATCCAATGGCTAAGATTGTTGTTGGTAAAACCAACAAATTTAGGTTAAAATATAATTGACAAAATCAAATATAAATTAGTCCTAAATCAAACCAATAAATAAGGAGAGAAGATACATGAAGATTTCATCTGCATGTACCTTCCAAGTGGACAGCCACACATTCCTATTAAGAATGGTGTGCCGCCCATATATTCCATGGAGAGAGCAATCTCATGGAAATCCATGAGATTGCATATCTCCTTGAAAATCTCCTTTATTTATTTTCAACAACTTTTTTTGGCTTTTATTCTTCAAAAATAATTCACAATTATATTTGAGAATATTGCAATCTTGCCATGAAAAAATTGTGAATCATATTCACAACCCAAAACAACATATAATTTACACTGTCAATTAATTACACAATGTGTATCCAATAAACATAATAATTAATCAACACATATAAATTATAATTGGCTCTTTCTCTACTATATTATAAATCACATTTATAATATATTAGGAATAATTGGATATTTCTATCCACATTATTCTTATCCATAATAATTAAATCATATTTCATTATATTGGATAATCTCCACACACATTAAGATGATTAAATCACATTTAATCATCAATTCTTCTTTTCTTAGATCTTATGGAATTATTCTTGAACCCTTCAAGAATAATGCAATCTCTCCGCAGATACTTGGAGATAAGGACATGGCGATTGTATTGTTCCACGTATAGTGACATGGATATTGAGATCATATCTCAAATCCAGATCGCGGGCCTCTCATAGATGCTTGATTAAATCAAGACCGTAAATCTAATCTTCTCATTGCATCCGAATCACATTCAGATCAATGTCCACCATTTGGACCAAGACCAGATCACTTCTCTACTGAGAGGAGTCACTAAAATCCAGACCCGTTTCTTCACTCCCTAGGAATGGAAGCGTCATGGTTATACAATCGTTTATGATTACATCACCCTCAGGTTTTCCCAATACCTGTACATCCTGCATACTGGAAGACTCATAATAAACCCGAAGTATTAGATCAACTTTACACTGTCTACTTCATGGTTTTATCAGTAAGTTTCTCATTCGATCATTGGGAGTCGGTATCGATCATGTACATTCCAAAAGCATATATCATACCTAGGTCTTGATCATATACTTTCCAAAAGTATATATCAAACCTACAAATTCAGTCAAGCTTCCAAAGCGAGACGACCATGCGCATGGAATTTGATTCTTCTCAATATCTCATGAGTGAGCTCATGTCTTCCGGTTCAGTAAATGAACCTGTATGATCCCTTTGAGAGATCGTATTACTCATATGACCTTATATGCACACCAATGCGTCGGTGTATAGACCTTGGTTAGATCATCAACCTATTGGTCTGCCAAATGTACATACTCAGATATATAGTAACACATCTGTCTCCAGTCAGAGGATGTGTGCCTATATCATGACAGCATACGATATAGGATTTTGGTTATCTCGATCTTGTTAAGTCAACTCTTTGACCTAACTAATCTGACACCTCTGAATCTCTATTCCTATCCAGAGGACCTGCATTAAGAGGTTGGTCAGATATCAGCCTTTAGAGATAAGGATTGCCATCTCTTACTCAGGCTGTAGATCATCTCTTAACAATCATTTGACGGTGCTTGATGAGTCCTCAATCTAACTCTTTAGATATTCATCCAAGCACCAGCCTCTATGATTCAATAGTTGAATCAACAGCTGTATGATCATCAAGATGGCCATGGTACATAACCCTAATTGTACTAAGGGACCTATTATACAAATTATTCATTCTTCATTTCAAATCAGGGAATGATATGTGCAATAACATTTATTGCATAATGGCTCGCCGTGAGCTCGCATTTCCAACACACCCCCCTCCCACATAATGCATGCTCTCTTTATTCTTCTCTCTATTTCCCATGCAACTTCCCCATGCATGAATGTATTTATGTTTATTTTGTCTTCATGTGCATGTATTGGAAACTCTTCAAATGAGGACACGTATGGTGCAACTATAAAAAGAACAAGACCCCCTGTTGGATGCATCTCCCCCCGCTGGACGCACCCTCTCTATCCCAGTCGTTGCTATCTCTCTCTCTCTCTCTCTCTCTCTCGCAAGGCATCTCTCCCTCAACTTCTCCTTCCACTGCACAGACGACCATGCACGTCCAGACCGTGCTGTTGTGGACGCATCAGCCCCCACCAGCCCACACCACTGCAACTGCGTGGGGTCTCCTCCTACATTACTGTGCACGGGCAACAACTCCAATCCGAGCATCTCTGCTCCATCCCGTGACCTCCTCTGCCCTTCCCCTCTCCGCGGTAGCATCCGTGACCGACCGAGGCAGCAACCAGCTTGCATATTCCTCTCGCACGTGTGTGCACCACCTTCAACTGGTCTTCGCCTCTGTGCGGACATCTTCAACAGTGCACTGCCTTTCCCGCATGCACCCACGCAACCTCTGCTTCAACCCCAACCACATATAGCTCATGTGGGCTTTACTTTGCCCAGCAGTACATCGACGTAGGTCCCAGCACCCTCCAGCCTGCATGCATCGATGCCTATAGCATGCATCACTTTCTTGTGGTGAAGTGACGTCCCAACGCGCCCCATCTCCTGCCGAGCACGCACCATCTTTGGATGTCTGATCATCACCACAATCTTTCACCTGGTTTCTAGTATAGGGGGAACCCTCATTCTTATTTTGTCTATCTTATGCTTTTGTTTCTTTGATATTTAAGTTATATTTGCTGCATATTTGTTTCAACTCTAATCAAAGTGAAGTTTTGTTTTGCAAATCTACCCATGTCATACATTTCAATTACTTTGATTGTACTATCGATTCATGTTTTATGTGTTCTAAATTCAACCCCCTTCATCTCATCTTCTTCATAAATCAGCTCTGACACTCTCTATCTATCTATTTGTCGAAGAAAACTCAGAAAACAATTCATGGATTTGCCTTGTCCCTACAGATATGAACCTCTACTTGCATTATATATCTTGTATATTTTCATCATGCATGTAGTTGTAATTTTATTTGTTTGATTGTGGTTTTTCGCGGAACAACAATGGCATGGTAAAATCAACTTTTTAAACCGCGTAAAATCATATCAACAATTAGGCACTGTTGTCGGGGGCTTAGGCAACATTTGCAATTTTTGTTTCTTCATTCTTATCATATTGATCATCTTCTAATCCTTGCAATTTTTATTTTCAGGTACTTGGATTCCGAAAAGAAAAAGAAAAAATGAAGGCGACAATTCTGACATTTTTATTTTAGTAGTGAACTTTCCTAGTCAATTTTTGTAATTTCTTCCCCCTCCTTCTCGAAAAGCTCACCATCAACAGGACGAAATATTAGGATTAGTGCCAGAAGTGCAGGCACTGTGAGCTTCTCTTTCTCTTATGAATTTTAGGTTTTTTAAATTTTTGCATTTGTTTGTGCTCCGAGTTAAACCGAAAAAACTTAAAAAAAGTTCTTGATTGCATCATCTTTGTGGTCATCTCCCTTTGATAACCAAATTCAAAGATCACCAAAATTATGCTTGATCACATTAAAAGGATAAGCTCGAAAGATCACCGCAGTGATCCGAGCGAACGCAGACAAAAATTTGAATGCTTGTTTGATGCACATGGTGAATGAGACAAAACTCACAAGCACATAGAACCCTAGGATAGAGACAAAAATCCCTGGTTCTACGTGGGATTGCAGAGAGAAATTGTAACTCCACGACGTGTTGGGCACAGGTTCTTGTGGGAAGAACAGATCATTTATCTAAGTACCACACCCTAGATCCCCGGATTAGGACATCGATTTCTCACAATCTTCCACACCAACCTCTTCATTAAAGACTCTTAATTCTCTGATAACATTTGTTAAATCACTAAATTAAAATTGAAAAGATAACCGCTCTGCAACAACGTTGTGTGAGTTGGTGAATCAACAACTTGTTTGGTGTTTGTGCTGTGTATGCAGGGTCGTAGGTCTGAAAAATCCATTACAACAACCCCTAGATTACGATTCGATCTATAGACCAAAATCTCACCCATCTTATTCGAGTGAAAAATCTGAGAACACACCCGATATAGCTGATATGGGAGAAGAAAACCGCTCGAATCCCATGGATCTTATCCTACAACAATTACAGCTTCTCAAAGAGGAAAATGCCACCATTCGCCGAGTCATAGCTCCTCTAAATAGGGGACCAGCCATAAGCACACATTACAATCCGATCCTTAAAGATCTAGTTCCTTGGGTCCAGATCCCACCTGAGGTATCAGACTTTGAAATCAAACCTACATCCATCCCTCTGATCCAAAAATTTTACGGAATCAAAAGTGAAGATCCTTTTCTTCATATCCAAGACTTTCGAACAACGTGTGACACAATGAGTATCCCCGAGATAGAAAAAGAGTACACCTACATGAAGGCCTTCACATTCTCTCTAAAAGAATGAGCTCAACAATGGTTGAGGAATTATGGGACCCTATCACTTCACGGGGATACCTTGAGAGAAGCCTTTATATAAAAAATTTTCTCGTAGGAAAAACAAATGCCCTGAGACAAGCTATATCTTCCTTCAAACAGAATACCAACGAACCCATTCACGATGCTTGGGAATGCTTCAAAGAGCTACTTAGGAAATGCCCTCATCATGCAATCCTGAAGTACAAATTAGTTCAAATATTCTATGAGGGCATAAACACATCTTTCAAGAGAGTCATAGATGGATCATGTGATGGTAACTATATTAGCCGTGACGAGCACTTTGTATGGACATTATTTGAGAACATGGCTGACAACTCAGAGAACAACTCTTCCATTGAGCAATATAGCGGCTGTGTGAAACCAGTACACAGAGTCAACGAAGAGAAAACCATCAATGAGTCGATCGAGGAAAACAACGATAAATGGAAAACTCTCTCCATGCAAGTCGACCTTATGACCCAAGCCATAGGAAATTTGGATATGAACAATGTCTCGAACAACGTCTGTGGTGTCATTTCTAACCCCATCATTCAAGAAGTTGACCACACCCTATTCACCTATAATCAAGACATGACCCTTGAGACTGTGAATTGGGTATAAAGAAATCAAGGAGGGTTATATTCAAACATCCAAAATTCAGGATAGAGAGAACAACAGAATACTGGATGGAACCCACTACTGTTGTGAATTTCGATGCCTTGGCTCAAGCTATTCAACGGCTTGTCATAGCATAACAACAAGCCACTGAAGCTCAACAACAAGCCAACTCTACGAATGCCCGGTTATTTACCAAGATCAGGTCTTACATCATAGCCTTATCACCTCAACCTCCGTCAAATACCAACACCAACAAGGCTAGCTCATCTGGAGTATTCCAAACTCCACCACCTGCCGGTTCTTTCACCTCACCACCTGGCTTCCAAAACTAAAATCAAGAATTTTTCACACCTCCTAGGACAAACCATTCAAACCAAGGGACCACACAAGAAGCACCTAGGAAGCAATGCTAATGGTGTAACTCTGAGAAACAAGAAAACCTCATCTGCTTTCACCAGACTGCATGCTTCTGAGGATGAAATAGAAATTAAAGAAGAGATTGATGATGAAGAAGAACCAATTGAGACAACCATGCTTCCTCTTTCCTCCCTAACCATAACCATTCCTTTTCCTAGAGCTCTTCACTGAAGAAAGACTTGATGATCCACCATCGATCTAGAGTTAGAAAAACAGTTCTCAGATATTGTCATCTAAATCCTGCTCCTGAAAGCCCTCGAACAAGTCCCAGCCTTCTCCCGCTTCTTAAAGGAAAAATGCACACCAAAGCAGAAATCAAAGGGAAAGAATAAGAAAGATCAATAAGAGACTAAAAGTATGTACTTCCACAAGCCACGTCAAATGCCATTTCTCAATTCCTGCCCACCAAGAAAAAAGATCCAGGGGCACCCTTGGTTAAATGCACAATCAGTGACTTGACTTCGATCGCACTCTGTTGGATAATGGTGCCTCAATTAATCTCCTCCCTACTGTTATCCTAGAGTACTTTGACTTAGGGAAACTAAAACCTATCTCGATGATTTTACAAATGGATGATTGTTCTGTGAAGAGACCAATAGGACTTTTTGAGGATATCATAGTCACTATTCAAGGACATCAATTTCCGGTGGACTTCGTTGTGATGGATATGGATCCCGCTAACACACTGAGTAAAACACCTATCATTCTGGGAAGACCCTTCTTAGCTACTGCCAAAGCACATTTTATTTATGAGGAGGGAAAAGTAGAATTTAAAATCAATGGATTGATCGTCCCTGTTGATCTTGTCATACCCACTTCTATTGACTCCAAATCGAAGACTGTGGTTGGATAGAGAGTTGTGTTGTCCTTGACATACAAGATGACTTTTATCATATCCGTCTCTCCAAAAATCCTTTAGAGGTTAGTCTGAACACCTCTAGATCCACTTATAAGGATATCTGTCATGAAATTGCCACATACAATTTGAATCTCGCACTCGAAGCTCCACCATGCCCTCTCACCGGACAAGAATTGATGAGCTTGATAATGCCTGGGACACACTAAACTCTGAACTTGCATTGACCTCAGTTATGATCATGCCCTTGATAGAGCCACCTTTTGAGACCATTTCTTTAATAGATTCATCAGAAGAGACTACACCTCTGACTCCACCAACATCCATTGTCGAATTGAAATCCCTACCCCAAGATCTGAAGTGTGCTTTCCTTGATGATGCACGCACTCTACCACTCATCATCAATGCCAACCTATATCACACTCAGGAAAGCCAATTCATGGAGGTTTTGAAAAGAAATTTGTAGGCTATTGGATGGAAGATAACTTATTTGAAAGGAATAAGCCTGACATTATGTACACACCACATATATCTAGAAAATGATAGTAAACCCTCTCAAGAAATGCAAAGACGGTTAAATCACAATATACAAGAGGTTGTGAAGAATGAAATCTACAAGTGTTCAAGTGTGGGCATCATTTATCCTATTGCTGATAGTCCTTGGATCAGTCCTCTTCAGGTTGTCCCCAAGAAAGTTGGATTGACAATTGTAAAAAATGAAAAAGGAGAGGACATACCTACCAGAGTAGCCACATCTTTGAGAGTCTGTGTCGGTTATAGGAAGCTCAACAAGGCTACGCGAAAAGAT
Organism: Ottelia alismoides; assembly: GCA_037367405.1. Classification (NCBI taxonomy): domain Eukaryota; kingdom Viridiplantae; phylum Streptophyta; class Magnoliopsida; order Alismatales; family Hydrocharitaceae; genus Ottelia; species Ottelia alismoides. The sequence goes on along the minus strand of JAZKJV010002190.1, from coordinate 105,340 downwards.
CATTTCCCGCTGCCATTCATTGACCAACTCATCGAGAAGCTAGATGGAAAAGAATTCTTCTACTTTTTGGATGGATATTCCAATTATAACAAGGTGGCCATAGCACCCGAAGATCAAGACAAAACCACTTTCACTTATCCCTTTGGGACTTATGTCTTTTGCTGCATGCCTTTTGGATTATGTAATGCCCCAGCAACCTTTCAAAGGTGCATGATGGGAATTTTCACCGATATGATCGGTGATTTCATGGAAGTATTTATGGATGTTTTCTTTATTTTTGGGGACTCCTTTGAGGAAACACTCGGATTTTTAGATAGAGTTCTACAAAAATGCATTGAAGTAAACCTGATATTATATTAGGAGAAACCACACTTCATGGTGAAGTAAGGGATTGTGCTAGGACATATTGTGTCAAAGAAGGGGATGGAAGTGGATCCATCAAAAATCAAGACCATCACCCACTTAGGCTCACCTGTGGAAATAAAAGGATTTTGATCCTTCCTAGGTCATGTCGGTTTTTACTGCCAACTTATCAAGGATTTTTCGAAAATTTTCTGCTCTCTCACCAAACTACTTGAAAAGTACCAAGATTTCACATTCATTGAGGAAGCATTCGAGTCCTTCAATACATTAAGGAAAATCGTCACTGAAGCATCCATACTACAACCCCCTGATTGGAACTGTGAATTTGAAATCATGTGTAAAGCTTCTGATTATGCTGTTGGGGAAGTATTGGGTCAAAGAAAAGATGGAAAACCCTATGCCATCCACTATGCCAGCAAAACCTTGGATGGTGCTCAAAAGAACTACACTGTGACTGAGAAGGAACTGCTGGTAGTGGTATTTTTACTAGAAAAATTTCGATCTTACGTCTTAGGGTTCCATATCGTAATCTACACAGACCACTCTGCTCTCAAATACCTCTTCACAAAGAAAGATGCCAAGCCTAGACTGATTAGGAGGATGTTGTAGCTACAAGAATTTGACCTATAAATCTGAGACAAAGCAGGAGCAAAGAATGTCGTAGCTGATCACTTATTGAGGCTTCCCTCATCATCTTCACCAAACGATGACGTAGTCTCAATTTCTGAAAGTTTTCCTGATGAGAATATAATGTCTGTGTCTCAACTCCCTTGGTATGCAGACATCGTCAATTACCTTGCACTTCTACATTTCCTGATGACTGGTCAAAACATAAGAGAGAAAAAACCAAGTCCCAATCCTAATATTATCATTGGGAAGAACCTTCTCTCTTCAAAGAGGGCACTGATTTAATTTGGAGACGTTGTATCCCTGAATCTGAAGTCTCCAGTGTCTTATCTCACTGCCATACTTCTGGATGTGGAGGACACCATTCCGGGAATCACATAGATACAAAGGTCTTACAATGTGGTTTCTACTGGCCTACACTCTTTAAGGATGCCCACCATCTTGCTCAATCTTGTCCTGCCTGTCATGCCAATGGAACAATGACCCGATGCAATATGATGCCCCTCCAACCCGTACATATAGTCGAAATCTTTGATACTTGGGGAATAGACTTCATGGCACCTTTCACCACATCACAAGGCTATTAACACATCCTACTCGTTGTTGACTACATGTCCCATTGGGTTGAAGCCATTCCCGCTCACGCTGCTGATAGCGCCGCCGTTGTTAAATTCATGACCAACCTTTTCTCTTGATTTTGATTACCAAAGGTGGTCATTAGTGATGGTGGAACCCACAATCTGAATACTTCAGTAAAGAATTTACTTAAGAAGAATGGAGTCGAACACCGTGTCTCAACTGCCTATCACCCACATACGAATGGAATGGCTGAGCTATCAAACTGAGAAATCAAGACCATACTCCAAAAAATTGTCCGCTCTGATCGTAAAGGCTGGTCTCAAGACTTGCCGTCTGCTCTCTGGGCCTACCATACAACTTTCCACACACCCTTAGGAATGAGCTCATACCGATTGGTCTATGGAAGGCCATGCCATTTACCCGTTGAGATTCACCACAATTCACTCTAGGCGATCAAGAAATGCTATTTGGGTTATGGTGAGGCAGGAAAAAGAAGATTACTGGATTTATCTGAATTAGAGGAATTAAGATCACAAGCCTATGACAACAACTTGTTGTACAAAGAGAAAATCAAAATATGGCATGATGCGAACATTTCGAGGAAAACATTTAAGGAAAATAAAAAACTATGGCTTTTCGATGAAAAATTAAAACTATTCTCAAGAAAGCTGAGATCGAAGGGGAAAGGACCATACACTGTAACTTAATCTTTGATAACGGTTCAATAGAAATCTGTGACCCACACACCAAAACTACTTTTAGAGTCAATTGTCAAAGACTAAAACCTGTTGTTGAACCATCTGGTCCCATGCCTGTCTACACAGCATACCTTCTGCAGGAAAAGTAAGCCACAACATCGCCGAGATGAGGCGTTAAATCATGCATTCTCGTGAGTTTCTCTTCATAGGTATCTTTTATCTTTACTCTTTTTTCCACATATTTTTACTGCATTGCATTAGATAAGTATGGGGGTACACTTTTTCTGAAAAAATATCACAAAACAAAAAGTACAAAAATATCTTACCCACCCAATCTGATGGTCCTTTTGTTCACCATGAGGACATGGTTTTTGATAAGCATGGGGTGGGGGGTGTGCCTGCATGTTTTCAAAATATCTTTTCAGAAAAAAGAAGAGAAAAGAAAACCACCAAAAATATGACCTTCCCAATTTTATTGAGAAAACAGATCTTCACTGCATAGATTATAGACTGAGGCTAAGTTGACCCTAATCCACTTAACTTCTTCAGAATTTCACCAGGCATGAGTTTTTAAGCTTTCTTCAGGCCCATATGGACTTTATTTTCTTAGTTCCACTGACTCTACCGGTGAATGAACTTATGTATCTTACTAGATCACCTGAGCAATTATGAATCTATAATTCATCACTCTTAAAGTTGAAAATAGAGACTTGTTCCCGAGTATTTAGCAGAATATTTTCCTATATCTTGTATAAATAGCATTCAAACATGCATCCATATTATATGCAATTTAGCATCCATATTTGCATTAAATATGAAGCCTGTTTCACTTATAAAATATTCACCAATATTCACCTAATTACCTATATTTTATCACCCCTCCAAAGTCAGTAAAATTAACCCTATACCATGTATATTATTAGTTAATAATTTAAGAAAGAGAGACACAATTTTCATCTTGTAAAAATACCCAATAAAAATCCCAAACCGAGTTGGAGACCCCATATCTTAGAATACCAATATCTACCTCATACAACCTCCGATCTAGATCTAATCATCTTTTGATTAATACATATTCAGAGACCTTCAAAACAAGACTAATTTCATTAAAATCGGAGCTCGTATGCAAAACTTGGGTTTTTGGGCCCCTTTGTGTACTATATGTATGTATATTTGTACCCTTACATTTTTTACACCTTATTTGACCTCGTTTTCGTTTTTGGTCAACATAAAACTTGTAGATCTCATCGAGATCTACAACTTTCATGTTTTGAGTTTTTCGAAATTTGGCATCCTTCTCTCTCTGATTCCATTTTTTTCAACCATTTAGAGAAGTCCACATGGCACCCTCTGATTGTGCCACGCAGCCCGCTCCATTGCACTCCACGCGCCCTCCATTCCCTGTCGTCCGATCTCGCTCCCTCTCTCTTGATCAGGGTCGTCCATCATCGCAGCGCTTCTCAGCCACTCGATCAAACCCTGGATCCAATCTAGACCGTTCACCAACGTCGCGCCCTCCTTGCGCCACGTGGCAGCATCCACACCCTTCAATGCTTCCGCTTCTCGCTTCATCTCCACCATCCATCTTGCCCTTAATATCTGCCGTTCGATCGAGGCTCAAGACCTCATCACAACCGCACGTCAGCGCCTCCATCATCGCCCGCCACGTGGTACGCCCTGCACCCTTGATCCCATCTCTCTTGATCTCATCCCGACCATCCTCTCGCGCCCTTCTCCTGACCGTTGGATCGCTCCATCCAACGGTCCAAACTTCGTCTTCTACCTCCCGCAAGATGAGCACCCCACGTCGTCCACCTTGCGCGCGAGTCACCCCCTTCCTATTTTGGGATCCACTCCGGCCGCCAACAACTCCAACTTACAACCCACACTTCCCTCAGCCTCGCCGACCCCCTCGAAATCCATGAATCGTGCCCACATCGCTCCATGACCTCCACCAACACCATCACTTCGTCACATACGCCATCACCTTTCACCTATATACTCCTTCCCCATCAACCTTCGACCCCATCCGCCATTGCGTAGAGATCCCTTGAGCTCCCATCTACCCATTTGTGACAATAATTGTTAGCCAAAGTGAGAGACGACATGTCTTTATCTCCAGCGAGATCCTCGACGAAGCCATGTCGTGTCGCAGCTCCTCCGACGAGCTGCTTGAGCTCGAGCCCTCTACTAACCTTCGAGCGACGACCCGAAGTTCAATCCCGAGCTCTATTTCCCTGGTAGATACCTCCATCTTACCTCCAATCTTCTTCTTCTTTTTCTTCGTTTTTCTGAATTTTACCCGCCTCCTCCGCTCATCTTCACCCTCGCTTGACCATCCCCCGAGCTTCGCCTTGGAGCTGGCATCTTCGCGCACCCTTCCATCTTCTCAAACGACATACTTCACCTCATGCGGACGAGCGCTCCGCTACCTTGGCGGAGCAGCACCTCTGGACGATACTCATCGTACCTCAGGCCTCCCTCCGCACTCCCGATCACCCCACATGTACTTTGCACGCTTCGTCTGTCAAGTAACCCCCTGCAGGTACTCGATCTTTGATTGGCAGGACACCTTATCGGAGCTCATTCGACTTTCATCGTTGCCGCTCTCTAGACCACCCCAGCCTCAGCTAAGGCCCTCAGATGCTCTGCCATGCCTCGACGACCATTTCTAGCTCCTCAGTAGCCACCAGCGAGGTTCACCGACCTTAGGAGGAGGAGGCGGAGCTAGAGCCTCTTTGCCGGAGCACAGCTACATCCGCTGCAGGAGGCGGTGGACCCTTTGAGCACGACGCCCAATAGTCATCCGATCCCTTGATTGGACGGTTCCGCGCGATCCAAGTCACCATCAGCCACAGCCGTTGGATCAGGAGGATCCCACGCTCCACATCACGCCACGTCGCCACTCCCGCGAGCTTCAGGTGCCGTATCCAACGGGTCGCATCACGCCACGTGCCAGCCATCATCAACTATTGATCGTCACTTGATCTAGCGGTCCATAACGATCCACGTCGCCGCCTCCGAGCTTCCTCCCCGACCATTAGGCTCGTAGCCCCCGAAGCTTCCCCGAGCCAAATCCGAGCCTGTAGTGCCCCCGAGCCTCCATTCGAGCCTCCGAAGTCACTCGATCCCGGGACCTCTTGAGTCTTTCACGTGCGGCCTAGGAATTTTGCACCGAGGCCCCTAGAGGTTTTACAAATTGTATTTCAGTCCCTGCCAGGAGCACCACGTGAGGAGCACGTGTTTTGTGGGCATTTTGCATACATGTCCCCCTCATTATAGGTAATTGCATATTAGTCTCTGTCAATATTTTTCATTTTTAGCAATTTTATTTTCTGTAATTGCAATTAGGCACTTGTCTTTGCATGCATTTTTAGGTATTCATTTGACATCATTTTTCAAGTTTAAAAATTGCATTGTGTAGCTTAACTTGTCCTCTTTCATATATGATACCTGTTTTATTTTTCGATAATAGTGGGATTTATTATTAATTAATTGGTGAAATTTTGCTATATTTTGCCCATTTATGCCTTTTATTTTGTATTAAATTCTTTGTTTCTCCAAAAATCGCCAGAAATTCACATTAGACTTATGATAATTTAGTTTACATTGTGCCCAAAAATCAACTCATTTGCATGCATCCTGAGGTCTAAATAAATCATTTTGTGATTTCCTTAATTAATTTTTAATAGGTCCAATTCACATAGAATTTTATGTCTATTAATTTTCCTAGATTCTTCATACTTAGATCTGTCTAGGATTATTTTTATATCAAGAATTATTTTTTGGCATTTATTAAAATTAATTTTGTAAAAATCTCATTGCATTTGTATTTAATTCACAGAAAATTTATAAAGTGTCAGAAAAATCCAACAAAATTAGGTAGCTTAATTTCATTGCATTCCACCATCTGACAAAGTTTCATAATTTTTGGAATTAAATTAGCCACATTTCTGATTTAACGTGTAAACTAGCCTGATTTTGCATGTGTCTTTTCTTAATTGCATAAAAACTATTAAAAAATTTCAAAATTATCTTCTGAAAATCCGACCTCTGAAATTTGCTTGAAATCTACCTAAGGAGATAGGTGCCTCCCTTAGTTCGACCTTGGGCTTGCCCAAGTAAAATAAATTTGCCGCTCGTGATTAATTGAATATTGATTAAAAGTGGTTTTTGATGAGTCCGTATTACCTGACTGCAACGAACCATAAGACATTAATTCTAATCATTAATTCGACAGAATTAACAAGGTTAGTATGACACTCTTCAAAATGGTGTCGTTGCCGGGGAGGCACGGCTTAGGTTAATTTCGAGCTAATTTCTAAGTGTTTGATTTTCCATCCCCAGGTAGTCTGACCCCCGGTTTTCTTGTGAATATTTTTCTGTCTTCTATTTTTAGTATTTTCGTGTCATCCTTTTTTCTGACCTCAACTTGTTTTTGTGCGAGGAACACGAGTAGTCCCGAGGCGCTTTGAGGAACCTGTATTTTAACTTTTTGAGAGATTTGAGAGGACTTGTACATTTTATTTTTCATTATTTTTGCATCATTTCCAGCGGTTCCCGTTTGGGTTCTCGCGTGTGTAAAAATAGTGGAAATGTGCTATGTGGATTGAATTTTAGACTAGGCTTGCACTAGCAGCTCCTCGAGCCACTCTAGGATTTACTTGTACTCGTAATTTATTAGGACCACACATCACATAAAAGACGCACTTAGACCGCAGATTTAGTCGAATTGAACTTGTGCTTCACTCGCTAATAGAACTGCCTGTCTAGGAGCGGATTTTTGTCGTCTGCATTTGCATGTAGTGTAAAAAGATTTCAATTCTATTTTGCATCCTGCATAAAAGCGAAGGGATCACTGTAAGTATTTACAACTCAGCATATGCATCATTGATTTATCGTGCATCGACTTTTCTCGATTTCTCTCTCTTGGTTTTTCAAAACTTAAGTAAAAAGGAAATTGGGACTGGACGATAGGCGTGCTGTGTGGAGTGGACTTAATCAGTGATAACTTAACTTTAAACCGGGACTACTAACATTATTGACCAAAAAATCAATAAAATTGGAAATTCTGCTTGCGGGAGATTAACCCCGACCTTATTTTCAGGCTGAGTGAGGGTACTTGAGTGTGTGTGAACACCTTAAGGCAGAGCCCAAATCCCCGCCTTCCATATCACGTACCAACTGATCTTAGCAAGTATCACGAGTTGAATATTTTTAGGTTCACTGACTAGTACCAAGTAACCTCCGTATGTTCACAGGTAGTCAGGGGTGAACTAGAGGTACTTCGCGACAAGTTGCTAGTAGCCCCTCAGGGTGAATTTCTAGCCTTGTCAGCCTCCTCCTGCTTGCAGGTAGATAGGGTCAAGTCTTTGAATCCATCAACTTGGGGTAGGAGCGAAGAAAGGAAGGACGCATGTATCTTAGGAGACATGTTAAACAAGGAAGATGCATCCAGCTTTGAGTCGACTTCCCTCTAGACCACGTAACCTTTGTTATTTTCTTGAAAATCACACTTCAGTTTCGAGTCCTTCACCATGTTGAGTGTGAAAATATAGGGTTTAGATAGAATTGCTTGCTTCAGGTAGGAGTAAAATCCTATCTTTACTTAGAACTCCCGATTCTTCTTGCCAATTCAAGATGAGTGACTGGGGGGATATCGACTCCTTATTTGCAAATCTCTCTCCGAGCCGCCCACGAAACTCATCTTCACCGACCCAAGCGCAACTTGGACCACCCAGAGCTCATGATCCTCTTGAGTTATGGATCCCTCAAACCCAGGTTGGTTACTCTCAAACCAACCCTTTCCTATCCTCTGAGCTTACCGAGGAAGACCATAGACTCGGTAAGAATCCCTTTCTTGATTTATCCTCTAAACTAGACCATGTTTCATCCCCAGGATCAGAGGACACAATGTCGAAGAAGAACCTTGACGAGGAGGAAAACAGAGAGGACCCGATGATTCAAGTCTTAGCCCGGCTGGCTAGAGCGAAACAACTAAACGCATAATTAACAACTAGACTGGGACATGTGATCGAGGCTGAAGGAATACACCGATCGATGGTGGACGCCTATAATCCAGCAGAGAACGAGATACACAGTTGGCTAGCACCCGAGGTCCCCCCTGAAGCGTTCGAGCTGAAGCCCCACTTCCTAAGCTTGCTGCCGAAGTTCAATGGAAATGCGAACGAAGAACCATACTCCTTCCTTAGAGACTTCGAGCTGGTTTGCAACAACCTTAGTCACCCTAGGGTTGGACAAGATTACATCAGGCTGAAGGCCACTCCGTTTGCCTTAGGAGATAAAGTTGCACATTGGCTGAAGAACCTAGGGGTGAGATGTACAACCTGGATGCAGTTCAAGGACTTATTCTTGAAGAAGTTCTACCCACTTGGTAGGACAAATCAGATGAGAACGAAGATTGCCAGCTTCTCCCAGGGATCCAATGATAGGTTTAATGACCTTATTCAGAAATGCCCCTGGCATGGCATTTTAAGAGCGATCTTAGTACAAACCTTGTTCTGTGGTATGACCCTCGAGACGCAGGGGTTAGTGAGTGCCGCATGTGGAGGGAGCTATCTGAACAAAAATGAAGATGTCGTATGGAAGATCCTAGAATAGATGGCAGAAACATGCAGATCTCAGGCCACCAGGGACTATCAGTTGTCTCCTTCGAGCCTCACCAACGAGACAACCCGGAGGACTGTAACGAATCTGACAGATGACCTTATCCCTAGCATGGGGATAATAGCAGACAAATTAACCATAGTTGAGAAGATTCACAAGAGGGTCACTGACCTTTAGGCACTCTCGCGATTACCGAAGCAAGTGGATGAACTTACTGAGAGGGTAACTAAGATAAAGCTATCTTCCCCTTATGCACCACCTGTACCTGTACACCGAATCCATCTTGTACAGGAACATGCATAGGGGCCTCAGAGTAGCTGGGTACAGGAGCAGACATACACTCAGCAGGACGAGCATGCACTCCCACAAGTGGAGACCGGATATAAGGAGCCTTTGCAGGTGTTCAAGATCAACGAGATGTGGTACAACCATGACCCTGTCGGAAGACAATCGGGGATAGGGAACGGTCAGCCTCACCGACCTTCCCTAGCTTACCAGGAAAATGGCTCTGTCCCCGCATCGTGCTTTGCTCAGTCTAGGCCCGAACGAGGGTATCAGCCTCAGCAGCACCAGCAACAGTAGCGCACGTTCAACTCGAGCCAGTAGGGCCCGCCACCTTCCCATCAACAACATCAGTACCGGCATGGCCATCAGGGCCAGTATAGGACCTCATCCTCAAGTCAGCATCAACCCGCCTAGTCCACCGAATTAGAGTCCCTCACCTTTGCAATCCAGACCCTGACTGATAGGGTCCAACAGATCCAGAATGACTGTCCGGATATGAGAACCGATCTGAATCGTGTTTCCCGTACCCAAGACCAGCAGATGGCGCCAAAGACCCCAATTCCCGCCCAGGTTCAGGCCAACCCGAACAGCTTGAATCAAGGCCAGAACCGACCACAAGATCAGGTATACTATTCAGATAATTTTTTATATGAACATGAGATCCTTTCGTACAATAATATAAATCATATGTCCCTCAGGAGCGGAAGGACCATGATCGTACCTGATCAGGCACGGGTACCAGAGGAATAAGTTGCCAAGTCTCTACCTGGGGAGAACTTGGAGGCAGAGGAGCAGCAACAGCACCACCACCACTGACAGAAGAAGAAGACTTCTGAGTCCTCGAAGAAGCAAGGTAACCGCACAAGTAGGGAGTCCACGGAAACCGATGAAGAGCCCGTACCTCCATCTGAGGAGGATATTCCAGTAGTCGTGGAGGATGCATCACCGGTTTCACAGCAGCAGTTTTCTTTGAGTCGTAGTCAGAGTCCGAGTCAGTTTCAGAGTCCGAGTCTTGTACAAAAATCAGTTCCAGTGTTGAATGAGAATCTTTCAGAATCTAAGTTGGAGTCAATAATCCCTTTCCCCCGAGCTCTTAAGGGTGGAAAGAAGAAAACTAAAAAATTCAAAAAGATGACCCTGAGATGGCAGAGTTTTGCGACAAACATATCAAGGTCACGATCCCCTTTGACAAGTATGTAGAGATGACACCTGCATTCCAAAAATACCTTAAGGTGAGACGCATACCTACTAGGGTTAGAAGGAAGACAAAAAGTTGTGTTGAGAAACACGTCCTGTCAGTAGCCACGACTTGCGCAATAAAGAACTCGTTTCCAAGGAAACGAAGAGACATGGGTGCACATTATGTGGTGAGTCAGGTTGATGACACTGCATTTGCACGCACTCTCCTAGACAACGACTCCTCAATCAACTTAATTCCTACATCCCTCTGTGAGCGGCTTAATCTCGGATCTCTTAGGAAATCTAGAGCCCTCCTTCAGTTCGCTGATAAATCAACCAAGAGGTCCCAAGGAGAATTGAGGAATGTCATCATGAAAGTTGAGGGTCAGGAATACATGGTGGACTTTACCGTCCTTGATATGAAAGCCCCTCGTAATTGGAGAGATTCCCAGATCATACTAGGCAGGTCCTTCCTCAGAACAACAGGGGCCTTGTTTGATTATAAGATTGGGAAGATCCAGTTCCAAACTCCAGGCGGAGACGAGGAACTTGAGATGAAGAAAACCAGATGGCAGAGATCGGATTTCGAATCTAGCATCGAGTACTCTTCATCCTAAGCAGACTGCATTCACGTAGACACTGTTGGTCCATGGAGACAGAACCCATCCAGCACCGATGAGTCCCTCCTCTCCGGAGAAGATCTTGTGCATGAGTCAGTTTGCGAGGTCCTTAGAAACGAGTACAACTCAGAATTTGCACCCCCCTACATCTTCGATGACTTAGAGGCCCAACTAGGCCTGTCAATCCTTCCCTCTTTAGGACAATCAGAAGATGAGGATGACGAGACGTGGCTTTTGCCGATTGCATGGAAACCTTTGATGATCCGACTCCAGAGCCAAATGAATTGGTGGAAGCAATTTCAAGGACAGATCCAACCACTACCAGCACTAAACCAGATTCGATTAAGCCAGACTTCCTTGATGGTCACACATTACCTGAGCTCAAACCTTTATCCACAACTCTCAAATACGCCTTCCTTGCAGGACAAGAGAAGAAGTATCCGATCATCATCAGTTGGCGACTAACCGAGGATCAGGAATCTCGCTTGCTAGAGATCCTAGAGAAAAACCGCAAGGCAATAGGCTAGAGCATCTCCGATCTCCATGGGATAAATCTCTCTTTGTGTTTGCACCATATCTGCTTAGAGAATGAGGATAAACCTTCTGTGAATTCCAACGTCGGTTGAATCCAAATTTACGAGAGGTAGTAAAGAAAGAAATAGAGAAATGGTGCAACGCAGGTTTCATTTATCCCATCTATGACTCCAAATGGGTGGCCCCGATCCATGTTGTCCCGAAAATGTCGAGAATTCAGACGACCACCAATGAAGACGGAGAAGAGATCGGGATGCGAGTACCTGACAAACCGCAAAAATCGACCCTTTAAAAGAGTGTTTTTAACACTTGGAATTGTCGTAGCGGTCGGGCCGATTCGGGCTCATCAAAAAGACCATCTTATTGATATATGTCAAATAAGAATGAGATGGTCGTAATTTATTTATTTTACTTGGCAAGAAACCAAGATCGAACTCAGGGACACGAGCCTTTCTCATATTAATCAGATTTCTCGTCTATTTAGCTAAGTGTTGAGTTAAGGACATATAGGTCGAGTTATGAAAGACACGATACAACAATGCATTAAAATTGAACATGCATTTTTTTATCAATTTTTATAATGCAAATGAATGCAAGGAAATGCAATGCAAATATGCCCTCAATAAAAGTAATGAGCCAACTACACAAGGAATCAATTTCAGATTTTATCGAAATGATAAACTTGATTTAAACTAGGCATAAAATAAGAAATAAGAGACGCATGGCTATAAAATAATACATCAAGATTACAGTGTCCAAAATGGAAAGTAAACATGCCATTAGAAAGTTCATCAAACCAGCTTTAAAATGAAGCTGAAATCAACTCGATTGGAGATATGTAGCTCAAGATATGCAATAAAGAAGCTAAGGGCATAACTGAAATAAAACATGAAAAGATAGCTACAACCAGGTCCCTGGGAGGGACTAAAATGCAATAAAAATAAAGACGAGTCCTTCCCTGTAAATAAACCATACACGCGGGGGCCTATCTGCAATTATTGAAACCCGCATGGGTATAAGTACAATTAACGCCAGGCACGCAGTGCTTCACGTGACTTCAAGACCTGTTTGCAATATTGAAGATTTCCGTAGGTGTCTCTGCAAATTGCCCAGAGTAGCACGTGCGATGCACGTGCGATCCAGGCTCGGAAGGAAAGTTAGGCTCGGCAGAGGGTCGGTATAGCTTCGGCTAGGCTCGTTCGCTGGTTTCGGTTCGATGCAGGCTCGGACTAAGTTCGGGGCATCCAAGCCTGGAGACTCGGATGCGTAGGCTCGGCTGTGCTCTGATGAAGCCAAGTGGCGGGTTGGAGGCTGTTGGATCGAGAAGATCCAACGGATGCTGAAGTCGATGGCGTTGCCTCATCTGGGCCGTCAGATGTTCGTTGGACGAAGACCATCCGACGGTCACTGCTCCTTCGTCTTTATCCGCGACTGGCGGCGAGTTTGGAGCTCCGGCGAGGGAGCTCTAACTCCGCCACTCCATCTTAGCCATGGCATACCTCCCTTGAGCTCTTTGGATGAACGTCGAGGAAGATGGAAGCGCGGGGGAGGTCCAGGAACTTCTGGCTTAAGTCGTCGGGGCTCTGTTGACGGTGGGGTAGTTGACGAAGTAGGCTCCGATGAGCCTCCGACCATTGAAGGATCTTGATGACCAGCATGATTAGTGACATAGCCGAAGCAGACAAGGGTGTTGTGCGTGCGAAGTGGAGTGCAAATGGAAGCTCTAGATTGTGGAGAATGTGGGGAGCTCGGAGCTCCTCCGCCGCGAGGGCGGAGGAGGTGGGTCGGAGGCGATGGGAGGTATGGAAGACAGAGACGATGAGCGGAGGGCGTAGCGCGAAGGGGAGAAGCATAGCGAAGCTCGGAGAGTGAACAATGAAGGGAGAAATGGACTAATGAATCCTAATTAAATAAGTAAAAGAAGAAGAAAATGCAGAGAGAGAGAGAGAGTAGACTTACCGGCTATGGGGCGGAGTGGGGCCTGTGCTCGAGGTCATCGGAGGACCTCAGCGTCATTGCTGGACTCCCCCGGCTACGGGGAGCAGCTTGGCGGAGGTGAAGCTCCGCAAGCCTGGCCTACCATGGCCAGGGGTCGACACCGGGGCATACCTTCGTCTTCGCGCTCCTCACTGCCCCCTCGCTGTCACCGGGGGGCGGGGGCTTGCTGGGAGGTTACCCACGTACATGTGGATAAAGCTGATCGAGGGAGATTGCGGTGTATTTGAAGATTATAAATTGGTGGTTCCGGTGTTGGAGATCGTGGTTTGCAAGGAGATTATGGGACGACTGGAGGAAAGCCAAGGGTAGTGGAGATACCGGCGGGGATGAACGATGAAAGGGGTACATTGTGGGGTAGTTGGCGAGTGGAGGTGGTGGCTGGTGAGGGCGAGAAAATGGAAAGGGCGAGCGGGGCGCACGAGGTTGTGAACGTGGGGAAGAGGAGGTTCTGGAGGTTGACGACGGTCATCTGACCGTTGGATCTGGAGATCCAACGGTGGGGATCGATGTGTGAAGCAGCGGTATGGATTAGATCGGGGGTGGAGTGATCAGATGGTTGCAGAGCAACCACGTGTCATGATGAGGAGCGGCACGAACGGACGGCGCGATGATCTCTGTTGAAGGCGATCGAAGGGTTGATAATCAAAGCGTTAGAGGACGGCAGTGATCAAAGAAACCAAGGCGGGATCAGACGGATCTCAAAGCTTCACGTGGCAGGCTGTGCGCTCGGCGCTGACGTGCGGTGCAGATGAGATGCGGGGAAGATCCGATGGCTAGGAATATGGGCGTGCGTGGAAAGAACACAGTTGTTGGATCAAGAGGTAATCCGACGGCCATGGATGCAGGCGGATAAGGAAAAGGATGGCGGGCCACGTGGCGCACCCGGAATGGGCCACGTGGCCCAATCAGTTTATTTCGAGGAGATTTTTGATTTTTGAGGGCAATAATGGCCGAATTTGAGAAAACTCAAAACATGAAAGTTGCAGATCTTGACGAGATCTACAAGTTTCATGTTGACCAAAACTGGAGATGAGATCAAACAAAGACCCGAAATATTTTTGAGGGTATTTTTAACTCTAAAAATACCATGGATTTTTGTTTTGCCATTTTTTGTGGTTTTTAATTTATTAAGGATTCTAATAATTACATGACATTAACTGGGTTTTATTGACACTAAGCTTAACAAGGGGGTTAATAATGGGAAATTATGATGATGAAATCGAGTTTCATCACCCCCCTATACTTAAACTATGCTCGTCCTCGAGCATCAAAAAGAATGAATAAGCTGGATTAACCCCCTTGTGCATGTGAGTACATGATCCACTCTATTCAAGTCGACTTAATCCTTAGAGGTCCAAAATTCTCGAGTTCAACCCAGCCTTAACCAAGAGGTACCCAATTCCTCTAATTATCTAGACTCTCTCTGATGTACATATAATCTAAAGGATATGACATTTAGTGTTGACTGCAATTTCGAGAGTAGAGTCAAATTGTCACCCAAAGTCTTGGTCCGAGAAATTCTCCTAAGGACCCAATCCTCAACACTAGGGTATAAATCAAATCTTGCATTCGATCCACCGTCTCTTTAGTTGTCAGACTTAGAAAATTTCGATGGAAGGCCAGTAATGGAGGGCATGGGATTGTGTCATTTCTTCTCTCCCTCTCATTAGAATAAGGTTTCTCTCTAGTGACTTTTACGCAACACATTTTTTTGGTGCTGATTAGTGCGCCCGTCAAGAGAAGTTGGAGCCATCTGCACTTGTTTTCCTAGGAGTACACTGGGGTGTGTCTTTTTTTAGTACCTATCGTACCTTCGACAACCAGACTTGTAGCATTTACGATGCAGAGCCCTTTTTTGGTGCAAGCCCGACTCCTGATCCTAATAGCGGTGGTCTAAGTGGACACTTTGAAAAGTTTGGGAGCGCTCGCCTTTGTTGGAAGCTCTTTGATATTTGACTTTGTGGAATGAGAGCTTTTCTTTGGATTTCATTGACTTGTATAATTTTTGGATAGCTCCACTGCTTTTACCAAGAGTTGGCGCACACTGATCAACAATTTTTTTTATTTATTTCACACCCAGGCACTTAGGTCAATATCAAGAGATTAGTATAAGAACCAAGTTCTCATACTGGCTAAATTGCTGACACTCAGGTTTCCTGAAGCCTTCAAAGATTTTATCCCATCCTCGAGCATCATTAGATCAAGTCCAAACTCGAATCCCTCATCCCAATTCCTCAGGTGAAAAGTCAACTCATCTCAATCAAAAACTGCAGTCGTGCATGTGATGTGCTGATCATATTCTTTTTGTCTGAGACTAAGCATGGAATATAACATGCAAATCTAGAGACCTAGGGAAATGTGGATGATTAAGTCTATGACCCTGATGATTAAGGCTGGTTAACCTAAAATCTCAAAGACCTCATAAAACTAAGTCTCCTCGATCATTTCAGATCCTGGGTGGAAGTGTAGGTGTAGAGGATTAATCCAACTCCTTCATTCAAAAACACATTATATATATATATTATGAATTTTGCTCATTTTTATGGGTTTTAGCTTAAAGTTGAAACACATGTTAGACTCAACTTTCATGGAAAAGAGAGAATTTTTTTTTCAAAACCATGTCACAAAAAGATTTTCAAAACATTTTTCAAAAGATTTTTCAAAACAAGAAAATCTCATTTTTAAAATCATTTTCAAAAATATTTTTATCAAAAATAGAGTAACATAGTAGAGAAAAGTCGTGAAATCATTTTGAGTTCTCTTAGTCCAAAGAATTTTACTTTAGCCAAAAAGTTTTAAATTTTTCAAAATTTTTCAGATTATAGCTAAAGTAAGTAAATTGTACATACGGTATACCCCCCTATCCTTAAACTTTGCTATGTCCTCCAAGCACTAGATGATACGAGTCCATAGGTCCATTTAAGTATAGAGAAATATATGGGAGCTAAGAGGGGCTCCCCCTATACTTAGGTTAGAAATAACCTAAGTATAAAGACCGGGAAAGATGAGTAGAGAAATCACCGGGACTCGGGTCCCCCCTATACTTAGGCTGAGATTAGCCTAAGTATAAAGATGAAATTTGATGTTGGGAGGAACCCAAGGTGAACGAAGAAGAAGGATGGATTTACAAGTGAGCGGATGAATCTATGGAGATGGAATGGAGTGACTAAGGATTTGGGGTGTGTATCGAAGCAAGCAAGACCCTCAGGTTCACCACCTCACACATAAAACCAACCGTGGTTGGTTTATTATCTTGTCGGTTTTATTGGTGATAAAACTTTAGATTTTTACGCAAAGAAAAGATGTGAAGTGAAAATCATTGTGTAAGCGAGGGTATTGCTCTCCCAAAACCGAAGTTTTACTCCATTTTAGGTTGACTTGCAATTATCAGTCCCAATTTTATTTTAGATTATCACTGAATTATGGTTAGCACAAAATCAATCAATCATCGTCTACCGTTCATTCCCATTTTTCCATTAATCCTAGGTGATCAAGCTAGGAAAAGAAAGCCGAGAAAACATGTATTCTATAAAAACCGCGATCTAGGCTAAGCGATAAAACATGCAGTGATTTGACGAGAAATACGTGAAAACTTGGACTGTTTTAAAAACCAAAATCAATGTATGCAAGTCGATAAAAGCCGCACCTAATCATGCATCTATTAGCGGGGAAAAAAATTTTCTTTTAAGTTGGCTAAGTGAGGCGATGCTACGTGCATCTTTATTTAAGGTGTGTCCTACCTACGAACCAGCACGTAAAAAATGAAAAACCGCTCAAAGAGCCGTGTGCCTGGTCCTAAGTCGACACTCAAGTGGGTATGATCCCCACACAATCACGATCGTTCGACTACATTCACGAGTCTTAGATCGAAGACCGTTGTAAAAGACGAGTTTATTACAAGCAAAAATAAAATGTGAGACACACTTTTTTTTCTTTTCTTCCCTATTTGCTCCAAGCTGGTTTCTGCGGCTCCTCGCAGCGGGAAGCACCAGCTCCTCGCCTCCTTGAGTGATCAAGGGCCCTGTCACAAAAACGAAGGTTAGAGATCAAAATAAGAAAGAAAATTTTTGGATGCAAAATGGATGAGCAAATTGACCTATAAAAGAAACACGAAATTAAATAAACAAAAATCCAAAAATACAAGAAATGAGCCGTGTCCCCCGCAACGGCGCCATTTGACAAACCACAAAAATCGGCCCTTTAAAAGAGTGTTTTTAACACTTGGAATTGTCGTAGCAGTCGGGCCGATTCGGGCTCATTAAAAAGACCATCTTATTGATATATGTCAAATAAGAATGAGATGGTCGTAATTTATTTATTTTACTTGGCAAGAAACCAAGGTCGAACTCAGGGACACGAGCCTTTCTCATATTAATCAGATTTCTCGTCTATTTAGATAAGTGTTGAGTTAAGGACATATAGGTCAAATTATGAAAGACACGACACAACAATGCATTAAAATTGAACATGCAATTTTTTTATCAATTTTTATAATGCAAATGAATGCAAGGAAATGTAATGCAAATATACCCTCAATAAAAGTAATGAGCCAACTACACAAGGAATCAATTTCAGATTTTATCGAAATGATAAACTTGATTTAAAGCAGACATAAGTTAAGAAATAAGAGACACATGGCTATAAAATAATACATCAAGATTACAGTGTCCAAAATGAAAATTAAACATGCCATTAGAAAGTTCATCAAACCAGCTTTAAAATGAAGCTGAAATCAACTCGATTGGAGATATGTAGATCAAGATATGCAATAAAGAAGCTAAGGGCATAACTGAAATAAAACATGAAAAGATAACTACAACCAGGTCCCTGAGAGGGACTAAAATGCAATAAAAATAAAGACGAGTCCTTCCATGTAAATAAACCATACGTACGGGGGCCTATCTGCAATTATTGAAACCCACAAGGGTATGAGTGCAATTAACCCCAGGCATGCAGGTGCTTCACGTGACTTCAGGACCTGTTTGCAATATTGAAGATTTCCGTGGGCGTCTCTACAAATTGCCCAGAGTAGCACGTACGATGCACATGCGATCCAGGCTCGGAAGGAAAGTCAGGCTCGGTAGAGGGTCGGTATAGCTTCGGCTAGGCTCGTTCGCTTGTTCGGGTTCGATGCAGGCTCGGACTAAGTTCGGGGCATCCAAGCCTGGAGACTCGGATGCGTAGGCTCGGCTGTGCTCTGATGAAGCCACGTGGCGGGTTGAAGGCTGTTGGATCGAGAAGATCCAACGGATGCTGAAGTCAATGGCGTGGCCTCATCTAGGCCGTCAGATGGTCGCTGGACGAAGACCATCCGATGGTCACTGCTCCTTCGTCTTTATCCGCGACTGGCGGCGAGTTTGGAGCTCCGACGAGGGAGCTCTGACTCTGCCACTCCATCTTAGCCACGGCAGACCTCCCCTGAGCTCTTTGGATGAACGTCGAGGAAGATGGAAGCGCGAGGGAGGTCCAGGAACTTCTAGCTTAAGTCGTCGGGGCTCTGTTGACGGTGGGGTAGTTGACGAAGTAGGCTCCGATGAGCCTCCGACCATTGAAGGATCTTGATGACCTGCATGATTAGTGACATAGCCGAAGAAGACAAGGGTGTTGTGCGTGCGAAGTAGAGCGCAAATGGAAGCTCTGGATTGCGGAGAATGTGGGGAGCTCAGAGCTCCTCCGCCGCGAGGGTGGAGGAGGAGGGTCGGAGGTGATGGGAGGTATGTAAGACATAGACGATGAACAGAGGGTATAGCGTGAAGGGGAGAAGCATAGTGAAGCTCGGAGAGTGAACAATGAAGGGCGAAATGGACTGATGAATCCTAATTAAATAAGTAAAAGAAGAAGAAAATGTAGAGAGAGAAAGAGTAGACTTACCGGCTATCGGGCGGAGTGGGGCCTATGCTCGAGGTCATTGGAGGACCTCGGAGTCATTGTTGGACTCCCCCGGCTACGGGGAGCAGCTTGGCGGAGGCAAAGCTCTGCAAGCCTGGCCTACCATGGCCAGGGGTCGACACCGGGGCAAACCATCGTCTTCGCGCTCCTCACCGCCCCCTCGCTGTCACGGGGGGCGGGGCTTGCTGGGAGGTTACCCATGTACAGGTGGACAAAGCTGATCGAGGGAGATTGCGGCATATTTGAAGGTTCGAAACTGGCTGTTCCAGTGATGGAGATCGTGGTTTGCGAGGAGATTATGGGACGTCTGGAGGAAAGCCAAGGGTAGTGGAGATACCGGCGGGGATGAACGATGAAAGGGGTACGTCGTGGGGTAGTTGGCGAGTGGAGGTGGTGGCTGGTGAGGGCGAGAAAATGGAAAGGGTGAGAGGGGCACACGAGGTTGTGAACGTGGGGAAGAGGAGGTTCTGGAGGTTGACGACGGTCATCTGACCGTTGGATCTGGAGATCCAACGGTGGGGATCGATGTGTGAAGGAGAGGTATGGATTAGATCGGGGGCAGAGTGATCAGATGGCTGCAGAGCAGCTACGTGTCATGATGAGGGAGCGACACGAACGGACGGTGCGCTGATCTCTGTTGAAGGTGATCGAAGGGTTGATAATCAAAGCGTTAGTGGACAGCAGTGATCAAAGAGACCAAGGCGGGATCGGATGGATCTCAAAGCGCCACGTGGCAGGCTGTGCGCTCGGCGCTGACGTGCGGTGCAGATGAGATGCCGGGAAGATCCGATGGCTAGGAATATGGGCGTGCGTGGAAAGAACACAACCGTCGGATCAAGAGGTGATCTAACGGCCATGGATGCAGGCAGATAAGGCAAAGGATGGCGGGCCACGTGGCGCACCAGGAATGGGCCACGTGGCCCAATCAGTTTATTTCGAGGGGATTTTTTATTTTTGAGGGCGATAATGGCCGAATTTGAGAAAACTTAAAACATGAAAGTTGTAGATCTTGACGAGATCTACAAGTTTCATGTTGTCCAAAACTGGAGATGAGATCAAACAAAGACCCGAAATATTTTTGAGGGTATTTTTAAGTCTAAAAATACCACGGATTTTTGTTTTGCCATTTTTTGTGGGTTTTAATTTATTAAGGATTCTAATAATTACAGGATATTAACTGGGTTTTATTGACACTAAGCTTAAGCAAGGGGGTTAATAATGGGAAATTATGATGATGAAATCGAGTTTCATCAGTACCCACGTCATGGCACGTCTGTATGGATTACAGACAGCTGAATGCTGCGACGAAGAAGGATCATTTCCCCCTACCATTCATTGATCAGATCCTAGAGAGACTAGCAGGAAAAGAGTTCTTCTGCTTCTTGGATGGGTTCTCGGGCTACAATCAAGTAGCCATAGCTCCGGAGGATAAGGAAAAGACCACGTTCACATGCCCCTTTGGTACCTACGCTTTCAGGCGCATGCCCTTTGGGTTATGCAATGCTCCCGGTACTTTTCAAAGGTGCATGATTACTGTATTCGCCGAAATGGTCGGTGAATTCTTTGAAGTCTTCATGGATGACTTCTCGGTCCATAGTGATACCTCCGATTCCTGTCTTAGGAATCTGGATCGAGTCCTCAAACGATGTTGTGAGGTTAATCTGGTCACTTCATGGTGATTGAGGGCATTGTGTTGGAGCATGTCATCTCCAAGAGAGGAATGGATGTTGACCCTGCCAAGGTGGCTGTGATCAGACGACTCCAGTCAGCAATCAACGTTAAACAGTTGCGGTCGTTCCTCGGTCATGTCGGGTTCTATCGGAGATTTATCAAGGATTTTTCTAAGATTTCCCAACCGCTAACTAAGATTTTTGGCAAAGACATGGAGTTTATTGTTGATCACAAATGTCTTGAGGTCTTTAAGCTATTACAAGGAATGATGATGGATGCCCCGATCCTACGAGCCCCAGACTGGTCTCTACATTTTGAGATCATGATGGATGCATCAGACTTTGTTGTTTGGGCTGTGTTAGGACAGAGGAGGGACGATGTCCCATTTACAATACACTACGCAAGCAAAGTGCTTGATACCACCCAGCGTAACTATACAGTTATAGAAAAGGAGATGCTTGCAGTAGCGTTTGCCTTGGACAAATTCAGATCTTATTTAATTAGATGCAACGCACTTGTGTTCACTGACCACACAATACTACGATACTTAATGGAAAAGAAGGATGCGAAGGCGCTTCTTCTTAGGTGGATTCTACTTATCAAGGAATTTGGCTTGGACATTCATGATAAACCTGGAAAGAAGAACGTAGTAGCTGATCATCTCTCCCGTCTCGAAGATCTTAATACTTCTGAGGATTCACCGATTCGAGACTCCTTCCCTGACGAGTCGATTTTTGTTGTCGACTCACTCCTATGGTATGCCAATATCGTGAACTATCTTGTCTCCAAGAAGGTTCCCGAAGATTAGCTCAAGAGCCACATAGACCGACTCAAGTCGGATGCTAGACATTACCATTGGGAGGATCCGATCCTTTTCTTCGAAGGACCGGATTGTGTCTAGAGACGGTGTATTCCTCAGGAGGAATACTAGAGTGTCCTTTCTTTATGTCACAACATGGAGGAAGGAGGACACCACTCCGGGAATAGGACCGCATGGAAGGTACTACAATGCGACTTATACTGGCCGACTTTGTTTCGCGATGCCATCACCTTTGCGAATTCGTGTCCAGTATGCCGGGGAATGGGAGGAACCGTTGGTTCCAAGGATGATATGCCGATGCATCCTGTCATCATTTGTGATGTCTTTGATGCCTGGGGGATCGACTTCTTGGGCCCATTCCCTGTTAGCTAAGGATTTGAATATATCCTTCTTGCAGTAGATTACTTGTCTAGATGGGTGGAGGCTATCCCAACACGAGCTGCAGACAGCAGACTGTCTGTAAATTCATTAGAGATCACATCATCTCTAGGTTCGGGATCCCCAAAATGTTGATATCAGATAGGGGTAGCCACTTTGTAAACCGAGATGTGAAGAAACTCTTGAAGGACTACAACATCGAACACTGTGTCGCTAGTCCTTACCACCCACAGACTAATGGTATGATTGAGGTATCAAAAAGGAAGGTGGAAACAATATTGCAGAAGCTCGTCCGCCCAGACAGGAAGGACTGGTCCCATATCTTAGATCAAGTCCTGTGGTCTTATAGGACATCTTACAAGACACCGTTAGGAACCTCCCCATTCCGGATGGTATTCGAAAAGCCGTGCCATTTGCTTGCAGAATTAGTGCACAAATAAGAATGGGCAATCAAGAAGGTCAACTAGAACACACACCTAGGGCATAAACAACGAGAAATGGATCTGAATGAGCTGGTGAAAGTCAGAAACCGAGCATATGACAACAGTTTGGTGTACAAGGACAAAGTCAAGTGTTGGCATGATAGATATATCAGACAAAAGACCTTTGTTCCTGGACAGAAGGTATGGTTGTTTAATGCAAGGCTGAAGGTCTTCCAAGGTAAGTTGAAATCCAAGTGGATAGGCCCATTCATTGTCCGCACGGTGCATGTTAGAGGATGTGTTGAGATTTCATATCTCACAGATAATGCACCGACATCCCTAGTAAATGGACAACTGTTGAAACACTTCATCGAACCCAATGAACAGTTAGTCCATGTCGAGGAGATTGTATTCATGCACGAGACATGTTCAGCAGATACACATCGAGCCGCGCATGATACCTTGCAACATTGAGCCCTGGCCATCAGCAGCATCTGGAAAGATTCAGACCGCAATCCTTGTATATACCATTTTTCCTGTACATTCTTACCCTCCCTCCCGTGACTTTAATCACTCACCCCAAACATCATATATTTTCATCTACGACTATACTTAGGATGACCGGATCCTAGGTATAGGGGGAAGTATGACCTAAGTCCGTTCAATGTACATCCTCCACATCACATTGATCTTCATACCACTCTCGTCCTATACTTAGGCTGACCTGAACCTAGGTATAGGGGGGACCGATGCCCATCTTGTACATATTTTCATCCATTTCTCCTCTTGATCTTGTCTGCCCCATTTTTGATCTTCTTCTGCACTTAGGCTGCCAGAGCCTAAGTATAGGGGCAGGACGACTTCTATACATTTCGCTCCTTTTGGCTCTCTTACGCTTAGCACAAGCCATGTCTTCTTCCTCATTTTTCGTGCTCTGAGGACATAGCACACACTAAGTATAGGGGGGCGTAAATATATTACATATATACTTTACCCATAGCTCGTACTTTCACGTATTTTTGTATATATTACATAATAATTATGGGATGGGTAAAATTGGAGATTTGTTTTTGTAAAATATACTTGTATAATCTGTATAATACTCATAAAACATTTGTACCATAGGAGGTATACCGGAGTTTTGAAAAAAAATGGAAAAATCAAAATCAAAGTCTTCTTATTTACTCTTGCATATCATCTCTGCATCTGAAAAGAAAAGAAAGAGAACGAGTCTTGCATTTCATTCATCTATGTAGCATGTTATCTGAATCTCATCTACATATCTTGCATATGCAAGGTGAAAAGCTAGTGGGTTCTGAACCAAGTTATGAGTAGATGTTGAGGAGGGACTTGATTTGACCTTAATCCACCTAATTTCAGAGGAACCTTATAGGAACTGGAGTTAAGATTTTTCAGGTCAAGTGACTTAATTCTTTAAGTCTGCAAGTCTAAGTTCACATGTCATCTAGATTAGTCTAAGTAGAATATCTCGTGCACACTCATGATTCTTTTAGACAGTGACCTAACTTGGACAAGCACCCTCCCCGTAGCTCTTCATTGATGAGGTGGTAAGGAGGTAGAATCCTTTAGCTTGGAGTAGCACACGGGTGGAAACATCCATCCTCCTCTATGGAGGGTAGTGCATCTCAACTTAGTCTGGTGGTGTTGATGTTTGAGGACAGGATGCTGTGGATTGCAATAATGCTTCGAAAGAGGGATAATCTACTGGCTCAAGAGGAGAGGAAAAAATCCAAATGTACATGCTGCACCTTGTATATAGTCCAAAAAAATGCAAAAAACTCCAAAAAAATCAGACAAGTCCAAGTGAGAATAAAATACCTGTCGGAGTATGTATATTAGCAAGAATTCTACAGTCGGATGACTTGGCTACACAGGTCAGCATCCCGAGATAGGTAGCTACACTGGCTACCATCCATTCTTTTATCCACCCCCTCCTCTTGAGCTGGTCGCACTTGAACTTCTTATTTACTCTTGCATACCCTGCTCCTCGAGGAAAGAGTTATTGGACCGGGGAGTTAGAGTTATCTTGTTAGAGGAGGCTACTTCTTAGCCATTTCTGATGTGGAGAGCTATTTTACATTTATACAGTACAAGTAAGAATCATAATCATCAGAAATTTGCATATGAGTATTTGTTCTGACCTAACTATTGAGGAGTCTTGAATAGAAGACTTGTGGAACTTGAAATCTATTAGGTCTTAAGTTCATATCCCAATAAGGTTCCGCCACACAATTAATCCAAAGGTCGAGTCAAGCTCCATTTTCAACTTTTGTTCATGACCTTGGTATGGAACTCAAAATCATTTCCCTCTTGCATTCTCATTTAGTTGCTCGAGGATGAGCAAGGTTTAAGTATAGGGGGTTGATGAGTCTGCGATTCATCACTCTTAAAGTTGAAAATAGAGACTTGTTTCCGAGTATTTAGCAGCATATCTCCCTCTATCTTGTATAAGTAGCATTCATACATGCATCCATAATACGTGCAATTTAGCATCCATATTTGCATTAAATATGAAGCCTATTTCACTTATAAAATATTCACCAATATTCACCTAATTACCTGTATTTTGTCACCCCTCCAAATTCAATAAAACTAACCCTATACTATGTATATTATTAGTTAATAATAAAAGAAAGAGAGGCAAAATTTTCATCTTGTAAAAATACCCAATAAAAATCCCAAACCCAGTTGGAGATCCCATATCTTAGAATGCCAATATCTACCTCATACAACCTCCGATCTAGGTCTACTCACCTTTAGATTAATACATATTCAGAGACCTTAAAAACAAGACTAATTTCATTAAAATCGGAGCTCATATGCAAAACTTGGGTTTTTGGGCCCCTTTGTGTACTATTTGTATGTATATTTGTACCCTTGCAATTTTGTACCTTATTTAACCTCATCTTCGTTTTTGGTCGACATGAAACTTGTAGATCTCATTGAGATATATAACTTTCATGTTTTGAGTTTTTCCAATATCGGCCTCCTCCTCTCTCTAATTCCATTTTTTCTTTGAGCCATTTAGAGCAGGCCATGTGGCGCCCTCTGATTGGGCCACGCGGCCCTCTCAATGATTAGGTTGTCATCTATGTAAAGTATGACGAATACAATGGCGGTCCCACTAAGCTTCTTGTACACACATGGTTCATCAGTATTATGAACAAAATCATAACTCTTTATGGTTTCGTTGAATCTGATGTTCCAGCTACGAGAAACTTGTTTGAGACCATAGATGGTTAGCTTACATACTTTGACTTTCTCTATTATGAATCCCTGGGATGATTTATATGGATATCATCCTCGAGGTATAAATTGATGAAAGCCGTCCTGACGTCCATCTGCCAGATGTCATAGTCAAGATATGAAGCTATATGTAGCAGTGCCCTGATGGATTTAAGCATAACCACAGTAGAGAATGTCTCATCGTAGTCGATGCCTTCTCTCTCTATGTAAACCTTGGCTACACGTCGTACCTTGAAGATCTCTACTTCCTATCAGGTCTCCTTTTTCTCTTGATGATCCATTTTTACCCAATAGGTTTTACCCCTCTAGGTGGATCCTTTAGGTTCCATACACCATTCTTATGCATGGAGTCAATTTTTGACTTCATTGTTTGCATCCATCTGTCCATGTCATGATCCGTGAGTGTTTCAATGAATGAAGCTGGATATTGTCAGTTTCATTGGACACATGGAATCATTACCTTTCAGGTGGTTCAATAACTCTTGAACTACTTCGAAGAGCTACAGGTGTTACATCTTCATTTACTTCTTTAGTTTCTAGTTCAGGACGCTCAATATCCTCAATGGATTCAATGACTTCATTTACTTCATTTTTGTCTTGACTCTCAAGGATGTCATCCGACAGAAGTTTTACATCTCTAGAGATGAATACCTTCTGAGGCCTAGAGTCGTAAAGCTAGTATCCAACACCATCCTTAGCATACCCAATGAAGTAGCACTCACAAGTGCGAGATTCTAGCTTACTTACGTCCATGTTCTTCGCATGGACCAAGAAACCCCAAATCTTTAAGTGTCTAACACTAGGTTTGGTTCCATAACAATGCTCATGAGGAGTTTTAGGTATGGATTTTCTAAGAATTTTATTCAGGATATATATTGTAGTCTCTACTACATTTCCACAGAAATTAAGTGGTAGGCGTGCTTTACTCATCATTGAACGGACCATGTCCATGATAATCATGTTGCATCTCTCAGCAACACCATTAAGTTGGGAGATCCACAAGGAATGAGGTTGAAGACAATTCCTTTCTCTTTAAGGTATTCCTTAAATTCATTTGAGAGGTACTCTCCACCTCGGTCAGATTGAATCCATTTAATCTTCCTATCGGTTTGATTCTCAACCAGAGCCATGAACTCCTTGAACTTTTCAAAGGTTTTAGATTTATGATGTAGTAGGAAGATAAAGTTGTATCATTAATGGTCATCAATAAACATCAAATATTGATATCATTCCAGGTCGTGGTGCTGAAGGGACCAAATATATAAGTATGCATTAGGTCAAGAATACCTTCACATCTTGTAACCTTGTTACAAAAAGACATCCTAGTCATTTGACCTCGAATACAATGTTTACATGTAGATAAAGTTTTAACCTATAGAAAATCTAAGGGTCCATCCTTATGAATATATTGATCTTATCAATAGATAAATGACAAGGCATTTGATGCCAAATCATGTTAGAATGATTTCCATCCTCTCTGTTTCTTTTTGGGTTTTTATCAATGGTAGTAACATTCATGACATTATCATCACTACACACTTTATAAAGTCCACCAGATGTTAGAACATCATCCGCAATATATTTATCATAATGACTTATGACAAATTTATTACAAAATATAAATGAATATTCATTTCTAACTAACTTAGATACATATATTAAGTCCTTTTAACATATGGAACATAAAGGCATTCTTTAAGTACTAGGACTCCCCCACTAGATCATGATTGTCTGCACGTCCTGACGGTGACTACAAAAACAATTGAATTAGATCCCATCTAGATGACTATCTTCCCTTTATAAAGATTGCTATCTTCTTGAAACAGATGCAATGAATTGCATACATTAAAAGAAGCACAAGAATTGATGATCAAACTACCTTCTCTTCCTATAAGAAAATTGGTTTCAATAATGAAAGTAGAATTCGTACTTGCCGGGCTTACCATTATTTGCATATTTTAGGTAATATGGGAAGTTACACTTCCAATTCCATGATTTCTTGTAGTTATGGCAGATATCGATTTTCTTTGACGCCACCAGTGCGGAAGCACTTGAAGATGAGCCAACATATTGACTCTTCTTCTGCCTTTTTTGGGTCCAGACACTTCCGAGACCTCGCTTCTGGATGTGCTTATCTTTGACTTGTGCAACCATTACATTACTAGAGGGATTCTCTTAGTGAAACTATGAGTTCGTCATTAGATAATGTCAATTTATTCATGTGGTACGATACCACATAATTGCTTAAAGACTTAGGGAGAAACAATAGAATGAAGTCAGATTACATGTCTGCATCCATCATAGCCCCGAGTGTCTCCAGATCTGAGAGGTAACCAAGCATTTTGATCACATGCTCTCAAACCAAAGTCCCTTCCAGCATTTTGTAGCGAATTAGTTCTTTCATGACATTATACTGTTGTATGCAGTTAACTTCACTGAACAGCTCTGTCAGATTATGCATTATATCTTGGCAACTATCCATCTTCACATATTGCTTCTGAAGCACATTGGAGAGATATCCCAGAATATAACATCTGAACAATGAATGATATTCATTGGAATTTTTATTTTACTTGATCTTTTTGGTGTCTTATGGTTTGCTTGCTTGTCCTTGGACAACACATAAGATATGCAGTCTACATAAAGGACAAGATCTAAATTACGGATCCAATCCAAGTAATTTAGTCTGGTTAACTGGTTCACGTCTAGGGGCTCGTTTAGTAGGTGGTGTGGGTTGGGTTTGAGTAACCCTCACCTGTTAGGATTGGTAGGATGTATAACCTGATTGTAATAGTAGGTATTTGGATAGGAAGAGGGTTGGGTTGGAGTTAGATGTGACATGGTGTGATGTGATAATGGGTTGGAGTGAGTGTGGTTATGATTGAGTTATAACAATTTTGAAAATAATTTTTAAAGGGATGTCTTTTTTTCAAAAGGACACCCTAGAATATCAAAAATTAAAGTGATATGTATATTTATTGCAATGAGAATACTAATGTACACAATATATCATTATATCTTTGAGATAACATGATGTCTATTATTTCAGGAGGCGACAACAACACTTCTTTACACATGTACTGCCCTCAAAAAGGAAGTGGAGACCTTAATAAAGTGATTTAGAATTCACAAGATATACGTACAGATGAGGTTGAAATGCTTCCACATATTACGATGACCCAAATACTCAAATCATGTGTTTATCAACAACATGGTCATCCGCTGTCACAATTCCTGCATCTCGTAACTGTAGTCGAAGTGACTTGACCATTTGCTTCACGAAGATCTCTGCCCACCTTCATCCTCTATCTCAGAGTAAAGGTAACCCATTTCGATGTCCTTCTCATGTAATTCTTTCAAGATACATTCAAGATTCCGATGTAGTTCCCTATTTTATGCTTGTTATTCCCACAGATACAACACAATGAAGAAAAATTCATTTTCCAAATTTTCTAATGTTCTAGATTCATGTGCATATGGCTTCCGACTGTCACATCGAGTAATGGAGCATAAGTAGAAGATGCGTATAATATAATGTTATGAACCCTCTTCATCACTGAGAACCAATGGATATCCACAATTGCACCTCTATGTTGTTGAGTCCATTCCATTCGCCCTATATTTGGAAAATAAAATAACTACAAAATTATACATCTACATGTGATGAGAAGTGTACGTATATCCAATGACTGAAAGGTAAAGTTTCAAAATACAGCACTAAAACTCAAACAGACTAGTATGGTATTCAGGTACAACATAGAACCCAAGCGAAAGCAATGGACTATGATTGCCTCCTTCGTCTATTATTCCATATAGCATTAGCAATTCTATCTCGCAATACCTGTCCACACCGAATATCATCATGTAGGATGCCCACAACCCAACGTTGCTCTTCGACCATCTCCTCTGGCAAGATATCTTCCTCGTCATCATCGGATATTGAATCTCCACCATTGAGTTGTATGATGTTGTGAATTATGCATGTGTCCCTAACGACATCCCTTTGTATGTTGAATGGATATGCTGGCATATCACACAGGCAGTGGAATCTTTTCTTCGATGCCCCGAATGTACACTCACTACATTACGCAGACATGCATGGCAATGGTTAAATAGGTCCTTATGGTTTTCGTAGAAACTCCCACGATCCCTCCAGGAAGGAAGATGATAAAAGGAAGCTCTATACATAACTAGGAATGTGTCCATATTAGCATATCCATAGTCTGTCGAATACTTGCAACCCTCTAGGATGACAAAGGAGCCATTCTCCACTGCATCACGAAGTACGATCACATCTACACAAGAACCCTACCAATAGGTAACCACATAGGTAAAACATAGGTTGAAGTCAACGGCCATAACATTCTAGACTGTGAATAACTTTCTACATCAATATGCTCCTTGTTTCTCGAGATTGACTTGAGCTTGAATGTATGTCCCATCAATAGCTTTGATAACTCCCTGCGATATTGATGGAATTTGAGATAAGTAGAATGTTGTTAAATAGAAAAGTACAATACGTCAGATAAATTACTTTGAAGTAATGGTAGTATCAAGGGTTCGATGTGATTATATCTGGGGTCATGGGCAGTGCTAGTCATATATATTGTCCCTCCACAGTTAGTATCTTCACAAGAACATTTCTTATGTGTTGTGATATGGTCTTAGCGTTGTGTTTAAAGGTCTCCTGAATGACTCTATTGGAATATGCATTTGTGAATGCAAACAAAAGATGCAAATTTGCTCATCCTAATCCATGTGCCTTGTTTTTGTTAAGCCATGCTATGATAGGACACGAACAAACCTTCTCAACATGCTAGGTTTCATTCAGAAATTTTGAAAAGCATGGTCATCGTGTCATGCTAGCATCTCCTTAACCATTATCATCTGGTTAGAGGTCTTGTATGCAATGGATGAGAGATTTGTCGGCCTTCTACTTCCCATTCCTCTTCGCCACAACTCATACTACTCAAGCACATGCTACCAGGATTGCATCCCCAATATCCACAAATGGATTGCATTACATAGTAACATCCCTAGCAAACGACTTAAGCTAAATCTAGACCTATCATCTAATAAAAGGAATACAGTACCAGCACAACCTGCATAATGCATCAATGAAATTGAGGCACAAGAGTGATAACTAGCATCATGCACGACACATCAATATAAATAAGCACATTTAATTTTAAACCTATCGATGCAAGACCTGCAAGAAAGATTGTTTGCATAAATGTGCATTTCTTTCTACCCAAGCCCTGTAAGAAATCATTTTAAAGTTATCCAACATCATAGCCACGATTTGTAAGAAAGATTGTTTACATATATGTGCATTTCTATATGCCCAAGCCCTACAATTAAACATGTTAAGGTTATCCAACATCATACCCATGACTTGCAAGAAAGATTATTTACATAGATACGTATTTCTATCTGCCTGCCCAAGCCATGCAAGTAAACATCTTAAGGTTATCCAACATCATACCCATGTCTTGCATTAAAAAATTCAAAAAGCAATCACAAAATGGTTCTAGGAGTTTAGACAATAGTTCATGTTCGATACTAAAAATGGTTTTCTAGATGAAATGGGAATGGTTGGGGAGTCTTTAATGCGAAATGGCCCTTTCTATCCATGCATTCAGCTTTACTGTATCACCATGGAGAAGCATGTAAACATTCCTTCCACCTGTTGTAGCCAACTTATCTATATTCTTTTCAAATTGTTCTACGCCAAGGTCCGGACGGATGGCGCTAATTTCCTTGCATGCTGCATGGGCTACCTCATCAGGACCATGTCTGCTCTCAGTTATTCTTTTGGAAAAGGAAGTTAAAAAATTCTCTAGTAACTCATGGTCGTCTTGGGACCTTGACCCTCCATGCTTTGATTTCTTACTATTGATTTGTCCCCCACATGTAGTTCTCTTCCGATAGGAGGGATTTGAGGTTATCTTGTCGCTAGCATGCACCTCATCCTCAAGTTCTAGCATACATTCATCAAGGTTCTCATCAAAATTTAGCTCTCTGGCTTGAAGGGGAGCGTGAGGTAGATGCTCGATTTACTTGGTTGTCCCTACGTGGTCGAGAGGAGGTGTCATGCACTCTTGTTGCAATGTCCTTACTGAGAAAACACTAAATGCCACCGAAGTGAAAGAATGACTTGTTGTGATATTTACAATATTTATCTGCAAGCTATTATTGATAGAGTCATAAGAGGAATGAAGTTGACAAAGAATAAGTGGGCTTCATAATAGAGATGTTACCTTAAACCAAGCAGAGTCTAATGGAGGAATCGACTTGTTCTAGATGCCATCCTAGCCACAGCCATACTTGTTGCAAAGGTAAAGGTAAGTTGCGTAGTCCTTCTTCAATTTTTTCCATCTATACAACATTTGTGCCTTGTTATAGTGAAAAAAGCTGACATGGTCGAACCTAGTCACAATCATCTGCCATTCGAGGACTGCAAATGTGCTTCCAGCCCACGATGACTCATGCTCTAACATGACATCAATAAAAATCCTGTCCAACCCTAGATTCTAGTGTGCATTTTCGGCTACACATGTGTCTAGCCTTTCAGATGCTTTGGTGATAACTCTCTCACAAGTAGGCCATCTTGTTAACATCGTGCTTAAGTTAGGAGACAAGTTATTCAGAGAATGTAATATGTAACAATGATCAACATCAAACAAATCATTGTGCATCTAGTGCAAAATCTAACACATATGAAACATGGGTAACAATGGAGTCATATCATGAATTTGACAAATAACATGTTATGGTAACCAGCCCTCCACAACGTAACCAGAGAAATTAGTGTGCATCTACTGCTGCCCCATACTTCTCATATTGTTCTGCCATAACTTATGTACAATAACTTGTCTATAATATCCTTCCATTGTGATGCATTAGCTTGGTGTATGCAACAATTATTTCCATCAATTATATTCACATCAGTTATTGGTCCAAATTAGCTTCTTTGATTGAATTAGAGGGAAGAAAGTATATCAACATTATCAGACAGAGATTTACAAAGAAAAATGTGATCTTAAGAGCAAAAATAGAAACAAAAAATGTTGAGTCAAGCACATGAAAAGCTTATGGTACACGTTTATTACTTGCAGTTCTAAGTTCCTCTCATCATCAAATTCAAATCAGTGGATAAAGACATCGCCACTTAAACCAATATGATGCACATATAATAGATGAGATTACACAAAATTTCAAAAACCAACATCGACAACAGAGTAGGAGTATGCCCCACCATGCCTCAGTAAATTAAAAACACCTTGCTCATCCAACGTGTGTGTATTGCCAATAGAGGCCAGTCAAGACATAGTAGGTCTGCTTTGGCTAAAGACATTCTCGTGATTACTCCACGGTTAGAAAAGTTAATTCCATAACAAAGGGAAAACACAAAATAGCGCACTGCTTTGCTCAGCTCAATTATAAAGGAAATAATCAGTAGAAGGAAAGCCCTGATGACCATAATAAACACTTGAGATAGATTATTTTGACCTCGTCAATCGATAAATCAGAGAGAAATGGCATTAAACAATGGTCATCTCTGGCAAACATCAAATTGGCCAGGATTGCAAATCTATAAACATAGGAAGAGACCAAATAATGACAACGAAAGACTTTTGTATTAATTAGCTCATAAGAAAAAATAAAACGGACCACAAATAGAAGTGGTGGGGATACAAATCTAAACTCAACTAGGATTTTAAATAAGGGGAAACATCTCGTGGCATTCTCCCATTCATAGATGCAAAAGAGAGAGAGGAGAGGATGTACCTTTCTAGTATACGACTTAGGCTCCTCACAATTTTGCATTTGTTCCTCCTCTCCAACTGGAATACCTGCATATGCAAGAGCATAGAACCCCCACACGACTGTAGCACATAATTTATAGGGCGAGATGTCCTCCTGGATCTTGCATGACCTCCTTCCACCCCTCAATGGTAGAGGGGACACAGATGACATTGTAGACCTACAAGAGGAGGCATGCTACTCCATCATCGTGCAGCAGAGTTGAGGATGATGGGATGTATGCGAGAAAATAAAAATTGGGAATGAGAAGGCATGCGTGTTGCATCCAACTGAGGATGGGATTCCTCATCGTCTTGCCAAGCAGTAGGTTAGGGTAAGGGATGGAAAAGAGGAGGAAAGGGGATATGAGAAGATGAGATGGAGCGGTTTTGTGTCTCCTTTTTTGGGCGGAGAAGGGGGATGCAAGGCGTGAGGTTCAATAAAATGGGTCAAAATCAAGGATAGGATGTGATACATGCGAGACAGTTTGAGCAGACAAGGCAAGTGGGAGCAATTCAGCCTTAGCCCCGCCCATCTGATGTAGCTCTCTTTCCATACGTAGGGTTGCATGTGAGTGACCCATCTTTACCCAGGTCACCCCACCTAGCAAACAATGCTTAGGAGTTTACTGTGTGGATTCATGGACTTCATTGTTTGAAATTAAGAATGCACTATATTAGAACATATAAATATTTATATATTCAATATTAAATTCTTTGATTAACGATTTTTAATCAAATTAGTCTTACCTTGTCGACTTTGAAGTTCATTCCCTTAATCACTTTCAATGAAAAATATATAATTACCTATCTCTAGCAAGAACTGGGATCTCCTTTCCTACCTTTGTTACATCCCAATAATATGAGAAACTATAACACGAGTAAAAAGAAGCAGGAACTCATTCCACCTTACAATTCCAACTTGTATTTCCCAATTCGATCTTTAACACCTTAGCCGGCCATCTCTAAAGCAATTTTGAAATCATTT
Organism: Ottelia alismoides; assembly: GCA_037367405.1. NCBI lineage: Eukaryota > Viridiplantae > Streptophyta > Magnoliopsida > Alismatales > Hydrocharitaceae > Ottelia > Ottelia alismoides. Next base: position 70,590 of record JAZKJV010002190.1, on the reverse strand, counting down.
GAGTCCTAGTACAGTATCTAGCAACATATTATTCATATAATTACTTCTTCCAATGGAAATATAAATCTATTCATAATAGAGCATTTTAGTTAGATCTAATTAATTTAATCATATTAAATCACTACAAAAAAGGCATGATTGGCGTGCACACATAAGCTAGCACCTTGCAAGCACATGTGTTCGCCCGATTCTTGGTGAGCACGTAAGTTGCACTTGTGCTTGTCTGACCTAATCACCAATTTGAATTTTGAGGCAAGGTTGATTCGGGCACATATTAAATTATAGGTGAGCACCTACAATACACAAGTGATCATCCAAATTGTGATCTCCTAGTTGAAATTCAAGACGGGTCTTAGGCGGGCACATGTCATAATCTGGGAGGGCACAGTGGGGCCACTAGGCGAGCACATAAGTATGCTCGCCAACGTCTGTAAACAGAATGATGGCTTAATTCTAGAGCTCATTTTGTTTGATCTCTTCTCCACTAAATCATCTCCGGTGATTTTTGAAGCATCTCCATTGCCTCCTATAAATCTCCTACTCCTTTTCCCCTTTTCTCCTTCCTTGTGGTATATCTGACATTCTTTTCACTTGTTTTTTGATTTTGTTGCGTACTTTTGGAGAAACAGATAATATAAGATTTCATCTAACTTTTATATTATTTCACCAATTTCTGTTGTAACTTTATTTATATGCTGTCTTTTAAATGCGTAATCATTAGTTTAAGATGTATCGAAGTTTGATTTGATTTAGGATTAGTATTGTTTAAGCAAAATCTTATTGAATATAGGGTGTTCAATGAAATTCTTAAATTAGATTACACATTTTAGATTAGCATTATATATTAAATTATATTGGTATTATAAATTAAACTAGGTTAGGTAATGATGAAATGTATGTTGAAGGTGATTAGGATTAACTTATGTAGTATTGTGTTTGGATTTTAATGTTATATTTAAGGTTAAACTTATGTCAACATTTTATTATTAAGTGTATGATGGAGTGTTTAGGGTTGACTTGTAGTTTAAAAATATATTTAGGTGTATAAATGTTGGTATTTTGTCTTTGATGATACGAAGTTAACTTAGGGTATGATATAAAGTTAAGTGAAGAAGAATTAGGTTATGATATGTATGTTTATATATATGAATTTACGGGTATATATATATGACTTCAAGAGATTAGAAATAATATGTATCCAAATAAAAGGATTAAGAAAGGACAAAATCAAGGAAACTAGATAATATATATGAATAGATGTAAATTTAAGTGAAGGTGTGCATGTGATCAAAAGAATGGCAGGACCATTTGCGTTGTTCAACAAGCACCAATAGTTATGTTGTGATAATTTTATTATCACATTAAATTTGAGTTAATGTAGTCAAGTGTATCACATTAACTAATAGTTAGGTAGATAATAAGTGTAAAATACTAACAATTAATTATTAAATCGCACCAAATAATCACACACAATGTGTCCCTCCACACCTGGTGATGTTACCAGGAGGTGATTGTAACACGTTGGAGGATTTCATAACCATTAATTATGTTATATTTTTTATATTTTGCATAATATTATTGAACTCAATTTAGGATGAGATATCCCAGTCCATTGGTCATGGATTTTGATGTGTGTAGGTGTAAGAATTTAATTAGGTACTAATTTAGGATCACATCTGTCCATTTCCCCATTATTAACCAACCAAATATATTAAATACTTGGTTAACATAAATGACTAAATATTTTAAGATTACTTTGTAGTATCATTTATAGCATATACAAATAAATTTGTAAAGTTATCTTAAAATATTACATTTATGTTGGTTTTCCTTAGTTTGAAGGTCGTGGAATGAGGGATTCCGTAAGGATTTAAACCTCTTATAAGGCGATCATTGTCATACTTTGTAGTTTATTTCTAATGGATATTCGTCCGCATAACCCATTCCTCTCTAGTATAGCAAACCAATCATAGTCTACTACAAAAATTTTCACTACATTGAAGGTTTTGAGAGTTGATTGTAATTGGTTTATGGGGTATACTAGAGGGTGCGGGGTTATGCTACCGAATTTTCCTCATAAATAAGCTACCATGTGACAATCATCATATTATAGTAAGTGTGAGTCCTTATGGATGGGCTCAAGTAATACCTTAATGAAAATATTTCTCTTCTCATCTCCTAAAATTAGTGAAATAGGTTTTGGCTAACGATGGGTTTCGGTTTAGCTTTCTAGGTTCGATTTCTTAACTTAAGACTACGTTGAAATATATCCTCTTATCTAACCTAATGAACTATTACATTAAGATGAAATTGATGTCTAGCAGATAGTGGATGTCCAAGAGTATAGTACATGGACGTATGATGAACCCGACATTCGCCCTCTTAATAGTACGAAATTAACAATCGAGATTCGTTGCAGTGGTGTGAACTCCGATCTATCAAAAACCACTTTGATTCATTCATTAATTAAATGCAAGTGGTCAATTTTTTTACTTGGGCAAGTCCAAGGTCAACCTCATGGACACGAGTCTCTTAAGTACTTATTTAGACTCCTAATACGCAGATTGAGTGTTGAATTAAAAACTCATAGGCCAATAAACGAAGAAACATGATGTAGACACATGGAGTCTCATTTTTTCCTTTTATTTGATTTTTTATCATGCAATTTGATGCAAGTGTAGACTTATGAAACTATGCCCTAATTAGAGAAATTCAATCAGAAATTAATATGTGATCAATTTTAGAATTAATTTAATCTACAACATATCAATCATTAGGCATGTGACACCACAAAATTAGAATTAATCATCTGGATTCTAAGTGTCAAATCAGAGAATAATTCATTCCATCAGATAGAAAATGAAACAAGCTTCGAAACGAGACTAAAATCAACAAAAACGGAGATCGCATGCTCAAGATATTACGAAAGAGTCGACGGGCATAAACATAAAGAAAGATTCAAAATAAATAAACAAAATGTTACAAATAGGTCCTTGGAAGGACTTAAATGTAATTAAGAAAAGTCTTGAGACCTTCCCAGTAATTTACCCATATGTGTGGGGGCAAAATTGTAATTATTAAAACCTAGAGGGGTCAAGTGCAATTAGCCCTAGGCGTGCATTCTCTACACATGTTTGAAGGTCCTGAATGCAAATTAGAGAAATCGTTAGGGCCCCCTACAATTTTCCCAGCCCTCACGTGATTAAGGCACGTGGGGCTAGGCTCGGATGGAAGTGCATGCTCATGGTGAGACTTGGGCCATGTGGCGGTCGACAGTGCTTCATGAACTGGCTCGGATCATCCGAGCCTCTAGCCTTGGAGGTGTCGATGTGGCCTAATGTGAGCCGTTGGATAAGCACTGAGAGGGTGTCATCCAACGACACCTGTATTTCTTGGAGTCTCCTCCTCCGTTGATGGCTAGCGACGCAAACTAGTCTCCGACGGAGTTGCAGCAGCTCTGCCACCGTCTCTCGAGCACGATGAAGATATCTGAAGGCTACTAGAAAGTTTGAGGTCGACGTCATAGCCCAGGGAAATCACTGGACCACTTGGAGGAGCCTGGCGATGAACCATTACCGGAGGCGAAGCTCGAGAAATGAGCTCTGGCCCAGGTTCAGTCATTGAAGACAAACACCTGCAGAAAGTTTAGTAGAGATAACTTAAGCATACAAGTGTTCCGTGTGGGTATAGTGAGATGAAGTGGAAGTCCATACGAGTGGAGAACGTGGCCCTATTTGTCTTCTCCAGCGAGTTGAAGAAGTGGGAGGCGGAGCGGCTTGGGGTTGTGAAAGATCAAGAGGTTGGGTGAAGTGTAACTCGAGGATGAATGAAGTGCGGGAAAGCTCAGGTGGTGGTTAATAGAGGGTGAACGTGTGTAGAGTCACCTAATTAATTGGAAGAAATCAAGAGAAAAAGCAAGAAGGATTGAGAAAACTTACCTGGAGAAATGGGCGAATGCGAGTGGCTTGGGCTGAGCGCCAGTGGCGCTCCTGTCATCGTTGGACTTCCCCAATCATAAGGAGTAGCTTGACGGCATTCTATGACTGGGGGCAAGGCCTACCATGGACATGGGTCATCACCGAAGACTTGGTCATCGCGTCATCGATAAGGCCTCCCCCTATCACATGGAGATGGAGAGAAGCTGGGACAAGGCCTACATACAGGTGAGCAGGCATGAAGGTGGGCGGCGATGGAGTATTTCAATGGGGGAAGGGTTGACGTTACGGTGGTGCGCCACATGGGTTGCGAGTGGGGTATGGAGCGAGAGAGAGGAGGTTGTGGGAAGCTAAGTGGTCCGCGAGGGTCACGGATGAGTGGGCTTGGACCGGTCATGGTTAGAGAGGTGAGGGGAACGTTGGGATGGTGGAAAAAATAGGAAGGGGGCGAGCGGTTCACTTGGTGGAGAACGTGGGAGAGAAGGGGGTTTGGAAGGTGGAAGACGAAGTCTCGACCATTGGATCTCGCGATCCAATGGATGAGAGGAGGGCATGAAGCTGTGGCTCTGATCAAATCGATCAGGCTACATCCAAGGGTTGTGGGCGAAGAGATTGTGGCCATTAGATCTAAAGATCAAATGGTCACGTAGCGGGTGATGGTGGGCATTCCAGATGAAATCTGGAGGGTGATCAAGGGTGGAGACTGAAGCGCAGACATGTGGTCGAGATGGAGACACATAGGAGGATCGGATGGGCGGTAGAGAGGGTGTATGGTGCAAAGGAAGCGGGTCATGTGGCTCAACCAGAAAGAGCCATGTGGCCCAATCAGGTTATTCAGACATAAGACACAAAAAAGAAAGAGAAGAAGGCTGAAATTAGAAAAAGTCAAAACATGAATGTTGTAGATCTCGACGAGATCTATAAGTTTAATGTTGACAAAATGCAAAAGAGGTCAAACAAAGGGATAAATATTTTTGTGAACGTTTTTAAAGATGTAAAAACACTACAATTTTTGCTTTTGTCATTTTTTTATATTTTAAATTTATTTTATGACCCAGATACATACAATAATTAATGTGGCTTTTATTGACACAAATTTAAGCTAGGGGGTTAATATAGAAAAATTAATATGATGAAACCGAGGTTCATCATCTCCCTATACTTAAACTATGCTCGTCCTCGAGCATCTCAAGCATGAATGAGTTGGATTAACACCTGGTTGTGCATGTGAGTACAAGACCTGATCTGTTATGAACTCCTGATTTTAGAGATCCAAAATATCAAAGCTGAACCTAGTTCTAATCAAGAGGTACCAAATTTCTCTAATTTATCAGACTCTCTCCGTATACTATAAAATAAGGATATGACATTCAGTGTTGACTGCAGTCACGAGAGTAGAGTCACAACTTCAGCCAAGGTTCCAGTCCAAGAAATTCTCCTAAGGGCCCAATCCTCAACACTAGGGAATAAATCAAATATTACAATCAATCCACCATCTCTTTAGTTGTTAGACTTAAAATGTCAATGGAAGGCCAGTTGACGGAGGGCATATGATTGTGTCATTTCTTCTCTCCCTCTCATTGGAACAAGGATCCTCTCGAGTGTCTTATTAACTCAATACATTTTTTTGTTGTTGATCAGTGCATCCGTCAAGAGAAGTTGGAGTAGTCTGCACTTGTTTTCCCGAGAAAACATTGGGGTGTACCTTTTTTGAGTACCTGAGATACCTTGTACACATAGACTTGTAGCATTTACGATGCAGAGACCTTTTTTGATGCAAGCCTGACTCCTGATCCTAATAGTGATGGTCCAAGTGGACACTTTGAAATGGTTCGGAGCGCTCGCCTTTGGTGGAAGATCTTTGATATTTGACTTTGTAGGGGTGATAGCTTTTTTCAACATTGATATTTCATTTCATTGCTTTTGTCTAGCTCCACTGCTTTTACCAAGAGTTGGCGCACACTAATCAACCATTTTTATTTTAACACATCATGTCACATAGGTGATATCAAGAGATAGTACAAGAATCAAGTTCTCGTACTAGCTAAAAATACTGACATACAGGTTTCATGAAGTCTTCAATGATTTTATCCCATCCTTGAGCATTATTAAATTGAGTCCAAACTTAAATCCCTCATCCCAGTCCATCAAGTGCAATTTCAACTCCTCTCATCATAACTGTAGTCATGTACGTGAAGTGTTGATCATATTCTTAAGGTTAGAGACTAAGCATGCAATATAGCAGACAAATCTTTCAAACTAGGAAAATGTGGATAATTAAGTCGAAGACCCTGATGACTAAGGCTGGCAAATTTAAAATCTCAAGACCTCTTAAACCAGGTATTCTTAAATATCACTAATCTTGTGTGAATGTGTAAGTGTCAGGGACTAAACCAACTCCTTCATCCATTTTCTTCTTCTTTTTTTTCTCTTTTTTTCAAAAAGTAATATTTACAAACATCGATTAGTCTCATTTAAACATTTTTTGATAAAATATTTTTGAAAATATTTTTAAAACAATGTCACATATAAAAAGGTTTTTCAAACATTTTTCAAACGATTTTTCAAAACAAGTAAAACCCGTTTTTCAAATAATTTTCAAAATATTTTCTTCAAAGTATGTAACATAGTAGAGAAAATTTTCAAACTTTGAAAACATTTCATCCAACTTAGTTCAGAAAATTTATACTCTAGCCAAAAAAGTTTTAAATTTTCTCAAAACTTTCAAAATAGAGCTATGGTTAAAGTACATATATATTGTATATATGGTATACCCCCCTTTACTTAACTTTTACTCTGTCCTCATAGCACTAAGTGAGACAAATCCATAGGTCAAGTTAAGATATAGGAAAGAATACAGGAACTGAGGAAGACGCCCCCTATACTTAGGTTAAAATAACCTAAGTATCAAGGAGAAGGAAACTGAGTTTAGAATTTATGAGGACTCAGGACCCCCCTATACTTAGGCTAAAAATAGCCTAAGTACAGAGATGGATAAGTGAAGTTGGGGAGACCTAATGGGAATAAAGAGGTTAGGATGGATTTACATGTGAAGGAATGAATCTATGGAGATTAATGGAGTGCCTAGGATCTAAAGGAGGGTGTCGAAAACTAACAAGGCTCAATCAACCAAGCAACACCCTAGATTCACCAACTCATACATGAAACCAACAAATGTTGGTTGTTTATCTTGTCATTTTTATTGGTGAATAATTTACCAAGGCTAAATGATACGTCAAATCAAAATATCCTATGTAAAAAGGATGTTGCTCTCCCAAAACATGATTTTTACTCCATTTTATTGGTCAACTTGCATTATCAGTCCCAATTTTTAGCTTCAAGGTTATCACTGATTTAATGAGAGCATAAATCAATCAAACATTGTCTACCACTCAATTCTAGTTTCCAGTTAATCCTAGGTGATCGATCCAGAAAGGGATGTCGAGAAAAAGCAGATGCATATGATAGAATCATGATCTATGTTAACGAAGAAAACTCGTAGTGCCTATAGCTATCTTTGTAAAAAAACAAGACTAAATTAAAACCAAAATGCTTAATGTATGCAAGTCGATGAAAATCACACCTAGCATGCTTCTATTAGCGGGGAGAAAACAAATTTAATTTTGACTAAGTGAAGTGATTTCTACGTGCATCTCAAATTAGTGTGTCCTACATGCGATTAAACACATGAGATATAAAAGGAAAATATCTCGGGGAGCCGCGTGCCTGATCCTAAGTTGACACTCAAGTGGGGCAAGCTCCACACAACCACAAAATCTTTTGTTCATTTACAATCACGAGTCTTCAAACAAAGATCGCTGTAAAGATCATTATTGTTGATACAATTTTATGCGGTTTAAAAAGTTGATTTTACCACGTCATTGTTGTTCCACGAAAAATCACAATCAAACAAAGAAATTTACAACTACATGCATGATGAAAATATACAAGATATATAGTGCAAGTAGAGGTTCGTATCCACAGGGACAAGGCAAACCCACGATTTTTTCTGAGTCTTCTTCAACAAGTAGATAGATAGAGAGGGTCAGGGTTGATTTATGAAGAAGATGAGATGAAGGGGGTTGAATTTAGAACACATAAAACATGAATCGATAATACAATGAAAGTAATTGAAATGTATGGCATGGGTAGATTTGCAAAACAAAACTTTACTTTGATCAGATTTGAAACCAATATACAACAAATATAACTGAAGGATACGGGAAAAATCCTCAAACGCATCACGAAAGTGTGATGATCGCATCGAATGCGATCGGGAGCGACTAGTTGCACTAGTGGCTCGATGCAGCGGAAATTAAATTTTTTTATGTGACAAAACCACATGATCCGAGAACGCTTCTCAGATCGTTTCGTCTAAACCACAAACAGGTAATAGAATTACCTCTTGAAGTGTGGTTGTGATCAAGTCTCTAAACCAAGAGACCTCCTATCTCAAGTTCGATGCGACGGAGGAGACGCTTGTGAGCGCGGGGATGAATCGCGTGCTCCTCGTAATCCATGTTGATGATACAAACGACGGATCTCCTGATCTTGTCACACGAGATCTAACTTCTTCTTCACGAGCAAGACACACCGAAGGAGATGGAGATCCACGAGTAGATGATCCGGCAGCATAACAACGATGTTGCATCGATGACGACTCTCACAATCGCTCCATGGCGGACGACCATTATAAGAGAGAGAGAGGATTGGTGTGTAGAGAAAAGAGAGAAAGAGAGAGATAGAGAGAGAGAATTCATTTTAATCATATATTATGATGAGCAATGGATTCCTCTTCTTATATAGGGGTTTTGGGAATCCATGGATCCCAATCCATGGACAACACATAATCAATGGTTGAGATTGATTTTTGTTTCCTTCAATGGCTATGATCTTGTTGTAAAAACACAAAAATTGATTTAATTTAATTTAATATATATCGATAAATCAATATATTTAAATTCAAATCAATCAATTAATTATCCTTGGACATAATGAGGAGATAAACCATATCCCTAAAAAGGAGGGATGGCTACCAACATCTCATGAGATCTCATTATCTCATGAGATACATTATCTCATGATATCTCCAGGATTTACAACAACAATTGTTGTAAATTATTTCACAAAAATAATTCATAATTATCTTGTGAAATATTGTAATCATGCCATTGGAAAAATGTGAATCACATTCACATCCCAAAACAAAATGTAAATTATATTTCAATTAACCATCCAATGTGAATCCAATTCACATCAATAATTAATCAACAAATATAAATCACAAATATCTCTCTCTTATACAATATAAATCACATTTATAATATATATGATTAATATGGATAGTGCTATCCATATTATTCATATCCATGATAATTAAATTGTATTTAATCATCTTGGACCTCTATTCTCATGTGCCAAAATAATAAGAATCACATTCACATTATTCACATCTTTGATAATTAAATCACACTTAATTATCTCACATAACTCTCCTTATAATATGAATCAAATTCATATTATCCATGATAATTAAATCACATTTTATTATCAATTTTCTCGATGCTCGGATACATATATCAATAACGAAATTATCCATGAACTCTTTCAAGGATAATGCACTTTATCTGTAGATACTTGGAGATAAGGACAGGGTGATTGTATTTTTCCACGTATAGTGACTTGGATATTGAGATCACATCTCAAATCCAGATCTCGAGCCTCCCATAGATGCTTTATTAAATCAAGACCGCAAATCTAATCTTCTCATTGTATCTGAGTCACATTTAGATCAATGTCCAACATTTGGACCAATATAAGATTGCTTCTCTACTGAGAGGAGTCACTAAAATCCAGACCCGTTTCATTACTCCCTAGGAATGGAAGCATCATGGTTATACAATCGTTTATAATCACATCACCCTCATGTATTCCCAATACATGTACATCCTGCATACTGGAAGACCCAGATTAAACCCGAAGTATTAGATCAACTGTATACTGTCTACTTCAGGATTTTATCAGTAAGTTTCTCATTTGATCATTGGGATTCGGTATCGATCATATACTTTCCAAAATCATATATCATACCCAGGTCTGGATTATATACTTTTCAAAAGTATATATCAAACCTACAAATTCAGTCAAGCTTCCAAAGCTAGACGACAGTGCACAGAATTAGATTCTTCCCAATATCTCATGAGTGAGCTCATGTCTTCCGGTTCAGTAGTGAACTTGTATGATCCCTTTGAGAGATTGTATTACTCATATGCCCTTATATGCACACTAGTGCACCGGTGTATAGACCTTGGTTAGGTCATCAACCTATTGGTTTGTCAAATGTACATACTCAGACATATAGTAACACATCTATCTCCGGTCAGAGGATGCATGCATGTATCGTGACAACATACGACATATGACTTTGGTTATCTCGATCTCGTTAAGTCAACTCTTTGACCTAACTAATCTAACACCTCCGAATCTCTACCGTATGCAGAGGACCTGCATCAAGAGGTCGGTCAGATATCAACCTATGTGAGAAAGGATTACCATCTCCTACTCATGCTGGAGATCACATCTTAATAATCATTTGATGGTGCTTGATGAGTCCTCAATCTAACTCTTTAGATATTCATCCAAGCACCAACCTCTATGATTCAATAATTGAATCAACAACTGTATGATCATTAAGATAGCCATGGTACATAACCCTAATTGTATAAAGGGACCTATTATGAAAATTAGTTATTCTTCATTTCATATCAGGGAATGATATTTGTAATAACATTTATTGCATAATGGCTCGTCGTGGGCTCGCATGTCCAACAATCTCCCACTAGACTAAAGAGACATTAATGGGCTAACCATTTAAACCCACATCATGTGACAATCATAGGCTATTTAGAAAATAGCTAGGTAAGCTGATCAGTCACTCTGTTCTTAAAAGACTATGCCAAGTCCTTTTACGGCACTTGCATATCTCTTAGTAACAGTGCTCGCATCTAATGTGAATGTTGCATCTTATGCAACCAATACTCAATCTTGATAAAGCAGTTATAGTGTCCTTGACACTATTGCTCAGTAATTATTATAATCAGAATTTCCATAATCCTTATCAGAATACCTTTATTCCTCGAGATCTCTATCTCCTAAGGCATCTACAGTTAAGACCCTTATAGATCACTATCTTACAATGTCTTAAACTTCTTGAAGATAAGACTTAGAGATCACTATCTCGAAAGTGTTATCATCTATGAAGATTTTGTTATCACTGCAATCAAGTGTTTTATCTCTGTAGTAGGATTAGCAACACTTTACTACTCCTACTGCATGGCAGATATCTGGCTTTTATAGATATCTGACTTTTATACACATCTAGCATACACTCAGCTTCTCGTACCTGATGCACAAGTGCAAGCAGTTTTAGCATTCACTTCCTCAACTCTTTGAGGTGCTATACCTTTAGATAGCTCAGTACCAAATCTTAAGGGAAGGAAGCCTTTCTTGGAATTTCAAAGAACGGAATATGTCCAAGGTGTACTACAAATGTGACGTTCCCAATACCCTCTTCTCTTTGCTTCTGAACAATTTCAGAACTAATATCTAAGAGTTATCCTTGAAATCATATTTCAAGATATGGAATAACCAGTCTATAAAACACTTATTATCATCCTTACATCATTTTAAAATGATTAGGATATTATCTACATTTAGCATGATGAACACAATGTCACTCCCGGTAAGCTTCACATAGTTCGTCAAGATTCTATCTGAAATCATAACATTTATAATTTCATCAAATCTTATGTTCCAACTAGAAGAAGCTTGTTTGAGTCCATAGATGGATTTCTTTAGCTTTCACATCTTGCTTTCCTCAACCATGAAGCCCTAGGGCTACTTCATGTGAATATCCTCAAAGAGGAATGTAATCTTGACTTCCATCTTGAAGACGTCAAAGCCAAGTTGTGTAGCTACAATGAGCAATAATCCGATGGGTTTAAGCATAGTTACTGAAGAGCAAGTCTCATTGCAAGCAATGTCTTCCCTTCTAATGTGTAGCTCATGGCTGCGAATCGTGCTTTGAAGGTCTCTACCTTCTCATCAGATTCCCTCTTTCTCTCGAAGATCCATTTACACCTTAATGAGTCTTACCCTTATAGGTGGATCCTCGAGGGTCCATATACAATACTTGTATATGAAGTCTACTTTAGACTTTATTGCTAAAATCCATCTTTCCATGTCATGATCCTCAGGAGCTTCATCACATGAAGACTGATCATTGTCAGACTTAACTGACACATGGAATACATCCTCAAACTCATTTGAAGAGATATTAATGTTTCAACTTTAGTTATCCTTTTGGTTTCCGATTTCAGGAGCCTCATTATCATCTCAAGATTCAATGAGTTCCTTTACTTCATTTTCGTCTTGATTCTCAAGAGAGTCATCCTTTATGAATCACATTCTCAGAGATGAGATCTTTTAGGAATCTCAGGGTCATAGTGTAGGTATCCAATACCATCCATTATATTCCTAATGAAGTAGCACTCTCTAGTGCTCAATTCCAGCTTACTTGCATGGATACTTATTAAGGATATATAATGTAGTCTCTACTACATATAAACCTGGAAACTAATAGATAATTATGTTAAAAATTCATCATTGATCAAATTATGTCACACATGATCCAATTGTAACTCCCAACAACTCTGTTGAGTTTAGGATTATCAGAGGGAGTGAGATAGAAATTATATTCATATCTCCATAAGGTAATCTTTGAATTTTATCTAACAAGTACAAGCTGTGACGTCCCGCCCCTCCGGCTATCGAAACCGACGAGATGGGAACGTCGGACCTACGGTCCAAGTACGCCCATGATCTATGATACTCAGCAAACCATCTTAAGAACATTAGATTAACATTTAAAATATAAATAACAACATGAGAATAATATGAAATGGAAAGAAAAATACAACATCCATTCTCATCAATACTTATCAAGTCCATGTCCATGATATGAGATACATCAGAAAATCTCAAACTTTGTAGAAAAAACTCTCCACATATCTCACTACAATGTCTCTCAGTAATAACATAAAATAAAGTGGAAGTAAATAAATTACTCTGAGTAGGACGCACCCTGTCTGATGCAAATATGACGAAGAAAAGTCTGATCTCCTCAAAGCCGCTACTGTTGCGGCTACTGCTCAGCTACACCTGTTGGATTCACACAAGGTTAACATTATGAGCAATTGCCCAATAACGAGACAAATACTACAATAACTAGGTAGGAGGAAGCAAGGGATGTATGCTCAACTCTATCTAAAAACGTAAGCATATATGGTAGAAAACGAGAAAGTTATCCAGATATTCTGACTCACCTTAGATCACACAACAACTAACTTTATTTATTGATTTAATAATCATTAAGTACTACTACAATGGTCTTGATATTTCTACAAGTTGGTTGTGATCCATAATGATTTGCAATTACAATTTCCAATATTCGATCATTAATCATTACTCGTATTATTTTAGCACATGCAAGTACATGACTCGCAGGCCTCCGCTAAGCCGGAACTTGGTATCTATCTTGAGTAAACCCTCAAGATCCTCTTTTTAATCATAAAAGGAATAAATCAAAACCTCATTCTCCAACTTCAAACCACATCCCGGAACACCTCTCACAATAATAATACTCGAAATAGAGTTTGATGTGGCCACACCTAATTCTACTCCGAGTCTTAATATTGTGTATAAGTGCGAAACCAAGAACGTCAACCGTTGCCACCTGCCAACTCCGTCGAGCGACTCCGGATACAACCGGGCTGCTAGGTGCAACGTCACCCAACTCGTCCGTTGAGGTCACAACCTTCAAGGCATCTACCTGAGGCCCAAGGGTGCATGCCCAATCCCTTGAGTTGTCTATCTCCATTTACACAATCATTATGAATCACAATCATAGAAAGGTGATCTATACAAACAAATCATTGTTACTACTTTAATGGGAATATAAATCGTATGGGACAATGATCATCATATGTAAAATGTGTGGCAATAGTATTTTTATCTCACCAGTGTTCTTAACAACCCATATTCTAAGTGTAGTATTTCTCACTCCACTCATGATTTTTATGCATTCACGGAAAGAGGTACGATGGACCAATGGTGAATCTATTAATTATCCACATCATTTACAGTTTATGATACTACGATATTATTATTATTTTCTGGATGGCAAAAGAATAACGATGGAGCAATTCAATGAGGATGGAGTAGATATTTACTACTTTCATTAAATAAAAGAGACAATTATAACACGAATAATTATTGGATTAATCCATCTACCATGGGTATATACTCATCCATACAACTGCTCGGAAATTGGTTAAAGTTATTCATATGAGGAAAAAAAGATTATTGGACTCACAAGTACACTACCGTATATGATGGCCTCTTTACTCACAATAAGTTTATAGTTGTCATGAAGCAGTCTTCATACGAGGAAATAGGTGTACCCTTATGCGGCGTATATACGACAACTATAATCACTTGTTAATAAATTATAAAGGAAATAAAACACTCAGGAATCCACGGATGTAACTTAGTATTGAGATATACTAAATTATTAGAGTTTAAAATAATAACAACAAAAAAGAAATTTCTGCATAAAAACCCACCGACTGCCCGATCTCATCGTTCGTCTTATCTCATGCATTTCCAGCATACTAACTCTGCAAGGACCTTCTATTATTTTAATTCCTTGAACCCACCACTTGGATCATTTAAGTTAATATAAACTCTATTTAGTTTAGAGTCAACGCACTATATATATAAAAGGTGTAACGGCTACACGTTGGCATTGTTATCATGTTTAATACACAGTGACTTATTCTCTCAACATAAATCTCATATTCATGATAGCCGTTTTCATCAAAAATATGGATAACGTCTACTGGGAATTTTAAACACGAATAGAAAAGTCAAGTTATATGCCATGTACGTGAGATGCAATAAATTTGAGATGTGCCATGGGTTACATTGCTCAATATGTGCGTAGTGAGAATTTAACAAAACATTATTCCAAATCCATTTCCTTGTTCTGAATTAGTATAATATTGTAGCCATGATACGTTCATACATATTAATGGATCCGTTGGCGTACTCGCCATGGAAAGACAGAGCATCATCTAAACTTTAACATCTAGAGATTTTTTTCTGTATTATCATTAAGTAAGTTTACGCAGACTTTCATCATCGTGATTTGTAAAGCACAAAAAAAAAATCTCAAACCAATTGATTACTCGACAGGGAAAAGCCAAATAAATCTTGACATTCGTATCTAGATTATGTGGGGGGAAACAATAGAGTCATGGGAAGCCAACACGAAGAGGAAGGTATAACATCATTACAAGTTAAGATTCGTGGTATAAGAACATCTAAGGCTCTAAAATGTCCAAGCACATAGGAATGAGGGTCGCGTGAAATCAACAGCAAGAGGGGGGTTTTATCGTTACCTCCGAGGATGTTCCCTCGGGTTCTCCTATCACACGGAAATGCTATTTCCGTCGCTCCATCGAAACGTGAATGCACGTATGAAGGTGACTTCGAGATTTCCTACGTGATAGTGGTCGCGGATCTTTGATCGGAGCTCCTTCTCCGACGTCAACGGCAGCCTCCCAATGATAAAATCGATCAAGGTGGTGGTGCTCCAAAGAGAGGGAAGGATGGTGGTGGATAGGGCTTTTAGAGAGCAGCCTACCATCTCCTATTTATAGAAGGAAAGGTGAATTTGGATCTCGATTCGGATCCATATATGGGTCCTGACTATGATTCTTAAAACAACGATAACTTGAGCTAGGAATATCGGAATTAGATGTTCTTGAGCTCGTTGGAAAGATCTCGACGAGATCTACGCAATAGTGTAATTGTTTGAATTTTTTGGATGACAAAAATACTCCAGATTTTTTAAAAAAGAAAATTCGGGGTTTCACACAAGCTACCTAGGTTAGATCAAATTCATTTCATTTTTCTTCAAACTTTGGTTCTAAACCAATATTGTGAAATCTTTGAACATTTCAAAGGTTTCTTATATCATACATACTCATCAATAGATATCACATATCCATAATGTTTATTATTATATAGATGATCCACATACATCAATATGTATGAGATCTTGAATACCTCAACATCTAACAACATTCCCAGAGAAGGGTGTATTGGACATTTTACTTTGAATACTATATTTATAAGTATGTAAGATTTGAAATTTTAGATATTCTAAAGTTTCATATCTTACTTGTCCATTGATCTCATCAACAGAGACATGTCCAAAACTTGATGCCAGATCATTATCAAATGATCTTCATCCTCCTACTGATCTTTTAAAGGTTTAATTTCAATATTAGAAATCTTAATGAACGATTCATTAATTTTCTAATTTTGTGGAGTCCACTAGATGTTAGATTACTATCTCAAATATATCCATCATAACTCTTTATGATAGGTTTATTCCAGAATTCATGTTTATTTCCAACATTTAGAAACAAACAATGAGGGTATTCTAATATCTAGGTCGTAGAGACATTATCTAACACTAAGACTCTCTCACTGAAACTGAGAAGTCTATCAATCCAACAGAGATTGTTGTAACAATTGCATCAATATCCATGTGGATAATTATAAACCTTAAGATCAAATTTTCCAGTCTTCTAAAGCATATGCAACCCATTGCAAGTATTATAGAAGATTGAGATACAATTATAAGACTTTATCTTATTTAATAAACAAGTTAAAATCTATGATTTATGTAGATTATTCTGATGCTCTATCCGAGTCCTTCTCTAAGGATTTTAGACAGACTTTATAGTCATACTATCAACACACCAACTTATTGCAGTATTGGCATTCATCGAACTCTTAGGATGTCATATGGAAATCATAGAAGTATGGTCAACTTTTTGACTATCCTTCTCATCTTGGGTGTGACCCATGCTTCCACTATGATCCCTTTATCTACAAACACCCATTGCTTAATACTAAAGATCTCCTACGTTAAATTCAAAAGAATTCAATGTAAGAGCATTTCAACATTTATACATGCTTCATTAAATTCATACAACATGAATATTATGAAGCTTCATGAATGACTAGAGTATAGATGGTAGAATGATGACACTCATCATGTCTACATCCATCTAGACTCTTAAAACATTGGTTCAGGTAGGTATTCAAATATTTTGAATACATCATCTCTTTTGAGCTACCATTCTGCATAATGTGGAGAATCATGTCATTCATGATTAAATGTCTAGATCACATATGTATGCCAAAATATCTTCTTTGATTTTTATAAGGATTATTTGATAATTACGATCACCATCGACATGTCACTTCCAAAGTACACTCCATGAAAGATCAAGACTATAGAGACATACGAACCCTAAGGTGATGTCTTATTGTCTTATTTAATTGTCATACCTCATTATGTTGAGGAAACTTGCACAATGTAACCACATGCATTATGTATCCAATTGCAAGTACAATATCCGGATCATGAGTCCGATCCATGATATTTTACTGGTTATTATTGAGTATAACATTGAGTGGGTTTAATGAAGGATTATCTGAAATAAGAAATTTGCATGTGTATATATTTAAATATATACATATTTTACTTTGATTTAGGAGTTTTTATATCAAAGTTGTCTTGCATTGTCAACACTGAAAGTTCATTCCCTTAATCACTTTCAATGTAAGAGATATACTTACCATTATATCTCAAGCAAGATCTGTAATCTCCTTCCGTATCTTTGTCACATCCCAATAATATGAGAACTTGTGACTCTGATAAAAAAGAAGCGGGAACACATTCCACCTTGAAAATCTAACTTGCATCTCCCAATTCGATCTTTAATACCCGGGCCCACCACCCCTAAGGTGATGTTGACCCGTCATTAATTGAACCAACCGTCAACAGGCTTAATACTCACTATACACAATCCAATATCGCCCCAATAATACGAGGACTCAATATTGGAGTCACTACATATACGACCTTACTCTTTCGAGAAGCGAAGAGCCCGATCCAAATGGCTTGTATGCAGGAGATGTCACTTCGGATAGGCGTCTCCGACATACAATCTCTGGCGACGGAACCTTCGCCTTGATGGGAGACCATTGATGTCACTAATGTGATCCTCCACATCATATTCAAATTCTAATTAATCATTATGAATCACATTCATTATGATCAATTCTTCCAAGGGAAATAACACATCTATTTATATAGAGTGTCTTAATTTTAATTGGATTCCAATTAATCTAATCATATCAAATTAATGATCTAATTAATATCCAACAAACATTCTTAGTTGTTACTTGAATTATGGTATTATCTCAAATACGTATTATTTCGAATTTTAATTATTAGAAATACATCATGATTTCTTAAGCATTATACCAACCCTACCCGTTGTCATGGCCAATACTGACGGGAATGGGACAGACCACACACAGTACAACCTGCTACCCCAATGCTCCCCGACTAGACACCATATCCGCCTCGAGAAAGGATAATGCAAAATAGATCACTTTGTACTTGAGATGATCATCGATTTTTCAACCAAATTTATACCATATAATAATAATAATCAAAACCATTTTTATTAATATTATAATGAGATTTGTTAAATAAATTCTAAATCCTATTCAAGCAATATATTTGTTGGAATGTAGATCATGTAACCAATTTGTGATCTAGATCACATCTAATCAATAATTGGTTAGGATAATGTAATTTATGGAAATAATTATCATCAAATATTTCAGAAATATTCATTCACAATTATTCCAGGAAATTAAACAATTTAATTTCACTAATTTCTTAAATGACAATCACTAGGTTCTTGATTAGGAAAGTAATTTCAGCAGTAACCCTCACTTACTAAAATTACCATATCTCAATCAAATAAAATCCAAATTAAGCAAAATAAGTTTCTAAAGTTTGCTAATTTTATTCATAACAGAATCAAAGTGATTTTCATGCATTTCAAGGCGTTTCAAATCCGTAATTAACATCTTAATTACGTCATGATCCGCAGTCCCCGAAACAGTGGATATATGGTTATTAAAAAGATCATATCTTGAGTTATTGGATTCCAAATCACGCAAACTCAAATCCTACTATTTCCCTAATTAATGGAGAACATTATTTAATTTAAAATTTCGTGTTTAAACATTTTAAATAGGGCCTAAATTTTATCACAAGATAGGGCTGCGAAAATTGAAATGCTAAAATCTTCACGAACCCAAACGAGCCCAAATGTTCATAGGTTCATGGATCTCATCCAAAACATTAGACAACCTGGATCTGATACCACTTGAAGGATACGGGAAAATCCTCAAGCGTGTCATGGAAGCGTGATGATCGCATCGAATGCGATCGGAAGCGACTAGTCGCACTAGTTGCTCGATGCAGCGGAAATAAAATTTTTTATGTGACGAAACCACATGATCCAAGAACGCTTCTCGGATCGTTTCATCTAAAACACAAAAAAATAATAGTATTATCTCTTGAAGCGTGGTTGAGATTAAGTCTTTAAACTAAGAGACATCTTGTCTCAAGTCTGATCCGATGGAGGAGACACTTGCGAGCGCGGGGATGAATCGCGTGCTCCTCGCAATCCATGTTGATGATCCAAGCGGCGGATCTCCTGATCTCATCACACAAGATAAAACATCTTCTTCATGAGTGAGACTCGCCGAAGGAGATGGAGATCCACGAGTAGATGATCCGGCAGCATAACGACGATGCGGCATCGATGACGACTCTCACAATGGCTCCATGGTGGGCGGCCATTATAAGAGAGAGAGAGGATTGGCAAGTAGAGAAAAGAGAGAGAGAGAGCATTCATTTTAATCATATATTATGAAGAGAAATGGATTCCTCTTCTTATATAGGATTTTGGGAATCCATGGATCCCAATCCATGGACAACACAGAATCAATGGTTGAGATTGATTTGTATTTCTTTCAATGGCTATGATCTTGTTGTAAAAATACAACAACAATTGATTTAATTTAATTTAATATATATCGATAAATCAATATATTTAAATTCAAATCAAATCAAATAATTATCTTTGGAGATAATGAGGAGATAAACTATATCCCCTAAAAAGGGGGGATGGCTACCAACATCTCATGAGATCTCATTATCTCATGAGATCTCATTATCTCATGAGATACATTATCTCATGATATCTCCAGGATTTACAATAACAATTGTTGTAATTATTTCACAAAAATAATTCATAATTATCTTGTGAAATATTGCAATCATGCCATTGGAAAAATACGAATCACGTTCACATCCCAAAACAAAATGTAAATTATATTTTCATTAATCATCCAATGTGAATCCAATTCACATAAATAATTAATCAACAAATATAAATCACAAATATCTCTCTCTTACATATTATAAATCACATTTATAATATATATGATTAATATGGATAGTGCTATCCATATTATTCATATCCATGATAATTAAATTGTATTTAATCATCTTGGATCTCTACTCTCATGTGCCAAAATAATATGAATCACATTCACATTATTCACGTCTTTGATAATTAAATCACATTTAATTATCTCAGATAACTCTCCTTATAATATGAATCAAATTCATATTATCCATTATAATTAAATCACATTTAATTATCAATTTTCTCGATGCTTGGATACATATATCAACAACGAAATTATCCCTGAACTCTTTCAAGGATAATGTGCTTTCTTCACAGATACTTGGAGATAAGAACATGGCGATATTATTCCATGTATAATGACACTGATATTGAGATCACATCTCAAATCCAGATCTCTGGCCTCCCATAGATGCTTGATTAAATCAAGACCGCAAATCTAATCTTCTCATTGCATTTGAATCACACTCAGATCAATGTCCAATATTTGGACCAAGATCAGATTGCTTCTCTATTGAGAGGAGTCAGTAAAATCCATATCCGTTTCATTACTCTTTAGGAATGGCAGCGTCATGGTTATACAATCATTTATGATCACATCACCCTCAGGTATTCCCAATACCTGTACATCCTGCATCTTGGAAGACCCAGAATAAACCCGAAGTATTAGATCAACTTTAAACCGTCTACTTCAGGGTTTTATCAATATGTTTCTCATTTGATCGTTGGGATTCAGTATCGATCATATAATTTCCAAAAGCATATATCATACCCAGGTCTTGATCATATACTTTCCAAAAATATATATCAAACCTACAAATTCAGTCAAGCTTCCAAAGCGAGACGACCGTGCACGGAATTTGATTCTTCCCAATATCTCATGAGTGAGCTCATGTCTTCCAGTTCAGTAGTGAACTTCTATGATCCCTTTGAGAGATCGTATTACTCATATGCCCTTATATACACACCAACGCACCGGTGTATAGACCTTGGTTAGGTCATCAACCTATTGGTTTGCCAAATGTACATACTCAGACATATAGTAACGAATATGTCTCTGGTCAGAGGATGCATGCATGTATCGTGACAACATACGATATAGGACTTTGGTTATCTCGATCTCATTAAGTCAACTCTTTGTTCTAACTAATCTGACACCTCCGAATCTCTATTCCTATGTAGAGGACCTGCATCAAGAGGTCGGTCAAATATCAACCTATGTAAGAAAGGATTGCCATCTCCTACTCATGTTGTAGGTCACATCTTAACAATCATTTGATGATGCTTGATGAGTCCTTTGTCTAACTCTTTAGATATTCATACAAGCACCAACCTCTATGATTCAATAATTGAATCAACAACTGTATGATCATTAAGATAGCCATGGTATATAACCCTAATTGTACTAAGGGACCTATTATGCAAATTAGTTATTCTTCATTTCAGATCAGGGAATGATATGCAATAACATTTATTGCATAATGGCTCGTCGTGGGCTCGCATGTCCAACAATAACTTAAATATCAAAGAAACAAAAGTAGAATACATAGAATATAAGAAAGAGGGTTCTCCCAATACTAGAAACCAGGTGAAAGATTGTAATGATGATCAGACATCCAAAGATGGTGTGTGCTCGACAGGAAGATGGGGTACGCGGGGACGTCAATTCACCACAGGAAGGTGATTCATGCTATAGGCGTCGCTGGCCCACACGAGCTATATGCGGCCGGGGATGAAGCAAAGGTTGTGTGGGTGCATGCGAGAGAGGCAGTGTACTGTTGAAGATGTCCGTACAGAGGTGAAGTCTAGTTGAACGTGGTGCACACGCGTGCGAGAGGAAGATGCAAGCTGGTTGATGCCTCGGTCGATCGCGGATGCTACCACGGAGAAGGGAAGGGCATAGGAGGTCGCAGGCTGGAGTAGAGAATGCACGGATTGGATCTGCTGGCCACATACTGCAATGTAGGAGGAGACCCCACGTAGTTGCAGTGGCGTAGGCTGGAGGGGGTTGATGCTTCCGCAGCAGTGCGGGCTGGATGGGGATGGTCATTTGTGCAGGGGAAGGGGGAGAAGTCAGGGGAGAGATGCCTTGACAGAGAGAGAGAGCAGCGAGTGGGATAGAGAGGGTGCATCCAGCGAGGGGAGATGCGTCTAGAGGGGGGGTCTTGTTATTTTTATAGTCGCAACATGCGTCTCCTCATTTGAAGAGTCTCCAATACATGCACATAAAGACAAAAACATAAATACATTCATGCATAGGGAAGGTGCATGGGCAAGATAGAGAAGAATAAAGAGAGTATGCATTACGTGGGAGGGGGTGCGCGTTGGGGGCTCCATGCATGGGGAAGGGAGAGGCCATTTATGGGATGCATGGATTGGAAAATTTTTACAACATATCCTCTTCTTTTCTTTCCAAGATAAAATGTTAAGGGAATGTGTAAACCAAATTGGATGGATAAATGTGTGTGGTTTGAAAGTGATGTTTTATTTTAATGACCATGCAATCTTTGTTTGGATATATAAATTATTTAATGATTAATTGAATGATTGGAATGTGATATTAATTAATGTAGAGGAGAGAATTTGTTCTTTTAAATTAATTATGCATTTTAGACGTAGTTTTCCTATTGTATTTGTAGAATAAATAATACCTGGATTAAGTGGCATTTAGGTGTATGTGTCAGATATTAATGGGATTCTTTATGTGGTTTGTATGGTATTATACCAGCATAATATGTAATCATCACACCTCCATGCTTAAATCTTGCTAGTCTCGATTAAGAATAAGATAAATAATAATGAGGAACAAGGAAAATAGTCAAAGAGGGACTGGGTGAGGGTCTATAGCAGACATACCCACAAAGTCTTGAGTTTTCAGATCCCAACCACATATATACACAAACTTTAGTAGAGTCGACCCATGGATTAAAGATTTGTTTGAGTTATCGAGTTGACTCGAGTTTGTAGTTTTAACAACCTCTCTCTTCATATAAAATCGAAATGGTTTCAGAATGTGGATCAAGTCATATCATTCTAATCAACCGGTATTCTCTTTGACCTAGAGTGGATATAAATGTGTTCATGATGTTCTAGCTTTCGTGAGTCAAGAAAACGAGCTAACAGCATAATCTATCAAGCTACTGAATGATTCCCTACGTATATAATCTCAGTCCTCACCTGATTTAAGGCATATTCTCTTTTAACCCAAGTATGTCAGCATATAAAATAGGTCATAATTAATTGGAGAATGGGATTTAATTTTTGGGATTTTCCGTAGACTGTTTTGGTCCATTGCTCTCATTTTTTTCCTTTTGCAGAGCATAACCCTAGGCCTCTTTGGGCCTCTTTTAAGAAATTAGGTAGCATCACTGGGCTGCTACCATGGCTTGTTGGTGGAGAAGGGTTATTTAGTGATCTTTTTTCATTGCTTTTGCTTCGTACATCTTTGCATGATTGGTGGTTTTTGGCATTCTTTTGTATTGTGATATGTCTTTTTGTGGTGTTTTTGCTTTGGGTTTGGAATCAATGGTAGTATTGGCTTAATATTGACTTTGGAGGCACGATACTGGCTTATTTTCTGACACACTTATACTAGAGAGATCATGTTGCTCCTGAGACAAGTTCCTTCACTGACTATAGACAAGGATCTGGCATTGCCACAACCAAGAGGACAACTCCTTACCTCACTAGATTATAATTGTATATCGTAAAATAGACTCAATCAAGCTAAGTGGAATGTGCAGTTGCTTAATATCGAATGAAGAGTTTAAGAGTGCTACTAGTTGCTTAAAGAGCATCGTACTACCCTTGTTAATTCCGTCGAATTAATAATTAGAATCAATATCTTCTCGTTCGTTGCAGTTAGGTAATACAGACTAATCAAAAACTACTTTTAATCAATATTCAATTAATCACGAGCGACAAATTTATTTTACTTGGGCAAGCCCAAGGTCAAACTCAGGGAGGCAGTTGTCTCCTTAGGTATATTTCAAGCAAATTTCAAAGGTCGGATTTTCACAAGATATTTTTGGATTTTTTTAAACAATTTTTATGCAATTAAAAAAAGACATATGCAAAATCAGGCCAGTTTACACGTTAAATCATAAATGTGGTCAATTTAATTCCAAAAATTATGAAACTTGGCCAGATGGTGGAATGCAATGAATTTAAGCTACCCTAATTTTTTTGGAATTTTCCGACACTTTATAAATTTTCTGTGAATTAAATATGAATTCAATGTGATTTTTACAAAATTAATTTTAATAAATGCCAAAACACAATAATTCCAGATACAAAAATTATCCTAGACAGATCTAACTATGAAGAATCCAGGAAATTTAATAGACCTAAAATTCTATGTGAATTGTACCTATTAAAAATTAATTAAGGAAATCACAAAATGATTTATTTAGGCCTCGAGATGCATGCAAATGAGTTGATTTTTGGGCACATGTTAAGTAAATGTGAATTTCTGATTATTTTTGGAGCAACAGAGAATTTACTACAAATTAAAAGGCATAAATGGGCAGAATATAGAAAAAATTCACCAATTAATTAATAATAAATTCCACTTCTACCATAAAAATAAAACAAGTATCACATATGAAAGAGGACAAGTTAAGCTACACAATGCAATTTTTAAACTTGAAAAATGATGTCAAACGAATACAAAAAAATGGGTGCAAAGATAGGGGCCAAATTGCAATTACAGAAAATAAAATTGCTAAAAATGAAACATGCTGATAGGGACTAATATGCAATTGCCTATAATGAGGAGGACATGTATGCAAAATGACCACAAAACATGTGCTCCTCACGTGGTGCTCCTGGCAGGGACAGAAATGCAATTTGTAAAACCTCTATGGGCCTAGGTGCAAAATGCCTAGGCCGCACGTGAAAGACACGTGAGGTCCCAGGTTCAGGTGACTTCGGAGGCTCGGATGGAGGCTCGAGGGCACTGCAGGCTCGGATTTGGCTCGGGGAAGCTTTGGGTGCTTCGAGCCTAATGGTCGGGGAGGAGGCTCGAAGGCGGCGATGTGGATCACTATGGACCGCTAGATCGAGTGACGATCAATGATTGATGATGGCTGGCGTGGCGTGACGCGACCCGTTGGATCAAGCTCGGGGGAGTGGCGACGTGGTGCGATGTGAAGCGTGTGATCCTCCTGATCCGACGGCTGCGGATGATGGCGATGTGGATTACGTGGAACTGTCCGATCAAGGGGATTGGACGGCTACTGGGCGTCGTGCTCAAAGGGTCCGTCGCCTCCTGCGGCGGAGGTGGTTGCGCTCCAGCAGAGAGGCTCTAGCTCCGCCTCCTCCTCCTGAGGTCGGTGAAGCTCGCCGACTGCTGCGGAGGAGCTGGAAATGGTCGTCGAGGCGTGGCGGAGCGTCTGAGGGCCTTAGCAGAGGCTAGGGTGGTATGGAGAGAGGCAACGATGAAAGTCAAGGAGCTCCGATGAGGTGTCCAACCAATCAAAGATAGAGTACCTGCGGGGGGTTACTTGATAGCCGAAGCGTGCAAAGTGCGTGTGGGGTGATCGGAGTGCGGAGGGAGGCCTGAGGTGTGATGAGGATCGTCCGGAGGTGCTGCTCTACCAAGGTGGCGGAGCTCTCGTCGACGTGAGTTGAAGTGTGTCGTCTGAGAAGATGGAAGGGTGCACGAAGATGGCAGCTTTGAGGCGAAGCTCGGAGGATGGTCAGGCGAGGGTGAAGAGGAGCGGAGGAGGCGAATAAAATTCGAGAAAAATGAAGAAGAAGAAGAAGATCGAAGGGAAGATGGAGGTTTCTACCAGGGAAATGGAGCTCAGGATTGAACTCTGGGTCGTCGCTCGAAGGTCGGTAGAGGGCTCAAGCTCAAGCAGCTCGTCAGAGGAGCTGCGGCACGGCGTGGCTTCGCCAAGGATCTCGTCGGAGATAAAGACCTGTCGTCGCTCACTTTCACTAACAATTACTATCACCAATGGGTAGATGGGAACTCAAGGGATCTCTTTGCAAATGGCGGATGGGGTCGAAGGTTGACGGGGATGGAGTATTTATAGGTAAAAGGTGACGGCGTAGGTGACGAAGTGAAGGAGTTGGTGGAGGTCGTAGAGCGATGTGGGCGCGATTCATGGAGTTCGAGGGGGTCGATGAGGCTGAGGGAAGTGTAGGCTGCAAGGGGAGGTGTTGGCGGCCGGAGAGGGTGGTCGGAGTGGATCCCAAAATAAGAAGGGGGCGACTCGCGTGCAAGGTGGACGACGTGGAGTGCGCACCTTACGGGAGGTAGAAGATGAAGTTTGGACTGTTGGATCGAGCGATCCAATGGTTAGGAGAAGGGCGTGAGAGGATGGTCAGGATGAGATCAAGGGAGATGGGATCAAGGGCGCAGGGCATACCACGTGGCAGGAGAAGATGGAGGCGCTGAAGTGCGGTTGTGATGAGATCTTGAGCCTCGATCGAACAGTAGAGGTTAAGGGTGAGATGGATGGTGGAGATGAAGCGAGAAGCGGAAACATCGAAGGGTTTGGATGCTGCCACGTGATGCAAGGAGGGCGCAGCACTGGTGAGCGGTCTAGATTGAATCTGGGGTTTGATCGGGTGGCTGAGAAGCGCTGCGATGATCGATGATGAAACCAGATTTCATCATCTTAATTCCTCATTTTTAACCCCTTGCTTAAATATGTGTCTATAAAAACCAGATAATGTCTTGTATTTATCAGAGTCTTGAATAAATTAAAAATCGTAAAAATTTCGCAAAATGAAAATTCGTGGTATTTTTAGTCTTAAAAATACCCTCAAAAATATTTGGTATCTTCATATGACCTCATCTCCATTTTTGGCCAACATGAAACTTGTAGATCCCATCGAGATCTGCAACTTCTATGTTTTCAAATTCGGCCATTTAACCACTCAAAAATCAAAATTTCTTGTGCAATAATCTGATTGGGCCACGTGGCCCTTTTTGGTTGAGCCACGTGGCCCTGCCCCTTTATTTTATCCGCCCTCGCCCAGGGCCGTTGGATCTCTTCTTTGATCCAACGACTCTACGATCTCCATGCACACCTTTTTTTCCTCAACTTCTGATCATCCTCAGGCTTCATCATCACTGCCCATTTCCGCCTCTCCCTCATTTCGTCACGTAGCAGCCTTACGCACCCCACGATTATCTCCAAGCTGTTCCATCTTAACCACTCAATCCACTCGATGCCCAGCCCTTCGACGGGCACATCCTTCGCATCTAGTTCGTCCAGAAGCACAAAACTCTCGTTGCGCCACATGGCAGCTTGTGAACCGCCCGATCTTCACCATCCCAACCGTCCATCTCACTTACGTCCTCAACCCTTCGATCATCCTCTCTTTGAAATATGGTCCATCCACCCGTGCCTTGATTTTATCACGCCATGTGGTCGCGCCTCCTCCACCTGATCATCTTCTGCAAGCCTCGTTCTATACCGTCCACAGTCACGTTGATTGTTCACCACTCGATTAAACTCCGGATTCAATCACGCCCGTCCGCTGGCGGTCCACCTCTGAGGTGACACGTGGCATGTTCCATCACTCTTCGATCATGACGCCCGAGATCTAATCTGGATCGTTCTTCAGCGCCCAAACTCCAGCCGTTGGATCTCACGATCCAACAGCCCGGGCATCATCGTCAACTTCCAGCTCCCCTCTCTCTCCCATGTTCTCCATCTCGCGAACGCTCTTTCCCCTTCCATTTTTCCTGACCCCATCCTCCATCTCCGCCACTTCCCAACTAGCCCACGATCTTCCCCACTCATCCACGACCCTCGCCGGTGTCTCCACCAACCATGATCCCCTCTCATTTTCTCCAAGTCACCGCACAAACCACATCGCCCTCGACCTGGACTACCAACTTCCGCTCCTTAAATGGACCATCTCCTCCGTCTGCCAACTTTGTCCACCTTTATGCGGGGGGGGGGGGGGCATCCCTCCTCCATCTTCCTGTGATAGGGGGAGGTGGCGGATTTGAACGACGACGACCAACCCCTCCGGTGTTGACCCACCGCCGATCATGGAGGTGTTGCGGAGCTCCCAACCCGCTCGAGCTGCCTCCACTGGCTGAGGAGGTCCAGCGAAGACCAGAGCTTCTCCTCGAAGCTCGCACACAAGCTGCCGCCTTCATTTCCGACCAGATAAGCATCTCGATCTTCTCTATATTTTCTTCTAGGTTTTCCCAATTAATTAGGTTTCTTCCGATGATTTCACCTTCCATTGAACCCCCTCGGAGCTTCTTCGCACAATCCCCTTTCACGCAAGTACCTCCAATCACACGTTCTCCTTTCTTCGCCTCTGATCCCCTCCGACCCATCTCCTCCGCCCTCTCCGGCGGAGGTGCTCTGGTTCCTCACTTCCTTCCGCTCGCATGGAACCTCACTCCACTCACACGCACACACACTAACTCCCCTGCATGCAGAGAATTGCTGGAATTAACCTACAAGTACATGATCTCTAATGGTCGGAATACTTCGCCGGAGCTTCTTCATCAAGCTCGTCTCCGGCAGCCTTACGTCTCCAGCATCTTCCACAAGGTCCTTCTGAATCGCCGAGCTTCAAGGTTCCTATCAGGGTGATCAATAACAGCTGGGGACTTCCACCTGAGCAAGCGAGGAGCGGCAGAGATTGAGCTCCTTCGCCGGTGTTTTGATCTCGCCGCTAGCCGCTGATGAGGAAGGAGGAACAACGATCGTTGGACGGTCCTCTCCTAGAGGCCATCTGACAGCCAGGATGCAGCCATGCATACGACTCAGGAGCAGACAGGAGCCATTCGATCTTCATGATCGGATGGCCAACGATCGGCCACGCATCAACATCAGAGCTTCCCCTAGCCTCAGGTCCAGACCAGTAGGCTCGTCTATCCCGAACCTTCACCGAGCCTCCTCAGAGTCTCGAGGCTAACCGAGCCTCCTCCGAACCTCTTCCGAGCCTCAGCATTCACCGAGCCTGGGGAAGCTCGTGTCGGTCACGTGCGACCCTGGGTCATTTGGAAGGGAGCCCTCTGACGTCTCCCAATTTGCATTCAGGTTGAGAATCACGTGCAGACCGCATGCACCTGGGGTATTTTGCATTTCTGCCCTTGCGGGTTTTAATAATTGCAAATATGCCCCCATACGTGTGGGTTATTTACAGGGAAGGCCTCACACTTTATTTTTATTGCACTTTAGTCCCTCCCAGGGACCTGTTTGTATTTTTCTTTTCAAGTTTTCTTTCAATTATGCCCTTGCTTTCTTTCATGCATATCTTGGGCTTCATATTTCCGATTGAGTTGATTTCAATTTCATTTTAAAGCTTGTTTGATGAACTTTTTAATGGCATGATCATTTTTTATGATGGACACATTAATTTTGATGTATTATGTTGATAGCCATGTGTCTTTTAATGCTTAACCTGATGCCTTGTTTAATTTGTCCATCAAATCTGTCATCTAAATCGAACTCGAAATTGACTTGCTGTTATGTTTGCTCATTATCTTACTCTGATTTAGGGCATATTAATTTTTACATAGCATCTATCTGCATGATTGACTAAAATAAAAAAAATGCATGTTTTATATTTACTTTAATGCATTGTCTCATCCTTTCGCATTGTTTTACCTAATGATCTCTCACTTAACACTTAGTTAAATAGATAAAAATCTGGATAATCACGAGAGAGGCTCGTGTCCCTGAGTTCGACCTTGGTTTCTTGCCAAGTAAAATAAAAATATGACCATCCGATTTGATTGATATATCTAAATTAGATGGTCTTTGATAGACCTAGTTCGTCTCGACTGCAATGACATATTAATTGTTAATTCCACATTATTAGAGGGCAGAATTCGTGGTTTATCAAATGGCGCCGTTGCCGGGGACACAGCTCATTTCTTGTATTTTTTTGGATTTTCATTTATTTAATTAAGTGTTTCTTTTTTATAGGTTTAGTTTGTCCATTTGTATTATATTATAGAATTCTCTTCTCGGTTGATCTCTAACAGTTGCTTTTGTGGCAAGGCCTTTGATTATTCAAGGAGGCGAGGAGCAGGAGCTACCCGCTGAGAGGAGCCGCAGAAGCACGCTTGGAGCACGTCGAGAAGAAAGAAAAAATGTCATTTTGCATATCATTATCTCATGTAATAATCATCTTTTACAGCAGTCTTCGATCGAAGACTCACGATTTTAATTGAACGATTGTGGTTGTGTGGGGATCATCTCCACTTGAATGTCGACCTAGGACCAGGCACGCGTCTCTTTGAGCGTATTTTATTTTTCATTCTTTTACGTGCTTGATCGTAGGTAGGACACACTAAAAAATAGATGCACATAATCTCGCTTCACATAGCCAAATTTAATAGACATTCTCCCCGCTAATAGAAGCATGATTAGGTGTGGCTTTTTGATCGAGTTGCATACATGAGTTTTGGTTTTTAAAAACAGACCTCATTTTTACGTATTTTCGCCAAGTCATTGCATGTTTTATCGCCTAGCTTAGATCATGGTTTTTATCGGTTACGTGGTTTTTCTCGGTTTCCCCTCCTAGCTTGATCACCTAGGTTAATGGAAAAGGGGAATGAACGGTAGACGATGATTGCTTGATTTTGTGCTCACCTTAATTCAGTGACAACCTTAAATAATAACTGGGATTGTTAATTGCAGGTCAACCAAAAATGGAGTAAAATTTTGTTTTGGGAGAGCAATACCCTCGTTTACGCATTGATTTTCACTTAATATTTTTCTCCGCGTAAAATATAATGTTTTAATCACCAATAAAACCGACAAGATAATAAACCAACTTCGGTTGGTTTCATGTTTGAATTGGTGAAATGGAAGGGTGTTGCATGCTTGATTGAGCCATGTTTGCTTCGATACACTCCCCAGAGCCTTAAACACTCCATTCATCTCCGCAGATTGATCCACTCATCTGTACATCCATCCTTCTTCTTCGTTCACCTTGGGTCTCTTCCATCATCAAATCTACTCTTTATACTTATGCTAATCTCAGCCTAAGTATAGGGGGGACCCGGGCCCCTGTGATTTTCTCCACTCGGCTTTCCTTGCCTTTATACTTAGGTTATTTCTAACCTAAGTATAGGGGGAGCCCTCCTTTGTTCCCGTATATTTCTCTGTATTTAAATGGATATATGAACTTGTATCATCTAGTGCTATGATGTCATAGCAAAGTTTAAGTATAGGGGGGTATACCGTATATACAGTATATTTACTTTAGCTATAATCTGAAAAATTTGGAAAATTTAAAACTTTTTGGCTAAAGTAAAATCCTTTGAACTAAGTGGACACATATGGTTTTCACGGCTTTTTCTATACTATGGTACACTATTTTGATAAAAATATTTTCAAAAATGATTTGAAAAATGAGTTTTTTCTTGTTTTGAAAAATCTTTTGAAAATGTTTTGAAATTTTTTACTTGTGTGACATGGTTTTGAAAACTTCTTTCGCTTTTCAAGGAAAGTTGAGTCTAACCAGTGTTCTAACCTTCTATTAAAATCCATAAAATGAGAAAAATCCAAAAATCCTTTAGGAGTCATTAGTGTATACTAAGCCCAATTAAGTAGTCGCGTTCAGTGAGTGTTCGCCCTTAGCAGAGTGGATGGTTTAGAGGACATCGCGTAAGGCCCCGTCCTCAAGCAATGGGCTTCGACCTGCACTTACATCCATACTGAATGAATGCATATGCATCTATTTAATTGAGTTTAGGCAGTCCTAATATCTCTTGAAGCTTCAAAAAATGTTTCTGAATGAAGGAGTTGGATTAATCCTCTACTTTCACACTTCCACCCTGGATCTGAAATGTTCAAGGAAACTTAGTTTTATGAGGTCTTGAGATTTTAGATTAACCAGCCTTAATCATCAGGGTCTTAGACTTAATCACCCATATTCCCTTAGTTTTCTAGATTTGCATGCTATATTTCATGCTTAGTCTCAGACCATTAAGAATATGATCAGTACATCACATGCACGACTGCGGTTTCGATGAGATGAGTTGACTTTTCACCTGAGGGATTGGGAGTAGGGATTCGAGTCTGGACTTGATTTAATGATGCTCGAGGATGGGATAAAGTCTTTGAAAGCTTCATGAAATCTGAGTGTCAGTATCTTTGGCCAGTATGAGAACATGGTTAAGTGCCAGGGTGTGATCAACTCTTGGTAAAAGCTGTGGAGCTAGCCAAAAATACTACAAATAAATGAAATGTCAAAGAAAAGCTCTCATTCCACAAAGTCAAATATCAAAGAGCTTCCACCAAAGGCGAGCGTTCTCGATCATTTCAAAGTGTCCACTTGGACTACCGCTATTAGGACCACGAGTCAGGATTGCACCAAAAAAGAGCTCTGCATCGTAAATGCTACAAGTCTGGGTGTCGAAGGTACGATAGGTACTCAAAAGAGACACACCCCGGTGTATTCCCAGGAAAACAAGTGCAGACGACTCCAACTTCTCTTGACGGACACACTGATCAACACCAAAAAATGTGTTGCGTTAAAAGGCACTAGAGAGAACCCTTGTTCCAATGAGAGGGAGAGAAGAAATGACACAATCCCATGCCCTCCATTACTGGCCTTCCATCTACATTTTCTAAGTCTGACAACTAAAGAGACGGTGGACTGAATGCAAGATTTGACTTATTCCCTAGTGTTGAGGATTGGGTCCTTAGGAGAATTTCTTGGACCAAGACCTTGGGTGACGTTTTGACTCTACTCTCTGAATAACAGTCAACACTAAATGTCATATCCTTAGTATATATGTACATCATAGAGAGTCTGGAGAATTAGAGGAATTGGAGGCCTCTTGGTTAAGGCTGGGTTGAACTCTAGAATTTTGGACCTCTAAAGTTGAGTAGACTTGAACAGATTGGATCTTGTACTCACCTGCACAAGGGGTTAATCCAGCTTATTCATTCTTTTTGATGCTCGAGGATGAGCATAAGTTTAAGTATAGGGGGGTAATGAAACCCGATTTCATCATCTTAATTCCTCATTTTTAAGAGTCTTGAATGTGTCAATAAAAATCAGATAATGTCTTGTATTTATCAGAGTCTTAAATAAATTAAAATCGCAAAATGAAAATTTGTGGTATTTTTAGTCTTAAAAATACCCTCAAAAATATTTGGTATCTTCAGATGACCTCATCTCCATTTTTGGCCAACATAAAACTTGTAGATCTCATCGAGATCTACAACTTCCATATTTTAAGTTTTCTCAAATTCGGCCATTTAACCACTCAAAAATCAAAATTTCTTGTGTAATAATCTGATTGGGCCACGTGGTCCTTTCTGGTTGAGCCACGTGGCCCAGCTTCTTTATTTTATCCGCCCTCGCCCAGGGCCATTGGATCTCTTCTTTGATCCAACGGCTCTACGATCTCCATGCACACCTTTTTTTTCCTCACCGTCTGATCATCCTCAGGCGTCATCATCACCGCACGTTGCCACCTCTCCCTCAATTCGCCATGTAGCAACATTACGCACCGCACAATCATCTCTAGGTTGTTCCATCTTAACCGCTCAATCCACTCGATGCCCATCCCTTTGATCGACACCTCCTTCACGTATGGTTCGTCCACAAGAGCCAAACTCTCTGTGCGCTACGTGGCAGCTTGTGAACCGCCCGATCTTCACCATCCTGACCGCCCATCTCACTTACGTCCTCAACCCTTCGATCATCCTCTCTTTGAAATCGGGTCCGTCCACCCACACCTTGATTTTATTAAGCCACGTGGCTACGCCTCCTCCGCCTGATCATCTTCTGCAAGCCTCGATCTATATCGTCCACAGTCACGTTGATTGTTCACCACTCGATCAAACTCCGTATTCAATCACGCCCGTCCGCTGGCGCTCCACCTCTAAGGCGACACGTGGCATGTTCCATCACCCTTCTATCGTGACACCCGAGATCTAATCTGGACCGTTCTTCAGCGCCCAAACTCCCGCCATTGGATCTCACGATCCAACGGCCCGGGCATCATCGTCAACCTCCGGCTCCCCTCTCTCTCCCACTTTATCCATCTCGTGAATGCTCTTTCCCCTTCCATTTTTCTTGACCCCATCCTCCATCTCTGCCACTTCCCAACTAGCCCACGGTCTTCCCCACTCATCCACGACCCTCGCCGGTATCTCCACCAACCACGATCCCCTCTTATTTGCTCCAAATCACCGCACAAACCACGTCGCCCTCGACCTGGACTACCAACTTCCGTTCCTTAAATAGACCATCTCCTCCGCCTGCCAGCTTCGTCCACCTTTATGCGGGGGGGGGGGGGGGGGGGGGGAGGCCTAGCCCTCCTCCATCTTCCTATGACAGGGGGAGGTAGCGGATTTGAGCGACGATGACCATCCCCTCCGGTGTTGACCCACTGCCAATCATGGCGGTGTTGCGGAGATCCAAGCCCGCTCGAGCTGCCTCCACTAGCTGAGGAGGTCCAGTGAAGACCAGAGCTTCTCCTCGAATCTCACGCACAAGCCGTTGCTTTCATTTCCGACCAAGTAAGCATCTCGATCTTCTATATATTTTCTTCTAGGTTTGCCCAATTAATTAGGTTTCTTCCGATGATTTCACCTTCCATTGAACCCCCTCCGAGCTTCTTCGCACAACCCCTTTCACGCCAGTACCTCCAATCATACGTTCTCCTTTCTTCGCCTCTAATCCCCTCCGACCCATCTCCACCGCCCTCTTCGGCAGAGGAGCTCCAGTTCCTCACTTCCTTCCGCTCGCATGGAACCTCACTCCACTCACACGTACGCACACTAACTCCCCTGCATGCAGAGAATTGCTGGAATTAACCTGCAGGTACATGGTCTTCAATGGTCGGAATCCTTCGACGGAGCTTATTCATCAAGCTTGTCTCCGACAGCCTTACGTCTCGAGCATCTTCCACAAGGTCCTGCTGAATCGCCGAGCTTCAAGGTTCCTGTCAGGGTGATCAATAGCAGCTGGGGACTTCCACCTGAGCAAGCGAGGAGCGGCAGAGCTCGAGCTCCTTCGCCGGAGTTCTGATCTCGCCGCCAGCCGCAGATGAGGAAGGAGGAACAACAACCGTTAGATGGTCCTCTCCCGGAGGCCATCTGATGGCTAGGATGCAGCCACGCATACGACTCAGGAGCAGACATGAGCCATTCGATCTTCATGATCGGATGGCCTACGATCGGTCACGCATCAACATCAGAGCTTCCCTTAGCCTCAGGTCCAGACCAGTAGGCTCGTCTATCCCGAACCTTCACCGAGCCTCCTCAGAGCCTCGAGGCTGACCGAGCCTCCTCCCGAACCTCTTCCAAGTCTCAGCATTCACCGAGCATGGGTAAGCACGTGTCGGTCACGTGCGACCCTAGGTCATTTGCACGGAGGCGCTCTGACGTCTCCCAATTTGCATTTAGGTCCAGAATCACGTGCAGACCGCACACGCCTGGGGTATTTTGCATTTCTGCCCTTATAGGTTTTAATAATTGCAAATATGCTCCCGCGCGTGTGGGTTATTTAAAGGAAAGGCCTCGCGATTTATTTTTATTGCACTTTAGTCCCTCCCAAGGACCTGTTTGTATTTATCTTTTCATGTTTTCTTTCAGTTATACCCTTTCTTTCTTTCATGCATATCTTGAGCTTCATACTTCCGATTGAGTTGATATCAGTTTCATTTTAAAGCTTGTTTGATTAACGTTTTAATGGCATGATCATTTCTTATGATGGACACATTAATTTTGATGTATTATGTTGATATCCATGTGTCTTTTAATGTTTAACCTGATGCCTTATTTAATTTGTCCATCAAATCTGCCATCTAAATCGAACTCGAAATTTACTCGCTGTTATGTTTGCTCATCATCTTACTCTGATTTAGGGCATATTAATTTTTACATAGCATCTATCTGCATGATTAGAATAAAATAAAATAATGCATGTTTTATATTTGCTTTAATGCATTGTCTCATCCTTTAGCATTGTTTGACCTAATGATCTCTCACTTAACACATAGTTAAATAGATAAAAATCTGGATAATCACGAGAGAGGCTCGTGTCCCTGAGTTTGACCTTGGTTTCTTGCCAAGTAAAATAAAAATATGACCATACGATTTGATTGATATATCTAAATTAGATGGTCTTTGATAGACCTAGTTCGGATCGACTGCAATGACATATTAAGTGTTAATTCCACATTATTAGAGGGCAGAATTCGCGGTTTATCAATGGACGGCCCAGATCAAGAGAGAGGGAGCGAGATTGGACGACGGGGAATGGAGGGCGCGTGGCGTGCAATTGAGAATGATATAGGGATGATAATCGGTGTTGAGATTTGGCTATCCCATACCTTCGAGATGAAAGATATTGGAGAAGCCCCCTGTATCTTGGGTCTGAAGCTGTTTAGAAACATGGAAAAGAGGATTTTGGGATTGTCACAACATGGGTACATTAAGAAGATCTTGGAGCTTTTTCATATGGAGAACTCCAAAAAAGGCTTCCTTCCCATAAGACATGGTATCCACCTATCTAAAGGGATGGCTCCTCAAAATGTTGAGAATAAGAAAACCTTGACTGGATGCCCTTATGCATCAGTTGTGAGAAGCCTAATGTATGCCATGATGTACACAAGGCCAGATATTTATCATGCAATGGGAGTGGTCTACCATTATCAATCCTGCTATGCAAACAACACTGGAATGTAGAGAAGAACATCTTCAAGTATCTAAGACAGATTCAAGATTACATCTTGGTCTACGGAGATGGTGATATACAAGTCTTTGGATGCACAAATTTTGACTTCCAATATGATATTGATGATTGAAAGTTGACTTCAGGGTTTGTGTTCTTGTTGAAAGGTGATGGTGTGTGCTAGATAAGAAAGAAGTAGGACACTACAACCGATTCATCAACATGAGCCGAATACATTGTTGCATCGTATGCTATGAAGGAGGAGGTGTGGTTGTGCAATCGCAACTTGGAGCTTGTCATAATTTCCTATGATACTCCCATACCACTAATTTACGATAACACGAGAGCCATAGCTTAGACGAAGGAACCCAGATGACATCAAAAGAGCGAACACGTGGAAAGAAAATACCACATCATTTGGGAGATACAAAAGTGTGGTGACATCATCATCACCAAGGTGATCTCTACCAACAACGTTACTAATACGCTTATCAAACCTTTGACACATAAGGTTTTCGACCAACATATAATGAGTATTGGTTTAAGGACTGTAGCGGAATGGTTTTGAGGTCTAGTAGGAGATTGTCAGCCATGTGAGTCCAAGGCAAAAAATTTATACAATAAATGTTATAATAATATTTAATATATCAATAAAAGTTATTGATTTATTTTACTCCATATTTGAGATTAAATGAATGAATCCACTATAAGGTCCCTCGGTACAATTAAGGTTATGTACCAGTCCATCTTAATGATCATACCATTGTTGATTAAATGGTTGAATCATAAAGGTTGGTGCTTGAATGAATATCTAAATATTTGGAGTGAGAACTCATCAAGCATCATCAAATGATTGTTAATAAATGATCCCCATCCTGAGAAAGAGATGTCAATCCTGCTCTATAGGTTGATACCTGACTTACCTCTTGATGTTGGTCCTTTTTATATGAATAGAGATTAGGAGGTGTCAGATAAGTTAGTCAAAGAGTTGACTTAACGAGATCGATACATCCAAGTCATATATCATATACTATCACGATATAGGCATGCATCCTCTGATCGGAGATAGATGTGTTACTATATGTCTAAGTAGGTACATTCGACAGACCAATAGGTTGATGTTCTAATCAAGGTCTATACACTAGCGAGCTAGTGAGCATACAAAGGCATATGAGTAATACGATATCTCAAAGGGATGATACATGTTCACTTCTAAACTTAAACACATGAGCTCACTCATGAGGTATCGAGACCAATAAAATTCCAGGCACAATCATCTTGTTTTGGAAGCATGGCAAGAATTTGTAGGTATGATATATGATTTTAGAAAGTATATGATTGATACAAAGTCTTAATGACCGAATGAGAAACTTAATGAAAAACCCCTGAACAAGACAATGCAAAAATGATGTAAATCTTCGGGTTTATTCAAGGTCTTCCAGTATGCAGGATGTACGAGTATTAGAAATACTCTAGGGTAATGTGATCAATAAACAACTATATAACCATGATGCTTCCATTCTGAGGGAATGATGAAATATTTCTGGATTTTAGTGACTCCTCTCAGTAGAAAAGTGATCTGATCTTAGTCCAAATGTTAGGCATTGATCTGAATGAGATTCAGATGCAACGAAAGGATTAGATCTACGACCTTGATTAAATTGATGAATCTCTGATTTATCATTGCTATACTCTCTTAAGCATGAGCACTTCATTTGAAATCTTCATTAATTTCACATCTTTATCAATAAACCCTTCTCCTATAAATAACCCTAATTCTTGTACAAAAATTACCCTTTTGATTTTCTTAACTTATTTCATATTAAAATCACAAAAATTAGAGTAACTATTTTAGATATTTATTTTAGTTTTATTTATACGAAAAATCTCAAAACTATTAAAAGAAGTAATTTTATCTATTAAAAATACCTCCCAAAATATTTCCTTATTTGTTTGACCTTGTTTGACTTTGTGATCAACATGAAACTTGTATATCTCATCAAGATCTACAACTTTTATGTTTTGACTTTTCACTAATTAAATCTCTTTTTATTTATTTTCTATTTTCTTCATATTTTCCTTTTCTGAATAATCTAATTGGGCCATGCGGTGCCCTCTGGGCTGCCCACAGGGCCTCTTCTCCTAGTGCCACCTGGCCTGCTCCGTAATCCTTGGATCCATCCCTCCCCACCCTCAACTCAGTCGTCCATCTCTTCCTTTTTCCTGGTTGTTCATCTCACCCTGTCGCCTCCACCATAACCACCCCCCTTTCGCCTTCCTCTCAGTTGCTAGATGAATGCACATTCCTCGATCCAGAGCCCACCACATCATCCCACCTCCTCTTAGTTGTCCTGCCTTCATATCAACCATACCTCTTCACATCACCCTCCTCCCTTGGATCTCATTCTCCAAATCAAATCCAATCCCTCGCCTCAAGCTTCATTCTTGGCCGTTGGATCGCAAGATCCAACAGCTCAAGACCCATATCCTTTCTCCAGCCAATCTCCTCTCCCTCACATAATGCTCTTCGAGCTCTTGCCCCCTTCCTTTTGACCGCCACTCCTCATCACCTCTCCACGATCTAACACCCACTTCGCATGATCATTACTAATGAAAACATTGCCTCCTTCTTCTCCATGTAGCCATTACAAATCATGCTCTCCACCACTCCTAACACCAGAGCTCTATCTATAAATCTTCCACCTTCACCTCACTTCATCCTCGTCCACCAATCCAAGGGTGAAGACCTAGCTATCCTCCACCTCCCTCTAACAGAAACATGCAGGTGGAATGGCCACGATAGCCCACCACCTTGGTTCGAACTGTGGCCATCAACCATGCTGCAACTCCATCTTGGTAGATGCTCAAGACCCTCGTCATGGTTGAGAGAGTTGAGCGATTATCGGAGCTTCGCATGAAGCTCAGCATAGGCGCCATCCTCCGCATGAGTACCCACTCTAATCAGGTAAGCCCCTTAATCGTATTCTTCAAGCACCTCTTCCATCAATCTAGCATCCTTGGACCTCTATCCATAGCCATATATCTTCGCACAACCCTCAAATCGTTGCCTCTCTCCGTCAGAACCCCCTTCCATCATCTCCTTTCCTCCACTGTCATGGCAGATGAACCTATGGAGCTGCCACATTCTTCGCCCTACGGCTCTCATCCACCTCACCTATGCATGAAAACATGCTTCAGGTATGCTTGTAACACCTGCACGTACCCCCATTCTTCATTTGTCAGAGCTCCGCAACATCCTCCACTGTAGAGCACCTTCGTCAGCTACCTTCCATCACCTCACTAATCTGAGACCTTTTGATGCTTGTAAGAGCTCCAATGACATTCGCAATCACCTTGCAGAGGTGATCTGATCTTCATGAAGACAAATAGACCCCAGCTGAGCTATGGAGGAGATGTCGGAGCACAGTTATTGCCGTCTCGTGATTGCGGTGGAGGACAAACAACTCAAGCTATAGTCACCATCTAATCATCTAGATCGGACGACCGAGAGGGCACCCAAGCCTCGGCCACGGAACTCTTGGCTTGATGGAACTAAACCTACTACAGAGTGTGGAGGCCATGCCATGTGGCCCCCAAAACTATAGGCGGCCCTCAACCATATCAAGCATGTCCCAATGCATGTGCAAAGCACGTGCGGGACGAGTATATTGCAGTTCACCCCCGCGACCTCTTTGAACTTGCAATTCGGTCCCTGTACGGGCACACATGTCTCATGTGACGTGCATGGTAAAATTACATGGGGACCCTGATGCCTTTTTCGTATTACAAATATACCCCTATAGGGACCAAATTGTATATATTATCCATTTTATTTTCTTGTTTTCTTTGATTTATGCTCTTTTAATCTTTATTTATTATCTTGAGCATACAAGCTCTTTTTCAGTTTTTCACTTTCATAGTATTACAAAATTTGTTATCTTAATGATGGCATGCTTATCATTCCGATGTGATAGAAAATTTAATGTGCTACATTCTAGATTTTTTATGTATCCCTTGTACTTATTTTAAAATACCATAAATTGTTATTGTGTCTCATTTAATATTGGAATTTACTTACTTTTGATTCCTCAAAGAAGCTAATTAATTTAGGGCATATTATTACCTACCTATCATGGCATATCATCTTCTATAACTTTATTGCTAAAAATAAAAAATGCAAATTTCATCATATTCTCATTGAATCTTGCACCAATTATCTTGCATAATTTTTTTTAAAATGCAGTATCATTTTGTGGGCCGTATTATTTGTATCATCTACTTTGTTCATTACATGCATCATACTATTTGTACATTTTGAGTATGGTGTGATGCATTTTGTATCTGCATATGAAGACTTGGATCTATGGTTATAATCACTCAGCTTTAATCAATAATTTATGATAAATCAATGAGGAGGCTCATGTCTCTGTGTTTGACATTGGTAGACTTATCAAGTAAAATTCTCCAAAACATTCAAAGATTGTAGTTTTTGCTGAATTTAAATCTGTCTCCTATATTACAATTATCGATTATTAAATAGAAAATTTTTGCTTCATCAAATGGCACCTGACATGGCTCACCGTTATTTATTTATTGGATTTTATCGTAGTATTTTGGAGTTGATTATTTTCAAAATTTAGGTCCTCATTTTTTGTTTATTTATGCATTATTCTTGATTAAATTCTTGATATT
This sequence comes from Ottelia alismoides, assembly GCA_037367405.1. Classification (NCBI taxonomy): domain Eukaryota; kingdom Viridiplantae; phylum Streptophyta; class Magnoliopsida; order Alismatales; family Hydrocharitaceae; genus Ottelia; species Ottelia alismoides. The sequence continues at coordinate 28,832 of JAZKJV010002190.1, read as the reverse complement.
TTTCCTGATATTTTCTTTTGTAGCAGTGCCCTGAAGATGGAGGACGCTTGATTTACATGGAAGTGTGGAGTTGGGAGCTCTCGTTGTGAGGGGTCGTAGATGAGACTCAGGAGAAAAAAAGGATTTTAATCAACATTCTCTTCATGCATTTTGTTTTCATAAGTATAATATTTGCATTTCCAGCAGTCCTCATTCGAGAGCTCATGCATATACTTTGAACTTGGACATTGCATGTGGTCTATGAAGTCATCACCCATAACCCGGGCGAGGCTTCAATTGAGAGTCGACCTAGGGCTAGGCACACATCTCTCAAACCTTCTTATTTTCCAATCACTTGTGCTTGCTTCGTAGGTTAGGACCCACATAATTCATAAAACGTACGTACATCGCTTCACTTAGCCAAATTAATTCTTTCCTGCTAATAGAAGCATGTTAGGGTGCGATTTCTTCAACTTGCATGCATGTAATGTAAAATTTAAATACAATCTTGCGTGTGCACGGAGATTGTTGGAGGCACTACAAGTTATCTCTCAAGCATGCATCATGGTTTTTATGAATGCAATGATTTTTCTCGCTCTTCCCCTGATTTATTTTTTAGAATATTAAAGAAAATTGGGAATGGCCTATTAGTTGATACTTTCTTGATTTGTATTCACATTAATATAGTGATAACATAAGCATAAAATTGGGACTGTAATGCAAGTCGAGCCCTCATTGTACACTGGATGTTTTGAATGTTGAGAGGTGAGGACGAAACCCTAGGATAGTACCCAAAACCTAGTCATTAAACTTGAGTAGTAGATACAAATTTTGGATGATCACCAATAAAATGGACAAGATATATAAATGACCTATACTTGTTGATCTTCATTTATGTGTTGGTGAAATCAATGGTATTACTTTAATTATTGAGCCTTGGATGTCTATTTCACCCGACCCCTCGTAACGCTAGTTGATCCACCCCCTTCCCCATATCCACAGATCCATCCATCTTTGTAAATCCACTCCCCCTCTAACCCTAGTAATCACCGGTTCTCCATCCATACTTCCACATCCAAATACTTAGGTTACTCTTCAGCTTAAGTATAGGGGGAACCTTATACAACTACTGATTACTCACCACGGGTCCCTCCATCCTTATTTCATATCCAATACTTAGGCTATCCTCAACCTAAGTATAGGGGACCCAAGTCATTCATTCTTCCCTCTTCTTTCTCTTCTTGTACTTAGGTTATTTTTAACATAAGTATAGGGGGAGCATCTTGGTTAGTTCTGCTACATCACCTTGTATTTAACCTGAGCTATGGCTTCATATCACTTTGTGCTATGAGGACATAACAAAAGTTAAGAATATGGGGGTATACTGTATATTGTATATATACTTTAGCCATAGCTCGTATTTTGAAAATTTTAAAAAAATTTAGGGATAGGGTATAAATATTTTTGACTGATTTTTATAAAAATATTTGTAAAATGCTTTGAAAAATTTTCTAATTGTGTGACACTATTTTGAAAAATATTTGACAATGGTTTGAAAAACAAGAATTTGACTTATTTGAAAAATTATTTGAATAATGTTTTGAAAATTGATATATTATGTGGCATGAGTTGGAAAAAAATTTCAAAAATCTTTTAAAAATTGAGGAACTAACTTCTTGTTTTGTATTTATAATTAACCTTATACAAAATCCCATAAAAGGATGAAAAAAAATTCTTTAGCAACAATTGTGATTACTGCGCTTAAAAATGAGTAGCCACTTTTCAATAAGGAAACTATGGTCTCCCTTAATAGAGTGGTGGTTAAATGACAACACATCTACCATCGTCTTGAAGTAACATGGATAACCGTCTAACAGTTCATACATACACCCATTCTAGCTGGAAGTAGATGCAACTATTCATATGATCTTGGACCAGTCGTTATTTCTCTGAAAAAGGGAAAAAAGAAAAAAATCCCATAAAAATTGAAAAATTGAAAAATAAAAAAATCATTAACTTTGGAATTGGTGTATTCCTGACATATTCATTATCACTCCAGGCTTAAGGATTTGAGGAAACTTGATTTTTTAGATCTTGAGAGTCTAAATTAACCTGCCTTAGTCATTAGGATATAAGACTTAATAATCCACACTTCCTTAGTATGAAAATTTTGAGTGCTATATTGCACTCTTCATCTCTACCTTTTAAGAATATGATGGACACATTACATTCAGAACTGTATGAATGATAAGACAAGTTTACTTATCACTTGAGGGGATGGGATTGGAGATATAAGTTAGACCCGATCTAATGATACTCAAGGATGGGATAGAGCCAATGAAGGCTTCAAGAAACCCGAGTGTTAGCGAAGCCTAGCCAATATTTGAACAAGTTCTCATGCTATCATTTGATATTCAGCTATTTGCCAGGGTGTGATGAAACTAAATAATTGTTGATCAGTGTGCGCCAACTCTTCGTAAAAGTAGTCAAGCTAGACTACCAAAAGAAAAGAAAAGAAATGTGAACAAGAAAAGCTCTCTCATTTAAAGTCAATTTCAAAAGAGCTTTAATCAAAGGTGAGCGCTTCCGACATTTTCAAAGTGTCCACTTGAACCAAAGCTACTAGGACCACAGAGTTAGGCTAGAACCTAAAAAGGGCTCTACATCACATAGTGATACAAGTCTGGCTGTAACAAAGTATGATAGATACTAAAATAGGACACACCGGTGTACTCCTAGGAAAACAAGTACAGATGACTCCAAATTCTCTTGACAGGCAAATTGATCAACAAATGAAAAATATACATGTGTTGCCTAATAAGGAACTTGAGAGGACCCTTGTTCAAATGTGAGAGAGAGAAGAAAACACACAATCGTATGCCCTCCGTTATCTGGCCTTCCATCTAGACTTTCAAGTCTGACAAACTAATGAGATGTTGAATTGAACACAAGAAAAGACTTATTCAATGTTGAGGATCAGGTCTAGAGGAGAGTCTCCTGGATCGGGACTTTGGGTGATATCTCAGCTCGATTCTCATGATTGCAGTACACTAATGTCACATCCTTATATTATATATACAAAACATAGAGTCTGATAATTAGAGAAGTTGGACTCCTTTTGACTAGAGTATGGTTGAGCCCAAAATTTTAGAATCACTCAAATTAAAGGGTCTTTGATGAATTGGGCCTTGAAGATTCATATGCATTGTTAGGAATTAATCCGACTCCTCTATTCTTTAGATGCTCGAGGATGAGAAGTACAGGGGGATGATGAATCTCTGACTTATCATTACTATACTCCCTTATTATACTCGAAGCATGAGCACATCATTGTAAATCTTTATTACTTCTGTATGTTAATCAATTAACCCTTCTCCTATAATTAAACCTAATTCTTTTACAAAAATTAACCCTTTTATTTTTCTTAATTTATTTTAAAAACTACTAAAAATTAGAGTAATTATTGTAGATATTTGTTTTGATATTAAAAAGAAATTTAAAGTTAAAAAATCTAAAAAAAGTTAAAAATCATATTTTTATCTATTAAAAATACCTCAAAAAATATTTCTTTGTTTATTTGACCTTGTTCGACTTTTTGGTAAATATGAAACTTGTAGATCTCATTCAACTTTCCTGCTTTAACTTTTTGCTAATTCAATCTCCTTTTATTTCTTTTTTATTCTCATCTTATTTTCCTTTTCTGAATAATTTGATTGGGCCATGTGGCACCCTCTGGGCCGCTCGTATGGCCCCTTCTCCTGGCGCCACCCTGCCTGCTCCTTGACTCTTGGATCCATCCCTCCTCACCTTCATCTAACCATACATCTCTGCCCTTTCCATGGCTATTCATCTTGCCAAATTGCCTCCATCCTAGACACCCCCTTTCACCTTCCCCTCAATCGCTAGATGAAGCCAAACCCCTTGATTAGGAGCCCATCATGTCATCCCACATCCTCTTAGCCGTAGGATGAATCCCCACCTTCATCTCGACTGCACCTCTTAACAACACCCTCCGCCCTTGGATCTCTCCCCCAAATAAAATCCAAGCCCTCGCCTCATGCCTCATTCTTTGCCATTGGATCGCAAGATCCAACAACCCAGGACCCATCTTCTTCCTCTAGCCAACCTCCACTCCCCCACGTAATGCTGTTCGAGTTCTCACCCCTTCCTTTTTTGGTTGTCGCTCCTCATCACCGCTCCACGATCTTATGCCCCCTCATCCTAGACCTAACTCCTATACCCTTCACGCGATCATTACTACCATGAACCTCGCCTCTTTATTCTCCAGGAAACCATTACAAATCACACCCTCCATCATTCGTAATATCGAAGCTTCACCTATAAATCCTCCACCTCTACCTCACTTCATCCTCATCCACCAATCCAATGGAAAAGACCTAACTATCATACGCCTCTTGTGATAGATGGAGGCATGTGGAATGTCATGATGACCCACCAACCTGATGCAACACATGGCCATCGACCATGATGCAGCTTCATCTTGCTATCTGCTCAAGCCCCTTATCTTGGCTGAGTGAGTTGAGCGATGACTGGCGCTTCGCATGAATCTCAACACATGACCCATCCTCTACCTGAGTACCCACTCCGATTAGGTAAGCTTTATAATCGTATTCTTTATCTTATTTTCTTCGATTTTATTAACCTTGCACAATCACCTCTTTCATCAATCCAACATCCTCGGAACTCTACCAACCATCATTAATCCTTGTGCAACCCTCAAATTCCTGTGTCACTATGTACCTTTCATCGTCTCCTTTCCTCCACTATCACGGTAGAGGAACCCACTGAGCCACCACAGTCTTTACCCCTCTCCAGCTCTCAACCACCTCACCTACGCATGCAAACACACTTCGGCTACTCTTCTAACACCCACAGGTATCTCCGTTCTTTATTGGTCAAAGCTCTACGACATCCTCCATTCTAGAGCACCTCCGTTGACTACCTTCCATTGCCTCACCGATCTGAGACCTCTTGCTTCTTACAAGAGCTCTAATGGCCTTTGTGATCACCTCGCGGAGGTGATCTGATCTTCAGCAAGATAGATAGGCCCCACTTGAGCTATGGAGGAGTTGTCGAAGCATAATCATTGCTGCCTCATGACGGTGGTAGAGGATAAATGATCAATATACAATCACCGTCTGATCATCTGAGTCGGATGACCCAGAGGGATCCCAAGCGTCAGTCACGAAATTCTTGGTTCGATGGAACCGAGACTGTTCCAAAGCATGGATGCCATGCCATGTGGCCCCAAAACCTATAGCCAACCCTTATCCGCATCGAGCCTGGCCATGTGCGTGCAGAGCATGTACGGGACAAACATATTGCAGTTCACCCCTACGACCTATCTGAACTTGTAATTTGGTCCTCACCCAAGTGCACGTGCCTCAAGTGCAGCGTTTAGGAAAATTACCTAGGGACCCCACTGCCTTATTCATATTACAAATATGCCCCTACATGGACCAAATTACACATATTATCCCTTTGTTTTCATATTTTCTTTGCATTTATGCCCTTGTACTCTCAATTTAATTTCTTGAGCATAACGAACACTTTTTCAGTTTATTTAAATTTCATTTGATTGCAAATTTTATTCTCTTTATGATGTCATGTTGTCTTTATGATCTGACACAAAATTTTATGTGCTAAATTTTAGATATTTTATGTGTCATTTATACTTAATTTAAAATGCCATAAATTATTGACGTGCCTCATTTGATATTGGAATTCAATCACTTTCAATTCCTCAAGGAAGCTGATTAATTTAGGGCATATTATTACCTACATATAACGACATATCTTCTTGCTTCAATTTATTTCTAAAAATTAAAAAATGCATAATGCATATTGCACCATATTCTCATCAATGTTACACCACTATTATCATGCAAATTTTTTTTGAAAAGGCATTATCATTTTGTGGGCCTTATTGTCTTGCATCATCTACTTCATCATTACATGCATAGTATTTTTTGTAGATTTTAAGCATGTTGTGATGTATTTTGTATCTGCATATGAAGACCTATATCTATGATTATAATTACTTAGCTTTAACAAGTAATTATGATAAATCAATGAGGAGGCTCGTGCCCTTATTTTCGACCTTGGTAGACTTATCAAGTAAAATCCTCCACAACATTTAAAGATTGTGGTTTTTGCTGAATTGAAATATGTATCATACATTACAATTATCGATTATTAAAGAGATAAATTTTTGCTTCATCATTAATCAAGCATCTATGAGAGGTTCCCGAGATGTGTATTTGAGATATGATCTCAATATCCAAGTCATTATATGTGGAACATACAATTGCCCTGCCCTTAGCTTCAAGTATCTGTGGAGAAAGTGAATTATTCTTGAAAGAGATTAAGAATAATTCAATTAATAAAATGTCTACCCAAGCATTGAGAAATGGATAATTAAATGTTACTTAATTATCATGAATAATGTGAACTTGATTCATATTATTTAAATGCATGAGAATGAGAAAAGATAATTAAATATGATTTAATTATCATGGTATAAATGATGTGGATAGTACAATCCATATAAATCATATACATTATAAATATGATTTATAATATATTGGTTATTGCTATTTGTAAATAGTATTTACATTTTAAATGTTGATGTGAATTGAATTCACGCGTTTACATTTTATTTTGGCTGTGAATATGATTCTCAAATTTCCAATGGAATAATTGATATTTCACAAAACTATTTGGAATTATTTTTCTAAAATAATATATAATAAAAGTTGTTGTATTTAATGAAGGATTATATGAGATATAAGATATCATATAATTGGAATGAGGAGCTCCCTTCCATATTAACAGGGTGGATGACCACTCTTGATTTAGGACTCAAGGTGGTCATCCCCCCTTAATTGGAAGGAGGCCTACCTCCTTACTATTCATTCATGGAATATTGATTTGATTGAATTAATTTATAATTATAATTTATTAATATATATTAAATTAAATTAATTGTTGTTATTTTTACAACAAAATCATGGCCATTGAAAGGAACACTGATCAATCTCAACTATTGGATTTGTGTTGTCTATGGATTAAGATCTATGGACTCCTAAAATATTATAAAAGAAGAGACAACCCTAGCTCTTCTTTTACAAAACATAATTCACAAGCTCTCTCTCCTACTCATCATCATATGCACATGCACACGCACGTGCACACACACATTCTCTCTCTCTAAAGTGGCTGTCCACTTTTTGATCTAGAGAGAATCACCGTTGTCGTTGCGTCGTCGTGCTGCCTCTTTGCCTGTCGTGGATCTTCGTCCCATCACATGAGTTTTTGTATTATACAAATTTTAAAGATTAATTTTGAAAGAAGTGCATCGATGAAATTTTAAAGATTAATTTTGGAAGAAGTGCATCGTTAAAATTTTATAGATCTACGATTCCACATCTGTCATTTTTTTTGTTTGGTGATTTATTCCAGGCCAACGTAGCAATTGAGGTGTTTCCATTTTATAGAAATCTTCTCCTAATTTTGTCAATCTTTTTTATGATTCATGTTGGTAGTGTCTGACAAGATATTAGGGAAATGCTAGAGGTGTTAATGACGAGTTCAAAAGGTACATGCTTGCATGTAGTGGCAAGAATTTTGCCTTCCAACCTTGTAATTTGGCCGCAAATTGGAAAAGTAAAGGTATCCAGTCTGAAGTCGAGAGTCACTTGTTAAATAGAGGAAAGCCAATATATGAGGATAGAAATTCTATTCCAACCTAACATAGCTTTTATTTGGTGTCTCATATTAGTCAATATTCAGTATGATGAATTCATATTTCATGGAGTTAGACACTAGTAAAAATTGATCCAAGGAAACAAATAATTTGAATATCCGTTGTCATGTCTTTCGACGTTAAATATATACCAATGAATATTATGCATTGCGAAGTTAACTTTTATTCTTGAAATGACAAGGAACATCATTTTCATTGTTAAAAGTTCATATAACAATTATTTATCCATTAACTTATTCGCTACAATTTGTATCAGTTGTTGCTAAATTTAACAACAATTAGATTTAAAAGTCAATGAATAATCGTTGTTACATAATCCGTTGTTAGGAATATTGTAACGAATATGATATTTGTAGAAAACTTAAAGAATGAAGTAAGGGATAACATTCGTTGTTATATATTTCACTACGGATGATATAACATAAAATTTATTTGTTGCTTTAGATCAAATTTCTTGTAGCGTGATTTGGAATCCCAAGAGTAGGGAAGAGGTATATCATTGCGAGCACGTTCGCAAGGCTGTCGTTATCATATTCAAGAAATTCCACTAAATTCATTGGCAAATTGAGTGTTCTTAACCATCGTGGCAAGACCCTCACTAAAAATGGAAATGGATCCTCTACTGTAACATGCCCTACTGTAATGCAGGAGATCCAACTAATGACGATCGGACAACCCTCATAGGATCGAGGTTGGGATGATCCATCTCGGGACCGTCCATTTCCCATCCAATGGATCCCTGTTTTACAACTGGAGCAGAGGATCTCTCTGACTAAAGAAACCCTCGCATCCGCTAGTTTGGTCAACATGACAGGGCCATTTGTATATAAATATATGATAAAAGCAAAAATTGAGGGCGTGCTTGGATCGACTAGAAGCTCTCAACAACCCTGTACTGTTGCATAATCAGCTTGCACAGAGTGCCCTGCGTAGTTTCTACAACCTTTTGACATGAGACCAATTTTTTAATCTAATTACCAATCCTTCAATAAATTTTCAATCCATTTGAGGGACAAAACTACCCAATCATCAACTTCTCTTAAAAGGTAGAGAGCTTTCATCATATCAAACAATTGAAAATAGATTTCTAGTGACCTCAGAGAAAATCTTATAATTTTGGGTTATATCACTTCATTTTCCGTCAGTACGATATTTTTTAGTATAAAACTCAACAATACGGATTTAATATTATATCGCAAATTCTGTTGCATTATAGGCTGTTGTAAATCACGGAAGCACACATAAATGAGATCAATTAAGCAAGCATGAAGGCACATGAATTTACATGGTTCACCATACATGAATTTACACGGCTCACCATAACCGGCCTATGTCAATGGGCTGTGGGGAAAGAAGAAAAGTATAGAGGATAAAGACAGCCATAACCTCAAGGAGTTTACATACTACTCAAGTACATAAAGATCCCTTAAACAAACAGATCCATATACCCGAATACAAATAGAATCACTAATAAATTTTTTTACCGAAAGCGCTGCCCTCATGTCCCGCATGGGGAGAGTGCACCTTTTCTCCTCTAACCTTCCTTCAGGCTCGCTAACCGGGCATCGAGACCTGCCCTTTTGAGGTATGGTATTTATGGGATTTTTCAACCTGGTTGACTAGGATTCATGGTATATCAACATAGGCATATATCGGTTAGGAATGTACGCCCATTCATCTGAACTGCTGGAAAAATAAAAAATACCACAGTGCAGTACACATCCGGACCATACGGATTTTGGATTCCCCAGTTCATACTGATAATAATTTGATAAAACAACGACATACTTGCCGGAAAATAGAACAAGAAAACTCAGATATTATAAAATTTGAAACAAGAAAGTCACATAAGCACTAACCCTTTTACAAGAAAGGACAAAGTCAAGAACACCGCTCACATCAAAGGCACCCTGGAGTTTCAGTAAGAGAAGTAACTAGTTATTACATCGTCCCGCCATTTAAGCACGATCTTATCTTAGGGGAGTGGTCTGCCAATTGTGAGTTTTAACAAAATTTAATTAATGGATGTCCAAACCCAGTCCAAGGCAGGGAAAAGAGAACAGTGAGCTGAAGAAGAGGAAATTTTCTACTGCATGAGCAAGTTTCGAATCATCGCTGCTTGCGTGCTGCTCATATCGCTCATCACGAGCAGCTCCGACAGCCTTTGGCTCAAGTCGTCGACCTCACGGTGCAAGCTTCGTATGTAGCTGCAAGTGTCTTGCAACACCTTAGCTGTCGATGCCTACACAAGTAGCGGGAAAAAGGAAATCATACTCCATTCAACATGCCTGGTTATTTAGATGAATAGTAGGAACACAAACCCTTTCGCGGCCCCTATTGCGTGCTTCCGGGAGCAAGGATTGGAGCTTGGAGACGAGGTCGAGCAGCTGCTCGTCGGTGATGTGATGGGCGGCAGACTGCCTAGGCCTGGCTCTCCTGTTAGACATGGCCAACTGAACTTGGGTGAATCCTATGGTGAGACACGAGCTTAAATAACCCGATGGGAGGGGATAGAGATTGAGTGGGACACGCTATGTGGGTTTATGTAACTCATGTTGTGAGAGGAAGAAGAGATGTGGCATGGGAAGGGATATCAATGGATGAGAACCGGAGGACAGGTGCATGAGAAGAAGAGATGGGCTTGCATATGCTATATATAAATGAGAGAGAGAGAGAGATGGAGAGAGAGAGAGGAAGAGTAAAAATGACCAAGACGGGATAGATAGAATAGTCCATGCTGCCTTGTGCGTGGGGTTTCTTGCTACTTGAGGGGGGTAAAAATTTAGGGTTGGGGGGAACAACTGTGTCAGACAGATCATGTTGGTATCATAAACTATCAGGTTTTCAGAGCAAGGAATCCTATACGCTGCTGCTCTAACTGTTTTTATGGGATTATACTATAACTATCCATGTGTCGCTGGTCCTTTTTTAGTTGGCTTTTGTGGCAGGAAGTATTAGATATGGTGATGAACTCCATGCTTTGGAGGAAAAGTTGAATTTGAATACTAGTTTGTATTGATGCATGGAAGGAAGGTAGGATATTTTTATATAGCCCCCCTGTTAGGGAGTACAAAAGTTTTGTATATCTGTATATGATGTGGTATCTTAACTATTGGTCGAAAATAGTGGAATAATTTGGAGAATACGCCCATGGCTATAAGCTTAGGTGTGAGATGACTATGGCTTCGATAATAAATGAGGTGCGTGTATACCTAAGAAAGTAGGTATTTTTACTCGGCAGACCCTGTAATCTTTTGCAATTACCGCTACAACCTCTGAAACATCCTAATTCCTCTCTCGACCCCGTAAACTTGCTAACCCTTACTCTACAGACCCTGTGGTTAACCCCCATCCATTTACCCGTTAAAACTAACCAGATTCCGTTATTTTCTTTTACATTATACCCATTTCGTTTATCAAATTTACATTGAATGCCATTCTCCCTCTCCCTCCTCATCTTCGTCCCTCCCCCACTCGCCGCCCTCCCTCGCCCTCGGACCACGCCCTCCCTATCATCCCCTACCATCCCACCGCTCGAAGCAGCTCTGCACGACCTTATATGAAGTTCCCAAGCTCGCCTTCCCGAGCATGGTGGCAGACGCGCGGAGGAGATCCTCCAGGTCGAACACCAGCCGATTCCTCGCGCCATCGAGGCCGATGGATGAGGTCGTCCCAGTGGCTCCTGAGGGCGATCTCGCCACAGAGGGATCCTATCCCCACCCGAACTCGATCTACTTCCACGCCGACACCAAACCAACGTGGAAATTACATGCAAACAAGCAATTCCACCGGTGACGGAGACAACAATGATCACCGCGATATGAATCCTCCGCCTCCGCCGTTGCGACGACGGCGGTGGGTCACTGGCCGAGCATGGGGGGAGCGGGGGCCACAGAGATCAAGATTTTTGAGGAAGGACGAAAGCGGGAAGCGATTGAGCGAGGAGGAGATGGGTCCGGATAGGCAGTTCTGGGTGACGGAAGTACTTGAGACGACGGAGTGTGGGGAGATCAGGGAGCGGGCCGGAGAGGTTGTTGCCGCCGAGGAGGAGAGCGGCGAGGCGGGAGAGGCCGTTGAGGGAGGAGGGGATGGGGCCGGAGAGGATGTTGGAGGAGAGGTCGAGGAGGGAGAATAAGAGGGGGAGGGAATGGCGGAGGTGGGAGGAGAGGTCAAACGGAGCCCATCCCCTTCCGTTCATTGCTTGAAGAGAGCAGATACCCATCCTCCAGTCCATGGACGGAGACGACCGAGCACGAGGAGGAATTCAGCACGGGGACGAGGCACCGAAGAGGTGTCTCTCTTTGGACTGCTCGGGGCTGAGGTGCAACAGACTGACATTGACATTGGTGGGAAGAAGGGGAGGAGAAGGGAGGAGAGAGGGAAGGAGAGAGATTGATCTAAAATCCACCATTGATTTTAGTGTGGTTTGATTAACTCGACTTAAACCCATGTAAGTTGACTAAAGATGAGTCAGATTAACGGCAGGGGTTGTGGGGTTAGACGGAGCAAGTTTACGGGGTCGAGAGAGGAATTAGGATGTTTCAAAGGTTGTAGCGGTAATTGCAAAAGATTACAGGGTCTGCCGGGTAAAAATCCCAAGAAAGTATCCAAAGATGTACTCAAAATCTCATGTGACTGTGGAGGTGTCTGCTATGTATGTCCCATCATTGTTATGTGAATTGCTATACAGAAAATATTCCACTCAAAGTCCCATCACCTGATAGAATATCCCGCTAAGCATTCTCACGCTCAAAAGCAAAATACCATTGGAAAATGTGAAAATAGTAGAGTTACTAATCATAAGATATGCAACAAAAAGTACGAATCAAGTCTCCTTTATATAAATATTGGGATTTTTACCAGTCATACTATACAATCATTGTCAATTACCTCCACGATCTTTGAAACAGTCTAATTTCTCCCTCGACCCTATAAACTTGCTCCGTCTTACCCCACGAACCCTACCGTTAAATTGACACATCTTGGGCTAACTTGGGTGGGTTAAAATGGAGTTAATCAAACCACATGAAAACTAACTATTGGATTTCTTCATCTATTCTTCATTCCTTCTTCTATCATCTTCTTCATCTTCATCTCCCTTCTCCAATCTACTAACGACGGAACCTTACAACCCAAGCCCTCTGACTACGAAGCGTGAACACTCAATGCCACCTTCCCAGCATCCTATCGGGCGAGTACTCAGGCATCATAGTATCCACACTCGGAGCCATAAAAAAAGAGCCCTGAAATCCTGCCTGCCATTACTCCCTACCACCTCTAGTTGCGCAGTCTTCTCCACCAGCATCCCTACTCGTGATAAATTGGGTCCTCCATCGCCTCCCTAAGAACCTTTAGTACCATTTGCAATAGGGCCTCGAAATCCAGTTCAACGTCATCCCCCCCAATCACCAGTTCACTTGCCTCCTACATCCCACTCTCCGCTGCCACCTATTCACTTGCCCCCGCCACCAACTACTCCCCAACCCCACTGGTTCACTCGTCTCCGCCACCACCAGACCACTCTGGACCATGTCGAAGAAGGCCACCATTTCTATTTAGATCCTCTATGATCACCAATCTAGCTCGGCACACCTTGGCGGATCCATCCAATATCAACACAATTCTATCGTTTGGGAGTTTTGCTAACATCTGGAACTGAATCTTGACCTAGTAGAATTCCAAAACGAAGCACCTGAGGGTGCATCGTCAGATTCCAAGAAATTAAGTTGATCAAAATCCAAAAGCTGTGCACTTCGGATTTAATTGTTCCTGATTTAGGGCAGAAAGATCAATTGACGGTGTATCCGCGATAGATACTTCATATTTATCTTTATGTCTAACTGGATTTGATTCTTCATCATTTCCTAAACCTTGTCACTGCCTCTATTTGGATCCTACAGGTGTTAGCGCCGAAAACCTCCAGCATGGAGAGTAGGTGCTCCATCTTCCTTATGACGGCGAGCACGTGCTCCATCATCCCCACAATGTGGGACGGTGCCTCTATGCAGCATCGTGCAGAGGAAGGGGATCGAAGTTAAAGTTGATGGAGGCAGGGATGCGCGAAACAGGAGACGAAGAAGCGGTCAGCTCCAACGGAGGTGTAGGAACCTCATGGTGGTACATGCATTGAAGTTGAGGGGGAGATGGGAGGTCGAGACAATGGTGAGGAGGAAGGGGGAGATGGGAGGTCGAGGGGGGCGAAGAAGGGGAGTGATTGGGTTAACTAAAGCAAACAACCGATACGCAAGCAGGATGTGGACCCGTCGGATGCCGGTCTTCTGTGAGTCCACCAGCACTATCGACACAGAATCGAGGATGAGGCAATGAATCAGATACTCTTCTTCTCCCTCGTGTTGTTGTGTTTTGGGAGACGTCGACCATGGAGGAGGTGCGCACCTTGTGACACAACGATGACGATGCCAATTTTGTAAATTTATGAAACAAAGTGGTCAATTCACATCCTGGTTTATTGATTATAGTGCAAATAGAAGGAAGTTAACCATAAGGTCTGTAGGGTAAGGGTTAGCAAGTTTACGTGGTCGAGGGAGGAATTAGGTTGTTTCAAAGGTCGTGGAGGTAATTAGCAACGATTATAGGGTCGGATAAAAATTCCATAAATATAATATGTTCAAACAACTATTATAATATATAACATATCCAAATTGAAATATAAATAGGTAATTTGTTCCAAACAATGCTACGAATACATCCTGCTTGCCATGGACTATGTGAGTCGTTGGGTAGAAGCTACTCCTACTCGAGCTGCTAAAAACTAAATAGTTGTAGATTCTTGAAAGATAACATCATTTCACCGTTCAGGATACCGAAAATCCTGATCTCAGATTGAGGAAGCTATTTCATAAATAAAGAGGTTAAGAAACTAGTGAAGGAGTATGGAATCGATCATCGTATCATAACTCCTTATCGTCCACAATTTATTGGCTTGACATAATTATAGAACAGAGAAATTAAGGCAATCCTGCAAAAACGTGTAAGAACATGCTGCAAGAACTTATAACAACTTTTGAATTCAGTTCTCTAGGCATACAGAACCGCCTACAAGTCCCCCTTGGGTTTGTCGTCCTACCATCTTGTCACGACCCTAATTCCGGACCGTCGGATCCTCCCATAACCAGATCTGGTTACTCGACAATAATTCATTCAGCAATCACAACTAACATTCAGAAATAGACTGCAAATAAAAATACTCAGAAGGAAGTATTTCAACACTTTACCATTCACAAAAGAAAGTTCAGATGATACATTGTCCCACTACAACCATTTACATGTACATCAGCTTGAAAGGAAAATACACAAAAGATTACTAACTACCTTACAAAGTAAAGCTACTGTGGCTGGCTGGATGTCTAGTATGTAAGCTGGATGGATTTTTAAAGTCCTTGCGATGACTCACCGACACCTGTTGGGTTTTCCATAAATCATAGGATAAAAATTAGCGAATGCTAAGTAACGAAAAAGAGAAAAGCAAACAAATTGTGTAATTTTGCAAAACTTGTTATCATTAAAGGTTTCATTCCTTCTTGTTAATTTAAGTCATATTCCTTTCTGTTCCACGTCAAGGATTAGTCCAGGGAATTACCTCACCACTATAAGGACTCCAAAGCTGTAGACACTTCAGGTTTGGATATTGCGTTGATCTTAGTAAGCTTATGCCGCCACACGTCGTCTCAACCAATCCTCCAATACTACCATGACAAATTTTCTTTTCTTTTATTAAATAGGGTCTCAAACCCTCAGCTTGGAAAATAAATGAGCACACCGTCCTCGAGGACTTGGTTGCTTAAACCCTTAGGCTAACATTTAATCATATAACCTAGCGGCTTTAAATACATATTAGCAGGACCCAGCCGCTATTGAACCACCCGTGCCTCCACATGGCACGACCACATCTTCCGTCGTTCAACCCGAAGATATTGGCTCCGAGTACCACGCGTTGCAAAACATTCATTTCATGCGCACTTAACATAACAGGGCAACCGTGTACCACCTAGGTAGGGAAACGTCAATACGGGTTCCTTCCGACAAACCTACGGGTTGCATGCCTGACCTATAGTTCTACTCCCAATCATCCTTAACGTGACACATGATCCTTTTCAGGATCCAACTCAAGCCACATCAATTCCCATGATGTAAATCTTTCGTTAAGTCTTTGATTTGCATAATCAACAATACTTAGTATAGACTCACGTGTATATATATATATATTATTCATATGCATATATACATGTGTTTCTGCCTATTTTAACTCCGAAACCCTAACTTCAAAACTACCGCGTCAATTTGATGCTTAAATCATATTTTAGTGGAAATCACAAAGCAACTCTTCAGACTTTTAAAAAATAATCAAAAATTAGGGTTCTTCATAGCAAAGAACATAAAATCAAGAATTTCAATAATCTCGTATGAAAACCCAACAGCAAAAGGAACGATTTCGTTACCTAATAGAGCTCTCTCTCGCATATGCAAGGCTTTATCGTGTTTAATTTTCAGAAAGGATGTTTTAAGGCTCCTAAAAAGATCGAATTTCATTTTCATTTCAAAAACGCTAACAACGTGTCAATAACACGAAGAATGAACGAAGAACACGAAGAACGTCAAGAACATATTTTCTCTTGAAATTTAGTAGAGCTTCCCCTTATACGGGGTAATATTTCTAGGAAAATTTCGGCAGAATTTCCCCTTATATCGGGACATATTTCTCGGAAAATTTCGGCAGAATTTTCCCTTATATCGGAGGGACATATTTCTCAGAAAATTTCGGCAAAGTTTCCCCTTATATCGAGACATATTTCAAAATAAAAACGAAAAGAATTTCCTCTATAAAATCAATCGAGAGGAAAATAACAACGAAACTGAAAGAATAAACTCAAACAACAAGAGATGAAGAATCGGTAGACACCACGCATCTTAGGTGAGTAAACGTGTGACGAATCATAGGGTCACTGACGTGCATAACCGCTTGCACCTAAGTAGGGTATTACACAGATTTCTCCATCAAATAACTATAAAAGCATAATTGAAAGAATAGAAAATAAGAGATGGAGAATTGGTAGACACCACACGTCTTAGATGAGTGAACGTGTGACGAATCACAGGGTTCACTGACGTGCATAGCCGCCCACACCTAAGTAGGGTATTACATAGATTTCTCCTCAAACCACAACAGGAATACGAATTGAAAAGAAAGATGAACCAAGAATAAAACTTGGAAGAACAAGAGGATGAATTGAAAGCCTATCTTACGAAACAAATTAAGAGAGGATCATACCTTTCTCCTCCTTGTTCTCCCGACAGTGCTTCACTCGCGTTCCTCTCTCGCCACCCACTCCACCTCCTGACCTCTCGGCCCTAGCCCTTGGGGTGGTGGTGTTAGTGGAAATTGTACAGAATGAATGGGTAGGGGGGTCTATTTATAGGACTCAGAAAACCACTAACCATGGTTAGGAAACCATGGTTTAGACCTTAACCATGGTTTAGCGGCTCATGGCTTTGGCTCATGGTTTTAGCTAAAACTTATCCCAAACTTGGGATTTAAGTTAGAACATTCTAGAGGATTCTACATTCGCTAATAACGCTTAATTAACACTAATCATGATTAACTTTCACTAATCATGATTTAACTTTTACAGCTTACGCTTATCTTTTGCTAACTATTGATTAGTGTTTTCTAATGATCATTAGCAGTTTTTAATCCATCATTAGTTTCTTTAATCGTGTTTACTTAGTCTTTATGACAGTCATTATGGGTTAATGATGTCTTAACCCTTCTCACTTCTCTTTCTTCCGAAATTCATAACAAATCAAAATGAAGTCCGATTCACATGAAACAAATTCCGTTGGTTTCCTCTTGACGTGCCAGATCTTATTATATAGGATCTGGGATATGCCAAGTTCGAATCTTTACAATTATAACAACCTTAAAGGAAGTCTCGTCCTCGAGAATAGAAATGCAGGCATAACAACCTTAAAGAGAATGAACGCCATTTCATTTATAAAGAAGATATACAACACATAGTGTTATTATTCAAACAAGTAGGGGCATTTCTCTCTCATTTCCGCCTCAGTTTCCAATATGGCTTCTTCAAACTCTTGGTTCTGCCACAATACTTTAACTAGAGGCACCTCTTTGTTTCTCAACTTCTTGATATCCCTGTCAAGTATTTGCACAGGTATCTCTTGGTATGTCAAGTCTGGCTCAACATGTAAATCATCATAACTTATCTTATGTTCTGGATCCTTAACGTACTTTCTTAGACTTGATACGTGAAAAACATCATGTATTGCCGAAAGATGTGAAGGAAGTGCAAGTCTATATGCTACTTTTCCAATGCGCTGAATAATTTCAAAGGGACCCACGAACCTGGGTGCTAACTTCCCATGCACACCAAACCTCTGAATTCCCTTCATAGGTGATACTTTGAGAAATACAAAGTCACCTACCTCAAACTCAAGGTCTCTTCGCCTAGTATGACTATAGATTTTCTGGCGACTTTGAGCAGTCAATACTCTTTTTCGAGCAAGCTCTACAGCTTCCCGTGTCTCTTGCAGGGTATCTGAATCATAAAGGTTATTTATCCCGACCTCTTGCCAACATAAGGGAGTAGTACACCTACGTCCATAAAGTGCTTCAAATGGTGCCATGCCAATACTTGTATGGTAACTGTTGTTGTATGTGAATTCTGCAAGAGGTAAATGTTTAATCCATGATCCCTTCAATTCTAAGGCACACGCTCATAGCATATCCTCTAGTGTCTGAATTGTACGTTCTGACTGACCATCTGTTTGTGGATGATATGATGTACTCAAGCATAGTTGTGTGCTTAAGGCTTTCATGAAGTTATCCCATTAGTGTGAGGTGAATCGTGAATCTCGATCGGAAACTACTTCCTTTGGGATACCATGGAGGCGAATCACATGTGTAATATATAACTCAACAAGCTGGTCTGGAGTGAAAAATAATCTTATCGGAATAAAGTGTGCTACCTTTGTCAAACGATCTATTATAACCTAGATACTATATTTACAACCAATCGTCTGAGATAAGCCAGTAACGAAGTCCATGGAAATGCTTTCCCATTTCCATTCAGGTATAGGGAGGGGTTGCAATAATCCTGGTGGTTTTTGATGTGAAGCCTTTACCTGCTGGCAAGTGAAACATGAATTCACAAACTCAGCAATATCTTTCTTCATTCCTGGAAACCAAAATTATGAATGAATATTCTTATACATCTTTGTAATTACTGGAGAATAGATAATCTTGAGCAGTGCTCTTCTCGTAAGATGTATTTCCTTAGTTCAGGTGTGTTTGGTACACAAACTCTGTGATGGTTATACAGTAACCCATCTTGTATCTGGAATCCCTCTATCTCATTCTTCTCAAGTTGTTGTCTCAAGTCTTTATGGATTGGATCATCCTCCTGTCCTTTCTTTATTCTATCCCAGATCTCTGGTTTGTATTGGTGAGGAATAGTTATAGTATCAACACTACTATCAAATGGTTTCCATTCACTTAACGTTGACAGTAAACCCCAGAAGTAGATAGCACTCACCAACCCAGGTGAATAAGTTCTTCTGCTAAGGGCTGCTATGACATTCTCCTTACCAGGGTGGTAGGAGATAGTGCAATCATAGTCTTTCAACAACTCTAGCCACCGTCTCTGTCTCATATTGAGTTCCTTCTGATCAAATAGATATTTCAAGCTTTTATGATCAGTGAAGATTTTAAAAGTAATACCATAGAGGTAATGTCTCCATATCTTTAAAGCAAAAACTACAACCACTAATTCAAGTTCATGTGTTGGGTAGTTCTTTTCATGTGTCTTGAGCTGTCGTGATGCATATGCAACTACCTTACCATGTTGCATAAGAACTACCCCAAGTCCTTCTTTAGACGCATCAGTGTACACTGTAAACCCTTCCCTCCCAGAGGGTAGAGTAAGGATTGGTGCAGATGTTAGGCATTCTTTCAGTATCTGAAAAATAGCTTCACATGTATCAGACCATAATAATGGGATCTCCTTCTGAGTTAGTCTATTCATTGGCAATGCTATTCATGAAAAGTCCTTTACGAATCTTCTATAATATCCAGCTAAACCCAGAAAAGAGCGTATTTCTGTGATAGCTTCGCGCATTCCCAACTCATCACCGCACTAACCTTTGTAGGATCAACTGATATAACTTCCCCAGAAATAACATAGCCTAAGAAAGATACTTCAGATAGCCAGAAGTCACATTGCTATATTTAGCATACAGTTTGTTCTTCCTTAGAGTTTCAAGTGCCTGCCTGAGATGGTGTTCATGCAGATATTTATCCTTGGAATAAATAAGCACATCATCAATAAAGACTACTACAAATTGATCTAAGAACTCCTTGAATACTCTATTCATGAGATCCATGAAGGCTGCAGGGGCATTTGTTAGTCCAAAAGGCATAACTAAGAATTCCTAATGCCCGTATCTAGTTCAAAAAGCTGTCTTGGGAATATCTATATCTTTAACTTTCAACTGATGGTATCCAGATCTTAAATTAATCTTGGAATATACAATTGAACCCTGTAACTGATCAAAGAGATCATCTATTCTTGACAGTGGATACTTATTCTTTATTTTCCTCGTGTTTAGTTGTCTATAGTCAATGCATAACCGCATCATCCCATCCTTTTTCCTGACAAATAAGACTGGTGCTCCCCATAGTGAAAAATTAGGATGAATGAATCCTTTATCTAATAGTTCTTGCAACTGTGCCTTTAACTCTCGTAACTCAGCTGGTGCCATCCTATATGGAGGGATAGAGATAGGTTGAGTATCAGGTATAAAAGAGATTTCAAATTCAATGTCTCGCTGAGGTGGTAATCTAGGTAGTTCCTCTTGAAATACATCAGGAAACTCGCACACTATAGGCACATCATCTATCATTCTTTCTGACCCTGATGTAGTGGATACATAAGCTAAATAACTTTGGCACACTTTCTCTAACAATTGTTGTGCCTTCAAAGTAGAGATATATTCGACATTATCATCGGATGTCTTTCCAATGAACTGGAACTCTATCGAGTTAGGAAGTGAAACGTTACTGTCTTTTGAAAACAGTCAAGACATGCATGATGCCTTTCTAGCCAATCCATCCCTAGAATAAGATCAAAGTCCTCCATTTATATCAGTAATAGTGAAATAGGTAACCGATGTCCTGCTATCAGTATTATACAATTATCCAGGATTTCTCGGATTATGAATACTTGTCCTCCTGGTCCTTTGATCAGATAGGACTGTTGTACTTCTACTGGTATCTTACCCAAAATGGGTACTAACGGTCGAGCAATAAATGAATGTGAAGCATTAGAATCAAATAAAGCATGTACTGAAAAGTCATGAATTGTAACAGTACCTCGTACGATTGTGCCTGAATTGTAGGCTTATTCTTCATTGATTGCATTGAGCTGGCCATTAGGATAGACAAGCTAGAACCCACAACACTTTATGGTGGTTGCTGTGTAGGAGGCGCTCCTTGGTGAGCCACGACCTCTACCTTGTCTTCCTCCACATGTTGCTCCATTGCTCGGAGTGGATGTTATACTGTTAATTGGGGTTGGTTTAAATCCTGAATCTCTCAACTGCAGACAGTCCTTACTAATGTGACCTTCTTGATGACAGTGATAGCATGCATGCATTCTTGTCTGAGCTGAAGACCCAACTACAGAGTATTGCGATCAGAGGGCAATGGTGATGACACGTGCACGCTCTGGTGAGAGCGCTCACGTGCGGTTTAGATTAGGTGCGGGTCTTGATCGAGCGGTTAGGAATGGAAGTGGGTCGGGAGAGGGCCTGGCCGTTGGATCTGGTGAGATCCAACGGTCTAGGAAGAGGGCGGAAAAGACAAGAGAGCCGGGCCACGTGGCACTCCTAGATTGGGCCACGTGGCCCAATCAGATTATTCCGAAGGTTTTTCTTATTTTTGAGGGACCTATTGGCCGAATTTGAGAAAACTCAAAACACGAAAGTTGTAGATCTTGATAAGATCTACAAGTTTAATGTTGACCAAAACTCGAAAAGAAATCAAACAAGGACCCGAAATATTTTTGAGGGTATTTTTGAGTCTAAAAATACCACTGATTTTTATTTTGCCATTTTTTTTGTGGTTTTTAATTTATTTAGGACTCTGTTAATTATAGGACATTAACAGGGTTTTATTGACAAAACATTAAGTAAGGGGGTTAATTATGGGAAATAAAGATGATGAAACTGAGGTCATCACCCCCTATACTAAACTATGCTCGTCCTCGAGCATCAAAAAGAATGACTAAGTTGGATTAACCCCCTCGTGCATGTGAATACCGGATCCAATCTGATCAAGTCGACTCGGTATCCAAAATTTTAGAGTTCAACCCAGCCTTAATCAAGGAGGCTTCCAATTCCTCTACTTCTCTAGACTCTCTCTGATGTACATATAAACTAAAGGATATGAGTTTTAGTGTTGACTGCAATTTCGAGAGTAGAGTCAAGTCTTCACCCAAAATCTTGGTCTGAGAAAATCTCCTAAGGACCTAATCCTCAGCACTAGGGAATAAATCGAATCTTGCATTCAGTCCACCGTCTCTTTAGTTGTCAGACTTAGACAAATGTGGATGGCATGCCAGAAAATGGAGGCATGGGATTGTGTCAATTCTTCTCTCCCTCTCATTGGAACAAGGATTCTCTCTAGTGCCTTTTACGCAACACATTTTTTTTTGGTGTTGATCAGTGCGTCCGTCAAGAGTAGGAGCCTGTCTGCACTTTGTTTTCCTGGGAGTACACCGGGGTGTGTCTCTTTTAGTACCTATCGTACCTTCGACACCCAGACTTGTAGCATTTACGATGCAGAGCCCATTTTTGGTGCAAGCCCGACTCCTGGTCCTAATAGCGGTGGTCCAAGTGGACACTTTTGAAATGGTTGGGAGCGCTCGCCTTTGGTGGAAGCTCTTTGATATTTGACTTTGTATGGAATGAGAGCTTTTCTTTGAATTTCATTGACTTGTATAATTTGTGGCTAGCTCCACTGCTTTTACCAAGAGTTGGCGCACACTGATCAACATTTTTTATTTATTTTTCACACCCAGGCACTTAGGTCAATATCAAGAGATTAGTATAAGAATCAAGTTCTCATACTGGCTAATATGCTGACACTCAGGTTTCATGAAGCCTCCAAAGATTTTATCCCATCCTCGAGCATCATTAGATCAAATCCAAACTTGACTTCCTCATCCCAATCCCTCAGGTGAAAAATCAACTCATCTCAATCAAAAACGCAGGTCGTGCATGTGATGCTGATCATATTCTCTTTGTCTGAGACTAAGCATGGAATATAGCATGCAAATCTAGAGACCTAGGGGAATGTGGATGATTCAGTCTATGACCCTGATGGCTAAGGCTGGTTAATGCAAATCTCAAAGACCTCAAAAAAGCTAGGTCTCCTTGACCAATTCAGATCTGGGTGAAAAGTGTAAGTGTAGAGGACTAATCCAACTTCTTCATTCAACAACAAGATTTTTTTTAATTTTGCTCATTTTAAAGTTAAAACACAGGTTAGACTCAACTTTCCTTGATTAAAGATTTTCAAAACCATGTCACATAAATAAAAATATTTTCAAAACATTTTTGAAAAAGATTTTTCAAAACAAGAAAAACTCATTTTTTCAAATCATTTTCAAAAATATTTTTATCAAAATATTGTAACATAGTTAGAAAAGCCGTGAAATCTTTTGAGTTCTCTTAGTCCAACGAATTTTACCTTAGCCAAAAAGTTCTTAATTTTTCAAAATTTTCAGACTTTAGCTAAAGTTAAGTAACTTGTATGTACGGTATACCCCCCTATACTTAAACTTTGCTATGTCCTCATAGCACTAGATGTACAAGTACATAGGTCCATTTAAAAATAGAAGAATATACGAGCTAAGAGGGACTCCCCCCTATACTTAGTTAGAAATAACCTAAGTATAAAGGCAAGAAAAGATGAGTAGAGAAATCACAGGGACTTGGGTCCCCCCCTATACTTAGGCTGAGATTAGCCTAAGGTATAAAGATGGAGATTGATGTTGGAAGAGACCCAAGGTGAACGAAGAAGAGGGATGGATTTACAAGTGAGCGGTTTTGAATCTTGGAGATGGAAATGGAGTGACTACGGTTTTGGGGTGTGTGTCGCAACAAATATGGCTCAATCAAGCAAGCAAACCCTTAGTTTCACCAACTCACACACGAAACCAACCAAGGTTGGTTGATTATCTTGTCGGGTTTTTATTGGTGATAAAACTTTTAGATAATTACGCGGAGAAAAATGTGAAATAAAAACCAACGCATAACTGAGGGTGTTGCTCTCCCAAAACCGAATTTTACTTCATTTTTGGTTGACTTGCAATTAACAGTCCCAATTTTATTTTGAGTTATCACTGAATTAAGGTTAGCACAAAATCAAGAAGTCATCGTCTACCGTTCATTCCATTTTCCATTAATCCTAGGTGATCAAGCTAGGAAATGAAAGCCGAGAAAAACATGTATTCGAAGAAACCGCGATCTAGTCTAAGCGAGAAATCATGTAGTGATTTGACAAAAACACGTGAAAAATGGGGGTTGTTTCGAAAACCAAATCCAACATGTATGCAAGTCGAAAAAAGCCGCACCTAATCATGCATCTATTAGCGGGAAATGATATCCATTTAAGTTTGGCTAAGTGAGGCGAGATTATGTGCGTCTATGATTTAAAGTGTGACCTAACCTACGATCAAGCACATAAGAATATGAAAGATAAAATGAGCTCGGAGAGCCGCGTGCCTAGTCCTAGGTCGACACTCAAGTGGGGACGATCCCCACACAACCACCATCGTTCGATTACAATCGCGAGTCTTCGATCGAAGACGCTGTAAAAGATGAATTATTATAAAAAAAATGCAACACAAAAATGTGAGACATTTTTTTTTGTCTTCCTTATTTGCTCCAAGCATGCTTCTGCGGCTCCTCGCAGCGGGAAGTATCCTGCTCCTCGCCTCCTTGATCCATCAAGGGCCCTGCCACAGAAACAATCGTTAGATATCAAATAAGAAAGAAAAATTTTATATGCAAAATATGTGGTTAATTGACCTATAAAAAGGAACACTAAAGTAAACACACAAAAATCCAAAAAATAAAAGAAATGAGCCGTGTCCCCAGCAACGGCGCCATTTGACGAACCGCAAAATCGACCCTAAAGGATGCTAATTAGCACTCGGAGATGTCGGTGCAGTCGGGCCGATTTCTGGTCGTCAGAGAGATCACCTCATTTAAAGATATGCGATGATAATCAAAATGAGGTGATCGTGAATTTATTTTACTTGACAAGATACCAAGGTCGAACTCAGGGACACGAGCCTCTCTCGTATTAATCAGATTTAAGTTGTTTAACTAAGTGCTGAATGAAATCATATAGGTCAAAATATGCAAAGACAATGCAATTAAAATAAACAAACATGCATTTTTTTATCAGATTTTATAATGCAAATAAGTGATCATGCAAAGCGAATGATATGCCCCAAAAATCATAGTCACTTGAGCCATAGACAAAAAAATGCAAGTTAAACTGAGTTAGCATTAAGAAGCATTCTACCTCCATTAAACAAGTGGGCATGATAAATGAAGAGATCAAGACACTTAGATAATAAAATAATACTTCACAGTTCATAGTCTCAAATCTGAAATTTAACCATGCAATAATAAAGAGGACGAGAAGAGCTTCAAAACGAAACTGAAATCAACTCGATTGAAGCTATGTAGCTCAAGATATGCATAAAAGAAGACAGGGGCATAAATGAAAGGAAACATGAAAAGATACCTACAAACAGGTCCCTGGGAGGGACTAAAAAGTAAATAAAATAAGGAGCGGGACCTTCCCTGTAATTTGACCACACGCACAGGGGTATTTTTGCAATTTGGAAAACCCGCGAGGGGTTTCAATGTATTTTACCCATTGTGCACATGGTCTGCACGTGATGGAGGACCTGAATGCAAATTGAAGAAGGCGGCTGGGCTTCCTTGCAAATTACCCACCAGGCTCGGGTCGATCGGAGGTTCGGAGGAGGTCTGGGGTGCTTCGGCGTGGCTCGGGCGTAGGCTTTGGCTCGATGCAGGCTCGGACAAGGCTCGGCGGATCCAAGCCTCTAGCTCGGACACTAAGGCTCGCATGAGGCCCGGTTCTGACACGTGGCTGACTCGGCACCATTGGATCACAAGGATCCAACGGCATCTGGAGGTAGTGATCTGGGTGACGTGGCTGTATCCAAGCCGTCAGATGATGCACATCCGACGGCAACTGCTCCTCCGTCTTCATCGTTAGCTGGCGGCGGGAATCGAGCTCCGGCGAGGAAGCCCCGACTCCGCCGCTCTCTCTCTCGGCCACGGTAGACCTCCCCCGAGCCCAAGTAATGGTCGTCGATGAAGCGGGGAACTCGGGGAAGGCCCATGAGGCTCTGGCGTCGGTCATCGAAGCTCGGGCGTCGAGAGTGGAGTTGACGAAGAAGGATCCGGCGTGCGCTCCGTCCATTGAAAGCTCGTGAGTACCTGCATGTTAGAAGCATAGCCGAGGCGTAGAAGTGCGTGCGTGAGCGTAGTGGGAGCTCATGCGGGCGATGAGAGTGAGGAGCTCGAAACTCCTCCGCCGTGAGGGCGGAGGAGGTGGGTCGAAGGTGACGGGAGGTATGGAAGAAGGAGACGGCGAGCGGAGGGTGTCGCGATGACGGGGGATCGGAGGCGGAGCTATTGGGAGGATCAGTGGAGTGGAGTCGATCGTATAAAGGCTAAGAAAATTCGGCAAAAAAAAGAAGAAAAACAAAATAAGATCAGAGACCTTACCTGGGTAATGGCGGTCGAAGGGCCTGGGCTTGAGCTCCGAGAGGAGCTCGGGGGTCTTCGCAACGTACTGGGCGGCCTCCCCAGCGAGCTCGGGCGGCTGTAGGTCGCCGCAACTCCGTCGTCGAAGGCGGAGGGTCTCACCAGGAGCCTCGTCGTCTTCGCCTCTATCCGGCCACCTCCCCTGTCACTGGGAGGTGGCGGAGGGCTGGGCGAGGCCCCATGTAAAGGCGGACACCGGTGGAAGTGGGAGGTGGCGACGTATTTAAAAGGTCGACTCGGCGGAGGTGATAGTGGCCGGCGTGGTTTCGAGGGGGAAATGGGGAGCGTGGAGAGAGGTAGGTGGTTAATGGAGGTATGCGCGAGGGAGACGGATGATGGGGGAAGAACGTGGGACAGTGGCGAAGGAAGAGGTCCACGGGAGTGGCTGTGAAAATGGGAAGGGGGTGAGGTCTGTGCAAGTGGAGATCGTGGGAGGCCGGAGGTTGACGATGATGCGGGGGCCGTTGGATCTGGAGATCCAACGGTGGAGGGCTAAGCGCGAGATGACGGGCAGGATCAGATCTGGGCGATGCGATCGACGGGATCGGGTGCTGCCACGTGGCGTCATGAGGTCGCGGCGCTAACGGAGGGTGATGATGAAAGTGGGGAGTAATCGAACGACAGAATAAAGAAGCGAGAGCAACGGTCAAGATGGAGGATCTGTATTGCGATCAGAGGGCAATGGTGATGACACGTGGCACGCTCTGGTGAGAGCGCTCACGTGCGGTTTAGATTAGGTGCGGGTCTTGATCGAGCGGTTAGGGAATGGAAGAGGGTCGTGGAGAGGCCTGGCCGTTGGATCTGGTGGAGATCCAACGGTCTAGGAGAGGGCGGAAAAGACAAGAGAGTCGGGCCACGTGGCACTCCTAGATTGGGCCACGTGGCCCAATCAGATTATTCCGAAGGTTTTTCTTATTTTTGAGGGCCCTATTGCCGAATTTGAGAAAACTCAAAACATGAAAGTTGTAGATCTTGATGAGATCTACAAGTGTCATGTTGACCAAAACTCGAAAAGAAATCAAACAAGGACCCGAAATATTTTTGAGGGTATTTTTGAGTCTAAAAAATACCACTGATTTTTATTTTGCCATTTTTTGTGGTTTTTAATTTATTTAGGACTCTGTTAATTATAGGACATTAACAGGGTTTTATTGACAAAACATTAAGTAAGGGGGTTAATTATGGGAAATAAAGATGATGAAACTGAGGGTTCATCACAGGAGGTACTTGTTCCTGGTGCAGAGTTACGGGGTATAATGGAGGTCTAGAGAAACCCCCTCTTCCTGATAATTCCTGACCCAAGGTCTGGGGTAACTTATAGCGGAACTGGCTGGATGACCAGCGGATGATCTCTAACGTTATAATGTGCCTTGCATTTGGATGATCCACCATTAAAGTGGAAACTTCTTCTTTGGCGGTTTTCATCCCATTCCATTTCAATACGAGAGGCGATGTCCATTGCTTCATCTACGGTTGTAGGTCTAAAACCAGCAAGCTTTTCTCGCAGATCTCCCTGAAGACCGCTAACAAATTTTGTAAGACACTCTTGGGGTGAAGCTTCTAGAGCTGGTGAGTAACGTAGTAGCTCAGTAAAGTGGATATGTTTGTTAATCTCGTATGGTCTTAGAACCCTGATTCAGAGAAGCCAACTCTCTCCTCTTTAATTCTTCCCAATGAGAGGGACAGAAGTGAGATCGGAACCTCTCTTCAAAGATATTCCATGGAAATGATCTACTAATTTCTTGAAAATTGCTCTCCACCATCATCGTGCATAATCTGCTAGGGAGTACTGGTGCATTGATTATCCTCAACATCCTAGTAACATCATCGAGCTATAATTCAGCCTCGGCAGGTGTCTCTACACCTTTGAGTCGAGGAATTTTTCCCTTTCGGTAATTCTCTATTAATGTTTGGTGTCTAAGAAGGGCCTTCTCCATTGCTCCTTCAGCTGGGGTAGGAGCAGACTTAGTTGAAGGATGGTAACTAGATTCTTTTTTCAAAAAGATGGATAGAACCTTTAATCCTAGCATCCGCAGGCTTAGATGCCTCAGGTCTCTCAGCTTGTGCATTGAGCCTCTCCTCTAATGCTTGCTGCCTTTGCCCCATGTCTTGGAGCGTTGACATCATAGCCGCTAATTGCCTAGACACATCTTGGTTT